>JADMNL010000022.1:674035000-675236785 GCA_016271365.2 Neoceratodus forsteri | reverse complement strand
TAAGTCCTCAGTGACTGCTGCTCTCATTTTTTACACTACTAACCTGAACATTCCATTATATTAGCTACACAAGCCGTGGGAATCAATAGCATGGAATTGTGTGTCTGAAATTGTGGAATGTGATGTTTTAGACATTTAAAAAGAAACAGCAGTAGCTAATGAGGTAAAGGGAACACAATGTAGTATTGAGGATACCACAATTACTGATAGTTCAATTATCAAAAAGGTGGTCAAAGCATATCAGAATACATGGCTGTTGTGGAAAGGAAAATTGGAGAATGTTTAACAGAGAGGAGCAACAGGTTGTGTATGGGCTTTGTACATCCAGCAGGTTTGGGTTTAAATTCCCACAGCCTCCACTTGCATACTGTGTGACCCTGAGCAAGTCACTTAAACTCTCTGTGTTCTTGGGCCACCCCTGCAAATGGGTCTTGTGCCCAGTGGGAGTTACCTGGCTGCTAAAGAATAAAAAGAAATAAATAACAGTATGAGTTGATGCTGTTGAATTTATCCTTACTTTTTTTTTAGTGAACATTTTATTAATAGAACTGGGACAATTAAGCATTTCTGGGATCTGTGGCCAGGGTGGAAAAAGGAAGGGAAAAGGGAAGAAAAAGACACACACTTTTCATGACACAACCTTATTAACTACAAATCTGAAAATGTGGAAATATATTAAAGGAGTCAGTAACCCAGCTGTAATTAAAAGAATGCATGCTGATGAAGACAAACAAATAAAAGATCATGAGTATGAAAAGATAAAGTGAAGACATTGGTTCCAACAATGTTGGCTAGAAAAATATGACTGGTTGGGGTATGATGGTGCAACAAAAGATCTGATGTTCTCCATTTGTGTATCAAACATGAAATGCAGTTGGGTAAGGTGGGCAAGAACATATAGGACAGTGGATGGGCAACTATGCACAACCAGTGTGTTGAGCCACCGAGGAGTACTGATTCCCTGTGACCTCGAAAGTGAAGCTCGAGAGGTCCATGGGAATCAGATCCCCAAGGTGGCACAACACACTGGTTGTGCATAGAGTTGCCCATCCGCTATTCTATATATAGTGTATGGGCACCAATGCCTGTTTTGGACACTGTTCTTTGTTGCAGTGAGCTGGTGGTTCGGGGCGGGCTCTTGAGGGTTGGTGCTAAGCTCAAATTACTGATACAGTGTGCTACCGATGTTTTTGCAAGTTCAAGTTTAAAAAAACAACAACTTCCAGTTTAATTGGATAGGGGAAATCAAGTATGTGGCAGCATTCCAAGTTGTTCTGCTGTAGTAGTGACATCACTACTACAGCAGAACAACATAATGATGTCACTACTGCAGCAATCAATCAATCAATCAAAATCTTTATTTATCCAGGTGAAAATCATTGAGCAGAGCTGTTTTACAAGATGGACCTGGTTAAAACAGCGTTGGGTAACATCCATCATAAAAACATATAAATACATGTAAATAAGTATATAAACACAAACACAATGGTGCAGTAATAGGGGAGTCAAATGGTAAAAGGAAGACAAGGCAAGCCATAACAGAGGAGGATTTAAATACAAGGGGCAGGTCCACCGTTGAACCATGCAACTGTATATATCCCATGTTCTCTGTATAGAAGTGCCAGTTAGTTCATTTACCAGGGGCAGTCACTAGTACTAGCTATGAAAATGGCTTGGAGAACCACCAACTAATGGCAAATGGGGTACCAGGAGGGGTATGTAATATGTAAGTGAAGGATAAACATTGTGAGAAGTGAAGTCCCAAGGATAGGTCTGTAGAGCTGATGCGGTGGTGGGGGCCTACAGGGAGAGGGAAAGGGGAGTTAGGACTTTTATAGTATGATTGCATGTAGATTGTGGATGCGTGCAGTATAGAGTTGTGAAAAGAAGGCTGGAGAAAGTGGGAAGATAGACCAGTATCAAAGGGAGAACATAGACATCAAGGTGTTACATGAAAGCATGATGACAGACCAGGGCCAAGGAGGGGACAAGCACTAGAAGTAATTTGTTCATGGTTAAATGGTACAGGTTAGCATGATGACAATTCATGGTCATGGGAAACAATTGCACTGATCTTTTCTGAGACGTGAATATAAGAGCTTGAAAGATGAGATGTCAATGTGTGACCTCAGTTTCAGTTTTTTTTGCAATTTATTCCACAAGGAGGACAGTGTAAAGCTTATAGCAGCCCTGCCAAAATGAGAGTTAACTTTGGGAACCATCAGTAGGAGAGATTTTCAACTTCTCAGGGCGTAATTGCTTATTGGTTTTATAGGAAGACAGTCTGTAATGTATTGGGGCAGATTTTTGGAGATGGCTCTCAGGGTCCATAAGGCTGCATTTTTATCATGCCTGAATTGAAGAGAACTCTACCCCACTGATTGATATAGGGAGCAGTGGTGAGTGGAACAAGGCAGGCCTGTGATGTACCTCAAAGCTCTATGATATAATGTGCCAAGTTTGATGAGGTAGGAAATGGGACAGTGACTGTAGAGGATGTCAGCATAATCTATCAAGGATAGAAAGGTTGATTGTACCAGCTGTAGTTTGGCAGCTCTAGTTAAGAAGCGGGCTATCCTAAAGCACAGGCCAAGTCTCTGTCGTAATTTTTTGAGTAATTCTTCAATGTGCTCTATAAAGGAGAGCCTATGGTCCAGCCATACTCCCAGGTACTTGAATTTAGGGACAACTTCCAACTTCTCGCCAAGAATTGTAGTAATCTGAGGCACAGGATCTGATAGGGTTGAATTTACCATTTGGGCAGAGGGAGAAAAGAGCATTGCTTTTGTTTTCTTGGTGTTAAGTAATAGTTTTTTGTTTAGGAGTTGGTGTTGCAGCAGGTTGAACTCAGATTGAAGGTCATTACATGCAGATTGTAATGACCGGCGGCTTACATAAAAAACTGTGTCATCTGCAAAGCAAGCATATTCCAGGCATGGAATTCCATGCATAACAGTATTCCACCATCCACTATAATCATTTTCATTTTGGTACAGAAAACTTCCGGATTGACTCTGTCTCGTCCCATAATATCAGTGAAGCTCATGCTAGGGCAGAAGAAAAGGAGGATGCCAGCACTGCTAATCCAGTGACAAGTAATGTGGAGGGAATGCTGAAGAACATTTATTTATTTATTTATGGAAATGGTTCACTAGGAAAGGCACGCTGAGCAAAAAGATGCTTGTCTCATGGTGCGACCTGGGGGGGGTGGTTGCAGAGGACAGCAACAGTATACAGTTGTACATAGAAACGAATTACACAAATTAATTACACATCGGAACATAAGTATAACACCTCAGAAACATGAAGCAGGAGTAACATAGGAAACATTGCAACAAGGAATTATCTACATTGTTACATGGAGTGAGAGAAAATTGAACAAGGATTTAAATGACAAAGGGTGTAAAATATAACTACATACATGTCAGTTACTACTCTACGGTAACACACTGGTTGTGCATAGAGTTGACCTCCACTATTCTATATAGAGTGTATGGGCATCAATGCCTATTTTGGACACTGTTCTTTGTTTCAGTGAACAAACATGAACGAAGCAATGCTTAACCATCTAGATAAACTGTTTCACACATGCCAAGCAATTACTAAGAAAGGACATCCTTTCACAGACTTTGTGTGGATATTCAGCCTTGATGATATGAAAGGGCTAGATATCAGTTCAGCATATCAGAATGACAAATATGCCTGCAACTTTATCCAGTATGTAACCAAGGTGGAACATATGGCGCTACAAGAAATAATTATGGTAACAAAGTTCATTTTACTCATCAGTGACAGAACCACTGACTCTTCAGTCACAGAAGCTAAGATAGTGTATGTGTGGTTTGCAGTTATGGGCACAGGGCAAAATCAGTTGGTAGGTGTCCAGACTGTTGGCAGGACAGATGCAATTTTATTTGCCTTTTGTTTAACAAATCAATGTTAACCATACTGACATGTTGGCTACTGCAAACTTCTGTGGGCTATTGCAATCTCTGGTTCACTAGTCCAGCTGACTAGTACAAAAAAAAGTTAAGGTTGACCTCTGGAGACAATACTCAAGGAGAGGCTGGTGTCCTTCCTAAAAGATAGTGGGCTCCAGGATGCCAATCAACATGGGTTTGTTTCTGGAAGATTAGGTCAGAGTAACCTGGTTGAGTATTATGACCGGGTTATGAGGGAGCTGGATGGGGGCCATGCTGTGGATATAATTTATTTAGACTGTAGCAAGGCCTTCGATTTGGTGCCCAATAGAAGGTTGGGTGGTAAGTTGATGTACATGGGGGTGGGGGCTAAGATGGTTAAATGGATCTAGAATTGGTTGCAGGGGAGACTGCAGAGGGTTGTAGTGTGGGGAGGACTCTCATCTCTGAGGGCTGTGACAATTGGAGTGCTGTAGTGATCGGTGCTGGGGCCAGTGTTGTTTGGGATTTACATTGCAGACATCTCACAAGGTGTCAGGAATAAGATCAGTCTGTTCGCTGATGACACCAAGTTGGGGGCAGTGGTGGATGATATAGTAGGCTGCAGGATGATCTGATCAAGCTGGTGGAGTGGATGGAAGCATGGCAGTTGGGGTTCAATGTGAAAAAGTGCAAAATAATGCACTTCAGTGCAAAGAACCAAGGGAGGGGTTACCAGCTGGGAGGGTGCAGCTTGATACCACTGAGGAGGAGAAGGATATAAGGTTGGTAGTAATGGGGAATATGAACAATATGAAGCAGTGCAGAAGGGTGGCAGTGAATTCCAATGGGTTGCTGGGATTTATCACTAGGGGCATCTCCTCCAGGAGCAGGGCAGTAATCCTGCATCTCTACAGGGTACAGGTCAGGCCATACCTGGAGTACTGTGTGGAGTTCTGGCACCCCTACCTGAGGAAAGAAGTGAGATTACTTGAAAGGTTGCAACAAAGGGCAACAAAGATGATCCAGGGATTGCAGAATAGGCCATATGAGGAGAGATTGAAGGAGTTGCACATGTACTCCCAGGAGATGAGAAGAGATTAGGAGATATGACTGAGACTTTCAATTACTTAAAGAGGATAAATAATACTGGTACTGAGGGGTTATTCAAGCTAAGGAAGGGGAGGGACATGAGATGACATAGCCTTAGAGTGGAAAGGGTAGATATAGGAGGGAAATGAGGAAGCACTTTTTCACAGAGAAGATGGTAGCAGTATGGAAAAAAGGAGGTGGTATCCTGTAAGATGGTGGCTAGTTTTCAGAAGGGATGGGACAGGGTGAGAGAGGGGCTAATTGGGAAGGGGGTCAGGGGATGGGGCTGCTGCAAAGTATGGAGGCTAGCTGTACACTCGAGCAGACTTGATAGACCAAGTGGCCTGTTTCTGCTGGCAATTTCATATGTTTGTATGTTCATATTCACTTGCACTGAGAAATTGAGGAGTGGTCCAGCCAGACTGAAATGTACTTAAGGGAGGAAACATCCTCAACTGCTGTTCAATCAATGGTATGGAAGGAGGGGAGATGAGTGAGCCTTATAAGTCTCCACCTAGTGACAAAAGTCATATAGTCCATTTTCTTGGCATTGAAGGACAGATCATTGGCCATGAAACAGAGCTAGATGTTGTTAAACTACTGTTGAAGCCAGACCATGATGACAGGTGCAGAGGAGCCAAAGGCATAGACTACCACATCATATGTATACATATGTGCAGACACAGAGGAGTAGGTATTAAGGATATCATTCAGAAAATGGAGGAAAGAATGTGGCCAAGGACAGACCTTTGGGGCATTCCTGAGCAAACATGGGGGTTTGGGGGGAGATATGGAATCTGTAATCTGGACAGCTTGAGACCTGCCCTTATTGTAGGAGCAGAACCACCCAGCTGAGGAGGTAGAGACTCCTACTGCCTTAAGGTTGACCAGGAGAATGGGAGAGGCAACAGTGTTGAAGGCTTTGGCAAAATCAACAAAGATGGTGGAGGTGACCATGCTCTGATCCCTACGAGATAGGATGGAGTCATTGAGCTGGAGGAGTAGGGTGGAATTGGAATGGGACTTCCTAAAGCCATACTGGAAAGGAGTGAAGATGAAGGATGAATAAAGGAAAGGGAGAGTTGGGAGAGAATAAGATGTTCCTGAAGATTAGATAGGGTGGGGAGGAGGAGATAAGGTGGCAGTTTCCAGAGGAGGAGGGGCCAACCTCTTTGAAATGTATGACTGTAGCCTGTTTCCATGTATCAGGGACAGTGGCTAAGAAGATGGAGAGGTTAACCCTGACTGGGTGTGCATCGAGCAGTGTTTAAACCCTTGTGGGGTTTCTGCTCCAGAGGGTCAATGGTTTGCCTCTCTCCCATCTACCCTAACTTTCTTCTTTGCAATTTCTTTTCTCCATCCTGCAACTGCACCTGACCCAATTCCCTATAACCACTCCCAACCCCTTCTCTCTTTCAAAACTGTGCTCAACTACTACTTCCTGTTCACCACTCCTACCTTTTCCCAGGAAAATCAGTATCACACAATACTGACTGGGTGAGCATCAAGCATTGTTCGACCCTTGTGGGGTTTCCACTTCAGAGGGTCAAAGGGTTTGCCTTCTTCCCTTCTACCCTATCTCTCTTTTTGCAGGCCTGGGTAACCAGTACTTTTGCTTTTGGTTGATCCCTGTCGAATCTGGCCCTTGCAGGGAGTGCATCCCAGAGGGTCAAAGGTCTGCCCCCTTTACACTATCTTTCTCCCCTCTACTCCATTCTTCAGTTAACTTAGCTATATTCTCTCTCTTTCCTCACCTACTCTGTCTCTGCTAAGGGACCGACCTACAATCTCAAGTTTTGAATGTGCAATATTACATTTGTAATTGTTTTGTCCTTTTTGTCCTCTTCACATATTAAGCTAGACCTAGATGTAATTGTTTCAGATTTATATCCTTGTATGAAGTTTTATTTTATTTTTTTTTGCATCTTGGTTTATGTATACACCAATTGTATTCCCCATTTCCCCTTGTCCCAGGACACATCTGGAAATGAGCTATTGTAGCTCAGTATGCCTTTCCTCATGAAACCTTTTCAAATAAAATAAACAATTAAGAATGTAGGTGACAGGGAGAACAGCATGTGCAAACAGACACAGGAGTTTGGGGTCAAGACCATCAGGGTTCATACCCTCAGGTGGGTTTAGAGCTAATACAGCCTTAAGTAATGCAGTGGGAGTGGTAGGAGTGAAGTAGTAGGGTTTGAGTTGAAGGGGAAGGGGAGTGAAGGAGGACAGGAGTTGAAAAATTAGTTATGGTGTCTAAAATAAAAATAAAAATCATCCACTCCACAAAAGTTGATTAAATCTCATGGTATACGCAAATGAATGGATCTTCAAACTAAATACTGTAACATGGTAGCAATCAAAACATTCTCTATTCAAAACAAACTTCCATATCTAGGGAATTGAGAATAAGCAGCACATTTAAATGCAGTCACAGTTTGGGGAAGTCTTCAACACAGGAAACAGGTCAACAGCCTCAAGTATGGAACTTACAGCCACAAAACAACACAATGAAAGGTGAAAAACATACCTTAATGAGCAATGAAAAAGACAATTCATAGATTGGTATGCAAAAAAAGCCCCACTCTTCAAGACTTCATTAAATCTGAAAGTATAAACAAATGAATGGGTCTTAGTCCAAATATCACAGGAGCAGTCAAAACCATATGTATTCAAAAGGAATCCCTGGAACTAGAGAAGCATGGGTAAGCAACACAGTATATGCATATGCATTTACAGTTTGGGGAAATCCTCAAAGCAAGGAGCAAGTTAACAGCTTCGGTCCTAGAAATTAACATCACAAAATAACAAAGTGTATGAGGCTAAACTATCTAGGTGGAAAACATGCCTAATTTATGATTGTGAGTTTAACTAAGTTACCAGGTATGTAAAAATCTATCTTTCCACTGTGTCGCAGTATACACAATTCATACATACATTATCAATCTACTTACAGGTATTTTAGATATTATTTTAGGACTAAGCATGTTACTATAGAGGTATGTGCTGTACTGTAGCCCCAACCAGTAGCAGAAATCTTGTTAAAGAACTGTTTTGGGGCAAGGGATATTCACATTCTTCTGCCATGGAAATTAAAGAGCAGAATCATTAACAGTCAACTGCAATCTTGGTGCACTACTGAACCATATTTACAGTATGCCTTTGACAGTGCGTAAGTGCCCAGAGGTTACAGAGGATCCAATTCGCTATTAATTGTATACAAGAAAAGCAATAAAAATAAAAATGTGCAAGTTAGTGCAGGCAGGGCAGTTTGTCAAAGTTATCTGAATTATTTGTACACAATACACCAAAAATAGGGAACAAAAGGATGTGAAATCTATCCTTTCATTACGTATTCAAAAGAAATTAATTACCAGCTATGCCCATCTTTATTAATGATCTAACACGGCTACTATACATCTTACATTGCAGCCTGGTGGTTAAAATTGAAGGAGTGCTAAAGATGAGAATGGTATTTACCTCGATAATGATAAAGGAAAGCAATCCTATATGAGGTGTTGCAGAAAATCAGAGCTCTGAGTCAGGATCAAAACTCCTATAACTCCAAAACAGTACTAGTTCAGTATGAAATGATTTGGTTCGTGGGCCAAAAGGGCACAAATTAAAAAGTTACTTAAAGTAATGAAGCATACTTTTTTAGCATCAACCATTGGCAGTGTAGGATGCACTTTGCTACTGAAGAAAGTGACATCCTCTCAATGAGAGCTGACATAAAACCATGAACATCCTTTGTGTGGATACTGAGCTGAAAACAGCAATGGGTAAAGAAGTGCTTCCTTCCCGCTAGCTGTAATGCTGGGTGGAAGTATGACCATGATGGCATACTATACATACTTCTCAAGCCCTGCTTCATAAATCATGGACAAGGCTTAAAAAATTGAGTAAGATGACCAAAATCAGGGGGAAACATCCTAAATATTGATGATATCCACCAGGAAGTTGTTAGAATATGGAGCTTAATGTGAAAAACAGTTTCTGAAGAATGTCAGGTATGTAATTCTAATGTTTGGAATTATTTTGTGCTTGCAATCCCAAGTATTCAGTCATGACACATCAATGTTAAGAGGGACAGATTACATTTAAGGGCAAAATCAGGTACATCCCTGAAAAATCAGGGGCACTTGAGATCTATGCTGATATACTGTACCTCTCGATTATTACTTATGATTCCACCCTTCAAAGTGCTGTCTTTCACATTCATTCCATATGGTAAAGGCACAGCCCACATAAAATAGGTGTTGTAAACACAGACTTTTAAAGTAAAAATTCATAATAGTATAATTTGCTAATTCGTAATTAAACTGTGCACAGATGAAGGCACTGATTACCAGTGTTCAGAGCTTGTATCTCCATGTTTGATGATGTGTCCCACATTAGGGGACCAGTGTCTCACACTGTCCCATATTTTAAATGTATTTGTCCCCCAATTTAGTGTCAGTAGATTGAGAGGCATTGATTCATAAAATGAGATGTTGCTTTTCAGCGTAGATATCCTGGAGAGATGCATTCATATTGTAAAAACAAAACAGCAGTGTCCCTTTCTCTAATGATTTGGTCTGAATTCCTTCAGCAAGCTTCTCCAACTGTTTCCCCACAAGTTTTGACATATGCTTCTTTACTAGCTCAGTGCAAAGTTAAACAAACTCCACAATTTACGTAGTGTAGAGTGTAGTGCTGCAATTTGCATAGTGAAACTTATGCAATTGTGAAAATGTTATTACATGAATTGCCATACTACGCAGTGGTGGTGAATTTTACTATACAATTCATGGAAAAGAAATGCCCCAAAGTGCAAATTGCATCAATTTGTGTAGTAAAATTCACAGCAACTGTGGAAAATTGCATAGTGTGCAATATACAAATTCTGCATTGAGTACGTAGCAGTCAAATTTGCTGCAATTAAAAAATTCTTGAAACACCTAGGCCCAGATATTCAGATATGCACCAAAGGCTGGCACAAGTCTGGTGCAGTGCAAACTGTGGATGCACCATGGCGCAACCACAGGTGCACCATGGGCAGACAGAGAAACCCCAGAGCAACTGTGGGAGCAGAGCAACAGAGCAACAGAGGGAGGCACGGCACATAAAGGAGACCCAGGGACAGAGCCAGAGAAGCTAGTGACAGGTCACAGGAGACCACCACCAGCTGGGCACAGCAGGGTGCACACAGGCACCCAGAACCCCACCCCAGAACACAACAGTGGCACAGACAGTAGGCAACAGGAGGTGCCAATGGTGGACAGAGGGCCACCAAAGGTGACCCCAGCAGGATGCAGACCATTCCTCCCTGCACATCCAGACTAGGGCAGACCACACCCAGGACCATGCAGCCAGGCATACACACCCACCACACACCCTAACAGCCACCCCAAGGGCACCCCAAGGCACAGCCATCCACCGAGGGTAGGGACACCACCACAGTGGTATACATTGCAGCACACAGCAGTGATCCACAGAAGTGCAGCACATGCCCCAACACATGCACACCACATGGCCAGGCACTAGGCCACTGCAGCATGGCTCCTCAAGCCATCTGCAAAGCAGACCTGAGACACAGGCAGGTTAGTCAAGTAATATATTGTGCAAAACAACTATATACAAGAGAGGGTGTGGGGGAGGGTAGGAAAGTGAGGGAAGGGGGTAGGGAACAGAGACTGTACAGTGGGAAGAGGAACTGGAGGGGGAGGTATAGCTGGGGAAACAGGGGAAGTCAGGGCCCGACTAGCAGTGGCCATGGCCTGCTGCCCCCTGCAGATGTCGCTGCCTTCTGTCCATCAACATCATTCACCAGACCTGTATCACCACCTCCATCATAGTCGATATTATGAGGATCAACTGCCTCAGGAGCCGGCAGTAGAGGGTCCTCCTGCACTGCTGCTGGACACCTAGGACAAAGGACTGGACAGATGATCAGTGCAATCTCCCAAGGAACTATGCCCATCCACAGCGCGCACTGGGCAGTGGGAGCAACCCCCCCCAGAGAGTCTGTACAGGCCATCCACATAGGGTGTGGGCCAACCCCTGCCAGCAACACGGCACACCACATCAGCACACAGGGCTGGTCCCCGCCACACAGTGGCCATCTGACTGTGCCATGGCAGTCACTTGGCACAGTGCTCCGGCAGCACCACAGCAATATCAGTGGCAGCCAGGTTCACACCAACCCCACCAGCAGCTGGCACATGTGTCCAATGGATGTGCCACAGAGGCAGGCACCAAGAACAGTGTGACACACACAGCTGCCATGGCACATGGCACAGGTGGCCATGCCTGCACCCACACCCCGCCACCCCCTAATGATGGTGCACAGGACAATACCAGTGCCTACCTGCCCTCTGTGGCCCTACTGGTGCAGGAGCTGCTCCTCCACCCTGGGCAGCTGCAGCCTGGCATCCTGCCAGCACTGCCCACCTTCGGTCTTCAGGTCCTGGGAATGGAACAGAAACAGGTACACATCAGTAACCAACCACAGCAGCTGCCCACCACCCCAACCCCCTGTGCACAGGGTGAGCCCCTGCCAGACATGTCCCACACAATGGCATCACAACACACATGGTGGAGGGCGATGCCACCCCTCAATGTGCATGATGGTAGTACTCCACCAAGCAGGACATGCCAGTTTGCCTAGCCAACACCACAGTACAGCACCAGGGCACACATGAATGATGGGCCTACTCACCTGGCTGTAGCACAGCCCCATGCCTGATGTGCTCCTCCAGCCTTTGGAGGTGCTCTGCATCCGTCTGAGCAAGGTCCCCATAGTGGTGAGACACTGCAGTGCTCCCCCATCCTGGCCACCCCTGTGCACAACCGCAGTGAGGCAGCAATGGCCTGCCACACAGCCACCTTGGGCAGCTGCAGTGGCACCTCCCAAACAGTTGGGGTGCATGGGGCTGGACACAGACCACAAGGTTGACAAGCTCAACCTGCGTCCAGTTGGCCACTCATCCTGCGCGCTGCTGTGCCATGTCTTAGGTGTGAGTCATGGAGCAAAATGGTGATGGTAGGCGCACATGGCCACTGCATGTGCCAGATGCGTGGGCCGAGAGGACATGTGCTGTATCTGCCCATAGTGCATTTTCAGAGATGTGAAGCATGGGCATTGCTAGACAGGGTCACAGGTGAGGGGGTCACCCCGGGACAGAGGTTACAGCAGGGGTCAGAGGTCGGCCACCACACAATGCGCACGTGCTCAATAGCAGGCATGGCACACCATGCGCTATGGCCTCTATTGCGTAGTGGGTGCACAGTGCACAATAAGTGACAGTACAACATCTGCTGCATGCACACTGTGGTCCTGCGCATGAGTGCTCATTGTGCTGTGACTTGCTCAGGAGCAATCTCATTGTGCACGGAGCAAAGTCACGATATTCAGCTGCCACATGCAAATGAGCTCATCAGCCAATGTTTGGCACACTGGGGGAATTAGCATGTCATTACAGTTGCACCAAAGCTCATTTGCAATGCGCTATAAAAGCGCCTGGGATCGGCACAGGCCATGGACCAGTACTGCATCCTTTTGAGGTAAGTTGCACATGCTGCTGGAGCACACTGAGCCCAGCAGGGGGGTGGAATAGGGTGCTGCTGCCACTGACACACTGTGCTGTCCATGTCCACAGGACATGACATGTCGGAACGTGAGGAAGGTGAGAAGCATGGGCCTGCTCACAAGCACAGGCCCAACTTCAGGGAGGCAGAATCAGAGGACCTGTTTGAGGCCTACCTGGACAGGGAGCCGCCATTGAGTGGTGCCATGGGTACACCACAGGCCAGGGTGGGGGCCTGGCAGGAGGTGGTGGCATATGTGAACCAGCAGGGCAGCCACTAGTAGTCCATGCAGGAGTGCTGCAGGAAGGTGGGCATGGACAAGAGGTGCATTAAGGAGAAGGTGGTGGCCTTCCTTGCGGACCAGAATGCCACCAGAGGGGGGTCTGCAGATGCGCCACAGCTCACGGCGCAGGAGGAGTTGGTGGCAGCGACCATGTATCACAGCAAAGTGGAGGGTGTGCCTGGAGGAGGATTCCAGACAGGTGGCAGCCCATCACTGCGTAGTATGTATGTTGGTCATGCACAGCATGCAGTGGCTGTGTTTGGGGGGGCACTTGTGGGCATTGCATCACTGACACACCTGTTTTCTCTTTCAGCACCGGCACATCTGCGTGCGGAGGATGGGGCACTGGCAGCAGTTGTGGAAGCAGGACCAGCCATCCACCTCCATCAGCATCCAGGGCCTGATAGGTTGCAGAACACCACCACTGTCCAGCCAGATGTCCTGGGCGTGTGGTCGGACAAGGCCCTGGATGTGTTTCTACAGGATGCCAGTCTCGGCATCCTCTGCATGAAGACACAGATTGGGGCAGGGTCTAACACTGATGATGACCTCACCTTAATCCTGGACAGCATGGGCGGTATTGTGGGGGAGATACCCATACCAGACACTACCACTGAAAGTGCGCCCAGTGACCTGACAGTGGGAGAACAGCTGCCTGTCACCAGTGTGGGTGCAGCTGTGTGCACTGCCACAGCAGTGTCATGTGGTGGTGGTGGTGGTGGTCGTGGTGCATCCACATAGGTGCTGGGCAGTGTTTAGCAGCAAGAAGGCAATGGCAGCAGGCTTCAGGTGCCACAGGGCAGCCGGATGCAGGGTCCACCTCTGGGGCACCATCTAGGGACATATGCCATGAGGACCCCACTGTGCAGCATCCACCTGAGAGGGAAGCAGTGTGGCCGGTCACCACAGGAGGGTCAGCGTCCAACCCGGGAACCCCAGGATACTGACCCACTGGCAAGGCACACCAGTTTGCTGCAGGCTTCCATGTAGCAACAGGCGCTGCTTACTTCTGGGGTGCATGCACTGTGCATGGAGGTGTGCCAGGCAGCCAAGCAGCACACATGGGGCACTACACAGCTCCTGGCAGTGATACAGCACATGCAAGAGGCCGCAACTGCATCCCAGGATCACATTGCCAATGTGATCATGGATGGCCTTGCATTGCTGGCTGCCCCATGGGGTGGCTGGCCACCATGGACCTCATGCAGTGCACTGTCTACCCCATGATCCCCGGCATCAGGTGACACCCTCACTGTCGATGCCAGGCTCTGATGTTGGCATCCCAGGCACACCTGGGGCATGCTAGTTTGGGCACCTATGTACCCCTGCACAGACCTGGTCATGGTCCAGCATTTCAACCCCTGGGTGGCTGATGCAAACAGCCCCTGTGGTTGATGAGCAGCCTGTGGCTGCTGATCGACTCCATCATGGCCACCCCATGGCTGCAGTGGCCATGGTTCCACATGGTGGCCCTGATGTGTGTGTGCTGCCCTGACTGCAGTCTGCAGCTGTTGCCCTGTGCATGCATGGGCAGCATGTGCATGCATACCACTGGTGTGGCACTTATATGTCACACTGCATGCTGCCTGTGTGTGTGCCTGCCCAGCCACTGGACCACATGGCGTGGGTGTGATGAGGGCAGTTCAGCATCGGTTGTGCCTTTTCACCAGTGCAATGCATCTGATTCCCACCACATGCCAGCGCCTGGGTGTGTGGGTGTGAGGGTGTGTGGGTGTGAGGGTGTGTGCGTGTGTGTGTTGCAGTGTGTTGCTGTGTGAGGCTGTGTGCAGTTGTGTGTGGTTGTGTGCCACTGACTCCCCTACCCCTGCACCACTCCTCTGTGTGTGCATGCCCATTGCCATGCACACCCCTGCTTGTGTGCTGTACCTGTGTGTGTGGCTCATGCATGGGTTTCACGCTGCCTTCCTGCATGCACCATAGTGCTCTGGTGCAATGGTGTCATGATGCTAGCACACCAAACATTGCAGCCGGGAATCCCTCCACCCGGGGGGGGACTGTGCACCACCCTCCAGCCCATTGCCTCCATTGTACTACCTACTGTCACCCTCATCAGTCTTGAAAGCTATCCCACAGTCAATGGCCATGTTGTGCAGTATGCAGCAGGCCAGGAATGGCCACAGGTTTTAGAAGGGATGTACTGTAGGGCACTGCCAGACCTGTCTAGGCAATGGAAACATGCCTTCAGCATGCCGAATACACGTTCAATGATTTTGCGCATGTTGGCGTGTGCCTCGTTGTAGCGTTCCTCTACTGTGGAAGCTGGACACCAATAGGGCGTGAGCAGCCAGGGCCTCAGTGGATAGGTGCTGTTTCCTGTGTGGTAATGACATGGTTAGCCCTCTGACATCCTGTGCTGTGCCCCTTGCCTGTCCCTGATGCCCTCGCCAGCATGTCCTCCCTGCCCTCCCCCATCTCATGGCCTGCTCTACCTGTCACCCCTTTCCCATCCCATATACCCACCCACTAGGTGGCCCAATGGGATGTTCCCATGCTCAAATCTGTGGCACAGCACAAAGTTGTGCCAGATGAACACATCATGTGCACTCCCAGGGTGTGTGGAACAGAAGAGATGCACCTCATGGCATCGCACACCACCTGGCAGTTGATGCTCAGGAACCCCTTCCTATTGATGTAGGCCACACCCTCAGGGCCAGATGGTGTGCAGATGCCTACATGAGTGAAATCAATTGCCCCAAACATGCCAGGCATACGTGCTACCCTGTGGAAGTCATGCATGATTGCTGTACGCTCTGCCTGTGTGCTGGTGAAATGGATGTATTCTTAAGCAAGTGGCAGCAGAGCATTGAGGAACTGTGTGAGGAGGCATGATGTGGCCGATTGGGTTATACCAGTGGTGTCCCCTGTTGGTCTCTGGAAGGTGCCCATGGCAAGCAGGCACATGACAGCAATCCCAACATTCATTAACTTTGGTCTCCACAGACATTGCGTGGCTCTGTCTTGTGGGTGCCTGCATCTCCTCACTGCATAGCTCACAGAGCTGCATCAGAATGGCCCTGTTCAGGTGGTACCATCCCACAATCTCCAAGTTGGAGTAGTTCTCAAAGGTGAAGTGGGCATGGTACCATCTGTTCTGGGCATACCACTGACAGGCCCTTCCTCGGCCATGTTGCTGTTCCTCCTGCCCCCTCACACCCCTTATTATGGCCTCCATCAAGAAGGGTGCACTATCCTTGACCCCTGATGTCCTGTATCCCCCTCAGTGGTTGGCTGCTGTGGGCAGTGTGCCACCCTGCTGTACTGCCTGGCACTGTGCCTGCCTGTCCCTCTCACTCTCTCTGCCCTTATGTCCCTCTCCACTGCCAACTCTGTCTCTCTCCCTCTGTGGCTGCCTCTGTCTGTCTCTCACTCGCTCTGTCTCTCTCAGTCTTTCTGTCTGTCTGTCTGTCCTTCCTTCTTTCGTTTGTTCCCCCTCTCTCTCTCTCCCTCTCACTTGGTGCAAGTGCTGTCTGTGTGCTTGTGCCCTGTATTCATAGGCTCAAGTCTGCTTGGCGCATCTCGGTTTTGCTCCGGACTTGCACCATGGTTCCATGGTTGAATATCGCAGTGTGCTAGATATTTATGGGCACGCCCCCTGCACTTGCGCCTGCAGTCATGCAGAAAGAAGACAGACGTTGTCCAGAGATTCTGGGATGAATCTTTATTACACATTTGTATAACTGGCAGTGTGTGTGTGTGTGTGCATGTGTGTGTGTGGGGGGGGATCAATAGATTAGAATAACTCTGTGGGGAGGAGCAAAATCAGCTGTAACAGCCTTTAAACATAGGGACTATTTATTCAATAAACACATATTTTTGCACTACTTCTATACATTTTTAAACTTATTTCCTCTCTTATTTTAATACTTAATTGAAATTTACTAAGATGCCCATTTTCTAAGCACAATAATACCCTCCAGGGTGGGCATTATTGAGAAATATCAAACCTTCCAAGGGGCTATAAGGCCCTCCGCCTGTGGCGTCGGGCCTCATTATGCTCCTGGACAGTCTGGTATTTCTCAATATTGCCCACCCTGTCGGGTATTATTGCTTATGTTGCCACTTGACTTAAGAGTGATAAAATGAATATGTGGTCCAATACAAAAATGGGTGACTTATAATGAAGAAAGGAAACAGGTTTTCCTTAACCAAAATAAATATTATACAGTATACTGTTTGAATTCATAATTTGTTTCTCTGAAATGTTGTTCATTTTTGGGGGAAGATATCACTGCTCTCATTGTGTTAGCAGAGCTATGAAAAGCAAGTTTGTCAGATAACAAAACTGCAATTGTGTTGAAGATTGTGAAAATTCATGACCAAAGTTCATACTGAATAAATATTCCAGCTTGCATTTTGTGCCACTGTGATGCCTTTTCCATTCTTATATCTACAACCAGTGTCTTTGCCCTTCTAAAGTCATGAGATGCTTCATAGCCACTGAAGTTTGCATAATTCTGAAGGTAAAATCTTCACCCATGAAACTTCTCTAATCCTTGGACCAGAAAGAACCCTATATATGATCTTGTTCTTTGAAGAAACTTTGCACTTTCAGTGGGTACATTTCAATTAAGGAATTGATTGCACAATTGCCAATAATTTCCAGGTGGCTGGCACACCACCCACATAGGCATTAGTGTATCTCCTGCATTACAGAGCTGCTGCATATAGAATAAATATGATTTTATCATTCAGCAGATGAAGGCTCACTACTTACTTGAGATTCATAAAAAGATGTTTGTTAAGCCAGATTCTCTTTAAAGTGAGGCACTGTCAACATTTCTAAGCTTAAACCTTTAAAACTGGAGCTGTGGAAGTCTACAACATTCATTAACTAGGTGACTGTTCAGTAAGTCTGCTACATTTGCAAACCAAATGAATGTCCAGCAGACCATGGCATTCTTTCTCCCATGATCTATAGTTACCTAATTGGTCTAGTAATCAGTTTAGGAATGCAGTATAGCCTGCATGTCTGAAGATCTGATCCGAAATCTAACTCAGTCTTTTTCTATGGCTAAATCACTTGTGCGCATTTTGCCTTAGTCCTTCCTGCTGCTGAAGTAGGAAATAGCAGCACCCGATGGTAAACTGTACATGACTGAGTGAAATTTTAATTTTGTTGACAACATTTCCATTGAAGAGGGATTTTGTGTGAAGTGTGGCATTTTTCTTCAATGAAGTAATGGATTTGTGTAAATAAAATGCTGCAAATTTTTAAGTATTGTTCTTAATCTATGTGTGAATTTCAGATACTTCAACCAACATAATAAAAAAGTCCAAAACGTTTTACTCTGTTAGGCATTCTGATTCCAATTAAGGGATTTGCAGACCTTCTGTCGTTGTGGTTGAAAAGTGCACATGTTGTGTATGTGCTTTTTCACAAATTCTGTGAATGTTCATGAATTTTACAGGGGCGTTTTTACCACATTTACCAATACTTATGCATGTAAATTCTGAAAATGTTTGGTAAGTACCCCTAAGGGGTAAAAATATTCCTATCCAACAAACAGGCTTTAAGGAGCTCCAGCAATTTTTTTAACAATGAGATGGATGAACCAATTTCAGATATTTAAGTTTGTTGTTTTTAACATTTGTTTCTAACTGGGTTCACTTTTGTAAATTTAAGAAACTGTATTTGTTAGCTGTCAAGACAATTTACCATATAGTTTATAGCAATTCGGTAGTTGATTTCTGATGTTCTCTGATTCATCATCAGTAAATGTGAAATTCCCTCAGATATTTTGACAATCCTTTTCCATACAAACATATGGACATATGAATGGTAGTACAGCAAAAGGCTTGTTCCCTATCAAGATGGCTTCCCACTTCTCGGTCATAGTATCTGTTTACTTTTGACTCTTGTAAAAATTTATCTAATCTTTCTTTCAAAGTTTTCTTTCTTTCTGAGTTTACTAAATTAATTGGGAGTGAATTCCATATATCCACCACACTCTGAGAGAAGCAGTATTTCCTCCCCTCTCATCTGAAGATTTCCCATTGCAGTTGCTTAAGTCCCCTTCTTGTATTTCCATTTTGTTTATTACTGTTTTTGAAATAAATTATTCAAGTTAATAATATGGCCACCACCCACAATTTTTGAAAATCTCTTCCCTTGAGGTTATGCTTTTACTACACAGACCTGATTTACACTATAGATTGGATGTGTCAGGATCAGGAATGTGCAATTATATCTTTCTAATGCTAAACAACAAAGCACGTAACCAAGATTGCAATTTAGGGCTGGAAGGGACTTTATCTCCATCTGGCCAGCACCTCCCTCTGCTTCATAAGCTTGGATGAATAAGAATGCTGTGCAAAAGTACGAATTGTGCAGGAATTCAGAACCTAGTCTAATAAACACCCAGGTTACCCATATGTTTAGTTTGGTCATGGTGGGTGTGGCAAGAGAGAATGAAACATAAAAACATTCAAAATACATACCTCAGTTCATATGCACAAGGGTGCAGTGGGCAAGTATATGAAACCCACACAAACAAAAGAGAGAAAGAAATGCTGTAGATGCCTTAGCTGGAATTTCTTTCTTTCTCTCTTCTGCTTATCTGGGTTTCGTACACTGTATACAATGTGCAAACCATGCCCTTGTGAATAAAAATGGAATTATCTCTGCAGTACATGAAGGTTGATCATTAGAGAAAGAGTAAGGTGCTTCTTAGAGTCTGAGGTTTCCAGTTGCCTAGGTGGCGCAGTTGGTAGTGCAATAGAACAGTAATCAGGGAGATCTGGGTTCAACTCTCATCAAAGGCATTTATTTCTTTTGTCTATTTGTGTGGATATCTCAGTTTAGGAATTAAATAAAATGGAAAGCAAATAGGTATGCCGATGTGTATATATTTGCTAACTGTTGACTACATAATCTAAAACAAATACAAAATACTGCTACTTTAACTGAAAATATATATACATCTTATGCTGTATGTATACTAGAAATGTTTCCTCCTTCTGTGCAGTGCCTGCGTTCTTTGCTGTTATGAGTTGCTGCTACATACATTCAGTTATGGCATCAGGTGAATGAGGATCATCTGGAGAAGCTGTACATTAAAATCAATATAGATTCCTTGAGGGGAAGCAATGTGGTTTCTGCTAGTACTTCTGCTGCCTAAGAATGATCATCTTAATTGTAGTATTGCAGCAGTTATCTCTAAGAACTGAATTAAAAACAAATGCAAATGAGAATTATTAAACTCAATCTAAGTATGCATTTACAAAGATGTCACCACCTCTTTAAACTTCCATTGATTTTGAAGTACAACAATCTGAAACAAATAAGGGCACTGGGAATGATTAGCACAGAATACATAAAACAAGCATTAGTCAATGCTGAACATTTGCTTGTAGGTATTTGCAATGGTGTATGGTACTTGGACATGGCTGAAAAAAATCAGTGACAAAGAAGTAAAATGAGGGAACCAGTTTAACAATTGGTTCTATCCCCTGAAGCAGGCAGCGTAAGAGTATTGGTGTAAAATACTTTGGGCTGGATATTCAAAAGGGTTGCACCATGCACAATAGAGTTGCACCTGCGCAAGTCCGAAATTGTGCCATTCTGCGATATTCAGCAGGAGGCAGTTGCACCCCCCAAGTCATGCTGAGCAACAGTGCAATGCTAATGAAGGCATGCTCATCCGGAGGGGGAGGAACCATGAATAAACTGCACAGCCTGATATTCAGCTAGGCTGTGCAGAGTTGTGCAGGCGAAACCCCCAACCTGCACCTGCACGACTTTGAGCAAAAAAAAAAAGGAGTAAGTTGAGGGCCACCCACAGGTGAGCTGCTGCATTGCAGGGTGCAACACAGCAGCTGCCACCTGTGGGTGGCCCTCTTCCTGTGCCCCCCCACTGCAGCCCGTTGCGGACATAATAGTAACCCCCGAAGCCCGATCGCGGGCAGAAACAGAACTGAACAACCCGCCCCGACTGGCCCGATCCGCGGGCAAACTGTAATAACCCCCGACTGGCCCGATCATGGGCAAACTGTAATAACCCCCAACTGGCCTGATCGTGGGCAAAACAGAGTAATCCCACCCCAACTAGCCCAATTTTGGACAGAACAGAGTTCAACCGCCAAAGACCAATATCCCTGGTGGTCCAGTGGACAGCAAAGCCGATCGCGGGCATTAAGTCACCCCAGCTCCAAGTACCCTGGTGATCTGGTGGCCCCACCCACCTACAGAGCCCACCACCCCGCCCCCATCAGTTGGTGGCGGCTGCCCCACCGCCTGCTGCCCGTCGCCCCTGTCTGACTGCTCAGTGGGGCTGCCGCCCATTGGTTCAGAGCAAGAGCCAATGGGCGTGCAATATCACTCTGAGCAGTCAGATATGTGAATGTTAATTCATTCACATATCTGGACTGCCTTATGACTATCTGCTACGCCATTGGCGCTTGCTGCAGGCCCATCAGGCAACCTGCTGATCGGTCGGTGGACAACGGGGGCGGCGGGTGGTGGATGCTGCCCACGCCGGCTGACGAGGGGCAAGAGTAGTGGGCTCAGGTGGGAGACACGTCACAAAGGGCTGCTGAACCTGGGGGTGACTGTGTCGTGGTCGGCTTCTCACTGGACCACCAGCGAGACAGGCCTTGGGGATGAACTCGCATTCTGCCAGCGACTCGGGCTAGTGGAGGGTGGGATACTACTGTTTTCCCCACGATCAGGCTGGAGGTGAAGAATGTTGTTTTGCCCATGATTGAGCTAGTGGAGGTGGGATCTACGTTTTGTCCACAATGGGGCCAGTCAGGAGGTGTTACTACAGTTTTGCCGCGATTGGGCCAGTCGAGGGGTGTTACCAGTTTTGTCCATGATCGGGTCAGTTGAGGGGTGTTACAGTTTTGCCAGCGATCGGGCCAGTCGGGGAGTTACTACAGTTTTGCCCGCGATCGGGCTGCAGGGGGCGTCGGTCCCCGATGGCTGCTGCCTGGCAGGGTGCCAGGTGCAAGTCGTCGGGGATCGGCGTACCTGCATGCTAATGGTATGCAAATGGGGCCATAAGTAGATGCAAATGGCCCCTCCTGCGCCTTGCATGAATTATGGCCCCATTTGCATGTCACCTTTTCAATATCAGAAATTTGCGCATGGTGCAATGGAACTTGCACCACCGCATCTTGAATGCTCCACTCTGACCACTTGCGGTGGCGCAAGTTCCCCTGCGCCACGCACAGTGGCTGTGGCTGGGGGGTGATATTCAAAGGAGTTGCTCAATAGTGCAACTCCGTTGAATATCGCCCCAGCCACACCCCAGCACAACTTTTTTGAGCAGCGCAAGGGCTTGCGCCACAGAATGGCAGTTTGAATATCCAGCCCTTTGTCTGCAGAACAGCAAGTCTATAAGTCAGACAATATTGTGAGAATACAATATACCCACTGTTCAGTCACAGAAACACAGATTTTAGGTGGGACAGGAACATTTTGAGGGAAAATCAGGGAAAGCTGAGAAGTATGATCCCTCTTTCCCCTCTCTATCTTTTCCCCCCACAGTCTCTCTCTCTCTCCCCTCCTCCATATTCTCTCTCTTTCTCTCCCTCTGTCTCTCTCTCTTTCTGGCTTTCTCCCTCTCTCTCTCTCTCTCTCTCTTAACCCCATATGTCTCTCTCTTTTCTCACCCTCTGTCTCTCTCTCTCTCTTCTCCCCCTCTTCTCCCTCAGCAAACAAGTATTTGTCGATGCCGAATGTTGGCTTGCTGGCACTGGCATTGGAGTGCAGGAGTTAGAGAGATGCATAATAGGATTGGCAGTGAAGTACTGAACTGACGCAGACCCTGGCCCCACCCTGCAGAGAGTGGCAGGCATTAGGGTGTGCCTTTGGGTCATCAGCAATAATGCTCATGCCATTTCACCTCAACCTACCCTGCAGACACTGACAAGTGTCGCGGTGTGCCTTGGGGTTTTCGGGCCTTATACTCACCGCATTCCATAAGGAAATATGCTGAGATGGGTGCAGTATAGGAGAATGGGGTGAATGTTTGTGGCCAAAGAGTCCAGGGCACACCTTGATGCCTGTCACTGGCTGTAGGGTGGGGGTGGGGTGGAATGGCTTGAGCATTACAGCCGACAATGTCAAGTCACACCCCTGACACCTGTCAGTCTCTACAGGGTGAGGTTTTACAGTTGAAAACCATAACACCCAGGGCATGTGTTGGTATTTTCACTTCAGATTTTCAAAATGAGCTTTTTGTGACCCCACCTCATGAACAGTGGCACTATGAGTTCATTAGACAAAAGGTGATTTTGCACAATGACTGTGCCATTTGGAGCCACAAGTGTGAAAACACATTTTGGGAAGGATATGAAAAATGACAGCTATACTGTTCATGAGGAGGTATAAAAAATGGCAATGTTGAAAATCTGGAGTGAAAATATAAAAAAATTGGTGAAATCATGAGCGTGTGTAGAAACTACACAATGCACACCCGTAATACAATTATTTGGGGGATTTTTTTAACCAAATTTTCAACATAGGCATTTTGGGATCTTCATTCATGAACAGTATTACTGTGATTTTGGCAACCTGTCCTGAACGTTGATTTCACACAGCAACCGTGCCGTTGTGCGCCACATGCGTGAAAACACATTTCAGGCAGGATGTGAAAAATGGCAGCTGTACTGTTCATAAGGAGGTGTGAAAAAATGGCAATGTTGAAAATATGGAGTGAAAATATTTCTATTGTTGAAGTTACGAGTGTGAGTGGAAACTGCTAAATGCATTCTCGTAACACAGTCATTTTTGGAATTTTTCCACCAAATTTGCAAGATAGGTTTTTGGGATGCCACCTCATGAACTGTGACACTGTTGTTTTGTTAATCAGTCCTGAAAGGTGATTCCATGCAGTGACCATGAAATGACCTTTTGGGACAAAATAATGAGATGACAGTGCATGTTTTCATGAGGTGGGGTCCCAAGAACCCCATGTTGAAAATTTGGAGGCAAAATTCAAAACAATGGCTGAGATATCCACCTAAGTTTATGCCATTATACAGCTTACCAGCATTTCTTCAGTTTGTGGTCAGCTTTGAAGAGTGCAAATGTGTTCCCACTCCACTGAAGATCTCAGCGCCGACCTCCAGAGGTAAGTATGGGGTGAGAGTGGTGTGGGGAGGTGGGGTGCACAGAGAGTGGGTGCAGATTGGGGAAGGGGGTGCCAATGACAGTGAGGGACTATTTTTCTTTGTTTCAGGTACAGTAAAAAAAAACAAAAAAACAATGAGGACCATTTTCTTTCTTTACAGTTGTAAGACAAGAAATGTTGGGCACACTGGGGTAGGCTCCCACTGTGCCCCATGACTCTGGGGATGGTGATATTGGCACACTGGGGTCTCCCAGTGTGCCACCCAATGGGAGTAGAGCAGGTGCAGGAACATGCTGACGCGGTCACCTTTCGATCACACGGAGGCACACTGGGGTGGGCTTCCAGTGAGCCACACAATCTTGGGGTGAGTATTAAACATGTCAACAGGGTGATTGGACACCCCTGAAGTCAGCTTTCTGGGGATTGTGCGTGGCAGACGGCACCCTCCACCGCCATGTTTATTGAAATGCTTCACTAGGAAAGGCATGTCAGGAGATGTTTCATAGGTGCCGCTACATGACGAACTTGTCTCTGATTGCAGCAGTACTTTCCTTATAAGTTGTGTCCACTTTACTTAATGCTGGTGTCAGCACTAGCACGCTGGCTTACTGGAGAATGAGGGATGCACCAACTAAAGTGTGCCTTGCATTCACCAACACAGACACACCTCAGAAATGTGCTACTAGCACTAGACATTCCTTGTGCAAGTGCACAAGCGAACACAAGAAGGACAAAGTACATGCACCAGAAAGATGCCACACACTTTAAAGTGCTTAATTTCTTTTTGTGCCAGAGGTGTGAAGGTAGAAACAGGCCCTTCAAGAAGCCTAACCTAAGGCATTTTACCCAGCTGTCCTGTGTTTTATCAAAGGCTGCAACACATGAGCAAATGGGTCTTATATGCTAGCAGGATTCAAAGGTACAGACCCTCACAGTAAAACTTCTCAACTTGAAGGCTCAGTTCTTACTTTCAAAGTGGCCCAACCTCTTACTTTTAAAGGAACATGTCATACAAATAGTCAAATTTTGACAATGAAATTGACAAGTTATTAGTTTTTATTTATTATAAATTTTAATATGTGATTTTTTTGTACATATCTATATACATTTTTCACACTTGCACTTTGTTGTGGCACTTTGTATTAGTCAGAAGTGAGCTTTCCTGCTGAGCAGTTTTATTGTGAGGTTCTGCACCTTTAAAACCTGCAAGTATATAAGACCCATTTGATCATGTGCTGCAGCGTTTGATAAAACACAGGAGAACTGTATGAAACACATTAGGTCAGACTTTTTGCAGGGGCCTGTTTGTACAACCACACTGGCACTGGATATACAGTATATTACACATTTTGTTTTACCTCCCTCATATTTTATTCTTGTGTGCCTCTCACCCAGTTTGGTTGAGAAGTAGAAAAGCTGTATACTGTACCCAAAATGGCTTTTGATATTATGTTTCAGTCATATAAAAACTGTTAATAGTTAAGCAGTAAGGCAAGGCCAGGAGTTAGGTTATGGTGAGGTAATCGTAAACCTGAGGCACTAAACAGCATACAGTAAGATGAAGCCAGGTGCACTTCGCCCAAGGGATGATTATCAAAGGTAACCTGATGCTTTAAATTGTATCAAGGAACTTTCAAATTCTCTCACTCCCACCACAACCACACACCAGTTGTGGCCATTTTAAACTAAATTGGGGGCATTTTGGTAGGGTTTAAACACACAGTATGTATCTGTTATTTAATTAAAATAAATATGTTTAGTTTCTAACAATTTAAAAATGCACTGAGTATGGTACTGGTGTGGTATAACATAAAAAATATTCCATTCAATCACATGAAGCATGCTCCTGGCATGTACACATTGTTGGTAGTGTGCTGAAATACTGTTGGAGTATTTCTTTATTTTACAAAAGCTTGACTTTTTTAACTAGTACACATACATGTTTTCTATGTTTCAATCCTTGTTAGCCCCCTATTTTAAATGGCCAGTGTAGTCCCATGGGGTTCAGATTTCCCAATTAACATAAATTGTATTTTTTTCTCTAAACCACTGCTCAACAGTTTCAAAGCCTAGTATCATGTCATGTTCTAACTGATTCCATCTGGCCCTTTGAATCCTGAACATTAACATGGCCCTCTTAGAAATGCAAGTCGTACTATACCTCTCAACTGTTACACATTATGAGGACTGTTATTCCTGTCATCCTTTAGAACCTCTTGTCAACGCTGATCAACTACCCCATATTGGGAGGGACATCACTCATATTACCCCATAGAGTCACATTACCAGGGACATCTCTCATTTTATCAGTTAGGATTATCCCATCCTGTAAGAAAACTAATGTCTCACAAAGAGAAAGTATTGCCTCACATTGTCAACTATGATTTCAAAGCAGAAATATATAATAATCTAGCATGCTAAATTCAAACTGGACTGCCCGATTAGCAATAATTTCTACTGTGGTCTGAGCCTTCATCTCTTATTTTCATAATATGACCCAAATTTTTAGACCAACATCCCACATTTTGAGTGTTAGTGTCCCATATTTCAGTTAAAAATATATGTTCCAAAGCTTATCATATCTCATGGTGTGAATCACCTTGCTAAAGTACTAATGTACAGTACTACATTTATTGCATTGCCCCTGTTAATCTCTTTGGTCACCCCCTTGAAGAAGGTGATCTGAATGGTTCGCACTATCTGCCGATAATAAAGCCATTCTGAGAGTGGTGAGAACTTTGGCCTCAGTCAGCCACTCTGTTATTCTTTTCTAGATAATGGCTTCCATGATTTTGCAAAGCACTCTCAGGCTGACTAGCTTATAACTACCCTGGTCCAATCTTGCCCCTCTCATGAGGTGGACTTCTGAAGATTTGAAAAAGTGATTACTGAGCCACACAACTGGACAACATACACCTGTCAACAGCTGGACCTGGGCTGAACAGAAGGCTTCAAATCACAAGCACCGACTGATCCCACAGTAGGTTCTCTGCTCTGTGGGAGCCTAAGATTGTGGGATACAGCAGTATGCACAAGGGCAGCCATGTCCTGCTATGCTGCAGCTGTTTTGTTCAGGTTCCGGAAACAGTGTCCTGTAGCCTGCTTCCTCTCCCCAGCCTTCTGGCAAGGAGGAAGATAGGTTTCATGGCTGTAGGACATATCAGGTTCCCTGGATGCCTATTGGGGAGTTGTGCACCCATTATGGAAGCCCTCTTGCTGTGTAACAACCCCCCCAACACTAACCTGGCAGAGTGTAAATGACACTCTGCTCACCAAGCTTCACCAACCATGTACTGACCTGACCACATCCTGCCACCTGACCCAACTGGCCATGCAGTTGCATAAGTACAAGCATGTTCAGGTCCAATCATGAACAGATGGGGGGGACTGTTTATGTATTCTTGGGTGCCCTTTGGACACTCCTTTGAAAACCTAGGAAGACCACATCCTTGTCCTATTTGCATAATGCCATTTAAATTTGAAGCATGGGGGAGTCACGTGATGGCAGCCTAGGGAAAGCAGCCTCTACACTCAGCTCTGTTCTTAACTCACTTTTCAGCTCTTGTCAGATATAATCTTGTGGGACTTTTGTCTGAAAAACACCTAACAAGCATCGGAGAAATTGGTTAACCTGGGAATTTTCTCTAAAATGGAAGCTTTTGTGAAGAAACAACCGATCAAACATACGCCACCTCCATCCCTGGAGAAAGAGCAGGCTGCAAAACGTCCTCGGCAGGGTTCCAACAAATCTACCTCGGGGCCCTCTGCTCTGACGGAGGAACGCTTTCTGGAAATAATTGCCCCAATGCAAGCATCGATAGATGAAATTTCATCTGAAATTCATTGTTTTAAATCAACGCTGGAATCCCTCAACACTAGAATGGGGCGAGATTAAAATAAAATCTGTTGAAATGAAACTGGACAAGCAAGATCTCGCGTGTCCTCTCAACAAGCAATTAAAAATGGAAGATAAACTTGAAGACTTGGAAGGAGAAGCAGAAGAAATAATTTGATTATAATTGGGATCCCGGAGAAGGAAGAGGGAGTAACACCTGTCCAGTTTGTTCAAAAACTGCTGGAAAAGGTCGCCGGACCATCTCCAAATAATGAATATTATATCATCGAGCGAGCACACAGATCCCTCCGTCCCTCCCCCCCAGAGCTCAGCCAAGGCCGATAATTTGTAGATTGCTAAACTACTTGGATAAACAACATATTTTAAGCAAAATTAGAGCTCTGCAGGAAGTTGCTTGGGAGGTTAAAAGGATCAGGATAACGCATGATCTGCCTCAATCAGTGCGTCTTAAGCGACAAGAGTTACATCCTACCGTTTCTAAGCTGATTGCTGCGGGAACACAATATAGAGTAAAATACCCGGCCATTCTCCAAGTCAAGATTAAAGATCAGTGGCACTCGTATGACAGTGCAGAAGTTGCACAACAGGAGCTTAAAAAAGCAATGCCAGAGCTATTCAAGTAATGGACCGGTGTGAGTGGCTAGGCAGAGCAAACAATACTGAACAGTCAGATGATAACAATAGCTTTTGAAAAGGAGAATGCGATTATTCCCTGCTCTCCCAGCATGACTATATTTTCCTCTTGTTTCCCGACTGAACAGACGCCTTCATAGCCACTATCAAAACTTACTAGCAACTTAATGGGATTACTGTCCCTGCTGATGTAAGGGCACTTAAGCTTTCTCACCTCACAAAATATGATGACAAGTAAGGTCCTGCTTAAGAGATGGCCTCTGTATTTCTCTGATCATCATCTGTAAATCCAAAGTTAGAGGGAGACTAAACAGCACCCAACTCTTGAAATTACACAATGCTGGTGCGTGCTAGCTAATGTTTAATACAAACACCCGAGACGAAAAGCCTTAATTACAAGGTGGTCCTTGCTTCACTTGCCGCGGAGTGACAATGCGGTCCCTAACAAGGTGATCACCAACAAGATGTACATACCCTTTGTCTATAAGTGCTTCCTGCTAGAGAACATGGTGACACTAATAGCTCTTGGCAGGTTTCATGGAGTAGGGAGAGCTGCACAAGTTCGCTCGCTCAGTGTTCTGGTAATATATACCAAAAGTGGCTCTGTCGGGAAAGGGACTGGAGTTCAATGTAAACACACTCAAGCTCTTTCATTAAAGTAAGATAATGTTTAACACAAGTACCCGGAGACGCAAAGCCTCATTTGCTATGTTGTCCTTGTCTTACTTACCGCGGACTGGCAGTGCGATCCCTAACTACTACGCAAATGGAAAATAGATCAGCTTTATTGTGATATGTTTAGTCTTGCTCAATCTGCTAAAAATATATTCCAGAAGGTGATCGTCGTTAGATGAACATACCTGTTGGCTATGAAGGGGGTGCTTCCTTCTAGTGATCATGCGACTGTAGCAGTTTTGGACTGGTTTCATGGAATTGAGCGAGCTATACAATTTCGGCCACCCAGTGCTTTGGTTATAATCTTAAAAGTGGCTCTGTACAGAAAGGATCCGGAGATCAGGGTTTAATTAGGAGGCAAATTCGACTGGCTGACTCCGGAAGCGTTGCGGCTTGACTCTGTTCACTACGAAGGAGGCGAATCATGATTGCATGGTCTGCAGATGTCTATTTCCAATGGAGTGGTCCTTACTTGTTAAAATGAACAGTTTGGTTCTGTTACTGGAGCCATGCAGACTTGGTGGAGTGTGAAAGTGTCAGACTAAAGTAACTCACAGCTCAGATATGATGCAAACTGCTTTATTTCTTTAGAGTCCCCCACTCCCTTTTTTCTATAAGTTGAAGTACTTCACTCTTCTCCCCACAAGAGGGAGACATGGACCAATGGATGAACTTTACTTCTTACATCAAGGACACGAATTGCAAGGAATGGGGGTCACTGTAATAGACTGGGAGAGCTGATAACGCTGTTTGTTTCAGGTCTAATTTTTGAATATTTTATGATGTGCTCGTGCTTTTGAGATCAACATGAGACGAAGGAAACCTATTGGGAAATAGGATTAGTTATGATATTGTTATTGGATGAGAGATTAGATGTTTAAAATAAATGAAACTGATAGGAATAGAGCTGAGTTGGGAAGGGGGTTGGTGACCAGCTGGGTTGGATGTTACATCACATGATAAAGTGGTTAGGTAGTGCAGTTGTTAGAACTGGGGGTACTTGTTGTAATCTTGGGTGGTAAGAGGGGTTTCGAGGGTGGGAGGTGGGAGGGGAAGCATCTACACGCTTGGTTTAGGAGAAATAGGGTTCTTTCTTTTAAAAAGCTGAACATGTATGAGCAGAAGAATTCAGAGTATCTTAATATCAAAAGGTAGAGAATAGCATTGAAGGGTATTAATCTGGTTAGTTGGAATATCAAAGGGGCTCGGGACAGATGCAAAAGGCAAGTTGTGCTGAAACATCTCTCTGCGTTAAATTGTGAGGTCGCCTGCTTGCAAGAGACACATTTACACAGAGAAGACATCAGGCTTTTTATGAGATATTGGGTGGGTCAGGCATATGGTGCGGGCACATCCTCAAGCAAAGGGGGTGTCACAATTCTATTTCACAAAAAGACACCCTTTCAATTAGAAAAGGAAATATGGGATGTGCAGGGCCGATATCTCTTCTTGGTTGGGACTCTGGTAACAGACAAAGTAGTTATTGGTTCCATTTATGGTCCTAATGTGGACTCCCCACAATTCTTCATGCAGTTCTTGGATTTGCTAAATATCTACGTTTCTATGACATTGTTCATAGGGGGTGACTGGAACATAACTCCTCAATTGCTTCTTGATAGATCTGATAATAAGCGAGTAGGGTTATCTCCCACTCAGAGAGCTTTAAAGGAAGTGATGGAGAGCCTAGGTCTCGTTGATATTTGGAGGATTAACAATATGGGTGTTAGGCAATATACCTTTTTGTCCATGCCACACAAAACTTGCTCTAGAATTGATTACTTTCTAGTTAGTAATAATGCACTCTTCTCTGTTGCAGACGCGAGGATACATACTAGGGTCATATCAGACCACTCCCCAGTCTCGATCTTACTAGTACCCAATCCCAATATAAAGAGAGACTTTATATGGAGATTTAATAATCAGTTACTGCAGGATTCTTTTACTCATGGGCATTTGAGGAATTTTATATCCCATTTTATTGAGAGAAATCTCAACTCAGTATCCAACATTGACATTATGTGGGCAGCTCTGAAGTGTACTTTAAGGGGCGAGTGCATCAGAATCACATCCACCAGAGCCAAGAAAGTTAGTTCGCAGTTAGGTGAAATTAGTAAAGCAATAAGGATCAAAGAAAATAATATCACCCACCACTCAACCAAGGTGGAGTGGATTAGTTTACAGCAATTACAAACTCAATATTCTTCGATTATGATGCAGAAAGCAGAGCTGGCCCTCCGGAGAACTAAAATAAGGTACTTGGAATCTGGGGAAAGAGCGGGTAAACTTTTAGCCCTCAGACTCAAACAACTAGACTCTGATAGATTTATAGCCACTCTGCAAAATAACAGGGGAAATGATATAACTAACAACCCTAGAGAAATCGCTGTGACTTTCAGAGAATACTTTCAGAAGATATATTGCATCCCGGTGGCTAACAGAGCCACACCTGAGGAAATTCAGGAATTTTTAGACTCAGTTACCTTGGTCAAGATCACAAACCTAGAGGCGAATGAGTTGGGAGCACCTATACAAGAGTGGGAGGTGAAGCAAGCGATTAGTCAACTTGCCACAGACAAATCCCCCGGACCGGATGGTCTTACTACTAACCTATATAAGTCATTTGCGGAAGTAATTTGCCCAATAATAACCAAGGTGTATAACTTCTGGTTCATTGAGGGACACTCGGAAATGAGTTTCCTGGAGGCCCTCATAACCGTTATATTAAAGCCGGAGCGGGACCCTGTACTCCCTGGTAGCTACCACCCAATTTCATTGTTAAATGTTGATATTAAAATGATGGCTAGAGTTCTAGCCAACTGACTTAGCCCATTAATGAATAGGCTGATATGTGATGTACAAGTTGGTTTTATGACTGGCAGGGTCTCTAGTGATCACATGCTCAAACTCCACCATCTAATTGTACATGCATATAACCTACAAACCCCGGTAGCCCTACTTGCACTGAATGCAGAAAAAGCATTTGACTGGGTGTCATGGGACTTTTTGTTCGCTGTTTTAGCTAAATTTGGATTACCTGATAGCTTTTTGCATTGGATCCGAGTTCTATACTGTATGCCCACGGCACGGATTTGGTGCAATGGTATATTGTCGGATCCTTTCCCCTTATTCTGCGGCACAAGACAGGGCTGCCCGCTCTCCCCACTCCTATTCAACCTATATCTGGAACCCCTGATTCAGAGGCTTCTTGGTTCACAAGATATTAAGGGGATAAATATAGGGAATGAGCAGTATTTAATTTCAGCCTATGCTGATGATCTGCTTTTACATGTTGAGGACCCAGAGGATGGCATACCAATAATTTTGCATGAAATCACAAAGTTTTCCAAAGTTTTGAATTACAAACTTAATATCTCCAAGACCAAGCTCTTCCCATTAAACACCAAATGCTATCCTAGCTTAGCAAAGGAATATGGGCTAAGATGGGAACCTAAGATGTTGACGTACCTTGGCATTAAAGTTACCAGAGAGATAAGGTCAATGATTAGAGAAAACCTGATTAATCTTATTAATATAATTAGGCAAGACCTGGTCAGATGGAGTTCACTTCCCTTGTCACTTTGGACCAGAATAGAAACAGTGAAAATGAACGTACTACCAAGGATTTTCTATCCCCTAAATATGCTAGGATGCTACTTGCCTAAAACCTGGTTCACGAACTTACAAAAGATACTCAATGCATTTTTATGGCAAGGGAAGGCGGTTAGGAGAGCTTACCAGAAACTCACAGGGCCGAAGAAATCAGGAGGCCTTGCACTCCCTTCCTTTTTCAAATATTATATTGCCTCACATATCAGCAAAATAGTATCATGGAAACAGCTGACTGATACAGTGGTTCCACACTCTGATGTACTTCCCTGGGTTAGTATAGAGAACAGCCTGGTGCTTAAACACTCACTAACTTTAGATTAATTTGCCTATACCACTTTAAAACTTCTCCCTAAGCCACTTAAAAATACGCCTATAGGATGGACTTTAAAAGCTTTCCATCAAGTCCAGAAGTCCCTAAAGGTGAATTGGCAGAACTCATTGGAGCAGTCCCTGATACATAACATTCACTTTTTAATACAGCGTGTCCCTATTCCGACCACGTTCTGGAGACAGATAAATGGGCTACGACTAGGAGACTTGGTGCCCCAGGGAAAAGTATTATCATATGAGCAAGCATGTATTCAATTCCCAAACCTAAAAGGACACTATTTTAAATTCCTACAGATTTGTGATTCAATCAAAGCCCATCTACGCAGGGTGCCAACCTGGGAGGAAAACAGAATTGAACTGTCTTCTCTGCTCAAGGTTGCAGACCAACCCCATTCTGTCTTGAGAATTTATAGTGAATTACAGAGAACAGACGATGGCCTACCTTTTAATGTTAGCCCATACTGGAGACAGAAACTAGAGTTGGCAGTGGATAGTAGAGACTGGGGACGGATATGGGTTAACACTCATAAATACACTAGACAGGACAGGTATAAATTACAGCATTTTAACATTATGCATAACCTGTACTATACTCCAGCTAGGCTCCACAAGATGGGCAAGTTATCATCACCCAATTGTAACAGGTGTTTAACTAAAGAAGGGGATCTGTACCATGTTTTGTGGGAGTGTGCGGTGATACAGCCCTTTTGGAGGGCAATTTGTGCCTCATTACCATCAATATTAGACCTGGAGCTTTTCTTCACACCGGAAATCTGTCTGTTAAACAGCTTCCCTAGAGGTGAGACCAGGCAAAAGAGATTATACATGACTATTATATCAGCCACGGCCAAGGCGGTTATCCTTAGACATTGGAAGGATGCCTCCGCTCCATCAGTCCTAGAATGGCATAAGGAAATTATAATGGCTTTACAGCTAGAGCAACACATAGCCAGAATGAACAACAGGATCCAATCATATGGCTCCAAATGGGGCCTGCTGGATGCAGTCCTAGCCTGTTGGCAAGCTTAACCTCTTTGGCCGCTGGTAATGTCCTGCTATTAGATGTATTTTTAGTGCCCTTGTGTTTCTCCTTCCGAATGAGTGCATGTAAAATGTTTCAATGTGTCTGTAGATGCTGCTGGGGGATGGGGTGGTTGGGTGGAATGAGCGGTGGGTAAGTTTCTTTTTTTTCTTATTAGATTACTTGGTTAATGTGTCATGTTACCTGTTTTGACTCTTACTTCAATGAGTCAGTTGCTATTAGCATGTATGCTCGATAACGACTTGCCTGACTTGTAACTGTTAGACTGAATAGAATGGCACTTTTCATGTAATATCAATATCCTAATAAAGTAAATTGAATTCAAAAAAAAAAAAAATTTGAAGCATGGGGCCCATTGCAAAAAGACGTGTTTAGTTCTCCAGTGTCTTCCTTGTTTGTCAGATGAAGAAACTTTAAAGTTTCAAACATGCCCTCCCCATCAGTATCTAGTGTGTACATTTTGAGGTCCTTGATCCTCTCCTTTAGGACTTTTCTCACTGCCCTAGAATAATTTTTGCTGCCCTCCAGTACACCACCTGAACCTGAAATCCCTGCCCTTTTTTCAGTTATGGATTCCAAAACTGCAGGCAGTATTTCAAATGCGTTTGCAGCAAAGATCCACACAGGGCCCCAAACACCACATCTCCCACTCTGTATGCTGTCTTCACGTTCCTGTACCCTAAGTGCAAAACTTTGCACTTTTCTGCATTAAATTTTATTTGCTAGATGCTTGACCAATTCTCCAGTCTCTTCAGATCTTCCCATAATAGCCTGGCACCTCATCACTATCCACTCTAGCACAGATGTCTTTGTAATCAGAAAATAAGCACATCTTCCCTTGTATCTCCTCCCCAATGTCACAAAAAATGATATTCAAAAACATTAGGCCTATGAGTGGTCCCATTCCTAGGGAACTGCACTGGTGATTTCCCTTACCTCTAAACATTTTCTATTTCAGACTATCCCGGATGCCACAGGCTTCCTTATGAGCACCCTACACCCCTTTTTCAGCTTAATTGGGAATACCAAAGTGAAGTTTTAATTTAGCATTTCAGCCATTCTCCAGGACCTCTCATAGGTTCTTCCACTATTTTCCTGTTTCCATGCACCAAGTAATCCCATTTTCTTTCCTCCTTTCATTTATGTATTGGAAGATGGTATAACTGTTATCTACAACTGCTATTGCTATCCTGGTTCCATACTCTCCTTTATATTTCTCTATCCTTGAAATAAAGCGAATGAATTTATTAACAAACATGGAATGTCCAATGGCTCCTTCCCTATTATCTCAGTCATTCCAAACAAGTTCTCCACTAGTCTTACTCTCTCATATCCACCACCTCTGTTTTCATCTACTTCACCCATTCTAAAACCTCAGCGGGACAAGACACTGTTTCATAAAGGCTACCTCTTCTCTAATCTAAGCTTCTCATCTCCCACCACTCATCTCCCATCCCCTATTTCATGAAACCCCAACTCTGTTAACATGTTACTGTCACCTGCTTCAGCACCTAAGTCCCTCCTCTTCCCACACACAGCTCACCCCTTACTTCTAGTCTTTCTATCCCTTATCTCCTCCCACAATCACACTTCCCCTTCTTGCTCCCTCCCTCTTCTTGAGTCGCTCAGTATTGCCAGTGCATTTATGCACCTGCTTGTTTGGTTTCCATTGCTCAGAATAATTGCATAATGGTACTCAACTCTGTATTGCACTGGTTATATTTTTCATGTACCTATTTCCATGGATTATTATTTTTAATGTATTTTTGAACCATTTAATGAACATTATATTCTTCTATCTGTTCTTATGTTTTTTCCTTGTCTCTTTCTCCTGCATATACCTAGCAATGGTTCCACCAAGCAGCAGTGATGGGAAACACATTGTTCTATGTGATAACAGCGATCGCCTTTAGGCTTTCACTGTTATCGCATAGTCAGAGTGCCAAAAACATTTTTGGCACTCTGATACCCTCAGCGCACAGGACAACAGCGCTGGGACATGTATTTTAATGCTTTCTGTGGAGAGGGCTGCACCCCCCCATGAGGGGGGGCTTTGCCCCCACACCCCCCTGTTACAGGATTATCAACTCCAGGGGGCTGCATGTCAGGAGTGTGTGAAAGCTTTAAAAAATAAAGGTTTGGGCCAGGAGCAATAAAATCGTACCAGCGCCCGAACCTGAACCCGGTACCTTACCCACCCCAACCACAAACCAAACCCTGATGCCATGATGCAGCTTGGCAATCCACTGCAGCACCACCCCCTACAGCTCCTCCACCCCCCCCAGCCCACACTCACCATGCTCACCCCCCCACGTGGGTGACACATAGCAACATCCTGTCACCCAGTTTGCCCACCCTCTCATCCGGCCACCCTACCCTCCCATCGCCATGAGTGATTGCAGCGGGAAGGAGCCACCATTATGGATGGCACCCTTCCCCATGCGCCCACCTCACGGTGCACCGAAACACATTGACCGTCAATACAGGGACAGCACCAGATTGACAACTGAAACAATGGCACAATACCATGGTGACTAATCACCACATAGACAAATGGCAACACAAGTTCAGCAATGCAGGGGGCTATGCACCCTGCACCCCACCAGCTATATATAGCTAACTCTACATCACACAGACAGTGGAGAAAATGGCAATTCACATTGCCGCACATCCCATCCACCTCCAGATGCTCTGCCCCACCAAGCAGCCTCCTTGAAAACGCACTCCCACCCACTACTCAGCTGATATACCATTATGACAGCCCATCGACATCAAATCCCTATTGCAGTCGGTACCTTCACTGTACAGCTGTCTCTGTAATGTATTTGACGTATTTTACATCACTGTCATAATGGTATACACCTAGCAATTAGCTGTCCACAACTCAGTGTGCTGCACTGCGTAAATATTTCCAATGCATAAAATAAATAAACCATTGACTTTTCCTAAGATGTACTATAAATCTTTAATAAAGAGAATAAACATTAGTGATGCAATGAATCTAAACTTTATGTACAAAATTGATACAAATTGGGGTACTTTGAGAAGTTCCAAACTTTTCCTTAACTTTGCAAAGCAATGTTTTAAACCTTTTTATTTAAAAAACTCCCACTCCCACCTACTCAGTTTACTAAGTACCCACCCCATCCACAACCTGGAGCCTTTCAAGTGATCCCCCCAACCAAACCACTCTCTGCTGTGCAAGGAAAACACCCTTCTCCCCCTCAGTGTACTTCACAGCTGCCTAATCAGCTGTTTGTAACACTAATAATAACAACCGTTACCCTCACCTAGACATAAAATCCAAATCATCCCCTTGCCCTTACCAATCCCCATGAATAACTGAATTCACACCTCTCAATACCATTCTGACCCCTACCATCTTCTTCCTTCAAAGCACCACAAAAAAAAAAAAAAAATTCACCTGTAAAAAAAGTTACCTATCCTGCATTGTAGAAAATCATCCTCCAGTTTTGGTAGGTATCTGATAAATGATGTATTTGCCTATAGTAAAACCTGATTGGTGAACCTTTTGCAACCCAGGATGGCTTTCTTTATTTACAAGTTAAATAAATATTTTGGTGATTGCTTAGAAAGAGGTTGTTGGGGGCCTGGTGGGGGGTAGTTTGGGAAAATTCAGTTATTCATGGGGATTGAGTCAACTGTAGGAAAATGGGGGTAGTTAGGTTTAAAGTGCAGGTTGGGGAATGATTTTTATTATTTCAAACAGCTGATTGGGTGGCTACGAAGTTCATCAGTGGAGAGAAGTTTTATTTTGTTTGTTTTTACACATCAGAGGGTGGTTTCAATGAGGATAATTTAAAAGTCTCTGAGTGGGGTGGGAGGCAGTGGGTCTTTAGTAAACTGAGTATATGGGACAAGAGTTAAAAAAAATAATAAAACACACTTCCCTTTGTTCTATGCAGGCAAAGTATAACTTTGACCAACAGAAAACTACAGCAAAGTGGTACTTTACAAGTGAAATGGTACTTCATGTAGTTCCACCATGAAAAGTTTGGCATTTCACCATGTGGAATGCTTTACAATGTCGAGAAACTTCACAAAGTTCAAGCGAATTGAAGTCTTCCAGACTTTTCACATTCTAATAAACATTTCCTGATTTAAAGAAAAACTTTACAAGAAGTGGTACATTCTGTAGTATACCAAGGGACCAAGCTATGGAAGGACTTTTTGGTTAAAAATGGTTCAGAATCATATATGGATTATTATCTTCCAAAACTTTCACTGGCAAAACTTGAGAAGCATGGAGGATATGGGATTACTGAACATTAAATGAAAATATTTTCAGTTTTTTGCAATTCAATTGTAATACTTTGTGAATGGGGTACAATCATAACAACTGGCTAAATTATATATTTTTTTTTGAGTCTAAGTAAGGTGTCTGAAGTGGGAAACTTCACTATGTGATAAACCTTGTGACATGTCTTGGCTTTAATAGCACAAAGTGGCACTCCCCATAGTTCTGTGAAGAACAACACAGTGTGCACCTTGCCAGTGAAGTGTCATTATGTATAGTTAGTAAGTACAAAAGATTTTAAAGTAAAAAAAAACACCCCATCCAAAATCTCACAATGCCTACTCACCTCACTCCACCATTTAAAAGAATTCTCCCTGCCCTGCTATTGTCTAAAACTCATCCTCTCCCCTCCTTGTCCCCATTACCAGTATGTAATATTGAATAGATTCAGTCATAACCACATTGTCCCCAATTGTACCAACCCTCCCACCACACACTCAACCCTGTAGCATTATACATATAGCACAAGAGATTCCCAATCACACCCAGCTCAGACACCCTCCACTCACCCCTAGAAATGAAGGATACAAATCATAATGCTCCACAGTTCAGTGACCAGCAGAGCCCACCCTCCATTTTGGTCATCCATCATCTTCTGAATGAAATCATGGGATAGTCCAATAGCAATCTCTTAGTTGGCTCCCAGATGATGTAAAGGGGTTTTTCTGTGAAAATACAGCCAGGATTGTCAGGGTTTTTCCTGATGAAATGCCAGGCGGGGAAGGGGGGTGAAGGCAGTAGGTATGTAGGCAGAGAAGGGGAGAGGATGTGGGGAGCCAGAGTGAGTCATAGGGAGGGAGTGGTACTCAAAAGAGATTGGGCAGGGGGCAGAGCCAGGGGAGGGCTTTAAGAGAGGGGATATAAGGGGATGGCAGAAGGGAAAAGCCCTTCTTTTGGCTAGTTATCTGACTTGCTCACCTTTCTGCCCTTATGGCTAGGTTGGGAAGAGGCCATAAGATGAAAGGGGAGGAATGGAATATAGGGGGAATGAATGGGTCACTGGAAGAGGGTGATGGCAGGATTAGGCAGAAGAAGAAGGATTGTCAAAATAGGGCAAAGCAGGGAAAAGGCAAAGACGAGGTTCTGGGTTGCCAGCAGAGGGCAGCAAAAATCAATAAAGCTTGGACTGGAAAGAGTTAGGGTTGCTGGATGAGGGCAACAGGCAAGGATGGACAAGAGAAGGAGCTATGGGAGGTGGATGTGGGTTGCCAGAAGAAGGCAACATGGAGCATGTCAGGCCTTTGGGTTTAGGGTAGGATCAAACAAGGGGATAAGTTGGTGCTAGTAGAAGGAAGACAGAGAGGGTTGGGGGAGGGGAAGAGGTGCAAGGAGAGGATGTAGGGGCACAGGGGGGTGGGGTGGTAAAATATTAGGCATGGGCTGGATCTATATCCAGCTGTGTCAGACACCTTGTGGGGTTTTGGCATCCCAGAGGGATGGAGCTGTGGGTCGGATGGACATCCAAGCCCAGGAAGGCAATACAAGGAAAGGAGTCATTGATCTACATGAAGCTGGGTGCTGAGTTACACATCTGAGCCTGGGAAAGCAATACAAGGGACAAATAAGTTTTTTCTGGTATAGGAACGTGAAAAGATTTGTATATGTGAATGTATTTCAATTTTATATTTGGATGTAAATAAACTGTCAATAAATGAAACGAAGTACAGATTGATAAAGTGATGATGTAAAATGCGATAGTTTTATAAATAACTGCCAACTGAGCATCCAAGCAGGTTGTTATGGTGTTTCATTTCATGGGCGAAATCCATCTGACAATCAGGAAATTACTACAGGACTGCACCCTGGTTTTATTCAGAATATGGTGGCCTGCTCAGGCAAAGGAAGGCCTGTATCCATCTCTGCACCAGATGACATTACTAATTAAATCCTTGATTTTTGGAGGCTAGTGGGGGCTTGGGATATGCTCATGAAGAAATAATCTTTTGTGCTTTCGTCCAAGGGTGCTACCTGAGACAAGTAAGCAGAAAGAAACCATTTTCTATGTTCTAAGCCAAGCAGTTACCGTACAGTATCCAGTGAGAATGAGCGTGGCTTTTTCTTTGATGAAAGATATGATCTGCCAGTATAGTTCTAATGTATCAATAAACTGCAAATAATGTTGATGAAGTTGAGCATAAAAATTCCTTAAATAGCTTGTGTCAGATATGCAGAAGATACTAATCATGTTCCATCAAAGAAAACCACAAACTGTTTCTGAATTTATTATTAGATGTATACAAATAAAACAACAGTAAATTCAAACTATATGCATTTCTAATAGTGCTGTGCAAAAACAAAATTCTGCTGGTGGAATTAACACAAATGTTGGAATTTTGCTTCCACAAAATTTTGGACTGCACTTTGGCAAAGCTCACAAAATTCTGACTTAGAAAGGTGGAATGAATATATGAACTGTTTATTATTGCAGTAAACTGTGGAAAGAAATTCTGCATAGCTGAACACTGAACTGCAGAATGATTGCATGTATTGCAGAATGATGTATTAAGTCATTCCTCTGAATTGTCATTGAAAAGTTTCAGCCAAAACATTTTGTGGAACAAGGCAAAAATGTATCCAATGCATTTGGAGGATTTGGAATTTGCCAAAGTCAGAATTTTAGAAAATTTCCTGAAATTTGCAAAATTCTGTGGAATTTCCATAACTTTGGAAATCACAGTTTCCACTCAACACTACTTTTAAACTTTTATTTACAATTGTAAACTGCAACAACTGTGGACAACTCTTCACCAGAGCATTTATCCTGGGTGTTTGAGGCATTGTCCTACATGCTTCGCCCTCAAGGATCTAAGGTCTGGCTCCAGGCAGCATAGACTTAGGTACACTACCACCACCAAAAACTCCATCAGTCCTCAAAGGCCAACAATATAACATCAACAATTGGAAAACCACTTTCACAGCTACCCCTGGCCCAAACGACAAACTGGCCAGGGGGTGGCAAATAGTGGGAACTCATAGGACAAATCCTAAACCTATAATAAAGCAGAGAAGCACACCTATATACATGTCAAATACATACATGCCACTATGCTCCAGGACTACTAAAGCAGCAGGCGTGGAGAGCAGTAGGAGCCCAACATAGTACAAGGATGTGCGTGCCAACAAAAAGATTACTAAAAAAGATATTAAAAGTCCAGTACTGATAGTCAGAGACTCCATGATAAGAGAAGTAGATTCTCAACATCAGCATTACGACCAGGCCAAAGTTGTGGTCCAGTGCCTCCCTGGCACATCAGCATGGAGGGACATGGACTTCATCGAGAAAATTGTAAGCAGTGTGGAACAGGACACGTGGTTCATCCTCCACTAAGATAGAAATAACCTAGCCAGTCAATCCATGGAAAAAACAAAACAAAATCTTACCAGGCTAGGTGATAAACTAGCTTCTCTTTCATCCAGTATCTCTTTCTTGGAGATCCTGCCTCTCTGGGAGAAAAGGGGACAGCAGGCAGAAGATCAGAGAGAAGGACATTGCCAAACTTAACTGGTGGCTAGAAAACTGGTGCAAAGAAAGAGGGCATCACTTTTTAGGAAACTGGCAGACCTTCTGGGAAAGGGACTTGTTTAAATTTGATGGCCTGCACCTCACTAAGGAGGGGACTTGAGCTCTTGGACAGAAATTCGACATCCATATTGATCAGTTAAACTAGTGGAGGGGGGAAGAGCTGCAGGCAACCCTCACATCACAAGGGTCACCAACTACCCCTCCCCCAGCATCAACTACAGCAGTGCCTACATACCACAAAGATACCAACAGCAGTGATAGTAACGGCACTGCCCACCCTGATCCACTAGGGAGAGTCATAAAATGATTAAGATACAAAAAATTCAGAACAGAACAAGGAAATAGTACACAGCAAAAGGAATCCCAGGAGTGGAAGGCTATGTGCATCAATGCTCGTAGTCTCAAAACAAAATCCCTGAACTCACAGACTTGGTGGCAGAGGCACAACTGGACTGAGTCACAGTTACAGAAACACTTGGTTCACCACCAACCATACCTCAGATGCTACTATCCCAGGTTACACACTCATCAAAAAAGAACATGAGGGAAAGAAAGGGGGGGTGGCATTGTATGTAAGAGAGGGAATCTGTGCAACAGAGATCCAGGGGAAGCACAGTAAAGCAGAGGCCCTATGGGTCACTCTGGGAACAGGGAAAAAGGTCCCCCTCCAGGTGGGAGTTATCTCCAGACCCCCAGCCCAGGAAAATGAAATTGACAACGCGCTCCTGGAAGCCATCTCAGTGATGGTGGACAGGGGTGAATTATTGCTTGTTGGGAACATCAGTCTGCCAGATGTGGATTGGATAACACAGCAGCCACAGAGCAGAGCAGAGAATTCTGGTTCACTCTGCAGATGGCAGGTCTTAATCAGTTGGTAGACTCACCCACCAGAGACAAAGTAACCCTGGATCATGTGTTCACAAACAAAAAGAAGATTTCAAACGTTCATGTGGGTATCAATCTGGGGACCAGCGATCACAGGTCAGTCTGGTTATCAGTAAATAAAGAGAAAGGCAAAAGCCATACAAAAATCAAGATGTTTGACTTCAGGAAAACAAACTTTCCTGAAATGAAATCCAGGATCAAGACCATGCTTGACACCAGTAACAAGGGGGATGCAGAACACTGCTGGGGGAACTTAAAGAATGCCTTAAATACAGTCACTGAACAATGCGCAAGACAAATCAGCAAAGCCAAAAGAAGGACAAACCCTTTCTGGTTCTCCAAAGAGGAAGCAACAAAAATCAGGGAAAAAAGAGGGCTTTTAAGTAGTACAAGGAAACAAAAGGAGAAATGGACAGGGAGGAATATAGGAACAAACTCAAGGAGGCAGGAAAAGCAATTCAGATAACCAAAGCCCAAACAGAGGAAAAAATAGCAGAGGGCATTAGGAAGGGAGATAAAACGTTCTATAGATACATAAGAGAAAAAAGGAAGAGTAAAGGAGGAATAGTCCAACTACCAACAAGAGAGAGGCCAACTGTTAAAGAAAGATGAAGACAAAGCAGAGTTGTTAAACAAATTCTTCTGCTCAGTCTTCACAATAGAAGATACTGGCAAACAACCTTTGCTCAGTAAGACAGAGCAGGATAGTGGAGGGGCAGACACAAGCCCCTTTTCAAAAGAGAGGGTATTAGAAAATCTAAGCAAACTTAACGTGGGTAAAGCCATGGGGCCAGATGGTATCTACCCCAGAATACAAAAAGAGCTTTGGGAAGAAATAGCTGCACCACTAGCTGAGCTGATCAATCTGTCTCTGGAAAGTGGTGGAGTACTACAAGACTAGAAAAGGGCAACAGTTATGCCCTTGCACAAAAGTGGAGCATGGAAGAGGCAGGAAACTACCGCCCAGTCAGCCTGACCTCTATAGTGAGAAAAATTATGGAGACATTACTAATTGAGAGATTAGCTGACTACCTAAAGAAAACTGGAAAACATGACCCCAAACAGCATGGCTTAACAGCATGGCACTTATGCCAAAAAACATGATTGATTTTTTTGATTGGGTTACCAGAACAGTGGACTAGGGTGAGGCAGTGGATGTGGTGTACTTAGACATCAGCAAGGCCTTCCACAATGTTACCCACAAGAGATTTGCTAACAAACTAGAACACACAGTAGTCGGACAGAAAATAGTAAATTGGATTAGAAACTGGCCACAGAATAGGACCCAGAGAGTTTTAGTCAATGGGCATTATCAAGGGAGGGAGGTGTGACCAGTGGCATTCCACAGGGATTGGTGCTGGGTTCAGTCCTCTTCAACATATTCATCTATGACATCACTGATGAAATAGAGGGGAAGGTTTACCTGTTCGCAGATGATACAAAGCTCTGCAACAGAGTGGATATGCTAGAGGGGACATTAGGTATGGAAGCTGTCCTAAGGAGACTGAAAGAGTGGTCCAGAAATTGGCAGTAAATATTTAATGCCAAGAAGTGTAAAGTAATGCATCTGGAGAAGCAGAATTCACGTAAAAAGTACGTACTGGAAGGGCATCAATTGGAGGAGACAAAGATTGAATGGGATCTGAGCGTGATCATTACCAGTGACTTAAAAGTAGGAAAACAATGTGAAAAAGCTTCGCAGAAGGCAAGTGGTATCCTCAGATGAATAGGAAGGGGTATTACAAGCAGAAAGCAGGAAGTTATCATGCCCCTCTACAGATCCTTGGTGAGGCCACACCTAAAGTACTGTGTCCAGTTCTGGAGGCCTCACCTAAAAAAGGACATCAACCCTCTGGAGATAGTGCAGAGAACAGTCACAAAGATGGTGCAGTGGCCGCATCATGAGCCATACGAGACAAGACTCAAAGAGTTTAATTTATTCTCTCTAGAACAGAGAAGAAACGGGGGGCATGATAAAAACATTTAAGTATGTCCAGGGAATTAACACAACTCAGAAGGAAAACCTCTTCCAGGTAAACAGGGTGGTGCATACAAGAGGGTACAGCTTGCATCTTGTGGGAGGCAAGGTTAAAGGCAACTGTAGAAAGTACTTTTTCACCAAGACAGTGATAGACTCATGGAACAGCTTGCTACCAGAAGTGGTGGCATCAAAGACAGTAAAGGAATTCAAACTTGCTTGGGACAGACAATGTGGGCAACTTAGGAAAAAAATATATTGAGGAGGTAACCACCTTGGGCACACTAGATGGACCACACGGTCCCCATCTGCCGACACGTTTCTTATATTCTTATGTTCCAATAGTAAAGTTTATTTTTTTTTAAATCAGCTGTGCTGTCTCAATTTTCTGCCAGTTTGCTGCAGTGGAAATATATTGTTTTGATAATGATTATGCCTGTTGGTAAGATGTTTATACTGAGTTTTGAACAACAAAGTTCTGTGTCTGAAAGTGCAAACTTGTCCTTCGTTCACAAGGAGTGGGACTGTCATACTTTGGAAGATACAGATGGTTTTACATTAACAAAAAAAACAAAATGTGTGTTTTTTTTAGTTTGTTAGTGTAGTCATTTAAGATTGTGTTTTTGTGTTGAAAGTTAATCCTTGCTGAGCCATGGACTGAAATATTTGGACAGATTCTAATTCAGGCAGCAGCGCAAGGTGTAAACAACCAAAAAAGTTGAACTGTAGCCTATATAAATCTTATTGGGATCCATAAGAGTAAATAGCAAAAGAAAGAAAGAGAGCTTAACAACTTGAGATAACAACAGGTGGTTAGCACTGTGCAGCAGGATGAATGTTCTGATAGAAAACACAAATAATTTAAAGTATTGAAACTAGACCTTGACTGGATTGGTTTCAATTAATAGTTATGCTAGAAACTGTCTGTCTCAGTAATTTATAATTATAAATCATCTCCCCCTTAAAAACTGTTTGAGTAGATAAAAATAAAAATGTTCTATTAGCATATCATTAATATAAAAATGCATGTTTATCACAAAATATAGAAAGAAATGTGAAAATGAGTACCTTTTAGAACTATTTTGGGTTCCTTTGAATCAGAATTAAAAGAGAGTCACCCATCCTTAACAGAAACTGCAGTATTCATGACAATGTTTATTATTGTGTTTATTTATTTAGTTTTTGTTGACAGGAAAGGAAGGGCTAGACAATATTGTTATTTTCAGCCTTGTCTGAGGGCGGGGATGCTCACAGATGTAAACCAACCAAAATGGAATCAAATTAAGCTGTTGGTGTTTTTTTTAGTAAATGGGGGAAATTTGGCCTGAACATCATGGATAATCATCTACTCTTTTCAAGAAGTATGATGGTATCTTTACTATCCACCTGAATAACCACCAAAACTGGCAGAGGAGACCTTGGTTTAAAGTCTCATCTGAAGGACATAATATTCTAACAACTGTAAAACCTGCTAAGGCTCTTTTCACTGCAAGCAGAGATAATGGACTGGAGAGTCACATGTGGCCTATGTGCCGCAGACTGGCAATCTGTAAAACTGCAGCACATTTCCAGCGACATGCAGCTTATTCTGAGAAAAGGCCTTACAGTGGAACTTGTCTATTAAGGACCCCTTTTGAATCAAAGAATTTGTCCTTAATATGCTGGTTGCACAATAGTTGAGACATTGCTGTCAAGACTTGGTTCAAGGTTTATTGTTAAAAGAGATGCATAAAATCAGAAGATTATTGTACTCAGTATATATAATCATAAACACACATAAATCACAGCACAAATATTTACAAAGTGTTATTTAACATTTACATAAAATTATTTTCATAATTTAAAACTACCTCATAGTCAACCAGCATCACCAGTCTCAGCAATTGATTTTCTGCATTATTTAATTTCTTTGCAGATAGTTTGTGGAAAACAGGCAACTGCAAAAATAGCATATATTCTATCTAATAATAATTTGTCTAATATTTTCTACTTTTGGAATTGAGGGAGCTCTCCCCATATGATAGACTCTCTTAAATATGCAATTGGTACAATCCATGTTTTCCTAGATATCACAATCTTTGGGCATTCAAGCAAAAGGTATTCTATTGAAAAAACATTCACTAGAATGGCACAGACATCTTTCATCTAAGGGTAAAACATTAAAAAAATATAGCCAGAGGAGGAATTCCTTAACTAAGTAGGCATAGCACTTGTCTGTGTGATGCTTTTCACAGGAGTGTAAATATAGCTCCATGTCCCTTTCAGTTTAATTGTGGTTATATGCTGTAGTTCTAAGCACTGCAGATTAAGTAGTCATACAAAGTCCTATTGCCTTCTTACATCCTGTATGGTTTTGAGTGCAATATCTAGAAATAAGTTGGGCTTCTTTAATGCCTCTATAGACCCATGTCTGTTAGACTTGGTGTTCTTAAATATTTCTTTAATGTAATAATAATAAACCAGAGTGACTTACTGCCATTCATAACTTCTATCAAGTACACCCTGGCAGCCTTCCATCTTCCATGGTGACTAAGTTATACCCATTATTTAGCATCCCATTTAAAATGATTCCCCTTAATGTCAGAAATCCAGCTTCTATACTGCCAGTGGTCCTGATGTATCTTTTGGCAGGCCCAGTACTGATTGCAAAAGAATAGTTTGTACATATTCCAACTCACTTACATTTCCTGCACAACACCAACATTCTGCATTAGGGCTGGGCAAAATTAATAAATTCTAGCTTCACATAATTTTCATGAACTTCACGAAATGTTGTGAAATTTACATGAAATTTTCAAAAAATGTGTTAATTGGCCATAACTTGCTTATTTGTATAAGTAGAGATCTGACCTCTGTATGAATACTATTACCAACAGGCATGAACTGGATATCTAGTTTCATAGCACATGGATTAGGCAAGGCTAAGTCATAAGGGCTCAAAGACTGGCAATTCATTACTCATGTGTGACAATGTCATGAAATGTTTTGAAATTCTTTTATTGGTCATCATATCTCAGTCAGTCTTACGGTTAGAGATCTGAGCTTTAGCATGCTTTCTGTTTGGAAGGGGGCCCTAAATGGATTATTAGTTTCATTACATTTGGGGAATGGATGGGGAAATTATAGGGACTCAAAATCTAGCAATTTATTAATCATTAGAACATTTCTGAAAATATTTCCGTGCTTACAACTTAGGCACTTTGGAGCTAAACAACTGAGAACTTATATTCATACTTTCCTGGAAGATACTTAGAAATTGATAGGTAGAAAGGTAGTTGATTACATTAGTTGTAAGTTACAAGAGCTCAGAATTTCACAATTTAATTATTTGTTTAATTGTGTGAACATTTTCTAAAGATATGGATGTTTATAGCTTCAATGCTACTGCAGGTACAGTATGCACTCAAGAGTTGGCATGCATACCCAATGTAAATATGTCATGGGATCTAATTTAGCTGGATACATGTGACTTAGTAGGTTAAAATGTACTGTGGATACTTTATAAATTACTAATTGGCAAAATATGTTCAAAAATTCAAGGATGTGTAATAGGTAATGCCACTAGAATTCCACTTGTGGAATTTAACTTTCACAACGCACTTATCACCAGTGAATCACCTTACCTGCAGTAACATCATGGCCCTGAAATGCCCCTGCAACTCTTCTGTGACAGCTATGCCCAGCATCATGCTCCATCATGACTAAAGATATCCAGATACTGCTGTCACAATGTTCCAACTAGTTGTAAGGCCCTGCATCACTCGGTGTCACATTTTTCAAATAGTAAAAATATACTTTTTTTTCCAATTGTTTAACCAGGAGTAGCACACTAAGCTGAAAGCTTGTTTATAGGTGCCACCTGGAAGCATAGAGAAGTTAAGTGACTTGCTCAGAGTCACACAGTATGCAAGTGGGGGATGTGGCATTCAAACCCAGGTTTCCAGATTTGCAGCCCAGAGCCTTAAATCACTGCACTATACTGCCTCCCTCTATCTAGTATCTATCTATCATTCTTATTTATATGATTGTTAAAGAGTCAGCATGTGAAATTGTTCAGAAACAATGCTGCACGTTCATGTGCTTCTACAAGTTATTAAGTTAGTGAACTGCATTGGTTAGCTGGCATATTGCAAGAAGACAAGCTAGTGTAAAGTTATGTCCAAGACTATTCTTCATAGGTGATCACTCATGATAATGACCTGACACTTGGCACCACCATATGTTTACTATGGAGTCTCCTATGAATACTACCTTATTGACAGTTTACCCAACTTTTAACTATTTATTTATTACTTATTAATTACAGTCTTGGAATGTGACATACCTTTGAGTCTGAGACTCATTTGCAAAGGTTTCATGTCCAAAAGAAATCATAACAATTAGCTAAATAGAACAGTGTAACAAAAACATGACATGGATATAACAAAGAAAACCAAAAACAATCAGAACAGTCATTATGTCAGACTATGTCAAAGTTGGCAAATAAGAATCAAAAGAGATACCAAAGTAAAAGCTAAGATAAAATACAATAATGTATCAGTATGTGATAATAGGCAGTCAAGAATAACTTTGACGAAGTCAATAGGTTAACATGGGTCAGCCAAGACAAATAAAAAGGTGCAATGAAAAGGGAATAAGAGGGAGGAGGATGAATAGGTGGAAATCAGGGTTCAGGAGCAACTCTACAGAGTGAGGTGAAGTGGAGAGGAAACACGTCAAGAGAGAGAGATACCTATGGGGAGGTGTGGGGAGAGGAGGGGAGGGGTGGGGAGAGTGGCAGCTGTTTAGCCAGAAAATGAGGGCATATGTCAGGGTGCAGTAGCTTCAGTTGTGCAGTCATAGCGATCGAGAGAAAGAAGGTATTGTATGAGGTTGTGTTTAAACTGCACTAACTTAGAGGCAGTTTGTACATCAAGAGGGAGATCAGATATCCAGGTGGGAGCTCTGTAGAAAAAACACTGGCTGCACTTGATTAGTCTGACAGAATGGGGACTGTTCTCGTCGTTCTTTTTCACAATGGCATTTCGGCTGTATGACAGGGCAATATGTATGGACATGGCCTTGACAAAATATCACAACATTCCAAAATTTCACAAGAGCTCATGAAATTCAACTTTAGTTACTTATGTTATTTGGTATATTTGGCTGCTTATAACATGGCCAGCCTTTGAGCAAGGCTTGCACTGTCCATAGATGAGACATTGGATTTTTTCATTCGTACTTTTAACACTGCCTGTGACCTCTTTGTCCCCTTCACTAGAAATTGCACCAAGAAGCAAAGCACGCCCTGGGTTACCCCTTCCCTTCTTCACAAACTTAAAATGAGAAACAACCTATGGCACATTGCCGTGGAATCTGACAAGCCAGCTGATAGGCAAGCATACAATGCCGAGCTCAATAAGTGTACTTGGGTCATTCGAAAGGCCAAAGCCCAGTACTACAAATCCACTCTTGTCTCCTCCTGGGGGTCGGCTAGGAACTTTTGGGATAATGTAAAAGAGCTGAATGGGAAATCCCACTCCCCACCCTTTTCTCAACTTTCCTTTAATGGAACTGCCTGCTGTGACCCCCCTTGGCATTGCAGACTGCCTAAACCTCAGACCTGAGTTCAGTCCTGCCCAGTAACTTCTTTGACCCCATCCCAGTAGTGGCCCTGCCCACTCTCCAGAGATCTCCTTTCTATCTATGTACCATCTCCCCACTGGAGGCTAGACCCCTTCTGCAAAAAGTCATTAGTAGTAACAACACCAGCATCGATGTACTGGACACTAGGCTACTTTGTCTGATGTTAAATGCTATCCTGGTCCCACTTACTGAGCTGCTCAACTGCTCTCTGTGCCTGGGACAGTTTCTCAGCACATGGAAAACCACCATCACCACTCCCAACCTAAAGAGTGGCTATCAAGAGACCCCGGGTAACTATCAACCTATCTTTATCCTCCCCCCTTGAGTAGTTGCGAGCCAGCTTGCTGAATACCTGGCCATGCACAAAATCCTGTGTCCTGAACAGCATGGTTTTTGTGCAGGTCACAGCACCACAACTGTGCTACTTGAATTCTCCAACTTCCTGCACTCTGCTCTTGATGCCGGAAGTCCTGCCAGTGTCGTGTTCATTGACCTCTCCAAGGCCTTTGACAAGGTTTGCTATCCCCTCCTGCTTGACTCCCTCAGATGCCTTGGTTTCTCCCTGGCCCCCTTGCATGGTTCACCAGCTACCTCTCTGCCAGAACTCAGTGTGTAAAAATCAATAGCACCCTATCTGACACATGATCTGTCCTCTCTGGGGTTCCTCAGGGCTCCATTTTAGGCCCTCTCCTCTCCTCTTCAGTCTCTACCTCAACTCCCTCTCCTTGGCCTGCCCAAGTAAGATCCTCTTATACACGGATGATGCTGTGCTCTTTGCCTCTGACCCCAACCCCAACACACTCCAGGCTACCCTCCAACAAGCTTTTGATAAAGCTGAGCATTGGTTCTTATCATGAAGGTTAGTCCTGTACCTAAAAAAGACCAAAGCTATGCTCTTCTTACATCACCAAAGCAAAGCCAGTGGTGCCTCTCTTGTGATACTGCCTAGCACACTAAACCCCATTGAGCAGGTTTCCTCCTACAAGTATCTGGGCATTACCTTTGGTTTGGCACTCTCCTTCCATTCCCATATCAATGCCCTTTCTGCTGCCACCAATGTCAGGATTGGACTGTTATACCGCCATAGGGACTGCTTACCACAAGAGGCCCTTAGACTGGGAATCACCTCCTCTGTCCTGTCATTAATCGACTATGGGCTGCCCATCTATGCAGCAGCTGACAACACTGCACTTGCAAGAATACAGCTGTCTATAAACAAGGCCTGCAGGCTAATGCTGAGAGCCTATAGGCACACCCACACGTGCCTGCTGTACTCCACCACCAACTTGCTCAACCTTGAAGAAAGACTCCACTTCCAAACCTGCCTTCTTGTAAAAAAGACCCTGCTAGGGATCTCTCTCCTTGGGGTCACCACTTCCCTGCAGCATGCCTCCCCCTCAGCCTCCACCTGCAGCACTGTCAAAACCTCCCTTATTGTCCCAAGGGTAAGGACCTCTATGGCCCAAATATCCTTTTGCTATTGTGCTCTGTCCTTGTTCAATTCCCTCCTAGCCAACATAACTGACTCCACTAAGCTTGGTCCTTTCAAGGTCTCCCTCAGAAGCCATCTGATAAGCACTCGCTGCTGCAACTGCACATAATCCCCCACCTGCCCCCTAGGATGGGTTTGCCCTGTCTACTTTTGCTGTATATGCCTGGGGTCTCAGGCAACATTTGCTGACTAATGTAATAAAATATCTCTGGTTGCTACCCGATGTGGTACTTGTGTACCTATATTTTGACTACTGTGATCTACCTATTACTAAGCTTGTACCACCAGTGAATTCCTGTAACACTGGTTGCTTTTTTAATCTAAGCGTTATGTACTGTACTGTTTTGTTTGCTGTGACGTATTGCTCTCTTGACTAGGTGCCTTGGTAAATGAGTCTTTTACTCAAAAGTCTATAAACTGATGATCTAATAAGTAAATAAATAAATAAATAAAAAGAGACGAGAGAGGTGACATACATAGCCTCTTTTTTCCATATTGTTTTTTCTCCTGGATGGCAGCTCACCTCTCAGCTCATCTCTCAGGGATATACCCTGTTCACAGGGATACACCCTGATCAGGCTGAACCAACTGTCATTCAGTGGCTACCAGGTTTTTCTCCCACTTTTCTTCCCTCCCACTTCCACTGGTGGGGGCTGTGCCTCTATTATCCTTGAACAGCCGTAGCTTTCTCTGTGGCAAGAGCAAGATTCATTGTCCAGCCACCAGGTCGCTATATTGGTGGAACCTTCTGCTAGCCCTCTCCAACTGAGATGCACTGTTAAGAGACAGCTGTCTTGACCATGGTCTGCCTCCTGACATGACATCTTGGTCTCGCTTCCAAACCTGGGTCATCAGGATTGCAGCATGATGCTCTGCTGATGGACCATGGGGATAGCCTCAAAGTTTAGGATTTTGGGTAAAGGAACCTAGCAAACTTGGAGATATTCCATTATACAATGACAACAAAGAATCCCAGGCTCTGATTGGTCAGTCTGGGGCTGGACCCATGATGTTATCCCAGTACAACATGACAGATCTAGTTCCAGCACATACATGACCACATGAAATGTTGAATGAATCATTCAACCGTCGATGATCAAAGTGCTCACACTTGGCATGGCTAATTTGGCTTATGCCAGTAATATTTACTTTCTTTTTTAAAGTAAATTCCTCTTTCCCACAGTACAGAAATTCACTGTACCCCACTCAAAAACCCTGCCACATTACTCAACTGAATTTACTGTTCTGATTTCCCTGCCATTTTCTGACTAAAATGTAAAAAAGGGAATGTAAAACAAAGCCATTAGTCCAAATCGGCTTCACTGATGCTAGTCCCTGCCTCTACCCTTTCAATGTCAGTGCACCTGTTTCTAAACTAACAACACAGTATACTTCTCTGCCAAAATAAATAAAAAGAAAAAAAGAATCTAAAGCAAAGCTGTCATTCCAGTCAGCTTTATTATCTCCAGTCTCCAGCTCTTCCCTTTACATTTGTCGTTGGCTGCCTCTTACATTAGCGCGTGAGTGTATCTTGTTTTAAAATCAACATGACACTTACAGATCAGTGCCAGCACTTTCACTGTTTTACTTTTACTTCTCCCACTACAAATCCTAGCATGCTGACAATGCTGGAAGAAACAGAACTGTCACTGACCACGGCCTTTGTTGGCAGTGGGGGGGGTAAGTAACCATTTTAAACAGCAGTAACAAGGAGAATCACTGAGAGCCAACAACACATGACCTGCATATCAATGAAGAGTTGGGAGGGGGGGCAGAGAGCAAAATAGAACCATCCAAATAAAACACAAAAACTTGGATAAAAAAAAAGACTAAGTAGACCATTGAGACAGCCGGCAGCACCACACAGTGGCCAAAGCAATGCATCAGAAGTTCATCACTGATTTTTCCCTGTGTTCCTATGTATTTCAAAATTGAGTAAAAATCTAGTTTTAAATGCAGTTGTTATATTCTTGTTTTTTTTTCTTCACAAATAAGTCATTGTATAATAGCAATAATGTATTCCAGGGTGTGCGTTTTGCTGGGATAATGGTACTTCTCAGGTGTTGGATGCACTTGGCCTGTAGCCTCATGCCCAACCACCGGAGGCGTGATGTTAGCCAAGCACATCACATATCCTGTCATGCATTATTGCTTAATTCTCTAGTTTTAATGGTGTAGGGGCTTAAAATTCTACAGTTTATATAATTGCAAACTGTAATTTTAAAATTTCCAAATGTGTGGAGGTTTATAACTCGGTCATCTTTAAAGACAGATATTTGAAACATTGCACACATCTGAATGGACCTTTGCAGAGACTTCATACTAAATGTGATGCAATTCAGAAAACAATTTTAAATTAGATGGAAATAAGTGAAATCACAATTTTGGCAAAATTTCAGGACATTTTCACAGAAGTTTTACGCAGTTTTGAGGAAGCAAAATCATAATTTCCCCTGAATTTTGCAAGCAGAAGATACATGTTGCCCAGCCCTACTTTGCCCATATATTAGTTGACCATTTATTTTGGCTTTAAAACATCTTAACATTACCACAAATGAATGACATATGGAGTGGACAAAGTGTTGGATCCCTTTAGCTGTTGCAGTTGCTGTATTTTGCTTCTTTGTTATGTATTTTCAAGTCCATTTTCCTATTAAAATTTGCCCTAATATAAACAAATTCTCCAGTTCCTCAAAGCAGTTTTATTCAATATTCCACCCTTGTGGCTATCTTCCATACTGTTTAATAATGTAACCTTTGAGTTTACATAACTGAGCTCCAGACCCTGATAATCTGGATGCTCCTGAACTCTCATCAGGCCTCTTTTCATGCCTAGTGGTACGGTATGTGTAATAATATCACCATATCATCAGCATAAAGTTATGCCTGTGTTATTTTACCAAAAGCTGAAGGGGGCCATAGCCACTTGTTCTAGTATCGATGTTGAGGTTGAACAGGAACATGACAACCCTGCCTAACTCCACAGTTAATACCAAAGGGTTCGACCAAGGTGTCTTTCCTGTGCAATTAAAGCTGTGATTTTGTCCTGCTATGTAACATTTTAAGAACTGCAGGAAGCCTTATGTCAAGTCCCCGAGATTTTAATATTTCCCTGAATCATTCACAATTTAAGTGATTGATTGCTGAGCTGATGTCTCAGAAGGCTAGGTAAACTTATCTTTTTGTAGCATTGGTGTATTTTAAAATGATATGATTTAGAACAAATAAACTGGGCTGTTGTACTATAACCTCTTCGGATGCCCCCTGACATGGTGCTAATAAATGGTCATCTTCAACCCAAGTTTTCAGTTGTTTTTTTTTAATTAGGCTTGTAAAGATTTTAAGTGTCACACTTCAATCAGGACTACAAGAAATGTCCTTACTATCTCCCTTAATGGGCAAGTGCCACTGCATTTATAACAGTTTTGATCACCTTCCAGTTATTTTCTAGACAACTGTCCTACAAATTGTTACAACTGGGCCAATTTGTAGAAGTAAAAATAAAACATATTACCTAAACATACTCCAATTCCTTTTAAAATTGTAATTCTAATGTGAAAATAACATGTCACTGAAATATTGCTGCATTTTCACTTTGCCCGAGATCTGGAGTTTTAAAATTTTGTCTCATGATATCACAAGATTCTTGGTGTGCACAATTTTCTACAGAAGTACTTTAAATCCTTTCCACAATTTGAACTTGAAAGACACCATCATGTGATCTTCTATTTCTTGATGTTTGCATGTCATTTTTGGGACCCTCTACCAGAGATCAATTAGTTCATTTCCTTCACAACAAAGGTTAAGAAAGCAGTGATGCATCACTGGATTTAGTGGCAATCTACAGATAGCAGCAAACAACAGACAGCTCAAAGGAGATCATTTGTTGTGTTGTGTCAAATATAGGTCTCTTAGGCTGAGGGACTGATTGACTAAATGCTTGTAGCAGTGCAAAGGCTCTGCAGATCCAAAGCTGGACACTTGAGCTGCCACAAATAATAATCCCTATTTAAAAGACAATTAGTAGTGGATTAGCAGCTACTAAATCATCACCGGCAGAAAGCTTATTACTGAAGCATGGAAATGGAAGAGCAGTTAGTACATATTCACCATGGAAAATCTTGACTGTAGTGTCAGTGGATGCTAAAATCATGCATGTGAGGAGCTTGAATAAGTATGAAATGATTCTGAAACCAGCCCTTCCCTCTTACACTGTTGACTGTGTTTCTTGAAGAAAACCTGTTATTTAAACATTTTTATTTTAAGATTTTAATACAAGTACAGTTTTTTAAAGGGGCACATTAACATTTAGTAGTATGCTTTAGTGTAGTATGCTTTTGTAGTATGCCCTATGGGGGTTACTAAGGTACAGGAGAAGAGCACCTTTCAAAGAAAAAGGTGTACTATAACAAGGGGGCATGAAATAAAGCTGGAGTTGGGTAAATGCAGGAGGGATGTGAGGAAATCATTTTTCACAGAAAGGATGGTGGACGCTTGGAATAGCCTTCCAGAGGAGTTAGTGGGGGTGAAAACAGTAATTGGGCACAGAAATGCCTGGGATAGGAGTGAGGGAATCATGGGAGTAGGGTATGGGGAGAAGCGACTGTGACATGGATTAAGCAGGGTCTGGTGGAAAAAGAACACAATTAGGCAGATTGGGTGGCACCAGTGGCCCTTATCTACCATCACATTCAATGCATCTGTGTATGTATATATGCGTCATCTCCTCTATGTTCCCATACTGTATTTGCTCTATGTCCTCAGATCACTGAAGTGGTGCTGGTGGTGATTATGGGGAGTAGAAGGCAAAAAGAAGCCAAGGACAGAGTCATGGAAACAGTGAATTCAATTTTAAATTGTATCTTGCACTTAACTGAACAATTGCAGTCAGTAAAGAAAAGCATCTCAGCAACGAAAAAACAGAGTTCAGGATACAAAGCAGTTCATAGTGTAAAATATTGCACAGCAATCATACAATTCAGCAAAACTATAAAGAACTGAAATAGCCAGCCACCTGAAGCAGAGGCAGCCCTTATTGATGACACCTTTGTTCACAGGAAGACTCCAGATGGTATTTTCAAAAGTCATACAAGGGACAAAACTCCTTGTTACATTGGATGGGATTATTAAACGTTATAAAACAGACAAAACTCCAAGTTACATCAGATGGGACCTTCAAAAGTCATAAAATGGATGCAACTTCTAGTTATGTTAATGTCAGAAACTGCCTTGTATGTTGAGACCATGTTCTAGCTTGTTGGAGCCATTTTCAAAAGCTGGATTTACTGGCAGAATTTCTAGTTGTTATATTACACTTTGCAATCCGTTTTGGGATTACAAAAATGCTATACATATATGTAATTAATAGAGCAGGTTACCACTGGTCTGAAAATTGTGTCCAGGCACATTCATATCTGAACTTTGCAGACTGGACATAACCAAGTCAGAGTTTGAAAACTGGACATAGATATGTCAATATTAGGTGACCAGGGAAATAGATCAGGGGAAGGCAGTGGGCATGGCCTATATGGACTTCAGCAAGGCCTTTGACACTGTACTGCACAGGAGGCTGATAAAGAACCTGAGCAGGTTAGGGGTAGGATCCAAAGTGGTGAATTAGGTTAGAAACTGGTTAATGGATAGGAAACAGAGAATGGTGGTAAAAGGTACTCACTTGAATGATGGAAGGGTTATCAACAGGATGCCACAAGGCTCAGTATGGGAAGCTATGCAGGTGATACCAAAATATGAAATATGATGAACACAGAGGAGGGGGTGGAGAGAATGAGCCGGGGTTTGGGAAAACTAAAAGAATGGTCTAAAGCATAGTATTTTGGGTTCCATGCAAAGAAGTTCAACATCATGGACCTAGGACATAGGAACCCAGACACTGAGTAAATGATGGGGGGAGATACTTACAGTCAGTAAACGGGAAAGGAACCACGTGGTTCTCATACCTGATGACCTCAGTGTAGCAGGTCAGTTTGACAAACCAGTGGGTAAGGCCAGTGAGATAGTGGGATGCATAGGAAGGGGTTATCCAGCAGGAGGAGGGTGGTGGTGTTGCCACTGTATCCCTCACTGGTGAGATCCCACCTGGAGTACTGTATCCAATTTTTGATTGCATAGGCTTGGATAAGAAGTCCATAGGAGGGCAACCAAAAAGGTGCTGGGGTTGCACAAGAAGCAGTGGAAGGAGAGACTGAGTGATCTCAACATGTATACCCTGGAAGAGAAGGGAGCAAGAGGTGACATGATAGAGACCTAAAAGTACCTCACAAGGGTGAGCAGAGCACAGAAGGGAAGGATTTTTCAAATGAGAAGGAGCACCAAGACCAGGGGGTATGCAATGGACCTGAAGGGGAAAAAGTTTAAGACAGATGTGAAGAAACATTTCTTTACTGAAAGGGTGGTAGGTACACCTTGAATTGACTACCCATAGAAGTGGTGTAGGCAACAGTAGGGGTGTAAAGCATGCATCATACACCTTCAACAGACTGCCAGCAGAAGTGGTTTAGGCAGAAACAGTAGGGGCTTCAAGCATGCATAGTATAGACAAAGGGGTGTGTAAGAAAACAGGCAGGGAGGAAGGAGGGCCACCAGAGACCAGTTAGGGTCTGTGGAGACAGATTAGGTAGGAAACATCTGGGCAGACATGATAGGCCAAACTGTCCTTTTTCAGCTGACAAATTCTATGTTTCTATGTTTCCTATCTTTGAAAATGAGAAAAAATGACCAATTTGACTCATGTTCAAAGTTGTACAACAGAAAATTGCATCTAGATACACACTTTATATCCCCATCCCAGGCTACAGGCTTGGGTGGGCATTTGGCTGAGATTGTTGAGAAGGTAAGAAACATAGCTTCCAGTGAGTGAAAGAATGTACTACCCAACATTTGTTCACCCCCTGCTGGATTATCTTGGACAAAGCCCTGGCCTCAGCCTCAAATGCACCTACTTATCTACTCTTAAGCACAGATGAACAGGTGTGGGAAACACTGGTTACCCTGATGATTGCAGTGGATGGGGGAGCAGTATTGAAGAAGCTGGAGAAATTCAATGTTGCAACTGTTACTTCTAAAAGAATTGAAATATATCACATTTGAAACAGGGAAAGGGAAACTAGGCTCTCTGTCTGCAAGTTCAGGGAAATGCTAACATTGGGGTATCAAGACGTGAAGGCTAGAAAAAATATAAATTGTTAATCAAGGATTTCAAGAATATTAATTATTGTAAGAAGCCTAGAGGGGCAAGAAGACTGCTTATGACCAGAGGGAGGCAGAGAACATAAAAGATTGCAACCAGTAGTTTATATTGTCATGTGCATTTATACTACTAATTAGTTATCAAGGGTGACAGCCGCTAGTTTACCACCCATTTACCCCAATAGTAATTACTCTGTACCACTGAAGAGGACAAAATTATTAAGCGTACATGGGTTATCCCCACACAGGTTTTAGCCACACCTAATAGTAAATGACACAAATATTCTTAAATAACCCTTGGAACTTTCCACATGCACAAGACCTTCAGGATTCTCAACTGCAGCTAATACAGATATTAGGAGCTCTGCACCAATTTGACATAGATACAGTTTCTCTAACAGAGTCCTACTATCAGGAAAAATTACCATTCTCTCTGGTACTATCCAGGTAATGGGTAATATAGGTTTGCTAGTCAGAATAATCTGAAAACTGCATCAGGATAATGACAAGAATAGCATAATGACATTATTCATCCAGGGAAAAATCTTTATGTTCTAAAAGTGTGTAACTAAGCTTTTCAGTAATGGATAATGCCCCCTCCCCCAAAGAAAAGATTAACTACTATGTTGGATATTGAAGATTTTCACTGGACTATGCATTGCATCACTCAGACAATACATAAGCAACTGTTAAATTAACCCTCAGGACTGGCAGTGGACAAAAATAGAAGGGTGGGGTGTGAAATTTCAAAGACATGTAATCTATTTATGAGAGAGAGAGACAGAGAGAGAGAGAGAGAGAGTAGGGTCCCGGATGTTCTTAGCCTTCATGGTGGCCATAAATGAATCCATAAATAATGGTGTGGCAAGATAAAGCTTCTACTAGCACTAGTACAGTAATAAATCTCAAGTTTAAGGGTGTGCAAAAAAATTTCTGCTTGTGGAATTTTGGTGAAAGTGTGAATTTTGCTTCTTCGAATGTTCACAAATCCTTTTCAGAACTTTTGTGGAAATTACACCTTAAAACTGTGGAATAAATATACAAACTGCAGTTTAATTTATTTAACTGCGGGAAAAAAATCCACAGAAAGGATTACTGTCAGTGGTCAGTTCTGAGGCTTTTTTAACCACAGTTTAATTCATTAATCCACCCCACACTGATCAGGGGTCCTAGTAAATAAATAAATACCTCCAATCCTTTTATCGGACCTTCCTGATTTCTAGTGGCTCCCTCCACCCACTGATAATGGCCCTCAAAAAACATTTTACTTCCCTGATGTCTAGCAGATCCCCCTCCCTATCCTGGATTCTGTAATCAACAAAAAAACAACTGGTAGTCCACCAACTCATCCCCCTCTATTCCCAGTAGTCCCTGGTAACTAGTAGACCTCTCCATCCCTGATCTTTTATAAAAATAATCCCAATTCCTTGGTGTCTAGTGGACCCCCCACCCTGACAGTTCATCTGCCACCACCCTGCTCCCTCACCCTGCCCCTGAGTGGGCCACCAGAGCAGCCCTCCTCTCTTCTCCACTACCAGTGGTCCACTGAATTGTCAGTGAATGACCGTATAGTTGTACAAGCAGGCTCTCATTCAGTGACAGTTCATTAAACTGTGGATAGAATAAATTCTGCAGTTTATATGCATTTTGCTGCAGTTCACAAAGAAAATGCATGGCACTTGGTGAAAATCCAGGGAAAATCCCAGTTTTGCCAATGTCAAAAGTTCAGAAATTTCCATGAAATTTCTGAAATTGTGCGGAAGTTTCACGCAAGTGGAATTCACAACTTTCACCCTCCCCAACTGAAGATTTTTGTCTGAAATAATTTTGTATTGAGAGTTGCATTGAATTGTGTAGGGATGGGGATATCCCCCAGCTTCAAGCTTTAGTAATCTATACTTGTTCTTTCTTTCGTCTTCTTCTTTTTGAAGTTACCACCAGCATCCATCAGCCATCAACTCAGCTCCCATATGGAACTCCTCTGGTGCCCCACAATTTTTACTGCCTCACCAAGCTTCTGCAGATTTGACCCCTCAAAATTGGGACCATTTATCACCAAGCTTGAGAAGGAGGCATGTGGCAAAAGGAAGCTCTGAGGGGGCACGAGAAGGTCATGATTGTGGGGAATCAAGTTCCAGTATTCCGTGCCATGCCATCAGCCAGAAGAGGGAATTTTGCCATTTTTTGCTAGTCCCAGCCTTGTCCCTCTGTTGGGCCTACCCACACAGTACCAACCTGTGTTGGGGAAGAGTACATTGCAAGGCTACATTGAATGTGTGCATGTCACTCAACCTCTCACAGGAGGCACAGATGTGGCAGAACAGTTGATTCCTTCCCCTGGAGTCTTAAATCATTATGAATACAATGTTTCTTACATTTCTTGGGCCTGCTCTTCGAGCCAGGTCAGCAATGCCATCATCATTCTTCTACATGGGAATGCAATTGCATTTTCCCTGTGGCATCAGGCAAAGCTTGCCCAAAAGCATTAATTGTTTGTTACTCTAAACATCATTTTCATATGGCGTTTCCAGTAAAGCATCAACTAAATGTAGCAACAAGCCTTTTAAATGCTTTGGATGCAACTTGAGTCTTTCCTGTAAGTCTTGCCCTTTGAGGATTCCATTTCTTTTTCAATTAAGTTTTTTTTATGCATTCTACCTAGTTTAACATGATCTTTTTCAAATACCTGATATTGTGCGTGATTTCCCAAGTTGCAAAAATAGAAGAAAAAACAGAATAATAAGACTAATGGTTCACATCCATTAACAGTTGTGGCAAACTTGCATTGAACGGAGTACTTTGCAGAATCCACAGAAGAATTTGCTAGGGTAGTGCTTTACAGGAATGTATTGTATAATCTTTGTGGGGTACATTCAGACTTTGACTATTTTTACCTGTTAATAGAAACAGAAGATTGTTAAAAATGTGCATTACGTTAATGGATCCATTATGAAATACATGTTGCTCCAAAAAAGCTTGGCAGAACCACATAGACAAATATCTGTACACCTTAACCCGGCTTGAAGTTTGCATACATTTTGTTAATGGTTTGAATATCATGCAGCCTTAGAGAGTTGAAGCAAATAATTGTATTTTATTTATCATCAGTGCCTTTATTTTTGGCAAGAGAAAGGGATAATGGCTGTTTAATAATAGAGAGAGCAGATCAGTGAATGTCAAATGAAATGGTGCTGTGATCCCCAAGGAGGAAGTAATTATTTTATTTGATGTAGCCTTCCAGGAATCCTGTCTATGGTATTTTTCAGCAAGTTTGCAGTTTAATGGCTATCTGTAGGCAAGTTAAAATTAAGATGATTTAGTTCTGTATGTTATATGGTATTGTACAGTACGTTATAAAACTGTCATTTTTTTAGAACTGAACACATGTGAACATGAGCATTATTTGCTCTCTGGTTTTCCAATATGGTGAAAACAAATGAAATTTAATGAAACATGGTGATTATTGTATATGATGCAGTAATATGGCTAGATAAACCACTTGCATTTGTAAGAGTGGTCTCTAGTGCTGTGCAGAATTTTCAAATGTTGGCGGAAAAAAATGTCATGGAATTTTTGAAATTCCACCAGAGTTCCACTGAATTTCACCAGAAATGAAATTGTGGAATTTCACAGCAGAAAACTGTGGAATGTGTTTTTCTGCAACATTTCAGTGGAAATTTATTCCACAGATCTTAATATATTCTGCTGGAATGGCGGTGGAATGATTTTCCACTGAAAAAATACTGTTCCATGGAATATTATTCTGTGGATCTCAATATTTTCTGAGGAATTGGTTGCAGAATTATTTTCCACAGAATAAATGCTGTTCCATGAAATATTATGCTTCAGATCACAGCAGGCGGAATTCCATAGAAGAACCAGTGACATTTGGGCAAAAATTCCACTGACAGAATGTTTATTCCATGTTAATTTCACAAGCAGAATTCCACACTCCAAACAGCACTAGGGGTTTTACTTACATTCTTAGGGAATGAGAACTGTTAATCATAGGTGAGCTGTTCTGAAACCATAAGAATGTACAGTAAGTAAGATTACTCCACAACAGTAAAAGAGGCTTCCACTGCCATGTTAAAATTATATTGAGCAAAGTGGATCAATATTAAATTAAAGTAAAAACCAAAAAATGCTAAAACATTCCTGTTTCCAAAACATCTGTGCAAGAGGTACTTTTTTACTAAATAAAAGTGCCTCATGTGCAGTAAAAGGGAACACTCCAATTGGTCAAGAGAACTTTCTTAATCAGTAATATTTTATAAAAGTTATGTTGAAGAGGCAAATGGGGTATTATGCCACTTTCATTGGTCCAATCCAAATATTATACAGAAATGTTAAGTAGGTAATATCATATCGATACCAAAGCCTACTGATTCCCATGAACAAACTTACAGTATCTGAGCCCTTCAAACATATGTCTTCCACATTGGACACCTAACCCTGGTGGCACATAGTGTGTAGTACAGGGTTGCAGGACATGGCCATGTCTCAAGGACCACATGCCTGACCCCCCCTTCCTCAGAGTAAAACCTGGAGACTGAAATAGTTCCTAATTGCCACTGGAGGCCTTACAATAATGTTACTCCTACTGTCTGGCAATGTTCACCCCAACCCAGGTTCTGCTGGTAGCCCTGGGTCTGGCACCCACAGCCAAGAACTACTGAACATAGTCTACCTAGACATCAGTAGTCTCCTACCTAAATATCCCCAATTTGAAGCATGGGTTAACTTTGTACATCCAGATGTTATTTGCTTAAGTGAAGCTTGGATCAGTCTACATATGTCTGATGCCACTATCTCATTGCCAGGCTTCAATATCTTCTGGGAGTAAGGAATAGGATAGCAAGGTGGGGACTGCCTTACCTACCCCAGATCAGACCTGCAAGCCTCTAGAAGTATTATCAAAGACCTAACTAGGAACTGTGAGTGCCTCACAATAAAGATTTTGATAGATCAAGAGCACAAATCTCTTGTCATCCTGTCTGCATGTATCCCACTGGGTAAACAGAATCTGAGTACAGAGTTACCTACTCATTGTTTCATGCAACTCAGTCACAACTGGGAATACATTGTCACTGGTGATTTTAGCATCAAATGGAATTCTAAATCCAGCACAGGTCATAGGGATAAGACATTCAGCTTACTTCTCACACAAATGGTCACTGAGAACACCAGGATGAATTATAAAACAGGCAGCATGATGCTACTCAACAGGTTACAAGTTCACACCCTGATAGAAAAAAAGTTGTCAAAAGTCTGCCAGATACCCTAAATGGCCACTCCACAGTGCAATGTCTATGGGCAGCTAAACAGATGAGGCAACCCCTCTGGATCACAGTCAGCTGAGTCCTAAACAAAATGAAGGTGCTGTATTCAAATCTTACTTTGCCAAAATTGATTGGCTCTTCTTAGATATTATTATTGATATTGTTTCTGTCCTATAATTCTGTATCACAGGCACATGTGAACTCGTAGACAAGTTGGCTCCCTTTAATAAACACAAGGCAAGAGGAACACCATTCAGATGGATCACCCATGAACTCCTTGCCTGCATGTGGCACAGGGACAGTCTGTGGGTACTGACCAGGGAAACAGGGTCCTCTGCCTACCTGTAAAAGCACAAGGAAGCACAAATAAATGCACCAGTATGATTAAACAGTCCAAATCTGACTTCTGCAAGGACCAGCGGACCCAGAATATGAGCAAAGGCAAAAGATGCTAGAACAAAGTCTCACAGCTCCTAGACATGGGAGCGAAAACCCCTCCTCAGATGCTTGTGGCGGAGAGTACCAAAGTGATTGATCCCATTGAAACTGACAATTACTTCAACACAGCCTTCACTGATCTCAGTTCTGTCATCCACACTGAGCCTGCCCAGACCCCCTGCAGAGGATCCAGTCCTGAAGCCTCCTAGATGACTGGCTCTGAACCATGGTATACTAAATTCTACTTTAAGGCTATTTCAGTCAGACACCTCAAAATACTTCAGTAGGGTACCTGCCAAAACTAGGCATGGGAGTGATTCGGTTGCTATGAATCTTCCTACTGTTGCAGTAGAGAAACTTTCCCACCGCATCTCTAGAATTTTGAACTCCTCCCCCCTGCTATTCACAGTACCCCAAGAAGTGGAAATCTGCACAGGTTACACCAGTTTTCAAAAGTGGAGACCACACTAGCCTTATCAATTGCAGACCCATTTCTATTCTTTCCTTAGAACTGGGCAAAAGTTTTGAATTCTGCTTTAGTGGAACCTTTGCGAAAGTTCACTGACTTTCGTTGAATTTTATAAACTTCGACCTGTGGTGAAACTGGAAATCTTCCAAATGTGTTTGGCAAATTTTCACCCTATTCCACAGAATTTTCTTGCTGAACTGTGGAATAATACACATGAACTGTGGAACTAATACATTAATCCACAATTCAAGTAAGTATTTTGCAATTCAGTTCTGTGCATTCCTGGTATCAAAAAAAAAACTTTACCTGGTGTCTAGTGGCAGTCACCCACCGTCCGATCGCTGGCTCCCTAACAATTTAATATTTCCCTGGTGTCTAGTGGCACCTCACCCTTCAATTGCTGAGCCCATGATATTTTAATGTTTCCCTGGTGTCTAGTGGCACCTACCACCCTGCGATTGCCAGCCCTATAAAATTTAATATTGCCTTAGTCAAGTTTCATTGGTGATGTGCCTCTATCTATTTTCTGTCCTCACTGCTAACTCATGTAAGTGCCTGTCACAAGTTTGCAACTTCACACCTGCTTCTTAGTCCTTACATCACATCGTTGTCATGGAGACTGTCTCCATGACTACTGCATAATATAAAGACTAAGTAGTAAGTGTGCAGTTCAGAACTTGTTACAGGCGCTTACTTGAGTTAGCAGTGAGGACAGAGGCAGATGGGGTAGGCACATTGCTCAGCAAATTCAGGGTCAGTGATTGGAGGGTGGGGGTGCCACTAGACACCAGGGAAACATTAAATTATTAAGGCCTGTGGTTGGAGGGTGGGGATGCCACAAGACACTAGGGATTGGCACATAAATAAATGGTGGGGTGATACATAACATAGATTTTTTCATGAATTCATTTCTCAGTTCAGTGACTCACTGAACTGTAGAATGAATGTATACATTTCAGATCACTGTATTAAATTAACATAAGAAATTCTGCAGAACTGACTTCTGACAGTGATCAGTTCTGCAGAACTTTGTTCCACAGCTTAATACTTTAATCCACAGTTCATACATTTATTCCACTGTTCTAAGTTAGAATTTCTGCAAAAGTTGACAAAATAATTTCCAAATTTTTGCAGAAGCAAAAGTCCAATTTTCGTGCAAATTCCACTAGTGGAAGTTTTTTTTTCACACTGCTGTCTCTCTCTCTCTCTCTCTTCCCTCCTTGTCTAAGGCCCTCAAGAGAATAATCTCTGATCAAGTTGTCACATACCTCAAAAAATACAGTACCAGTGTGTAAAGCTTCATGCCTTCTGGAAGCTTCACAACACCAATACATCACTGTTGGAATACCCCAACTATGTTCATGAGACCTGTGACAAACTGGTCTTTCCCAGTCTTGGCCTGCATCACTGTTACCAGCTTTTACAATACTTCAGTAGTTGCCACCATTCACCTTAGACACTCTTTTAGGGTATATCCATTATCCACATTCTTTCTGAGTCACTGTTCTCACAGTACAGTACTCCATGCTCAAGGTCACGTGACCCACCCTCTCTACCATGACTGAGAACACCTTACTTTAGAAAAAAAGAATATGGTAACGGTATAGGTATACATAACAATTGCTTAACCCCCCACCCCGGGAGAATGAAAAAGAACAAAGATTTTTGCACCATTAACTGATTTTATTTTTGTGTCTGTTCACTCTTTGTGTGAACCCCATCTTAGTTTCTCCTAGGTCTCCCCTACTTAAAACAAAAAACAAACAAACAATGGCACTAGCTAGTGTCTAGATAGCTCATCTGCATTGCCTTGCTGTGACCCATTGTAGTACCTTATGTCCTTATTATAGGGCAGCACCAGGTTTCATCCTATTAATTTTGAATTCTGTTCACTGGTCCTATGCAACCATGTAAGGAAGTTATGATCAGTTACCAGATCGAACTTCTTTCCATACAGGTAAGGTTGCGGCCTCTGGAAGACCCAGACAATCTCTAAAGGGTCCTCGATTGTGGCATATGCCTCTTCTTTGGGCAGCAGTTTCCTGCTCAGGTACACATCTTGGTACTCTTCTCCAGAGTGTGTAACCTGACACAGACCCACACCTAGCCCATGACCAGATGCATCTATGTGCAAATCAACCTTAGAGAGTAATCTGGACTGGTGGGCACAGGTGCCTGACAGAGTGCCTCCTTCAGCTGGCAGAATGCACTATTGCAATTTTCCATCTTCTGAAACTTTTCAGGCATTTTCCTCCTAGTGAGATCAGACAGGGGTTTGGTCATGCTGATGAAATTTGGCACTAACTTATGGTAGTACCTTGCCATTCCTAGAAGGCCCATACTTTCCTCTTGGTCAGGAGCATGGCCTTTCCCTGGATAGTTTCAGTTTTCACTGACTCAGGCTGGATGTACCCAGTCATAAGCCTGTGCCTAAGGTATAACATTCTGCCATTCCTATCTGGCATATCCCCACCTTGGCTGTCAGCTCAACTTGCTACAGTCAGTGGAACACCTCAGTCACATTCCTGGCATGATCTTCCCAGACATTGCTATAGATGGTGATGTCATCCAGACACACCAGGACAAAGTCTCCTGCCCCCTGCAGAATTTAGTGCACAAGCCACTAAATGAAGGCTGGTGCATTCTTCATCTGAATGACATTAAGATGAACTTGAATAATGCAAATGGGATAATGAAGGCTGTCCTTTCCCTAACTTCAGGGGTGAAGTTTACCTGCCAATAGCCCTTTGTTAGGTCCATGGTGGACAGGTAATGGGCTCCCCTTAAAATCTATAGGATCTCATCCATCGTGGGCATGGGGTATATGTCTGACTCTGTGCAGTTGTTGAGCTTGTGGTAGTCAATGCAAAACCTTATGATCACTTCCTTTTTTGGAATAAATACCACTGGGGAGGCCCAGGGACTACTCATTCCTGGATCATTTGGAGAGTCAGCAGCTCTTTTATCTCCCTCTCTATGGCATGTTTTACTCCTTCTAGGACTCTGTATGGTGGCTGTTTCAGTGGAGCTTGGAACCCTGTATCCACGTAGTGCTCTGCCAGCATGGTATAACCCAATTTCCCTGTGAATATTTCACCAAATATACTTTGCCTCCACTCATTTTGACAGCTTAGGCTAGTGTCACCTACTCCAAGAGGGTTACAGCATGCACTGAGGGTCCTCCCGTCACCTCTCCTAGGAGGTTCACCAGCAGATAAGCTTCTGCTACCTCCTCTGGATAGCTGCACACAGCCACGACCATCTTGTTCCTGCCATGGTAGGGCTTCATCATTTTTACATGGTAAACTCACTGTCTACTATTTTCAAGGTAATAGAATCCAGGGATCCCTTTTAAAAGATAATTGGGGAGGTCCCAAATCCAGATATAATTATACTTTATCATATGCAGAAGGTAACCTCTACCCTTTAAGGACAAACTGCAAAAGACTTCCTTTGCTTTTTAATACATTTCTTATTTTATTTTTGTCTTTTTTCATTCACTTTTTTCAGCTCTTTCAAACTCTTTTTCTTGTTTAAGTATGTTTTAGGGCAACTGCCCCTTCATCAGAACCTTTTGAGAGCTGAAATGGATAAACACAAAAAAACTGTAAATCATTTCAAAGAATATCTTAAAGTATTTCTTTAAATATTAACAAACAAGTAAATCCCATAGTGTGACAGGGGGAACATACCTGTGCAATAAAAAAAGGTTCAAAGGGCAGTTTTTTCCATCCAAACTCTTGCTTTACAAAGTTTATGCTATGTTTCAAAGGAGTATTGAGAACCTGTTATAGTAAAAATGAGAAAATGGAGGTTGAAAGAAAGGGGGGTGAAGAAAAAAGAGAATTCCTTCAAGTCTTTTGAAACTTTGTTGCCCGGAACATCTCTGCTGCAGGTGAGAGCTGCAACCTGCAGGAGGGCTACTATTTTGCTGTTTTGCACAAACTGGGACATTTTGGGACTGCTACGAGGAGTGTCTCTACTTGACTGTATTTCCTTACCTATTGTCATTTCCAGTGAAACTTACATATTTCTGCTCGGCTGAGGGGGCTCGGTGGTACACCAACATGATTGTGAGCAGCTGAGGGGGCAGGGCGCCAGTTTCAGCTCAAAAGCCCCCCACTGCACGGTGGGAGTGCCTTGGCACGAGCAACGTGACCTAGATATGGTGAGATGGCTAATTAAAGTAATTAGGGGGACCCATTCTAAAAACAGCTCTACTAGAGTTATTAAAGCATTACTAATTATGTGTCTAATGTTGTGTGGTGATGTACATCCAAACCCAGGGTCTCTGGCTTCACAACAATCCCCCTTATATACTATTTCTCAGAATTCCAGGGAACTGGTAATGGATGACCTGGATGTTAAGCAGAGTGATACTTCTTGTGTAAAACAGGGATTGGGACTAATACACTTAAATGCCAGGTGTATTTTAAACAAAATGGATTTGATTGGCCCCTGCGTTATCGATCATGACCCTGAGATTGTGATAATTTCTGAAACTTGGCTAAACCATAAAATTGAGGATATTTATTTAAACATGCAAGGGTACAACATATGGTAACATGATAGAAACAAAAAGGGGGGAGGACTTTTGATTTATAGGAAATCTAATTTAATTTTGACACAATTGGAAATAAAAAAAAGATATGGAGGGTTTGGAGATATTGGCCCTTGAATTAAAATTGCCCTGTTCAAAGAAAATATTGATTGTGGGGATATATTGTCCTCCTAAGGTTAAAGCCTTGGCTGTTAATTGTCTGCAGGATTGGTTGTTTGACTACAGGGACAGTCATGAAATATTGATGGCAGGAGACTTTAATTTTAATTGGCAAAATATTAATGAGTCTCACCCTTTGATTGATCTGCAAAATAATATGGGTTTAGCTCAACTAATTTGAGAGCCCATGAGAATTAATATGGCATCAGTTTCAACTTCTTCAATTTTGGATTTGATTTTTACCAATACTGTGGACAATATTATTGATAGCGGGGTTTTACCAGACACAATCTCAGACCACCAATTGACATTTTTTAATAGGGATTATTGTAAAAACTTGGATAAGAAAAGGAAAATCAGTTGGCGTAGCTTCAGAGACTTTGATTACATTGATTTTATGATAGATCTAGGTGATATTGATTGGAAACGTATGCATTTGATTCCTTCTGTGGATGATTTATGGAATTCTTTCCTTGGAGAATTCATGGAGATTTGTATTAAGCATACCACAATTAAAACCAGGATTTTGAAACAAAACTCTACATTATGGTATTCAGAAGAGCTTAGAAAGTTAAAATTATTAAGGGACAAGGCGTGGCATCAGGCCAAAAGAAAAGGTAACAAACAGGATTGGGACAGATTTAAAAAGCTTCGTAATGATTATGTTAGAGAAGTCTGAGGGGCAAAACAATGCCATTATACTCATTTGTTGGATAAAAATAGCTTAAAAATTCCCAAAGATTTTTGGAAAACAATAAATACTTTGGTTAAGGTCAGGGGGTTGATGAAATAAAGGTGTTAAACATTGATGGCCAGGTGTTGCCATTATCTCAGCACCTGTTGGATAGGCTGAATGAGAATTTTAGTAAGATGGTAGTGACTAGTTCAGCCAATCCACCCTGTTTCCTGGTGCCTGTCACCTACCTCAGTCGAGTGATCATGGGTTTACTAAATCATTCATATTCAAATAAATAAAAGCTGAATTAACAGGCTTAAATACCACCAAAGCTGTGGGCTTGGATAATATTTCACCTAAATTGCTTAAATATGCTGTTCCAATTATAGCCTACCCTCTGACGTATCTATTTAATAAATCATTAGCTACCGGAGTCTATCCATTAGCTTGAAAACAATCCAAGGTTATACCCATATTTAAAGGTGGCAACAGAACAGAGATGGACAATTATAAGCCTGTCTCTCTTTTGTCCCAGGTATGTAAAATATTGGAAAGATTGGTGGCTGCCCAATTGAGAAAATATTTGAACTCCTCTAGTTTATTGAATGGTATGCAGTCTGGTTTCTGGAAATTGCACAATACAACTTCTGCACTTACTAAAGTTGTGGGAGATGTGCAAGCAGCTCTGGACAGGCGGACACTAGTGGGGGCAATTTTTGTGGATTTATCCAAAGCTTTTGATTCTTTGGACCACCGTGTCCTTCTGTCAAGGGCAGCATCCCTTGGGGTGGTGGGTTTGAGTGGAAAGTGGTTGGAATCATATTTAATGAATAGGAGCCAAAAGGTTTCATTGGGAGGTTGGGAGTCACATTTTTTGCCTGTTAGATTGGGGGTTCCACAGAGCTCCATCCCAAGTGCATTGCTGTTCAACATGTACATAAATGGCCTGTCTTTTCTGGATCCTGAAATAAAGTATCATCTTTATGCTGATGATACTATTGTTTATACATCACATGAATCTATTAAGGTGTTACAAAATAGGCTTCAGTTAGCCTTTGATGATTTACAAAGCTTTTTAAGAGATAGCAGGCTGGTTCTGAATGTAAAGAAAACGCAGGCCATGTTGTTACATTGAAAAAGCGATAGGTTGGAGAGCATGGCCCTGGGATTGGTTGCCCATGGGGAGCCCCGATCCAACACACACACATATGTATAAATACCTGGGTCTTTGGATTGATAGTTTATTATGTTGGGACATACATATTGGTAATTTGACTAGGAGTGTAAATAAAAGAATATGGTCTCTTTATAGGGTTAGTTTAGTTTAGATAGTTTTTGTTGGCTGGGTAAGTACACTAGACAAATCCTGCCTATTTTCAGGCATGACCCGGGGGAGGGGGATACAGATGAATGTCAACTGACCTTGAACCAGATTAAGCTGTTGGTGGTATTTTTTCAGTGAATGAGGGAAATTTGGCCAAGACACCGGGGAAATTCCCCTACTCTTTTTGATAAGCGCCATGGGATCTTTAGCATCCACCTGAACTACCACCAATCCAGGCAGATGGGACCTCGGTTTAATGTCTCATCCAAAAGACGGAATTAATGATCATTAATGAGCATGGAAGTAAGAAAAAAAGTAGTAAATATGAAAATCATCATAATGATTGATTATGGGGACATATTTTACTCATGTGGGAGGAAACAGGATTTAAAAAAGTTGGAAGCAAGTTATAACAGCTTAGCCAGATTTATTCTATGGGCCCCAAATTAACCCACAGATGTTTGCTTTATGATCATTTAGGGTGGCATATGCTCTATGAGCGTAACCACGAACATTTACTAGCCTTTAAAGGACTGAAGGGGAGGTATCCAGAGTATGTTGTAGATAATTTGATCTATAGGGATAAGTTGACCTCTTTGAGAAATTGCCGAGTGCCAAGCCTGGAGTTGCCTAGATGTAATTTGAACACAGGACGACAATCTATTTATTATAGAGGGGTGTTGGGTTGGAATGCAATTCCTGTGACCTTGTTCTTGGATAACGTAAAAAATCACTGGCCTCTAATACAACACTGGTATCATTTTAGTTCACGTCAAAAAAGGCAATGTTGTACCGATATGTAAAGGTCATATGTAGATTTACAGTATGGGTTATTATTATTAACTTAGAGTATATTGCACTATAGGGATGTTCTTTATTTTTTATCCCTTTTACATGGTAGGCATAAATTATAACTGTCATGATGGTATTGATGTTATGTGTCAATTTGTATTTTTTGTATAGTTTTCTTTTTTGGTTTTTATTAATTTTCTTTTCAGTCAAATGTTATCAGTGGTATTGTATGATATTGTAACATTTCCCTTTTATACTGTACTTTCTTACTGTGTGGGACCTTGCTGAATATGAGCTTTGCTCAATCGTGTTTATCCTTTATTCATTTGTATTGTAAATGAATAAAACTATTTTACTTCTACTACTACTACTACATCTTATTTTAATTCTTACTTCTGCCCCTTATGTTTGTTTAATATCCTAAACTCTATGTTGTACTGAAAAAAACTCCTTATATTTATTTTGAAAATTGTCAGTATAAACAATAGCTTATTACTATGACTATTTACTTTTTTCCTTTTTTGTTTTAAAAATGCATGTTGTTTTTGAAACACAATTGTTTTAAAAAGTTCTACCTTTGAATTTCCGTGGGTGTCTCATAGCTCACAGTGAAGCTGATAATCTGCTTTCTGCTGTGAGAAACCGAGGTTGTTTTCATTTAGACTTATCCTCCATGTGCTTTAATTCAGTAATTAGTTCATGTTTGCATATTGTGATGAGATGGACTGGACACAAAATTCTTGTATTGTTACATTCCCTTAGGCATTTTCTGTCTGGATTCTCAATACCACAACTCGCCACTTGTAAATTTCTTGACCGGGTATGTTTAAATTTTTTTTAGTGGGTCACACACTTTGCGACTTGTTGACTGCCTTGCCCCAATGCCATTACTCGGAATGCCACAGCATCACCTATGGAATGCCGCTTCATTGTGCAGCTAAGAAGGGCCTCAGTTAAGCATGTTCAAAGATGAGTGTGATGACGTCAAAGGACATCCCCGAGGCAGGTGGCTCCCCTTTTCCTGACAACCCAACAGTGAAACATGGAAGAGTACCACTACAGTGACAGCCACTGTAATGGTCTGTTTCTGTATTTCACAGTCCCCCAGTGTTCTGCCCCCTCCCCGGACCAACTCCAACCTAGAGTTGAGAATCTTAAAGTCTGGGGGGATGGGAGGTAGAACCCCCACATGGGGTGTGGGGAGCACAGCCCCCCACAGAAAACACTGGGGGCTTGGGTGGAACAATACCTGTGTCAGTATTGTGCCATCGCTGTGTGGGTGGTCGACAGGTTTACTGTCGACCAAACTTGGTGCTTCCCCCCAAGGCTCGGTCCTTAAAGGAAACCCCCCAATGACTATTTCCCGAGTACAAGTTCAGGATACAGTCATTTGTGAGAGTCCCCCCCTTCCTATTATGGTTTGAAGAGTGTAACTGTCTTATCTTGTGAATGATGTAGGAATTCTTTTCAATTTGTGTCAACTTCAGGGCATACCAATCTGTTTCATACTATTAAGTTATGTTTATAAACTATAGTTATCAAGTAATGTCTATCTCTACAATAATGTTATTTTTGTTATTTTCACCATAAAATGTTATGGCCTTAATAGAATACTTCCAGAATCATTTAGATTTATGATATTTTCTTCTTTTAAGTTCTATCATAAATCTAAATGGTTCTGGAAGTTTTCTATTCAGGCCATAACAGGGGAACTCTCACAAAAGACTATATCCTGAGCTTGTACTCATGAAATAGTGGGGGTTTTCCTTTAAGGACTGAGCCTTGGGGGACATCCTTTTGATATCATCATGCTAAATTTTGAGCATGTTTAACTGAGGTTCGACCTCTTCCTAGCTGCACAGTGAAGCAGCATTCCATAGGAGACGCAGTGGCATCCCAAGTAATGGTGTCAGAGCAAGGCAGTCAACAACTCGCAAAGTGTGTGACTCACTAAAAGAAATTTAAACCATACTCGGTCAAGCAATTTACAAGTGGCAAGTCGTGGCATTGAGAATCCTGACAGAAAAATGCCTAATGGAATGTTACAATGCAAGAATTTTGAGGTCAGTCCTTCTCATCACAATATGCAAACATGAACTAAATACTGAATTAAAGTACATGGGGGATAAGTCTAAATGAAAACAATCTCTGTTTTTCACAGGGAGGAAACAGATTATCAGCTTCACAGTGAGCTCTGAGAAACCCACGGAAATTCAAAGGTAGAGCTTTGTAAAACAATTGTGTTTTAAAAACAACATGAATTTTTAAAATAAAGAAGGATAAAAATAAATAGTCATAGCAATAAGCTGCTGTTTATACCAACAAGTTAAAAATTTTTTCAATACAACATAGAGTTTAGGATATTAAACAAAAATAAGGGGTAGAAGTAAGAACTAAAATAAGAAACAAAGTTTCAAAAGACTTAAAGGAATTCTCTCTTTTTTCTTCACCCCCCCCCCTTCCTTCAACCTTCAGTTCCCATTTGTACTATAACAGGTTCTCAGCACTCCATTGAAACATAGCATAAACCTTGCAAAGCAAGAGTCTGGATGGAAAAAATGCCCTTTGAGCCTTTTTTAATTGAGCAGGTATGTTCCCCCTGCCACAGTATGTGATTTATTTGTTTGTTAATATTTGAAGAAATACTTTAAGATGTTCTTTGAAATGATTTACAAATTCTGAAGGACTTTTTCTTTTTTGTGTTTATCCATTTCAGTTTATAAAAAGTTCAGAGGAATGGACAATGGCCCTGAAATGTACATAAACAAGAAAAAGAGTTTGAAAGAGCTTAAAAACGTGAATGAAAAAAGGCAGAAATAAAATAAGAAATTTATTAAAAAGCAAAGGAAGTCTTTTGCAGTTTGTCCTTAAAGGGTAGAGGTTACCTTCTGCATATAACACAGCAAAACTCACTGTCTGCACCTCCTGTCAGGTAGATCAACACATAGTTAACATCATTCACCCTCCTTACCATCAAGTAAGGCCCCTCCCAAGCTGCCTATAATTCTGTTCTGCTGGACAGAGACGAACACCATCACCCTTTACCTGACTTTGCACTCCCTGGCTCTTGTCTCATGGACATACCATGTCTTCTGCCTATGTTGTGCAATGGCTAGGTGCACCTAGTCAAACCCCTGGAGTTCCTTGGGCTATGACATGAAATACAGTACGTACCCCACAACAGCTTCCCCTTGGGGAGCAAGCTCACTCTCCCATTCAATCTTTATCAGATCAAGGGGGGACCCTTACCCTATGGCCAAACATGAGCTCAATGGATGAGAATCCTGTGGTTTCCTATGGGACTTCCCTATATATAAATAGGAGATGGGGTAGGTACTTGTCCTACTCTCTCAGATGTTGGTCAGTGAATGCCCTTAACATTGTCTTAAGGGACCCATTGAATCTCATGACCAGGCAATTAATTGTGGGAGGGGGTATGTGAGGCCATAACTACCTTACTCCACACTTCTTCCAAAGAGTAACCATCAGATCGAACAAGAAGTTAGTGCCCTGGTGCAACAGCATCTTTTGGGGAAAACCAACCTACAGTAGATAAATATATGTAGCCATTCATCAGCAACCTTCTCAGCCTTGATGGAGGACACGGGCACTGCTTCTGGGTACCTTGTGGCATACTTTATGACCATCAAAATGCACTGCTTGCTTATGCAACTTGAGGTGCTAAGGGTCCACACATTGTCCATGGCAACCCACAAAAATGGCTCTTCTGTAAAAGTTGGTGGAATCAGAGCTGCTTTAGTCTTCTCTCCTACCTTTCCCACCCTCTGGCACTGTGGACAAGTCTGGAAGTAGTAGTTTGTTACATCTTTAAAAATACTGGGCCAGAAAAAGTTATTAGTCAAAAGACTTTTTGTATGGCTAATGCCTAGGTGTCCTGAAAAGGGCATGTCATGGGCTATGGACAGAAGTTGCTTCCTATACTCCCTAGGAACCATTATCTGCTGGGGTATCTTTTCCACCAGTCCTCCATTAGAAACCCACTCATTCTGCAAAAGCCCATTCTTTCAGCACAACTCCTTTTTTTCTAGAACTCAGTCACCTGCCCCACTGGTGCTTAACTCAGCATTTACAGGGATAGATCAGCTTATTGAGGTCTCCCTTGCTCTGCATGCCTGACATTCCCCAGAACACATTCTGCTGTGGGAGAGCCAGCAAGAGCTGGGCTGTCCTCAGTCTGTACCTGGGTCTCAGAACTGCTGCTGCCAGCTCATTCTTCAGTTACAACTTCTCCTGCTACTAAAGTAGGGTTGCTTCCTTGTGCACTGCCCACTCTGCATCCTCAAAAGCAGGTTCTCTCACCTTGTTACAGTTAGTGGCTCATACAATGTTGGCCCTACTATTGAAGTCATTATACCTATGATTACATCCATGGGCAGGTGTGGTATAGCACCCACCTCCTGGATGCCCTTACCACATTCCAAGTTTAGAAAGATCAGGGCCAGTGTCACTGAGACTGCAGGACCCTTCATGTCTCTAATCCTAGAAAACTGGTAAGGCAAGATCTGTTCCACTCGAATCAGATCCTGCTTTACCTAAGAAATGGAGGCCAAAGTGTCTCTCAATCCCTGGGTCAGCCTCCTTTCTGGCATACTTAGCTGGGAAAGTAATCATTTGTTGTCAGGGCCACTTATTGGTTAAACAAACTGCCTGATTCACTACTGAATCTCCCTAAGAATAATCAGTTCAAGAAATCTTTGTGGTCTGTCACTGCAGTAGAATGCAACTGTACCATTAAACATTTTTATTCAATTTCTGTCAGTACAGACCTTATGAAATTTTATACATTGATCATCATGGAGTTTTTCAAAACTATATGTAATTGTTCTTAATTGTTTTGAGCTTGACTGAACTGCTTTTTCTCTGGAACTACGTATTGTATTTGAAATGTTTTTTGTGACTACGTATTTGAGGTGGAGCCTTTGTAAATAAGCATTTATGCTCAAAGGTAATCTCTGAAGTTTTCAATAAATAAATAAATTGTATATGGTATAGTACAACATATGTCCATAGCTCTTGAGACACCATCTGATGAATCTTCTAAAGGATGCATGGCAGGTAGCAGTTATGCCATTAATGAAATAACTTCTGAGTTTATATTTTATATAGATGATTTAACAAAATAAATGGCTGTTGACTACTTGGTTATTTTCTATTTAGAGAGGAAAAAAAACAAGCCCCAGGCAAATGGTAGAAACTATGAGCCCAAAACATTGGCATTCAGTAGCAACCATTAGAAAATTAATGTTGCTCATTAGTTCCTGAACTGTATCATAGCAGATTTTGGCCAAGTAATTGCACTGTGACCGCAGAATTGATGAAAGGTCATTTTAGAAATCCAGAGATTAATTTGTTAGTGGCAACTGCAAAACAAGACTTGATGACACTGTGTTTGCATTCAATTAGCTGAGTGTTTCTCAGTTATGATGGATCTTTCAATTAGAATGAAGAAACAAGATTTAGGTCTATGTTGACTATATTAAAAAGGCAACAAAAAGTCAGAGTTTATTAGTCCTGAGATAGGTGGGCAGCTTGACAGGTCTCTTAGAGGAATGACCAAGCTAGACTGTTTCCTACACATTGAGAAAAAGCTGCTTCAATATTACACTATTTCTATTTGTTCAGCAGTGCAAGGTATCCATTATTCTGGAAACAAATTCAACAAATGAATCTGCATACTGCAGAAAGTTCTCTAACTGACTTATCTGGCATCTTTTGAGGTTTTCTTTTTAAAAAAAAATTAATAAATAAACTGCAAAGATGCATAGCCATGGCACTAGTGCGAGTGCTATCACTTGCTTTGCTGATAACCTGAGTGTGGGAGTGCACTCAAGTCTTTGGGGATTGGTCAGAGAAGGAGGGTTTAGTGTCCTTGGTACTGCTCTTCTCCTTTGGGAAGAGGAGATAGTACCGGGAAGGGCAGGACAATGTTTTCTGTAACTTGACTGCCACCTGGCTAAAGTCAGAATGCAGCACTGCAGGAGATACACAAGCTAAAGGTAGGGCTGATGTCAAATGCTACACATGTCACTGCATGTCACCAGATCTCAGGAGAGAAAATAGAAGATGAAACATCCAGTCCATTCAAGCAGGATAATGCCCGACCTCCTGCAGGTCCTGAATCATTGTCATCAGTGCTCTACCTGTGCAACAATGGATCTGGACCATGAGGGGGTGGCATGTGCCATAGCATACTTCAGCACTATCAAGAAGGTAGAGGTAAGTCCAGAGAAGTTAGATGACAAGCCTGGAGATGTTAGTCTGCATGAGGCACGCTGTTGGGACAGGAGGAAAAAATACAATGACAAAGCAAAATATAAGAAAGGGAAAAATACAATGACAAAAAAAAAAAAGAAAGGAATCAAAGACCATTATCTTTTCTCATGAGATAAACTTAAGTTTGCACAATTCTTCACTTTCTGAATGTATAAGCATGAACATAGTTTTTGATCTCCACACATTCTCCCCCAAATGTTTTATGCAATCTAAACCTTGTCAGTCAGTGAGATTACCACTTGTTAAGATCTGTTACCAACAATTGGTAGGGCCTCAGCTGTACTGAATGGTTTGGGAATTTTGTTTTTAGTTGGTATCCAGCAATCTGTATATTTCCAGCTTAACAAACAGTGTTGTCCAATGTAATTATGAAACAATCCTTTTTTACAACATGCGCACCTGATGTAGTCTTAATTCTCATCAATTTCTATATAGTGACTGATGAAAGACGTGATTAGTTGACAATTTATAGTGATCCCATCTCATTCCGTCTGTTGCACTGTAGTGTGTTATTTTACACCCCCCATGTTGTAAGAATTCTTTTATTAAAAAGTGATCAGATCCCAGTTTAATTACAGAATAAATGCTCACGCAAATGAATGCTTGCTTGCTACAGTTATGGGCAGGATATTCAAATGGATCTATCCTAGGTCTGCCCACTGCTATTTTCAAATGAAATTTCATCCACACTGTGAGACCGTTTATTAGATGGTCAAACATTGTCCAAATTTCACAGCCCAAAGAAAAATGCATTGGGCTGGATTTTCAGCGCATTCGAAAAAGACGCAGTTGCAGGGAAAAACTGCCACAAGCGGAGCCACAGTTTTCATCACACATGCCGAATTTTGAAAGTGGGCCAGTTTACAATCTGCTCTCCAATTTATGGCAGCTTGCAGATGGTTTTTTTTTCCTCAACTGTGCCAAAATGGTATGCCTAGTAGAACCTGACATACCATCTCCTGCTGCAGTGTGGACTGAAAATACCGATGTTCTCAGGTGCGGAGATTTCAGTCTACACCGGCCACTGTGGCATGGGACTTAGTCCTGAGAGGGCTGAAATTGTAGTTCACCTGTTGCAAAAACTGATGCAAACCACACTCACGTCAACTTTATACTACAAATCATTACAGTTTGTTGCAAAGGCATGCATCTTTGGAAAAAATAGCATCAGCAATGCTTAGATACAATCAAGCAGATGCATATTCAAACATTGCTTGCATTTACGTCCACATCAGCTTATTTTGGAAATGTGGCCCATAGTATCTGTCATGTACTGATCAAGTGTACTAAACCTGTTTCTTAGTAAGTAGTATTGCTCCCCATGTGTTCATTTTATTTCACCTCTTCAATATTCAGGGAAGGACTGCCAAGAAACTCCTCCAAGAATTTGCCTACAACTGTTATTAAATTGGATATCCAGTCAATCTGTTAAATCATCCATCAAATGGTTAAAATGCACCTGAAATTTCAGTCCAAGAAAAGGTCAAAGTGCAGCAAAAGTAACCTCCGGTCACATCTGAGTCATATTTTTTACTACAAATCATGACTTTTTTCACAACCAGATGCATCTTTAGAAACTAAGGAATGCAGCAATATGTACTACATCTGTGGAATATTGAAACGCAGCAACATGGGCTATACAAACAACTGGGTGCTCACTAGCAGAGTCTGAAACAGTCCAAAGTGAAAGTTAGGCACTCACTCACCACGTTGATCACACTTCATATGCACAAAATACCTCAGGCATGCAGAGCAGAAAACTCTGCTTTTCTGATCAGCACATTATTTCATAGTATGAAGAACACACATAAAGATTTTAATTTTGCACAAATTTAACATTTGCATCAGTGCCTGTTTTTATGGTCATTGGTGATTATACAATTGGGACGCTGCTTTTTTTTTTTTTTTTTAGAAATCTGATTGGCTACTGAGGGTCTTTACCCATGGATAAATCCTGTGATAACCCATGGTTAAAGATCCAGTAGCCATTTCACAAGAAAAGAAAGATAAATCCCTCCCTGTAAACAAAAAGCATTCTGACCCCTTGAAAAAAACCTTTGAAGCCACCATCTTTCATTCCCCGGTAAAGCGCAGTGCTTCAGTGCTAAACACCGGCTGGCTCGTTCTCACTTCCCACCATCCCAGTTCAGCTGCTGACATATTGTAAGTCACTGCCAAATGCTGAACTGGGCAAAGTCTTTCCTTATTAAAAATGATGGCTACCATTTACAGAAGTCACGGGCGAAATGGGAAGCCATGATACTGGGCATGTGTCTATGCATATGTATAGGTGCATGCCCACTATCACGGCTCTGCTTTTCAGTCATGACTTCTGTAAATTGTAACCCTTATTTTGAATAAAGAAAGACTCTGCCCAGTTAAGCATTTGGCACTGACTTAAAATATGTCAGTGTCTGAATGGGATGGTGGAGAGCAAGCATGATCCTCGCCATGCCTTCAGCGCTACAACAGCAAACTGTCACTGTAATGTTTCAGGAGAGTTAGAAGAAGCCTCTTGTGCCTTCTGCAAACTGTCACTGTAATCTTTCAGTCTGACTTCATCAGCCAGCATGCAGGAATTGTGCTTCATTTCTACTAACTCTGCTTACAGGCATGTTTGAAAAAAAAAAAAAAAACAATCTTTTTCTTACCTCCCATCTGGTTCTCTTCACTTAAACCCTTACTACCTCTGTGCCACAAAACCAACATTTATCCTGGGACAACAGGCTGAAAAATTATTTTTCTTCATTTTTTTTGTAACAAAAAGAAACAGAGACATTGTATAATCACAATAAACCATTCCAAGGTGTGGGTTATGCTGGGATTTATCCACTTCTTGCAGATTTGGTCACTCAGCTGCACCTCATGACCAAACCACACCAGGCATGGGTAAATCCCAGCATAACCCACACCCTGTCATGGTTTATTTTTAAAGTATATTTTTAAAAGAGCAGCAGGGCTGCTCAGATGCAATCAGTCAGATGTAGATGCAGGTGGAGCTTACGTTTGCATTTGTGTCTATTCCTTGTGAAAATCCCTTCTCAGTCTCCAGAGATCTACTTGCCAGTATTTGCTGGGTGAAGTTCACTGTAAAAAGATGTGTGGAAGTGTCACAGCTGATCACTACCAGTGGGTGGCAATATGAGCACCAGTAAGAATGAGCACATGGCAAAGAGGGTGACAGACTAGGAAAATATGAGGGAGAAGCAAAGTTCCAGAGTTTGATTCTTGGCCACACATTTCATTTCTCATTTGATACTCTTGAAACTTTAAAACAAGTCTTTGCATCTTGAACTTACAAAAAGCTATTCAAATAAATAATTCAATGTCAGCTGCAAGAATGATTCTGTTCTATAAGTTAATACAGTGGGAGAAAAGATTTACTGAAGTATGTCTGTAGACATCATTTTAAGTCTGACCTAGGGAACACCACTGTTGTACAGACTATTCAAATTCCACTTCTGACTGAATTCTGTGAAATTTTGAAAACTCAGCTTAGTTTTGTGGAATTCCATCGGAAGCAGAATTCTGCCACTTTCACAGCATTTTTTAATGCTTCCTTTTATTGCCTCTGTTGACGGCAAAGCCCCCCCCCCCAAGTATCAGCAAGGTCCCCATATGTGTCAGGATCCAGATGTTATGGGACCTGTGCCAAGGTGTTTTTTTTACATGTATGTGTCACAAACCCACTCAGCAGGTCAGCCCTCTGCTCCCAAAGTGCCAACCTCTGAGCGCAATTTTGTGAACAGTTAACAGAAACAGGGTAGCACTCCTGTTTGTTTTGTGGGTTTGAATCAACCTTTGGTCTCAGTTCTGGAGGGATTCAAACTGTGAATCTCTTGCTAGTGTACCCAATGCACAAACTCAGATAATTCTCTCTTCGGGGGGGCCAGATATCTTTGCCTATGGGCATCTAACTAGGTATATAAAATGAACCCTTAAAAACTCTAATAAAGGCCTCAGATTATTCTTACCTTTTTCCAGTTTGGTATCACCATTCAAGCTTATGCACAGTGTCTGCTTTAACCATATATACTTCACTTGTTAAAGAAAAGAAATTCAAAGACAGACCAAGTGGGCTCTAAAAATAGAGTTTTACTAAAATAGATAAAAGTATGTAAAACATAAAATACAGAACTATATATATCACAAGAACCATGCAATCTTTTAAAAGAACAATGTTTTAACAGTGCAATTCCTGCTACTGTACTTAGATTTTGTCTCTCTCTACCTGTATACTTGCTTAAAGTGCTCAAAGATGTTTCTTTGTCAGAGTGTAGATAAAAGTATCTGAAGGAAAACATAATCTGTTTAAAAAACTGTCTTTGCCAACCCCTTTGTGTGAGGTCACCTAGCTCCTCCTCTGTTTATGAAAAATCATACACCAATGATATTTTATCATTTTAGAAGGAAAGTTAATTAAGGTTACATCAGCAGAAACTCCTTTTCCCATGTGACTTCCCAATCAGGTCTGTAAATTTCATTTCATCTATAAGCAGTATCCTCTCTCACACAGACATCAAAGCATTTATGATTTCGCACCAGTGTGCCATAACCTGGTTTCTTCCTCTAACATCATAAAATGGATACTGATTTCCCTCTTAGCAGTTAAAGCTATATTTAACTTGGATAAACAGGATATTCTTGATTAAGGCATGTTCTAGTTTATAATTAGCTTCTGGCCTTCCAGGTAACACCTTGTATCTAAAACCTGTGTGTGTGTGTGTGTGTGTGTGTGTGTGTGTGTGTGTGTGATCTCACATGCTGTCTCAGCATCTCTCATGAGAGACAGTCCATAACACATTTTTATATTCAAAAAAAATTACAGTGTACTCTGAACTGGCTGTCCACGTGTCACAGTCTGCATCCCCCCATGACCCACCAGAATGGAGTTAGCCATGCAATGACCTTGGTGCACATTCAGGCATGTTCCCACCCCAGTGATGCAGAGGTCCATTGGCCCCATCCATCAAGGCCAGCCAGCTTGGAACCAAGTTGCCACACACACCTCCAGCCAATGCTAAGGGTCGGGAGGTTCTGGGTACCACATCCCCTTCCTCCCCAGAGAAGGCAAGCAATCCCCAGGACAATCCATCCCCCAAGCTGACCCTCCAACATCCACTACCACTGCACTTGTGGGCTGTCTAATTCACAAAGCATTTTGAGTTTTTTTTTTATGTAAACAATGGATTAATAATGTTCTGTTAACACTGACTCTTCAGATGGACACTGGGAAACTAATCTGCAGCTTAAATAAAAAAAAAACATCCAAAATGCTTTGAGTATTCCACAGAATTTATCCAATAAATAACAAGTAGGATTTTGGAAATGGTATTACCCTTCTGCCTGAATTCTTCAGGTTGAATTTGGCTTTATGTGTGGCTCTGCTTAACTCAGAGCTAACCTGATTCTTAGATTAAATAATGTTTAGGAAACACCTTACTGGAAAACAAGGGCCCTTCCATTTTGATAGATGCAGCAACCATTTTTCATCTGGAAGCTGTTGTACTATACATATCTTTATATGCCAAATTTTATTCTCTAGATGGGAGCTCTAATAGGCTTTTTCACAAAATTTCACCAGTGTCTTCTGCTTCCCCATTCATCAGAACTTTTAAATTGCATTTAAAGATTTTTTTCTCTTCATAGTAGTGTATCTCCTGCAGTTTGTATTGACTCTGCAAAGCCCTCTGAGGGCTCATGCCTACAGGAACAGCCCATAAATGAAGATAATCAGATGGTTGATAAACTAAGACACTTGTTTTAAATATTTTCATTCAATAACAGCCATTGAGTAGATACAACAATGGTAGATCTTTGTTAACTTGACAGGGTTTAGGGGGAATTAAAAAAATGTTTTTCCAATCCTGTATTTTGTTTATCTTACATTATTTATTTAGTTTTTATGTACTATTTAGGTGCACTAGACAAATGCCTATTTTAAGGCACAACCTTGGGAGATTACAAAGTAACAATACAGTAAGTCATAATATAGAACCTACATGATGTTATGAAAAAGCTGGGGAGGTGGTCCAGGATTTGGCAGCTTCGCTTCAATGCCAGGTAATGCAAAGTTATGCACATTGGGTCCAAGAATCCCAGGACAGAGTACTGCCTGACTGGAATCTAGATATCTGCATCAGAGGAGGAGAATGACCTGGGAGTGATGATCACTAGTGACCTGAAGCACTCCCTGCAGTGCAGGAAAGCAGCCACAATGGCAAGCAAGATGCTGGGATGCACAGCTAGGGGGATCAATAGTGGGAGAGAGTAGGTCATACTGCCCCTGTACTGCTCACTGGTGAGGCCACATCTAGAGTATGGAGTTCAGTACTGGAGCCCACACCTCAAAAAGGGCATTAACCTATTGGAGAAGGTCCAGAAGAGGGCTACAAAGATGATAGCGAGTCACCAGGGTGAGGCATACAAGGAGAGGTTGAGGGCAAGGAACATATACTCCTTAGAGGACAGGAGAGAGAGAGAGGGGAAAATTATTGAGACCTTCAAGTACTTCAAAGGGATAAATAAGGTAGTTTAGGTGGGTTTTTTAAGCTAAGTGACAACCATAACAGGAGGGGGCACAGTCTTAAGCTGGGGGGAGGTTAAGGAGGGAGGTCAGGAAGCACTTCTCCTTGGAGAGGGTGGTGGACACTTGGATTGCACTGCTGGAGAAGTGGCCTAGTTGAAGACAGTGGGCAGCTTCTAGAGAAGCTGGGATAGGCATAGGGGGAAGGTAGAGATATTGGGTAGGGAGGATGGAAAAGATGGAAGGAGTGATGAGGGGAGCACAGTCAGTAGCTCAAGCTGTGGACTCTGCAATACAAGCTGACTAGAGAGAACAAGTGGCCCTCTTCTGCTGGCTCCTTCATATATTCATGTGTTCATATTATAACAATTACATAAATGATAGGACAAAGTAATAAATACAGGCAATACATGAAACTGTAATAATTACAGGCAAAATGTCAGAAATGAAATGAAGCATTTGATTTACAAAAAAGAAACAAAAAAACAAATGCAGTCAGAGGTGTGTTTTACGAAGATGTCAATGGACCTGTAATACATTGAGATGCAAGGCGGATAATACTAGCAAGGAGCAAGAGCAGGTAAATTCATTGAATAGGTAATTATGGTCTCTAATACAGAATGTTTGGATAGACAGCAATATAGAAACATAGAGGTTGATGGCAGATAAGGACTGCAAGGCCCATCCGGTCTGCCCATTTCTTTTTCTACCTTATAAATGTGCCATCAGCCTTTGCTCTGTCAGTGGCCTATCTATTCATACTCATCTGTATTGCTCCCTTATGCCTGTCCCATGCTTGTTTGAAGCCCTTCACTGTATTTATAGCCACCACTTCCTGAGGTAGGCTGTTCCATGCATCCACCACTCTTTCTGTGAAAAAGAATTTCCTCACATTCCCCCTTAATTGGCCTCCCTCTAATCTCATGCTGTGTCCTCTTGTCCTGCTATTTTTCTTATATTTAAACATGTTAGACTCTTTCGCCTTGTTAATACCCTTAAGGTGTTTGATTGTTTCTATCATATCACCTCTCTCCCTCCTTTGCTCAAGTGTATGCATATTGAGCTCCATTAATCTGTCCTCATATGTCTTCTGATGCAGTCCCTGCACCATTTTGGGTGCCCTTCTCTGGACTGCCTTAATTTGGTTAATGTCCTTGTGAAGGTGTGGCCTCCAGTACTGCATGCAGTACTCCAGATGGGGCCTAACCAGTGTCTTGTAAAGAGGGATTATTACCTCCCTCTTATGACTTGTGATACCCTTCTAATACACTCTTACATCCCCCTAGCCTTACCTTCTGCTTTAAATGTCTGCTTGGATGATTTCAGGTCATTGGTGATGATGATGCCCAAGTCCCTTTCTTCCTTTGTGACTGCCAGCAACTCCCCTCCCACCCTATAGGTGGCTTCAGGGTTTCTCTTCCCTATGTGCATCATCTTGTACTTCTTTGCATTAAATCCCAGTTGCCACTCTTCTAACCATGTTGCTAGTTTATCCAGATCTCTTCTCATTCTGCCCACCCATCTGGATCATCTACTCTGTTGCAGATCTTGGTGTCATCTGCAAACAGACAAGCCTTACCCTCTAGTCCATCTGCAATGTCACTAATGAAGATATTGAAGAGGACTGGCCCCAGGACTGATCCCTGAGGTATCCCACTTGTGACTTGCGTCTCTTCTGATTGTATACCGTTTACCAGCACTCTCTGTTTTCTACCCGTTAACCAGTTTGCCACCCAGTTGACCAACTTCTGACCCACCTGAGCCTACCCAGCTTATTTATCAATCTTCTATGTGGAACAGTGTCGAAAGCTTTTCTCAAGTCAAGGTAGGTGACATCAACTGCTCCCCCTTGGTCCACCACTCTGGTTACCCAGTCAAAGAAATCTATGAGATTAGTTTGACAGAACCTTCCTTTTGTAAACCCATGCTGTCTTGGATCCTGTGCCCTTATGGATTCCAGTTGTTGCAATTTCCTTTCCTTAAGGAGTGCCCCCATAATCTTGCTCACTACTGAGGTAAGACTGACTGATCTGTAGTTCTCTGCCTCCTCCCTGCTACCACTCTTGTGGAGCGAGATCACATGAGCCCTTCTCCAGTCTTCTGGGACCTGTCCTGTGCTCAGAGACTCACTAAACAGTTCTGCTAATGGCTCTGCTAGTTCCACCCATAGCTCGTTTAGTACTCTGGGATGCATGCCATCAGACCCCATTGCCTTGTTCACCCTGAGCTTAGTGAGCTCTTCCAGGACCCTTTCTTTTGAGAAGGGAGTAGTGCTCACCTCTCTCACCCCCTGTGTCCATGGTGCTGAGCTGTGGGGCCTGCCCTACCTTCTTTTCAGTAAATACTGAGCAAAAGTATCTATTTAGGATAGATGCTTTTACAGTGTCCTCCTCCTCACATGCCCCCCTTTTCTCCTTTGAGCTTAGCAATACCCCCTCTGGACTGTCTCCTTTCACTAATGTATCTATAGAAAGTCTTGTCACCTTCTTTTACTGTTCGTGCTAGTGTTTCCTCAGTTTGGGACTTTGCCTGCCTTACTGCCTTCCATGCTTCCCTTAGGGCAGTTTGGTATGCCTCACTATCTTCATCCCGCTGTGTTCCCTTATATTTCCTGAAGGCCAGCTTTTTGGCTCTGACCTTTTCTGCTACTGTATTTGAGAACCAAAGTGGTTTCCTTCTTCAGTAGGGGAACCTCAATATGAACTGAGTTCCATAACCTTGGCGCAAACGAGAATGCAATGTCTCCTGTTTTTGTGCACATCTTAGGAATGGCCAGAGGGTTCTGCTCACTATCAATAAAATACAAAATTACATTTTTGAGTATAGCTCTACTTGTACTCAGTTTTGCAGTTGACAAAGACAGCAGAACAGGGAGGTCAAGTGACTTGCTTATGGTCAGAGTGTGTAAGTGGTTCAGGTGAAATTCAAATCCAGATTTTCAGTTCCTCATATTTAACCCCTAAGCTAAACTGTCTCACTGGCATGCCTCCTTTAAAGTGCTACACATCACTTCAGTTACTAGGGTGTGAGCATTTTATGGATTCCATTAAACACCATCTGATAAAAGCTATCTGAAAATATTTTCCTGAAAGAGAGACAGTAGAAGAGAGTGACTGAGTGTGTGTGTGTGGGGAGAGAAGAAAGAGAGAGAAGCACAATAACAGAAGTTTAAATAAGAAAAAAATGTTGGTATCCCTATATCTAGGTCACAGAGCTGCGTGCAATTTTTTAAATTTCAAAGGAACGGAATGCCACTTAATTTAAAAAATTCAGCCTATTTCAGTGGAATTCCATCTGTAGCAAATTCTGAAATTTAAAAAGCGGACTGGTTAAATATGGTGCATACATAATTAAAACATAAACGTAATTCACATAGAGGAAATAAGCAGTAACTGTGTGAAATAAACGCAACAATAACAGGTGCAATAATGCAGTACATTTGCAGGGAAGTACAAGGAAATGGTGGAGTAACAATGTAAAAAAATACAGTAATACTGAGGTAAAGAAAACACAATTAACATAATCTGTAATAAAATACATACAGTAGGTGCAAAGTAGTCAAAGATAAGATCAAGAACAATAAAGCAGGAGCAAATTAAAGGTAATAAATGTAGGCATATACAAATACAACAGTATCACCTGTTCTGGTAATCTTTTTCACAATCCTGTGACACTCTGGGTGAACAATTTAACCAACCAGTGCAGTATGAACCCCCAGCAGCTATACCACATCTAATACTGTGCAATTTAATTTGTCAACTCCTTTTCAGTTTCTGTCCCTGTGAAGTTTTACTTTGCACTTCCGCACATTGAACTGCATCTGCCATCCATCTGACCAACAGCTTATTTTATCTATGTCCTGCAGCCATTTCTTCCTCCACAATGCTGGCCACTCTGATGAGCTTTACTGTATGTCATTTGCAAACTAGACTCAATGGCTACTAGTTGCAAATTTTAATTGTCCAATCCAGGATTGCAACCACACACGGAGGTGTGCTTGAACAGCCATGTTGTGTACAGAGGTCCAACTTCCCAGATGTGGAGACCATCATGTATCCATGGCACCACTGTGTGTGCCCCATCTGCAACCAGTCCATTGCCACTGGTGTTCTCATGCTTCTGGCCAGGATGTGGTGGGCATGTGCCCAATTCTCAAGACCTTATCCACATTGCAGAGAACCAGTGGATGGTGGAATGGCTATGCTGACTAAGGGTATCAATTGTGGGTATATGCACCCCCATGGCCTGCAGCTGGTCACTCAGCTGGAGCAGATCTGCCCCCATCCAACAGAAATCAGAGCCTCCATGGTGGTCTGGGGGCCATATCACACTGGTCAGTTACTTTGTCAATTTGCAACTGTTATCAATGTTGATATGGATGTCCTTGGAGGACTGTTATATCCCACCAGCCACTGCTTTGTGCAGAGCCCAGCATCTGACATGGCAGTACCTTCTAGCCACACTCAGCCCCTCCACAAAACACTCCATTCAAAGCTCTTGGAGGACTGTGTTATCACAATAGCCCTGCTCTATGTGGAGCATGTTATCAAGTAATGAGCCAGCCAGGGTATCTGTCAGGGTACCTGGCATCTGCCATAGAACCATTGCCTAGCTGCTCCTGCCAATCCACAAAACACTCCATGCATAGCTCTTGTAGGGCCAGAAATGATGGATGTTGGCAAGCATCCAGCACCCGCAAGTGTGGATCAATTTACCTTTGGTATGAATGATTCATGAATATATGGGGTACCTTTGTGGATCAGGCCCGAAATCATCAATGAACAATTTGAACAGGAGCGGTCCCATAACTAATCCCTATGGGACCCTACTAGTTCTCACCTTTCAGTTTGAAACTTTTCCAACTCACCACTCTCTGCTTCCTGCTACTTAACCAATATCTAATCCATACTAATGGTTTCCCTCCTATTCCCTGCTTATCAATTAAAGAGCAACTCTCTACTATAATAAAAAGCTTAAGAACACTAGATTTACACCAGTTATCTTTTAACTTCATTATTTTATGGTTCTGTTTTCTTTTTATTTGTTTACCTTTCCTAGCATTTGGTCTAATAAATATTATAGATAATTCAACAATTATTTCACGGAGTGTTTTAAAATGTATCTGACTCCTCCCTTCCCCTGCTAGACACATAATTGTTGTTCGTGACTTCACAGTCTGTTGTTATGGTGCATACTCTGATGCCATAAAGAAAGGTACAGTGACGTTAACAAGGGAGAGGCAAATGTTTTCAAATGTTGTCTATACAGACTTTAAGATGGACAACCAAGATGTGTTATAAATCTTGGAAAAGAACACTGTAAACAAAATCATGTATTCTCTAGTAAATTGTAACAGCTGAAACGTCGCATTTGTGAAAGCACATGCTGAAGTGCAGACTTGCCCTTTAATAGTCTCCCACAGGGTATCTTGCCAAAGCTGTACTTAACTCTAAATATACTAAACCTAGAGCTTTCCTATTGTTTATACTTCTGATTACCTCATCAATAAACACAACTTAGTTTGGCAAAACCTTCCCCCTACAAAACCTGGCTAAATATCGCTTATTGCTCTGTGCTCAGCCAAATGTGCAACCAAAACATCTATAATAAGAGTCATTATTATTTGACCAGGAACTGATGTCATTCTAACTGTAGCAATTTACAGTATTCCCTCTATAGTGGATGTAGGCAATAGGACATGATGGGTAGGTGACTGTTTGTGAATAAATTCCTGGCCAGGTGCATAGTGATGCCTGAAGTGCTTATGCAATGGGCCTATGGCACCTGGAAGGGTGTTTATCCATGGCAAACACCAACTCAGAATGTCTTACTACACTTACAAAATGGGTCACCGTAAAAAAAAAAAATAAATACAGAGACAAATAATAAAGAAAATAGAATCAAAAAGGAAAAAATAATAATTTCCCAATATAAGCAAAAAATAGGTTCAATTGCAGCTTAAATGGACAATATCAACCTATTTTTCATCATATTATTTCCAGTTAAAAACTTACATTTTATGATTGCTTACCTTCTCTAAAATTCATTGATGTTGCTGTTTGTTTTGTCTGTCTCCATGTTTAGTAGAACTGAAATGCATGCTAATGTATATTTATAAACAACCTTGTTTTGTTTACAATCCTGGATTTGTTCTTATTGCATAATTCCTGAGCATTAGAAACAACCCTAAACAGTGCAGTCACTAATGAGGCAATATCCTCCTAAACTCCCACTGCACCATGAGTGGCTAGAATGTGCTGTTGTGTTCCCATGTCCAGGAAAGATGCAGTTGGTGATGATCAAAGAATGTAAACAAACCTGTTCTTGTGTGGTAACTCCAGTATGGTGGGCAGTCTGTTTTGTCATTTTTTTAAAGAAAAAAAGAATCAGAATCAAACTTCCAGCTACATCAGCAGTCTTTTCACAATGTTGGCAATCAAAAAATGTGTTTTTAAAACTAGGGACACTTTGAGACCTAAGGGGGTCAACAGTGTCCCTTTAATGTATGGTAGTGTTAATAACAGTGTCCGCCATATGGCACTGTTGTGTTTGAAAGCCATTTCTAGGTTGTTGTTTTTTTTTTTGCAGTTTAGTTGTGGTTTATATATTCAATGTCACATATCAGGTTTAAGACTTAAGAGTAAGAGAGAAAGATCTAATTGTTAAAGTGAGACCGAGAGAAGATACTGTACATGTGTGGCCATTTGCTGAGTGAATCAGCATTGCTGAGAGAGCAAGGGACATGCTGTGTCTGCTCTGCATGCTGCCATGGTGACTGACACTGAAATAGTCTGTAGCAGGGCCAGGAGACATTTTTGATTGTATCTGTTAAAAAAAGAAATTGATTTTAAAAAAGTGAGCAACTCCGTAAGCTGTGCAGCGGGCTATCTGTGAACAAGTTGGCCAGTTGACAGAGAAATTTGATGAGAGTTTTGGGAGGGGGTAGTGAGATACTTAAAGTATGGAGGCAGATCTAAAATTAAGAGTGGGGATTGGAGGCCTAGGAAAATAAAAGTAATGCAGGAGAAAACCAAAAGGCAATAGATGGATTCAAATATTTCATTTTTATCTATACGTGTATGTGCGTGTACGAGTGTGTGTGTGTGAATGTGCTAATAAAGGAATAATGCCTGACAGGGTGGGTGTTATGCTGGGATAAAATCCCATCTCAGGAGGTTGGGCCCGAAACCACCAGCCGAGGGCATCCAACACCCAGGAAGGGATGTTATCCCAGCATAACACCCACCCTGGAAGGCATTATTCCTATTATACAATGGCTTGTTGCTTTATAATAAAAAAAAAAAAATAATTTTAAAGAATGTTTTTGTTGGTGTGAAAAGATATTTTTGTTTCTTAAGAGAAGACGAAACAATGGAGGTCCAACAAACAATCAGCAGGGATTTTATGCCAGGATAACATCCCTGCTGTGACCGCCAACTGACCAATCAGAAGCCAGGTTTCTTTCTTGCCATTGTATAATGTTTATTTTTAACAGTTATGGCAACTCAGGGGTGTTAAGGTTTATAACCTTACAAACATAGCTGCCAGATTAAAAAAAAAATTCTAGAAGACATAGATATATATCTGCTACTAAGGGCATATAATAAAATGCAGTTCCTTTTTATTTATACCCTAATTTGAATTTTAGTCATTAGTTTCCAAATTTTAGACTGCAGCATGGGAAGGCTTGGCTAACAACATCAAGGTAATTAACAATGAGTTAAGTACTTATGCTATTTAAATTTTAACCTGCTATTGTTAAAACTGGAAGCAAAGGAGGAAGAACAGAGAAAATATTATTGCAATCCCCATTGGGTAGCAGTTATTTGATAAGGACTTCTGAATTCTGATACAATTTATTAGTCACTTTGATAGCTTCCTTAAAAACTAAATTAAAATGATACTAATATTTAAAGGATACTGCTTTTGAGCACATTACATTCTGAATAATTTGTTAATGGAAGTGCTGTATTGCCCTCTCTATCTAATATGTCCCTATTTCACAACCAGTGTTTCAACATGAGCTTAAATGAAATATATACATGTGTGTAGGTAGACAGGTAGGAAGGCAGGTTGGTTGGTAGACAGATAAATAGATATAAAGGATAGTGTATAATAGCTCATACACTACAAGGTTATGTTTCACTCAAGAGGTTTCCATGGCAACCGGAGAGCGCGAGAGTGTTGCTCAAGAGGTCTCATTACCAAGGAAACCTCGAGAGTTAACACATATCCTTGTTGTGTATGAGTGCTCATACACTGTCTTTTTCTACTGTATGGGAACTCATACAAAATCAGTGGGCAGCCTTACTTTTTCCTTTTTGTTTTTTGCTACTCACTGCCCAGGACAGGTCTCAATGCTACAGCCATTCCCTGAGGATTGGAGGTCACCAGAATGTGCGTGCATGACCGGGTTCCACATTGTTATGCTCGTTAGCTACATAGATAGTGCAGCAAAACAAACTTGCTGACATAGCTCGCACAGCACAACAACACTGTTTGAAGGATGGATTTCCATCCCTAGCACCATTCCACCATACTAGACAGACAGACAGACAGGCAGACAGATAAAAAATCTAGCTCTGAATTTTTGGAATAAGACAGAGAGAGAGAGAGAGAGAGAGAGAGAGAAAAGCACAGCTTCAATGTAGAGGGCTACAGTATTAAAAAGTATAGGTACTTGGCTCATTGAGCATTACTTGGAAAGTTGTTTGGCATAAGACAGAGAGAGAGAGTGAGTGCAGATGCAGACTAGTAGGTTACAATATAAAATAGTACAGGCACTTGGCTCATTAAGGCTTATCTAACTAACGGTAGCCAGGTTTGAATAAACTTCATTCTGAGATCTGGAAACTAAAGCCTCCTCTTCAAATAGGACCTATGAAAAAACAGACAAAAAAATGGTCCTATTGCTGTTTCTGTTTTTTTGGGGCAAAAGTGACTTGATATTGAGTGTTGAATTTTGATATTCAGCCCTGTCCACTGGAGTGCACAACCACACACTTTGCATACAAACCCACACTAGGCAGAATCACTGTGCTTAAACAGACATTTTGTAATAATTTGTCATGAGTAACATTTCTGTATCTTTCAACATTTTCCCTAATTATTTCATGTATGTGTAGCTTGTAAACCATGAGGTGTACTGGAATTTACAAAGGTGTAAGAACAATAGTTTTACCATTTAAGGGGATGCTTACCTTTTTTCTCGTCCTTTCATCCCTGAGACTTTTGCTGCCTGATTTAGCTTTTTCAGAGCTGTTTACAGTTTTGTGTTGACATCTAATCATTTAAAACTTTAATATTTGCAAACACTGTTTACCCAATGCACTGCACCATTTTCAGGTCTGATTCATCACACTGCAGATGCTTCTGTCATCTGTGTTGACATATACGCTACATCAGTGCTTGAGCCAACTAAGCAGCACTTCCTTGTCATACCAGCAGCTGACTGCAGCAAAATCCCATGTTACAGCACTTCTTCAGTAATAAATCATGAATGTGTTTGTGATGCGACCTTTCCGCAGCTTTTATTTAGCTTTTATGTTACTTTTATCTTTTATTTTATTTTTAAGTACCCTTTCATGTGTTTTCACTGACGACAGCTGCTGGTATGACTAGGACGAGTTATTTAGTCATTGCGAGCACTGTCATGGTGAGGCATAAACATCAGCACAAGGGACAGAAGTGTGTGTTGTGTGATGGATAGAACCTGACAATGGCACAATGTGTCAGCAGAGTCGTGGTTCTAAATATTACGATTTTAAATGCTTAGCCATAAACAGAAATTTGCAAATGCCTCTGGAAAGCTTAAATCAAGTAACAAAGGTCTTAATGAAGAAAGGACAGGCCAAAAGGTAAACATTCTCTTTAACAGCTAGACGATACAGACTTATTAGGGCAGGAGCAATTCTAAATATGTTTATCTTTGATGCTGTATCAACTGCACAGTATGTACCTGTAAATCTGTTATTGTCTAGGAGATATAAAGTACTTCAAGAGTTGTGAAACCCTTACATTCAAACCTGGTCATCTTCCCTGGAATTGGTTTGTACTGCATGACAGCTTTCAGAACTACTTCACATTCCAAAAGTCCTCATGAATACAGGCAGTGGAAAAAGAATTTTAAATGGCTGCCTAGAAACTGTTTTAGCTTTGTTGACTTATATTAATGCAGTCCCTTAATGCGTGAGGTATTTATTCACAATTGCATATTTCCTTGTTTTGGCTTGCAGTGTACTGCCCTCATCTTGGAAATGTTCTTACTGAAATATAATAGTGACATTCTTGTATCTAATCCCCTGTATGCATGTGACAGTAAATCAATGGAGATGCTAAACATATTCCTTACCAAAGCATTGCTCAGCATGCTGTCTGTCTGTCTTTCTATCTGACTTATGCACCGTCTCTCTCTCTCTCTCTCTCTCTTTTTCCAAATGGAACCAAAAGGCATCACTGTGCAGAGCTCAGTCCCCAAAATGGCATCAGCCATATCCTCCACAGCCTGATGGTTTCACTGACATTCATAGTTAAAAGAAACCAGTGCCTTCAGGCCTACTATACCCTTTCCAAAAATAGGGATTTGAAATCTTTTTAAACAAAGAACCATGCTTATATTTAAATTTAAAAACACATATGCAAATATTAGCTAGGTTTACACATCATAAATATACACAGTCCATGTATGGCTAGTCCGTAATAATACCAGACAGAAATCACTGATAACATTTTCATAATAAAAGGCAGAATGCATGGTTTGATCAAATTAGGTGACAAAATGAAATACAGTATTTAGGAAGAGTCCAGAGAGGGTCTTGCATACAGTACATAAATGTACTCATTGCTTATTCTGTATGCTGCCAATGTAGATGCAATTAATAAAACTGTGTGTGCATGCTGGCACAAATTATGAAGTACTAAAATGTACTGCAGAAAGTGAGGAGTGATTTCCATGAGTGCTGTACAAACTGCTAAATGTAACTCTTTATTTGATCATTCTTGAGCAGGACTTGGCCTTAGTCATGTTGGAGACCACTCACTTGTACTCCTCCCAGACATACTGTGGTGCTGCAGTGTGACTAGTACATCAAGTGTGAAGGCCATGGGAAGGAGAAGCCCTAATGACCTGGCAAGCGAAGCAGCAGGGGTGGTGCAAAATAGGTTTACGAAACTGGATAGGGGCCTGAAGCAAGTAGCTTGCATGTTGGCCCTCACTGAGGTGCTACCTCTGTTTGGCCAGGGGAAGATTAGGTAATGTCGCACCAGTGTCTTCAACAACTTGTTAAACACATGGTGCAGGTAGGAGGGGTGTGGTTATATTGGGTACTGGGGTCCTACCTGGAGGGAATAGAGGCCTGTACAAATGAAATGACCTCCATTCATACAGGAGGGGAACAGCAGTTCTGAGTGGAAAGTTTAAATTATACTTCAATGGATATTTAAAAGAGCTAAGGGGAGAGGCAGAAAAGAATAAGGGAAGCAGTGAATGCCCATCTGCCCACAAAATGAATCAACAGAGAGGAAAGGCCCATAGGAAATAAATTCTCCATGGGTGGAGTGATGTAAGAAAAGGGGGAGGGGCCTGGAGTTTCAGGAAATGGTTCTAAGGGTTATGGAAGAGTTAAGGAGGGTAGGCAGAGAGAAATGAAAAAGGATATAACAGTAATATGGACAGTGGAACGGTAAAGCATGGAACAGGGAATGGGGGAAAGGAAATGACAGGGTAAGACAATAGGATTGGAGTGTCGTGAGCCAATCCAATGAGCCTAGGAAAATAAAATTCCTGACCTGGAGCCTACTATTGCATAAGTGGACCCAGATCTGGTGGCCATAACAGAATCATGGTGCACTGACAATCAAAGCTGGGAAATGGCCATTCCGTGATATAGTATCTTCCAGAAGAACAGGACAGGGAGGGTGGGGGGCAGTTAGTAACGTAGTGTCTAATTTGTAAATAACAATAGAAGTCCCTGGTCAGCAGGTTAAATTAATTTTGAAACTTGTCAAATTATTTCACCATACCCCTTGTCCCTGCCATTTCCATCTTTTGTAAGTAGGGTCTACCCACCCTGGTGCAAAGTCTTCTGCTGATCAGATAGGGATTTGTTCACAGACTCCCTGATGTGGTCCCTTCTTGTTAGAGTAGTTACTGCCAGGCAAGTGGTGTAGTCTGTGTCCAGGGATTTTGTATATTTCTGAGCTCTGCTCTGTCTACTTTATTAAAGATCTGACTTTTAACTGCCTCCAGTCCTTCTAGTGTCACCCAGCCCAGTATATTATCTATTCCTAGAAATGCATGTACTGTATATGCTGTGTTTGGCTTGCCCAGTAGCAGAGAGGAAGATACGAAATATTCAAACCCACTTCTTGCCTGTCTAACAGTAGCAGTTTTCATGGACGTGTGGTTTCTTTCCACCCATATAACATGGCCCCTCTCAAAAGCAAACACCTCTGGAGCAAGCTGAGGTGTTCACTATACCTAGGTGTTCACTATAGTGAGGTGTGAATATGCTTACTTTGGGAACATAAGAGCCATCAAACATGTTCACTATAAGATGCAGTTTATTATAGAGGGGTTCTTCATCATGAAAGAGCACTGTAAATGCTGACCACTGTCTTTTAATTTGCCTCCATGTTTTTGCTGCAATCTGAACAGGGAGGCAACCAAACAAATACAGTATCGTAGTTGCGGCAGGTCATACATGATACTTCAGTTCTACTCATAATGGAGAGTTGGAGTGCATCCATCTTTTTAAATTTGCCTCCAACATCCGCAGGAGGGGAATATAGTTAGCTTCAAATCGATTTTTCTGCTGGGTAGGGATTTGAATTCCTAAGTAGTGGAACTGTGATTCCACCCAAACAAAGAGGCAAACTCTAAAGCTCTGCAATCGCTAATGAGCAACCGTAACTCTATTTTGTCCTGGTTTGCTTTAAACCAGAAACCTTTCCATGATCCGCTGGTATTTGTAACCCTGTCAGTTTGTTTTCAGAACAATCTGCATATCATTACCATTGAGGTCAAGTCTTTCCCCTTCCCTATTTACTTTTATTCCCTCCACTGCTGGGGATCTTCTTATCTCTGCCATCAGAGGCTCAATGCTGATGCGGAAAAGGCGGGGTGAAAGAAGGCACCCATACCTAATTCCACTTTCCATTTTAATTAGTGCAGAAAATGGACACCAGTTCTGATGATCCATAGCATGACGGAGGCCCAGAACAGGCAGGCTAATGCAGTGCAACATACCCTAGAATCACACAGCATGGAAATACTGATGGACAGCAAGGCTCAATGGGGTGGCCTATCTGGGGCCCTCAGTCCCAAATGGCAGCACTGCCTCACCCCCGGGAACAATGACAACACAGTTACAGTGTGCAGAATAACTTTACTAAAACAGCATCCCAAGGGGATCCACCTTCTAGTAGAACAGAACCCTGACACATTGATATAACAGGTTTATACACCTTTGAACCCATTAACAGATGGAAACATCACCCAGTGACATCTGCAGTGTGGCAGCAATGGTCTGTCCCGCCAATCCCTCCTTACACGAAATCATCCTCCTCATCTTGGGAATCCCTGCTGGAGCCCCTCAGGGTGGTGTTCATATACCTGCTCTGCACCAGCACCATCCTTCGTAACAGGATGTGATACCCTTGTAAAACATGAACACAGAGGACAGTCACAAGTGGGCTATACAAACAGGGCCACACCTCTGTATAGCTGGCATACAATTCCCTCAGTGCATACTCAGTACATACTTTGGATGGCTCCTCAGTGCCCAGAGCTCCCACACATCATCCTTGTAGAAAGCATCTACTAACCCTACTCTCCAGGATAGAAAATATGGCAGGTGCAGAGGCCACATCCCCCACCATGCCACACCCACTGATGCTGTCCCATCTAGCTGCTGCACATGGACTCTGACAATCCTGTGTAGATATCCACAAAAGTCCTGTTGAGATATCAGGGGGAACATCACTGCCACAGCACAAGACACACAGGGCCTGCAGGCACAGGATAAACATGATGGGTGGAGACCCACCTCTGTCAGCTCTGTGACTTGCTGTAACAACCCCCCCATCAGGGGAAACCAGGTATGCATTGGCGGACACCCTCCACAGCTTTCTGGGGTACCAGTCCAATGTGTCCTACTTCAGGCACTGATGTACTACAGCTTGGAATGCTTGCTACTGCTGCCATGCTGTCACACAGTTAGGGCTACAGTGGTTTATACTCTTGAATGTCAAACTACACAGTCTCGACACTCAGAATCCCGACTGTCGAGAACTGCCCACTGCAGAGGTTTTTACCATGGTTCAGGGGGCTTCGTTCCCCCCCCCACATTCCTTATTATTGATTGTTAACTCCATCTCTGGCAATTCTCCACAGATGGGAGTAATTCTCAACAGTCGGGATTCCAAGTGTCGAGGTGTTGGTGTTAGGCTCCTGGGTGTTGAGATTGTGTGTTTTGGTATCCTGTAGTGATACCCTACAGAGGCTCTGTGAAATCTGCTCATGCTGCATCAATCTGCTGGCACGTTGAATAGCTGCCCAATTAAAGAGGCTGCCATCAGTAATGGATGCCTAAGCATCATACCAGTGAGGGCCTCTGTGAGGCACTATACAGAGGTGCAGCTACTACACACCATGATGCAGCCATAAAGTTGTTCACAGGCTGTTCCTGGGGCAACTACTAAATGTCCTCCTGCTGTATTCCAAGAGGGAGCATCATCAGTCACTGAGGGAACACCACCATCATGTTTAATCTGTCCATGGCTCAAAGCCAGCATACTGCAGGACACACATAATCTGGAAAGATTCTGCCTGGCCACAACACGATCGCATGACATAGTCTGTGCCCAAGTGACACCACATAAACAGTGGTCACAGGGGATTATTGCGGAGACAAAGGTGCTATGTGCATTGGTGTACTATGCCACAGAGCTCTTTCAGAGAACTGATGGGAATGTCACAGGTGCTAGCCAGTCCTCCATCTCCAGGACATTGTATCAGGTCATGGACGCCCTGCTCCTTCATGTGTCTGAGCACATAGCATTCCCCACTGCAGAAGCTGACATAAGGTCTACAAAGGAGTCTTTCCATGCCACGCATGACATGCCCAATGTGTTGGGGACAATCAGCTGTATGCATGTGGCAACCCTGGCACTGTTAGATGAGGAGGCATACAGGAACTGACAGGGTATCACAGCATAAACTACCAGATAGTCTGAGATGCTGCAGGTATTATCACCAATGTGTGTGCTAAGTACCCTGGGTGATGCCATGACTCCTACATCTTCAGTTAGTCCAAGCTGTGTGCCCTCCTCGCTGCACATTGGGGCAGGGATGGATGACTGATAGGAGAGCATACATAAACAACACAGGTGAATCACAGGTGGATGCATTGTTGCAGGACCTTACAATACCTGTCATTTACCTACCAGCATTAACTACCCTTGCAATAGGACAGAGGGGGGATGTCCCTCTAGACAATGAGGGGCTGGCCTGCCAGGTGAATGGTGCTGAGTCTTTGTCTTGATGGATAGCATGTCATACACTCATGCAGGGGTCATTCCACTAATAGGGTCCAAATGGGAAGGTAATGTGATGATGACACACCCTGATTGCCATTCCACCTGGAAGCATCTATGAACGTGCCTGTGTATGTCTGGAGTTGTGATATATGGTGGTTTACAGGGGGCATATGTGGTGGTGTACAGGGGTTGTTATGTCATGGTGTACAGGGTGGTGTTATATGGCAGTGCACAGTTGGTATCATATGTTGGTGTACAGGGGATGTTGTGTGATGGTGTACGGGGAGGTGTTATTTGGTGGTGTATGGGGGGAGTTATGTGGCAGTATACAGGTGGGGAGGTCATGTTGCAGTATACTATTTTCCAGGAATGTGTATGGCATGTGCTTTATTGACACTCTATGGCAGTGACAGGGTGTTGCTGATATGTATCACTTCCTCTGAGTCTGTTGTTGCCATAGCTGTGTTGATGACTGTGTACCCAGATGCTGCATCTTGGCAGTTGTCTTGCCCCCATAATGTGCCACCTGTCCAGTTGCATCTGTGGCATTTGCTGTGTTTGGCTATCCTCCAGCAACTTCAGAATGCTGGTGCTGGCAGGTGCGAGTTGCATTGGGACATCCAGATGTGCCTCAGGCCATGGGGCTTGGCAGATACAGTGTGATTTGGGACATCTGAGAGTGCCTCGTGGGCATGAGGCATGGCAGGTATGGGATGATTTGGGCAACCGGGTGTGTCTCAGGGATGGACAGGTTGGCTGTGATGGCCCTGGATAACAGGTTTTCTGTCAGCCTCTCCAGGAGGTCACCGATGCAATCTATGCTTCTACACATCCCCCCCCCACTCAACAGTCAGATCCTTCAGGGACTTGATGTTCTGATGCTGTGCCTGGAGCCAGTCTTCTTCCAGCTGCCACACCTCCGGGTGGTATGTAGTAGCTTACAACATGTGAGTGGCCTCTGTGACAGCTCAACTAGCAGCTTAAGAGGCCCTCATTCTCATTGTCACAGGGCTGTTGTGTGGTACCCCTCAGAACCCTTGTGTTCTGTTGACCACTGACAGAGGTGGACAATCTCTGTTCTGTGGCTGTGCACATAAGCTGGCAGGCTATGCTCATAGGCCTACCACATGTAGCTGTGGGGCAGTGTACTCTGTGCCCTGCAGTTTCCCATGGAGTTGCTGTCTGTGGTGCAATTTTTTCAAAGGTTCCAAACATGAGGTAGGTGAGGTTTGGCTGTCTGTAGGGATGGCATCTTGTTCCTCCTCATCCACCTGTGTCTTTCACTAGTTCCATGCATGTGTCCTCTGGTGCATGCTCCTCATCCACCATGCCCACGGACTGCTGCATTGTACCTTGATGTGACAGAAAGAAAGGGTGTTACATACTGTGTTAACGCTGGGGGTGTTCTGTGGTGTGCTACAGCCCACTTAGGGTACCACCTACCTGCACCATCCTCCTGCCCCAGGCTACAGGACTCAGGATGCATTGCAGGCTCCACAGAGGTCGGTGCCCCCACATCAGGGGTGTTTCTCACTTCAGGGTCTGTAGGGTGCAGCACAGGGTGCTTAGTATGTCTATTGCATCCCGGGCATCCTACCCTATGTCCCTGTACTATACTACATACCTGGCAATGTGTGCATGTCCTCCTCCTCCTCTCCATGCAGGCCCACTTCAGTGAGGGTGTCTGCCACCATCCTCTCTACAGGGGTTAGGCTGTTTCCCTGTGTGGGTGGGACTCTGCCCATGCCAAGTTGTGACTGATGGCTGCCAGCTTACATGTTACAGCTGAACAAACGCGACTTATGTTTTATGGCCAAGACTGTCAATGCCTTGGGACTGGCTGCATTGACAGTGGCCTGTATTTTGAGCCATAACTAGGATTTAGTCTCAGCTTGTGCCTTGAGGGCATAGAGCTTGTGTATATCCGTGACCATGGCTGCTACCTATCCACTTGTAAAGTTGGTTGACCATGTCTTGTCAACACCACATGTCCGTCCACATCCCCACTTCTTGGTGTGGCCCTGATCTGTACAATTGGTCCCTGGAGGTGGACAGGGTACCTTGGGCTCAGCCCTGCCTTCATCCATGGTTACTTGCTCTCCTTTGGACATCATGCTATTCACTTCCGTGTTTCCATACTGGGTAGCACAAATGCCCATATAGGGTGGGGACAAGGTGCGGGACAGTGTATTATGGGCCCACACGGGGAGTGCTCCACATGGCCCTGCACACATCCCTAGGCCATGCCCATGTCATTGCATATCCTGCATGTGTGTTTGTGCATAGTGCTTTGTTGGGATGGTACACAAGGTGTGTTACTGCACACCACAACTAAGAAGCTTATGGGCACAGTTCTCATGCATTAGTGCATAGGTCCCATCATGAAGTTGCTGAACATATCATAGCATGTTGTTCTAGGGAATGGTAATTTTCAATAAAAAGCTATCCTGGTCAATGAACTTAGTACATATCAGAGTCAGAAAGTACTTGAATGGTGGAGTAGTAAAAGAAAAAGAAAGTAGCAGAGAAGCATATTGGACCGGTATTTAAACAGGAAAGAAACAGCATACAGACACTGGCGTCCTTTCAGCAATGAGAAATTAAGGGTGCTGTACATTAGTGTGCAGTGTGCAATGATATGTACAAGGAGGACAATCAAGTACAAGTGTACTAAAGGAATTAAGAGTGTCTAGCTTTTAAATGGAAGTTTTGTTTGGCAGACCAATAAACCTGCATTATCACAATCACAACCCACCTACCATAGCTGGGTAAGGGAGACGGTGTTAAGGTATATGGCCTCTAGTCTAGTAGAAACTTATCACAGATAGACTCAATATGGCAGGAAAAAAATGAAGTGCATATCCAATCAGATTCCAAGGTATTTGAAATGGTCAACCTAAGCTATCAGGGACTCATCCAAGGTAGTGAACTGGTGGTAAGTCAATCTTGAATTTTAATGATGTTCACCATTTTAGCTTTCCCTACAACTCATTTTGAGTTCTGCATTGCATCCAGACATCAAGTGGGGCTCAAGCCATGAACAAAAGCAACCCTGTTTAAATCAATAAAATTTAAATGCAGAGCATTCCTAAGATAAAATGCCATGCCACTGCATTCTTATTACTGAAAAGGATATTTGCATAAAAGCAGTTCTCATTATCATTTAGAGGGCATCTTCTCTGTTTCTTCCATAGCAGAGGACATAATCACATGCCTATGACATCAGCGCCCATTACTGTGGTAACGACTGTGATTTTACAAACTAAGGGTTATGATATCAAGTACAGTACAGTACTCAGCAATACATCAGAGCCACCCAGCAGGATACCTGGTTCTCCGTGACAAACAGCAAGCCAAGAATTCAAACTCATGGAACTCAGCCCAGCAATATAAATAACTGCTGTCCACACAAAAAAAATACTTTTGCAGAATATAGCATTTTACTAATAGGCAAGGAGAGAACAATGCATCTTGAACAGAGGTGGCCACAAACAGACAGATGTTTCACCCAATAGGGCTTTTGTCAAAGCTATTAGTAAACTGCCATATTCTGCAAAAGTATTTTTTTGATTGACAGCAAGTATTTATATTGCTGGGCTGAGTACTGTGACTTACAATGCAGTACTGTACAGTTGGGAATAAGTAGCAGGAGCAGATGTACACTAAGGTATATATATATATATATATTCTACTGCCATGCAGTTTTTTTAGCAGGCAGTATAGTGTAGTGGTTTAGGGCTCTCAGCGGCAAATTTAGAGACTGGAGTTTGAATCCCACAGCCCCCACTTGCATACTGCGTGACCTGGAGTAAGTCACTTAACCTTGTGCTCCCAGGATACATCGGGAAATAAGTTTCGGCTTAGTGTGCCTTTCCTTGTTAAACAATTTCCCCTTTCTAGCTAGTAAGAATATAAATTGGCAACATAAAAAAAGTTATTTGAATGTTGTGCAATTGAATTAAGCTGATGTTAGTTGAAATATTTTCTGACATCACTAGCTGCATATTTAAAGATATCTGCCTTTCTTAACATCAAAAATCCCATGGCTGCTGTTGCTTCTCAAAAGCTGCAACCCAAAAACCATTGTGATTATAAAAACAGCAAAACATTCTGTGCAGTACAGACTGTTTTCTTCTAAACAAGCATCTTTCCATGTTTTATTTTCTTTTCTCCAGTCTTTCATTAAGCCTAGTTTTCACAAAATATTTCTGTTTCTCATAGTTTCCACCAATACAAATTGATGTGTTAGTGAAAGAGCACCAAGTAAAGAATCATGTGACTCACAGTCCTATGGAGTGATTAGTAAGCAACATTATGTTGGTAGATGAGTCTGGGCTCCTTGCTAGCTGGACCTTCTTAATTACATCGCTATTAAAAGAACAGTTTCCATGAGGGCATGCCTTTTTAACAATATAAAGAGAAGATTCAGAAGGAGTTTCAGTGAACTGGTTTTATTCTAGAAATGTATCAGGATGGGCCAACACTCCCTTCCTATATGAAGGACTGGATCAGCATTGACATGCTGCATGCAGTTCCATGTTATTTTCCCTTACCATTAAATCTAGGCAGCCAATCATTCTGGAGAAACGTGTGACTTACTACAGCAGTAAATAGGAGGACAAACATACACACTATCCTAGTTACTGGGTACTGGAGGTCAACAGTCATGCTACTTTGAACTCTGAAATTGCTGTGATCAATTATAAACTGTTCTTAGCCTATCAGGAATGTTTATTTCTAAGCATTCCAGGTACGTTTATAACCATAGGAGTGTGTCTCATGCTAACAGTTCTAAAATGTTGAAGTTCTTTGTTCAGTTGGCATAGTCTGTTTCTTACAAAGGGGTTTTTCTAATTGTCTATAAAGTAAAGCATTGGGCCCGATTTTCAAAATGTCCTTAGAGCGATGCAAGTTGCATCTCTCCAGGACTGTGGCAAAGTCTGGGTGTGACAGAAACCCTGGGCCCGATTATATAAAAAGCAGGGTCCTGGCACCAAACTCCCTGGGTTTGTCACAAGTTCACAGCTGCACCAAACAGTTGGCACACCTGTGGGAACTGCTGCAGGGATCCAGTCCCCCTAAGCCCGACACTAAAGGGGATAGGATGGGGATTTAAGAAGCTGCTTGCCAGGAGGAGGCCGAGGGCATACGGGGCATTGGAAGTCCCCCAATAATTAGTATATATCGTTCTCTGGTGGCCTAGCAGACCCCCTCCCTATCTGCAGTCACTCCAATATATAGATATAACTGTCCCTGCTGGTCTAGTGGACCCCACCCCAGCAAGCAGTACCCAACCACCCTGCTCCCCCATTCCCATCCCCCAGCCAGAGACCAGCACAGCCCTCCACTCACTGCCATGGCTGGCCACTGACTGATCTTTCAATGAGCACGTACTGTATACAGTATATGCTCATTGAAAGCTCGGTTGGTGGCCAGCCATGGTGGAGAGCAAAGGGCTGTACTGGTTGGTGGCTGTGGGATGGGACAGGGGGAAGTGGGTTATTGAGGCACTACCTGCTGAGGTGGGAGATCCATTATACCACCAGATCAGTTATATCAATATATAGAGTATATGGGGGCGATCATTGATAGGGTGGGGGGTCCACTAGGCCAATAGGGAAGGATATATACTAACTAATGGTGGAGATCAGGGATAAGGAAGGGGCTCCACTAGACCACCAGGGACAGATGTATGGCTATTTCATGGTGGACATTGCAGATGGTGTGGTTCTATGTGTAAGCACAATATCCGGCATAATGAGTGACAGTACTGCCATACTTTAAATGCACCCCAATTGGTGCGACACCAGTCCCAGTGTCACCGGGTGTGGGATTTCAGAATAACTCAAACAGGCAGATGCAATTTAGGTGCATAAAAAATGCCCAAAAGCATTTATGATTTTATTTTCTGATTCCAAAATAAAATAAAAAAATATACAGAAAGCAAAAGAAAATAAGGTTAGCAAGCCTCAACACAGCATGGCTTAGCTTCAGCCTCTCTTCAGGTACTCAGACAGTGCATGTTCAAGCACACCCAGAAGGTCTTATACCTTCCACAGTCATGAAGCAACTGACCTCCCTATCTAAAAACTATGCCCCTTGAGGCGGTCATTTTATATCATGCTAGGGGTGACATCACAGACATGTGATCCACCCACATTTCATAATTAGGCTTTATAAGGCAAACAACCAGGCCTATACAGACGAGAATAGGTTGTTCTAAGCCTTAATATATTAAGCAGTCTTATTCCTTTAAAACAAGTAATATACAATACAGTCCTGGTCAGTAAATGAGCTCTGCATCCTTAATTAGCACTAATGACTGCTAGCTCCTCCCTCTGCACAGTATGACTTGTATTTTGTTTAGTGTAAAAACAGGTCACTAGGGGCCAATGTCTCCCTACAGGAAAATTCACTCACCTTTAGGCAACAGGTAGGCCCAGTTCTGGCCTAGAAGGGTGGAGGAAAGAGAAACAAGAAAACAAAACAGGTAACCCTTCCTGTTACTTTTATCCAGGTATTTAAACACTGCAGAATTGCAGTAGTTTTATTTTAAGTCTTTCCATTGGTTACGGTTTTTAATGAGCCTGTTTCTTAAATTAGAAAGGGGGGGGTCAGTATTAACTTATAACAACAAATGTTCCCTCTCTGGGACAAACACTGCCCGGGGGGCTAATTTAAAGACTGGACCCATTTAGAAATGTTCCTTTATCACCTAATGTTTGCATTTGTAACCTAGACCCTCTTTCTTATTTCTGCAAGAGCCATTATTATTATTATTTTTATTTTGTCTGGCCTGGGTTTAGAGTAACCATTTTTTCCCACATGCCCTCTCTTTATGTTACAGATACAGCCCTCTAAGTTGTTTATTCAGTTGCCACTATGCTTTCTATAATAATTTATGCAGCTTTCATATCCATTTCTATTTAAGCATGCTGCACCTTAACCAATATACAAACTCTGCAGGCTTTGTAGGACATGTTTTTAACATCAATTTCTTTTTCTTTTAAGCACCTATACTATATTTATTTTAGCATAGTCATTCATGTTTCGGTATAATCTGCCTGCCAATATATCCATTATCTAAGGTATCTTTATTAAGAACTGCAAGCACTTTTTATTTCATTTCAGCTTGTACTGTCTGCCCCTTAATTCTGGCAGCACTTTCTAGCAATATCTAAAGCACTTTATTCCTTTAAGACCCACCTGCATTTTATTTCTTAAGTGCCAGACTCGCATTTTCAGTCCACCAAGGTGGTACCCTTATCCCTTCTTTCGGAGACTCAGGCTGTTTCACATTACAGCCAATTATGTGCTATAAATATGCAGCTCATAAATGGGGGACAAGAAAAGTAAAAAGAGATAGCATAGGATAAGACGGTGCTGCCGGTCGTCAGTCCAACAGCGAAATTTAAGAAAGAGAGATAAGAATTAATAGGGAGAGATAGCAAAGGGTGAAAGGAATGGGGGGGATTTCAAACTATTTATGAGGGTACTTTTTCTAAGACAGGGTTACTCTGCCATGCCCAGTCATAAACAACTATCTTCCTGACACCCACACTGCAAGATCTCATGCCCCATTGTGCCCCTACTGTCCCCGGCAGCCCAATGTAAGACCAAATCCCACTGGTGCATGCCACTTAGATCACCTCCTGGCTGGTCTGAGTGGTGCCCCTCGCTGTGTACATGGTGGGGCTTGTAAAATCCCCAAAAAGGGATGTTGCAGCCCCACTTTGGTGCAAGCCCCCTTGCAACCTGGTGCATCGGGATATTTGGTGCAACCCTGGTACAAGTAGTCTTTGACACAGCTGTGTCTGGATTTGGCCTAGGGTGCGATAGAAAATTGTGTTTTATGCAAGTTGTGACGTAAGTCACCTCTTGTGTCAAACTTTTTGACACAAGCCACTTGCATCATTCTACAGAAAGTGTTTTGAAAATCAGACCGATTGTGGTTGAAGCACATGTGCAGGTGGGTAATGAGAGGGAAGTCTGAGTAGAAAGCTTCATGCCAGCTGGCTACAAATCTATTCATTTTCCAGTTTTACACCAGCTACAGTGACTGGCCCAGTCTCTTTTGACCTAAAATAAGTCTGACTAAATGAACCCTGCAGTTTAGTGACACAATTTGTTATCAGAGAGGAGCTATGTTAGAAGAACTGTAGCAGCTCTGTGAACAATGGGTGGGAAACTGGCACTGACAGTGGTGGTGGCAACTTCCTCCTTAGAAGTATTGGAAAGAAAAGCTCTGCTCTGGCAAGTGCTCCAAGAAAATTTAGTATTCAAGGTCTCAGTGTCCTCACTGGATGAAAAAAAGTTCTGGATCTCCAGCAAAGGGCAAGGGACACTGAAACATTCCTGTCATATATCAACAACAAGGATAGCCACCACAAAGCCAGGACCCAGGAGCTGGTGCACCTGGTAAGCACCTTGAGGGTACGAACCAAGGATGCAGAAAACTGGAGCTAGCAAAACAGTCTTTGATTCATTGGTTTTCCAAAAAGGTAAAAAATAAGACTGTGTACATGACAGCTCCCTGGCTTACCCAGACATAGCTGGAGGTCAGGACATGAAATTGACCAGGCCCACTGCACCCTCAAACCTATACCACAAGAGGATAAGAGGACCCAAATAATCATGGCATGATTCTTAAGGTACACAGACAAGGAAAGGATTCTCACCCTATCCCGAGACTGAGGCCCCCTATCCTGGTAGGGGCACCAAATCTACATTTTTGTGAATTGCTCCACAGAGCTGGCACAGAAAAGAAAGGGATATCCTGAGGTGAGAAAAAAGCTACAGGAGCAGACCATCCCCTGCAAACTCCAGTTCCCTGCTAAATTGGCTAGTTCATGGAATGGAGGATCACACACGTTCACCGCCCTGGAGGAAGGGCAGTGTTAAATTGCCAGGCATTGGCCAGAGTTTGCCAAAAGGCTGACTTCCACCCAAACACAGGGAGGACACCTGGGACAGTATTTGCATCTCTGAACAGATTGGTGCCAACAACACCCTACTGCCTTGACTAGTGCCACCAGACAGGATATAATGGAATGGAAGCATCACAATTGAAGAGATCCAACCAGAAGTGAAGAGGAATGCACCATTCAGGATGGAAGGATGATGGAGGATCCAAGAGGGGTAGCAGCAAAATTCAGGACACTCTGAATCCATGGGCGAGTCAGTCCCAAAGAGGCATGCTAAACTTCCACCCCTCACTCTGAACACACAGCTTCTGAACTCTCTGACTAAACCCTTTGCTGCATGCAAAGTCAATCAACTGGACAGTGGGAGCACCTGGACAGAGAGAGTGGCCATGGACCAGGGTGAAAATGGAGTGTCAGGATCTATGCCTCCTATCTGGGCCTGAGCCACAGATCATAGACAAACAACTTGATTCTCAAACTGAACATTCTTTATATTGGAATGAGGGGTCCTGGCCATGAAGGCTAAGAGACTGGATGAACTCAAATAAATCCTTTTTCATGCTTGTTTTTATTGCTTTCTTAATACTTGAGCATGGTGTTAAAGCCTCTCTGTCAGCCCTTTTTGCATCCAATTATTTGTAGCTGAAAACCCACTTTTTATGATTGCTTACCTTCTCCAAAACTTATTGAGTTGTTGGTTGTTTTATTTGCTTTCTTCTTTCTTAGTTAATCTTAAATGCATGCTTATGACTTAAATTAAATATTGTTTTGTTCCAAATCCTTGATCTACACTTATTGCATACTTCATGAACATTTGGAACATTCCCCAACAGTGCGGCCGCTCATGATGCAATAGTTTCCTCTCATCCCACTGTGGCTAGACTCTCTTGGTGGTGATCCCAAGTCCAAGAAAGAATCAGTGAGTTGAGCAAGAACTGTAAACAAACCTGTTTTAGTGTGGTAACACCAATATGGTGGCCAGTCTGGTTTACAATTTTAAAATGAAAAAAACGAATCAGAATAAAACTACTTACTAGCTACATCAGCAGTCTCTACAGAAACAGAATGTAACTAATCATAGCTTATTTTTTTAAACTAGAGACACAGTGAGGTCTAAGGGAGTTGGCAGTGTTCCTTTAATGGTTGGTATTGCCCCTTCCCCCCAACATTCACTTCTTCGAAGGGACATCCTCTCTGTTATGAGCCTGCCCAGTTTTCTTTTTGAGCTCTTCATGCTGAGGTCTTTTATATGCCAGACAAGCTTACTCACTCCCCCCATAATCTCCATACCAGAAACTAGGGAAGGTGACTGCAGGCATAAGAGCATCAAAGGTACCTTCCCAATAACCTTTGTTTATGGGACTAACTCCTCAGATCTCAGCTTTGCCCACAGCTGTGAAACTTTCTCCCTCCCCTCTGCCTCCCTAACCTTGCCTGCTCTCTCTGGGGGAATGGTGCTCCTATAAGGGAAGTAGTTGAGACTTTTGGTATCCTCATAATTCTGGTCATTTATGACAGTGCATACTGCTTGTCCACCTGCTGCTTCTGGTGGCTGAAGTGGAGTTAAAAGAAGGACTGGGAGGGCACCTGGAAAACAATTATGGCTTACTAGAGCTCTGCCTGGGAACAAGGGGAGACAGATTACCAAGCTGCAGCACTCAGCTGTTTGTAAATGAACACTACTCTTCCCTTCTTAAATGGCAAGATTCACAGTTCTGGCACTCCAAGAAGGGTGATATGCCTTTTCCTGAACATCCATGCAATCCTGTTTGCACTGTGAGCTCAGATATTCCAGCTTGTCTCTGACATTGATAACCTAGTAGAGTAAGACCTCCCACTCAGAGACTGAAAACTGTGTACATGCTCTTGGCTCAGTCATAGGTACCATGCACCTCTGTACCAGCTCACCTTATTTCAGAGGGACAGCTCACCTCTAGGTCTTCCCCAAGTTGACATTACCATAGCCAATCTGGCCTGAGATGGAGATGGAAAATATGCTGCCCCTGCTCATAAGGTGAGTTCTCGGGAGAACAGGAGGTGCCTCACCTTGATTTTGGCTTTAACATGTGGTGGACTTCTCTCCTGATCAGCAGGTTGATGGTGACATAGTCACAGCACATCGTCGATTGTCCACAGGATGTGGAATAGTGGCACATGCCCTGCTTAACTGAGCTGATGGTGGGGCATGGGAACTGGGCCAGAGGTCATACTGAGGGTATAGTCTGTGCAGTTGTAATGATGACAGGGTGAAGGCTTGCCTAGGAAGAGAGGAGGGGCATTATACAACACACAGATGCCTGGAATATATGGGTGCTTATCAGAGCATAGTGCTCAACAATAAAAAGGACAGTTTCCCATCTAGGTTAAACATGGGGCCGATAACAGGCAATGCCTGAGGGGCAGTGACCAGTGAAATAGCACTAGCTGGTATCACACTGCTTCATCTCCCCCCTCCCTGCTTCTCACCATACTGCACCCCGCCCCCATAAAGTACTCTCTCAGTCAATCAGAGGACTTGGGAGCAATTTGAGTATCCCACTCGGAACCAGACACTCAGGGAGGAAATAAGAGGTGGTTCCCCTTCCAAACAAGTGCAATATTCACCATACTGTAGCTGGTGGTCCCAGTTGACCACTAGATGGTGCATCTCTGTTTATGCCAAACGGCACTGTAATTACACTTTGAGTGACCATACACAACCATGTGGACTACAAGAAATTCAATTTGGGGCCTCCCCTACTTGGCCCTAGCCTTGCAGCCCTAAAAAGTTTCTTCTTAGACAATTTGTCACAATCAATTACTGGTTATGTTATTTTATTATTTCTGATGTTGATTTTTATATTGTTTCTGTGGTTTATTGTTTTGTCTCTACTTTCACTACATGGATGGGTTATGCAAAGCAAAGTACTGGTTATCCTCCTGCTAATGCTACACATTGCCTGCCAACAGCTCCTAAGTTCAGGGAGGCAGCTTATGTTCACATCCTAGCCTGGATACGCAGTGCAGCCAGACTGTTCTATAACACCATTTTGCTTTGGAACCTGGCTAAGCATATTGGGTTCCCACTTAAATGGGTATCCTCAGAGGTTAAATTGAAATGGGAGGGTCCGGAACGCCCTTCCACCTCCTCAGCCTGCCCTGCCAGCAATTTTTACATCTGCAGTGAGCTGAGCCTGCAGAAGTTTTGCATCAGAAAATGACCTACGTCATGTTTTCAATCCGTGGAACTGTTTTTCCTCCGCCTGACCCTCCTTCAAGATGCAATCCACCCATGTTGTCCCTATGGACTGCAGCACTGCACTATATCACAGTGGGCTTTTTTTTTTTTTATGGGCATTTTTTTTTTCATTTTTGCATCCCTGCCATTTCTGTCCCTTCCCCTTAAAAGCAAGGGCCACATGAGCTGTCTTTCGCTTACGTGATTCATGGCAAACTGACCTACAGATAAGACTGTATTTCTGCAAGGTAAAACAACGTTTGTAGCAAGTGTTGCAGTTCTCTTAGGATTTGGCACACCAGTCCTGCGGCTTCTGCGTCCTTGTACTGTCCGATCAGCAATATACGTGATTCATGGTTAGGGCTGTAAGTAAATCATGGCATGCAGGGATTTTACGATTTCCATGAAAATGTAATGCCACTATGAGCTCCATGCAACACATAGATGCACGCATAAATGTGCATATCTCTTTAAATTAAACATTACATAGAAAAAGAGATTGCTTGGCTGTTGTTTTCAGCTTGTGGTCCTAGTCTGACAGAGGGGTGTAATTGACCTCTGATCTCTACACTATCATTAATTCTCACTTTTCTGTTGAACAAGCTGCGTTAATCACTCGTTCATCACTCGCTAAGTGGTCAGTGCTTAAGTAGTGTTTTAGTACCAACACACTTTTTTGTCTTTTCCAACTACACCAAACTGCCCCTGTTACTTGATTGACCTAAATGATCAGACACAGCTTGCGCTTGTTAACATTAATACATCGATATATTAGTTGACTACGTCTGCAGTGTAATATTCTGGTTGTCTGACCTAGTACTGCTGCTGCATTTTGATCCAGATCCATGTCTGTCTACTCGAAGCCGTCTCCTGCTTCCAAGACTGGAAATGTTGAGGCGAGGCAGTAAACAGCCCAATAGGACAACATTCATGCTGAAGCAGAGCTTAAAAGCTACTGTACATACAGGACATTCAACCATGTAACTCTAAATGACTGGACTATTGTGCAATATTGCAGGACACTTGGGTGCACTTTCCAAATCTCGCTTCAGTAGCACTTAGTTGCCTGAGTGTCCCTGTTCATAGCACCAGTGTTGAGTGCTCATTTTCAAAGTATAGTGCTTTGCTGACAGATAACAAAGTATTAAGTCTGATAATTTAAAAATGTACTCACTGTTGCAGCAAAATACATTGTCTTGTGCATTTTTATAACATGCTAGATATAAATTATTGCATTCTTTACTACTATGTGCATTTATATTACCTGCTTTGTAATGTTTTTAAAATGTTTTAGCAAATCTTATTGATTTTGATATTAAAATGCGAGATGTTACATATATATTTGCAGTTTTTATTGCATCACTATTTCCATGAAATTTTATCATGAGAGACCCGTGAAATACGGCTTTTTTTGCCGTGAAAAAATGATAGCCCTATTCATGGCAAACTGACCTACACATAAGACTGTATTTCTGCTAGGTAAAACAATGTATGTTGCAAGCATTGCAGTTCTCTTAGGATTTGGCATACCAGTCCTGTGGCTTCCGTATCCTTGTACTGTCCGATCAGCAATACTAGGTATTTTTATGGTGGAGCTTGAATACAGAAGTATGACTGTGCATTGCGGAACTGAGATACAGTTATTACGTTGTATTCCAGGGGTCTTCAGCATTTCCATGGATGGAGCCCTGATCTCCGCTTAGGATATTCTACTTGTTCTTTTGGCATATCAGTGTGCTTAACATTTCACGTTGTGAGGCAAATAAGGGTAGGATTGCTAACCTTTTTTCCATAAGAGATTTCTCCAATTGCTGATTAAACACTATTTAAGGGGCATAAATGGAAATGCAGTGCTTCCATTAGGATTAGTATTACATTAGCCTACAGCAGTTACCCTTTTTATTTATTCTGCAAAACAACCGTTGTCTTCCGATGCTTTCTGGGTCATATGTGTTCTTAGAGCTCTGCTCTGTAAGTTCTAAAGGCTGCAATTCAATATTATCTACTAAAAAGTGAAGCTCCCAGGTGAAAAAAAATAACAAAAAACTTGGTACAGGGACTATTCTAACATGAGGAGATGGATGGATGGATAGAAGGATAGATAGACAGACAGACAGACAGACATGACAGATCGATCCATCCATCCATCCCAGTATTGTGCTGAAAGCCTGTTCTTTGCCTAAGTTCAATGTCGTACTCCAGCTGTGAAAGTTAATGAAGCAAATGCACTTAATCAAGTTTGGTAGTGATTGCATTTGTCTTCTGACGCTGTTCAATATTTTTGTGAAGTCTTAATAGGCGTTGCAACCTTTTTATAAAATGGGCCGTGCTCTTGTGCTCTAAGAGCTGTCACTTGTTTTGGTGGTTGGGGCTGACATCATATTTTCTGTCAGTGGAACTGTTTTTCCTCTACTTGACCATCCCCCAAGAAGCAATCCACCCATGTTGTCCCTATGGACTGCAGCACTGCACTATACCACAGTGAACATTTAACTAAAACTGAGGAGGAGGAAATCAGAAGAGTCTAACTGGAACTTGTTTAACTCAGTTACGCTAGGGATTATGATCTAGAAAATTTGCAAAGAAAAAAAATCACCATGACTGTTACTTTTTTCTTATTCACTTTTATTAAATCCAGCTACATCAGGAAAAGCTGTATGGAATAATAGTTGTAATTAAATTGTGGCTGATCTCCGACCACCGTATTGAGTGACAAACATTGAGGTTGACTCAGATCCACAGAGCGGCTGTACACTACCTGGTTGAGGAGAAGCCATGGATTTTGTCTAGAAAAGGTATGCCACCGTTGTTGTAAACTAAATTAAGAGTTAAACATACCTGTCTAAGTGTACAGCCTTTCTGAGCTTTCCTGTGCTGCTTGTTTATTCTGCTTCCAGTCCATTCCCAATCTCTGTATTTCTAGCAGGTTTGGAGTGCAAACGGTGGTGTAGCCAAGCCAGCAAGAGGTTGTGGAGAAACCCTAGTGGGAGGAGTTGACGGAGAGGACTGCAAGCAGCTTGATCCATAGCCTCAGTCTCCTGGAATCCTGTCAGAACTAAAGAAGACTGGGGGCTTGAGTTGGAGATTGGGTTGTATGACTTGATTTTTACTGCAGACAGAGTCACAGAATTAAAGTTTTCCTATAATAGTATTGTCAGTTGAGTAAGCAATCCTTTGTGGCATTTTAAGCGATCCTTGGTTTGGACTTCCACATTCATTTCCACACTCAAGAAAAAAAAAAGGGAAAGTATTTCTACTGTTCAGAATTGTAATTTCATTATTTTGTACTTGTGAGACACATAGCATATTAGCTCCCCCACTGTTAAAGCTGCTGAAGCCTATCACCCACCTCCGACCCAGATCCTTCATTGACTACTTCCTTGCTCCCTATCAAATCCATCTTCTCAACCGTGTATACAAGTCATCAACAACACTTCCTCCATGCCACATTTCACTACTCTGTCTATGACCTTAAAGTTATGTAAAAATTGTAAATAAAAAAAATGTACAGAGTTATCAGAATTTCCTGATAATTCAACTATGTAAATTGTATAAATCAACACTATGTATATTGTATCTTGTTCCTTGCTTTGCACTATGTTTATGTACTTGTCCCTGATCTAACCAGGTCCATCTTGAAAATGAGCATTGCTCAATGATGTCCGCCTGGATAAATAAAGATTTGATTGATTGATTGATTGATTGATATGTGGGATGGTTTACATTTGAAATTCCTGATTTAGTGGGTCTTTCTCTCTAGTTGGTCTCACTGGGTCACATGATTCTCCCTGAGACCTTATAACACTCATGCGTGGCGTTGTTTCTTCAGAGTCGTCATTTTTTTGTAAGCCTATTATGGAGTGAACACCGTAGCTTGCCGTGAAAGACTTGGCTCTATTCTAATTTTTGCTGTGAAGGCCAAGGCTTCCTGCTTTCAGCTTAAAGTGCTTAAAGCACTTTTTGAATGGTACGCTAAGTGGTTGTAGGTCATAGCTGCAAGTCGTTGCAAGCTTTTATTGTCCTGTAGTTGTGAGCTAATAAACTGAGTGAGGAGAGTACCTCCCATGCACGTACATACTGTAGCACACAATCAGTAAGTTAGTTCTAGTTTTACGTCTGCAGTGGGTGGAGCCTGCAGATGTTTTGCATCAGAAAAGGACCTACATTATGTTTTCCATCCATGGAACTGTTTTTCCTCCACCTGACCCTCCCCCAAGAAGCAATCCCTCCATGTTGTCCCTGTGGACTGCAGCACTGCACTATATCACAGTGGGCTTTTTTTTTTCTTATCTGCATTTTTTTTGTACATTTCTGCATCCCTGCCATTTCTGTACCCTCCCCACATACTAATTATCTCCTGACTTAACCGATGGCTTCCAGTGCATGCCAGGAATGGAACACACAACTTTAGTTCTGAAGTAAAAAATCAGATGCAGCTCCAGAGAGATTGGGTCTTTTACAGTCCCTATAGGCAGCACTGGCAATAGAAAGGCAGCGGAAAAGTCCAACACCATCTGTAGTCTTTACAAACTGTTAGTTTTTCAGTTCTGAAACAATTAGGAGAGCATTATAACAATGCATCTGTGATTTAGGAAACTGGAGAGTCCCCAAACTCGAAAGCTGGAGATCTAGGGGCTTCCCCTCGGATCCAAGCCAGCCTCCACCTCCTCCCAGGCTCCTTCAGCAAAGCGTGGGGGTCAATTAATCCCTTGTGATCCCACGCTCTCATCCTTAATTATCTGAAGTATTACCGATCAGTCCATTTGTGCTGCAGAGTTAACAATTACCCCTGTGTGAATGCTCCGAGCCTGGGTGCTTGCCTGCCTGACAAGTCACACATCCGCACTGCTGCTGCTACTGGCACTGCACAGTAAAACCTCTTAATCAGGTCTGAAATTTGACCAGATCAGAGGAAGTGAAAGTTCTTTGTTGGTGCTTCAAAGAAGAAATTCCCTAGTATCTGGCATGGAACTGGTCACTAGGCTCGATCCATCCCCTTTCCCCAGGTCTCGTGATGTTCAGCTGCCGTACACCACACAAGCTGGTTTACTCATTGGCTGCCTGGTTGTGTTTCTGTGGAGACAGATGGAACAGGTGTGGCAGGGAGTCTGGTCCGGGCTGGCAACTTGCATGTCACTGATGGGGAATTTTCTCTCGTCAGCTGGACAAGGTCTCAGTTTTGCTGCTCCACAGGTGAATGGGGGGGGCAATGGGAAGGTGAGGCCTGATATTAGTTGGTACTGCTTGCTTTGCCTGCCTTGCTAACAGTGTGCCAAACAGCTCAGAGGTGCTGCTGTTTGCTTTGCACCTTGACATGAACCTGACAGCACTACAGCTGCAGCCCAGAGGGTGTTACAGCCAGCAGCAGGTTTGAACACATCTAGTAGCATGGGTCATGCACACTAAATTTATTCCTTATCAGGTCAAATCCTGCAGATATTTTGGCTCTGACCAGAGTTTGTTTTTACATGTTTCAGCTGAGCTTTCTAATGCAAACACACAGTCACAATCATAGCTGCACCCCACATTTCTTTAAAACAAATTCAAACAACTGCATACACAACTTAACAAAGGTGGCCACTCAGAAAAATACCAAGAATGAGCTGAAAACTATTTTCTTTTGTAAGAAATTAATGTATGTAAGTAACTTCCGGCCCAGTACTGCTGAGAACACTTACATACTGTACATACAGCATGATAATTTCCAGCCTTTGAAGCTCATCCAGTAGTTGTTATATTAACTGCTGCTGCTGTCCCACTGTCTTCCAGACAATAACTGAACCCGTTATGCCCCCAGCCTCCAAGCATCAAACAATACAGATCTGGGCTTGCCAGTTGGCATGGTTGGGCTTTTGAAGCTGCAGATCCCGGCGCCAGTGTGAAGCACAGTCTCAATGGTACCCTGGCTGTCTCACACTGTAAAAAAACAGCAGGTGTTTAATTCATAAATCTTGATTGGGACAGCATTCATCCCTTAGTTCTGCAGCTAGCTACTGCTATTACCTGTCCTGAGGCTGTGACATAGAGAGTCTGGTCCAACTGAGACAAGTCCTCTTTCGTTCCAAAAGCAATACACTGTGCTCCTGTCTGCTGCCTGGCTGAGCCGCACCACCTCCTACCATCTGCCCGGACTGACTGATCCCTGGCTCGCTCACTTGCGCAACCCACCCTACTGCAACTGGCCACTTCACTCTGCTGCAACTGCCTGCTAACCTTTGGCTCCCAAGTCACCTCTGCTCCGTAATTCATTTTGAACTTCAATTGCAGTGCTGCTTCTTCTAACCCCTGCCGTTAGGTGAAAAGGTGAGTGAGTGTGACTCTAAGTGTATAATTAAATAATTTCAAATGTTACTCTGTTCCCTTCCCTTCCTAGGCAACACAGGATAGTGCTACAGTCTGTCTTTATAAAAAAATACCCTGTTTTAATTTAATGAAGTCTATTGTAGGCAGCAGAGTCAGTCATTTTTATGTTTGCTTGCATGCATGAGCAAGAAACGTGGCACTTAGGAGAGAAGTGGGTTGTGGAGGTGCGGCACTGTGGCAGACAATGCCTACACTGCATTTGTGGGCTTGGCAGTGTTTAAGCAATGCAGGACCACTGTTCTGATGACACTGGTTCTGTAGAAGTGCCACCAACTTGAAATGATTTGGCCACCCACAATCAGGGGCCACCTCGTCATTGCAGCGTCAACCATTCTGCTGCAATGAGGGAGTGACCTGGCATTGCAGGGCGGTACCTTGCCTGGTGTAACATATTCATGAACATGGTGGTGACTTTCTCCATCTGCCTCAGAGCCCCATGGAAGCTGATGGGGGTGCCCAATCCCCATCAGCATAATTCCTCCCCATTTGTTGCATGCCAAAGGGGTGCCCAATCCCCCTCAGCATTATGCCCTCCCAAACAGTCTTTCTTTGCCAATGGAGGCCCAGTCCCCATCAGCTCCAGTCACCGCTCCTCCAAAATGCAGGTGGCACACTGGGAGCCCACCTCAGTGTGACCAAAGCAAGCCTGAAAAAAAAAACCTTCCCACGACATCTTTTTTTTTTGTTCTCCCTGGAACCAAGAAAATGATCCCTTGTGGTGTCTCGTGCCCCCTCCCCAAAACCGCACCCACCTTCTGCGCACCTTGCCTCCCCACACCCCTCTCAAACCATACTTGCCTCCTGAGCCCAGTGTGACAATCTTCGGTGGACCGGGAACACTTCTGCACTCTTCAAAGCCGGCCACGAACTGAAGAAATGCCAGTAAGCTGTATAATGGCATAAATAGTGTTTTTTCAACTTATGTGGATATCTCGGGCATTTTTTCAAATTTTGGCACCAAATTTTCAACATGGGGTTATTGGGACCCCTCCTCATTAATTCAGTCACTGTCATGGCATTATTCACTCCCAAAAGGTGATTTCACGGTCACCACATGGAATCCCCTTTTGGGACTGATTAACGAAATGACAGTGCCACTGTTCATGAGGTGGGCTCTCAAAAAGCCTATGTTGCAAATTTGGTGAAATAAATCCAAAAGATTACTGTTTTATGAGCGTGTGTTGCGCAGTTTCTACTCACACTCATAACTTCACAAATTTATAATATTTTAACTCCAGATTTTCAACATTGCCATTTTTCCACATCTCCTTATGAACAGAACAGCTGTAATTTTTCACATCCTGGCCAAAATGTGTTTTCGCACTTCCGGCACACAATAGCACGGTCACTGTGGGAAATCAGTGTTCAGGACAGAATAAGAAAATCCCAGTGACACTGTTCATGAGCAGCAGTCCTAAAATGCCTATGTTGAAAATTTGATGACAAACGTTCATAAAATGATTGTGTTATGAGCGTGTGTTGTGCAGTTTCCGCGCACCATTGTAACTTTGCAAATTTGTAGTATTTTCACTCCAGATTTTCAACACTGGCATTTTTTCAGACCTCCTTATGAACAGTACAGCTGTCATTTTTCACATCCTGGTGAAAATGTGTTTTCACACTTCCGGCACACAATAGCGCAGTCACTGTGGAAAGTCAGTGTCCGGGACAGATTAAGAAAATCACAGTGATACTGTTCATGAGCAGAGGTGCTAAAATGCCTATGTTGAAAATTTAGTGACAAAAGTCCATAAAATGACTGTGTTATGAGCGTATGTTGTGCAGTTTCCATGCAGCCTCGTAATTTCATGCATGTCATTTTTTATTCCAGATTTTCAACATTGGCATTTTTTCATGCCTCCTTATGAACACTACAGCTGTCATTTTTTATATCCTGCCTAAAATATGCATCTACACATCTGGCACAGAATAGCGCAGTCGCTCTGGGAAATCAATGTTCGGGACAGATTAAGAAAATTGTAGTGACAGTGTTCATGAGCAGAGATCAGAAAATGCCTATGTTGAAAATTTAGTGAAATAATTCCACTAAATGACTGCATTATGCACATGCATTGCAGAGTTTCCACGTACGCTTGGCAGTTCGAGCATTTTTAGTATTTCACTACAGATTTTCAACACTGCCATCTCTTCACACCTCCCTATGAATGGTACAGCTGCCATTCTTCACATCCTGTTCGATCTGAGTTTCTGTATATCTGTCGCAGAATGGCACAGTCACTGTGGGAACTCCAAGTTCAGGTCACATTAACAAAATCACAGTGCCACTGTTCATGAGAAGAGGTCCAAAATGCTTTCATGAGGTAGGGGTCACAAAAAGGCCATGTTGAAAATTTGTAGTGCAAATACCAGCAAACACCCAGGGTGTTAGGGTTTCTAACCATAACGTCCCACCTTGTACAGACTGACAGGCATCAGGGGTGTGCCTTTGGACTGCCGACTGTAATGCTCATGCCATTCCACCCCCCCAACACCCTGCAGCCAGTTGCAGGCATCAGGGTGTGCCTTGGACTCTTTGGCCCCATAGTACACCCCATTCTCCTATACTGCACCCATTTCAGAGTATGTCCTTATGGAATGGGGTGACTGTAAAGCCGAACACCCCAAGGCACACCTCAACACTTGTCGGTGTCTGCAGCATAGGGTGAGGTGAAATGACATGAACATTATGGGTGATGATCCAAATGCATACCCCAATGCCTGCCCATCTCTGCAGGGTGGAGGTGGGGTTGGTGTGGAGTTCAATACTTCACTGCCATTCCTATTCTGCATCTGTCTGACTCCTGCATTTCCAATGCTAACACCAGCAAGCAAACATTCAGCATTGACAAATGCTTATTTTACATTGGGATCAAGCATCTGCGATCATCATGACAGCAGCTCTGGAGGAATGCTGTGCATCACAGATCAGAAACAAGACTGGTAGCTAGCCTAGATAGACATGGACACAGTTAATGTATTCCATCCTGGTTTATTGCTGCATTGCATGCCCAATCAGCCTTTCCCCAAAAATTGCATTGCGGATGCTTATGTTTTCTGTTTGTAATAATAATGTATTATTTCCTTGAGTGTTTTTCTTCCTTGTCTATCTCTTTTGCCTTTGCCTTCCGTAATAAGATAAGATGTTGCATAGCAGATGTGCTGGTTGTCTTACTATTTAATATATCAGGAGCTGCCGTTTTTATTTTAGTACTACTGTAGTCTTTCTGACAAACTACCATTTCTTTCAAGTAGTCTACTAGTACTCTAGGCAGTAGAGTTAGTTTACATTGGGCTTGACCATCTGACTGACATGGCAGCTACTCCAAAATATTGTGCATCACTGGACAGAACTGGTAGCTAGCCTAGGCAGACCTGGATATTTTTGCAGTTCACACAGTAATATATTAATATATTCCTGGTTTATTGTTGCAGCAGCCAGCCCATACCTCATTAGCCTTTCTAAGCAATGCCACCAGCTGCCTATATTTTCTGTGTTAAATTTGTATTTCCTTGAGTGTTTTCTTGACCTTGTTTATCTCTTTTAGCCTTTGCCAGTAATGAGATTAGATGTTGCATACAACAATAAATACAGAGCAAGGTGCTGGTTGTCTTACTCTTTTTTTTTTGGGGGGGGGGATTGTTTAACCAGTAAAAGGCACACTAAGCCAAAGCTTGTTTCTAGGTGTGATCTGGGGGCCCAGGGAAGTTAAGTGACCTGCTTAGGGTCACACAGTATGCAAGTGGGGGATGACGGGATTCAAACGCAGGTCTCCAGGTTTGTAGCTCAGTGCCCTTAACCACTAGGCTATATTCCTCCTAAATACATAAGGAGCTGCTGTTTTTGTTGTACTGTATATTAGCTCCAACTTTAATATAGGAGGTTCAGTCTTATCTCTTACTGCACAATCACACATTTGTAAGTTGCAAGCTTATAAGTTGGCAGCACTATCAGCATTGTAAACTTTATTATTTATTCCCATTTTTCAAACTGGTGCCATGTTGGGGTCTCCAAATAGCAAGGTGATGGTGCTGCTGCTGCTGTAGAGTGGAAGAGGAATGCAGTGCCATTCCCTTTTTTTTTCATCTACAAATCAAGTGTGTTAGAAATTCAGTTTGTTTTTCCAGTTGTCATTCTTGTGGTTCAGTTAATACTCTACGAAAAACTGTGGTAAACATGTAATTTTTGTAATTCATTTTCTGTTTTGGTGTTTGCAAATGTTTTAACTTTATGACTTAACCTAAGTAGCGTTTTGATGGTTAAAAAGTTTTATTTTAGTTATTTTAGTAGTAATTAATAAAATGTGAAATCCCCCCTTTTTTGGGTTACTAATATTATTGCTCTACACGTGATACTCAAAACATGCAATGAGTCTTTTTTCCCAAGGGCTAGAGTTCCACCTCCTCAGAAATCTCAATTTAACCCCTAGGTCTCCTGGAATATAAAAGAAATCCATTCCCCATTAAGAGGTGCAAGATATTTGATCACCTCCATTGGGAGCGGTTGGGAATAGCTTTTTTGCAGAAAACCCACCTGAAATGCCCTGAAACTGACAAATTTGAAACAGAATGGGTATCACAAGACTTTGAAAATTCCTATAACTTCATAAGCAGAGGGGTGGCTATACTAATACATAAGAATGTACCCTGTCAATGCACAAATGTGAAAACAGACACCGAAAAGCATTATATCCTGGCACAGGGCATACTCTGGGGTCAAGACCTCACTCTGTGCAATGTCTATTGGCTCCATCCACACTGACACATCCTTCTAAACAACTCTTGCACAGAAGCTGTTGGAAAATCTGAAGAGGAAACTTATCCTGGGTGGGGATGTTAACACTGTGCTTGATGATTTCTTGGATATGTTCAAACCCCCTACTGGACCCCGAGAAGTAGCCACAGCTGCACTGGCAATTTTGCAAGCAGACAGTTCTATATGATAATGGTGATCACGGAAAGGCGGTTGCCATTCAGATGACAGTATATCACCCAAAATCAGTTTCAGTGATGTACATTCCTGGTGCACAGCAAATGGGTGCCAGGGACTTAGGTTTTTTTTGTTTATGTGGGGGGCTGCACCCCCACCCCCCCACTGGGTGCTTTGCCCCCCGCACCACCCTACTAAAAGATTCTCAACTCCAAAGGGGTGCATGTCCGGGGGGTGCAAAACTGAGAAAACAAAATTTGGGGTTGGATGAAACAAAATGTATGCACGTCCAGACCCAAACCCGGCACCCTCGTAACCCTAGCCTGCCACCCACCCACCATGACACAGGGCTAGCTCGGCAGCCCACCACTGCATCATGCCTCACAAGCCCTCCCTCCTCTTCCTCCCATCACTCAGTGTGCTCATCCCCCACATGTGTGCACATATAACGACATCCTGTCACTATATTCATGGACCCCCCCCAATTTGGTCACCCACCCTGCTCTGTAGCCCTGTCAACAGGCACTGCGATTGAGTTGCCCTTTTTGAAAGTGCCCAGTCACGGTCGCCATTGTCACAGACTACCAAGCAGACCTGAACCTGATGGACATCTGGTTCTTCATTCGTCCCACATGCAGGGATTACTCATTTTTCTCCCTGCCACATCAATCTTACTCCCGGACTGACTTATGGCTTATCCCTGAAAACTGGGTCCTGGATGTGCTAGAGGCCCAAATGGGAGAAATTTCCATCTCAGGCCATGGCCTTGTCTCACTCACATGACTCTCCACAGGGTCCACACCCCAGCCTGACTTACACTGGTGCTTTAACACCCCTCTCCTGAAAGATGTAAACTTCAAATCCTCCCTGGTGGCAGATGTGAAGATCTTCCTAGAGGTGAACAAGGCCAGAGACATGTCTGCTTGCATCAGGTGAGATGCAATTAAAAGGTTTATCAGAGGTCGCTGCATCAGTTATGCATACCCTGTGAAAAAGTCCTGCACCAAGGACTTAAAGGTATAACTGCAGAGGCCTAAAGAGCTGGAACAGAAATATGGGGATGAGCAGAAATACACCACTGACCTCTTGGCAGATATCACTGGGACTAGGTATTTATTTATTTATTTATTGAAATGTTTCACCAGGAAGACATACTGAGCAATATTGCTTATTTCCAGATGTGTCCTGGGGGGAAGGGGAGGGAAAATACAGCAGGTAATAACAACTTTGATACAAAAGGCATAATCGTAAGAGCTAAAGTACAGAATGCAGAGTTAAGTATACAACAATAAGTGCTGTGCCACAGTTTTACATTCAGTTATCAGCTGAAATGCTAATCAGTTTACAATCAGATGACAAGACACAAAGCATAGGGTAGTATAGTGAGACAATGGGGTGGCTAAAACAATAAACAAAAAAAAAATAGCAACCAGGAAAGAGGAGGGTAAGAACACGAGATTGGGTGCAGAATGCCAGGAGGGGTAGTAAGCAAGATGCTTGCAATTTAGATGCAGTTGCAAGCAGGGATTGGGTGCAAACGCATGATAGAGGAAAGGACATGTGATGATGGAGCCTTACAAATGTCAATGGGAAGGGAGTTCCGTAGCTTGGGGAAGTAATAGGAGAAGGCGGACTGGCTGACGGTGGAGGTCCAGGACAGGATAATGAGGGTGCGGGCAGCACTGCTCCTCAAAGTACAGATGCATATAAAATAAACCTACACCTAGACCAAAAGCAGAGCATGCCCTGTTCTGTCTCACCCAATCCTTTTGGGAATCTGGGGAGAGACCTGGCAGACTGTTGGCATATCAGTTCAAAAAGTGCCAAGAGAGGTCAAGGATTCCCAGGATCAAGGGACAGGCCTGGAAAAAATCAAACTGACCTAAAGGCAGTCAACAGTATTTTCTTAAAATTTTACAAGATGCAGTATACACAGCAAAAGTCCCCTTTTGACTCAGAGATGATAAATTTCACAGAACCTCTGGGCCTCCCCAGTCTCTCTGAACAGATTACAGGGCAGTTAGACAGGCCCTTCACAACTCTGAAGCTAGACGCAGCCCTTTGGAAGATGCCAGAAGGCAATGTCCCTGGGAGATGATCTGTCAGCAGAATTTTTACATTCATTTAGTGATGTCCTCCTAGAATCTCTGAAGGATGCCTTAGGTAAATCCTGTGGAAAGGGTGAGTTTCCTGCTTCGATGAGAACTGCCACCATCTCCCTAACTACCATGTCAGGAAAGGATCCTCTGGCTGACATCAGTTACTGACTGATGTTTCTCATCTGTGCAAATTGCAAGATGAGTGCAAACATGATGGCAATATGACTCCAAGGGGTTCAACAGGACATGTTAGACTAATATCAGGTTGGCTTCATCCTGCAACACCAAAGCTCTGATAATATTCAACGTCTGCTCAGTCTCATCTGGAAAGTTGTGCATCCCCATCCAGTGGCTGTCCTGATATCTCTGGATGCTGAAAAAGTGTACAATGGGGTGGAATGGGGTGTTCTGTTCCACAAGCTAAAGGTCTTCAGGATAAGAGAGACCTTTATTCAGTAGGTCAGAATGCTATACAAAGGTGTCCAAGCCACCATCTTAACCAGCTCCAGTCAGTCGGCTGCCTTTCGTCTTGGCATCGGCATGTGCTAAGGTTTTTCCTCTCCCCATTACTTTTCATACTCACCTTGGACCCTCTGCTTCAGGCCTTCAGAAAGCAGAACAACATTTGAGGTGTACATGCATAAAGTCCTGGCATATGCGGAAGATATTCTGTTCTCAAAAGAGGTGGCAGGGAAGGTTAAGGAGAAAAGGATAGCATTCAGGAAATATAAGGAAACACAGAAGGAGCAGGACAGAGAACTTTATCAGTTAAAGCAGAAAGAGGCAGGGAAGACAGTCAGAATAGCAAAGGCCCAAACCGAGGAAAGGATAGCCAACTCTGTTAAGAAGGGGGATAAGACCTTTTATATGTACATTAGGGAGTGAAGAAAGACCAAAGAAGGGATACTGAGGCTTAATAAAGGGAAGGGAATGTGGGCAGAGAGTGACAGTGAAAAAGCAGGGCTACTGAATGAATATTTCTGCTCAGTATTCACAAAGGAAGAGGAGGGGGAGGTACCTAAACCAAACAAGAGAAACACTCTATTTATAGAAGAAAGGGTTCTGAAAGAACTAATAAAATTGAAGGTGGACAAAGCAATGGGGCCTGATGGGATTCACCCAATAATTCTAAAAGAACTAAAGGTAGAACTAGTGACACCACTGACTACTCTCTTTAACAAATCATGGGAGGATGGGGTGGTACCTGAGGACTGGAGGAAGGTGGATGTGATTCCTCTTCACAAAAGTGGAAGCAGAAGACAGGCAGGAAACTATAGACCAGTTAGTTTGACCTCAGTGGTAGGGAAAATGATGGAATCACTTCTGAAGGAAAGAATTAAGTACCTAGAGGCCAGTGGGGCACAGGACTCAAGGCAGCATGGATTTAAGATGGGAAGGTCATGTCAGATGAATTTAATAGATTTCTTTGACTGGGTGACCAAAGTAGTAGACCAGGGATGGGCTGTGGACATGGCCTACCTAGATTTTAGCAAGGCATTTGATACAGTCCCACAAAAAAGATTAATGCACAAGTTAGCCAGCCTTGGAGTGGGTCCAAAGGTGGTAGCCTGGATAAAAAGTTGACTAGACAACAGATGCAAAGGGTAGCAGTAAATGGAGTCCACAGTGAAGAAAGGAGTGTTACTAGTGGGCTACTGCAGGGTTCAGTACTGGGACCAGTCCTTTTTAATGTCTTTATAAGTGACATTACAGAGGAACTGGAAGGAAAAGTATGTCTCTTTGCAGACAACACAAAGATTTACAACAGGGTTGATACACAAGATGGAGTGGAAAGGATGAGAAGGGACTTGGCAAGGATGGAGGAATGGTCAAATGTATGGCAGCTCAGATTCAATGCAAAGAACTGCAAGGTAATACACCTGGGAAACAAAAACACAGGGGAAGAGTACACAATGGGGGGTGAGATACTGACAACAGTAAAAATGGAAAGGGACCTGGGGGTAATTATAACAGATGACCTAAAGGTGGGCAAGCAATGTGAGAAGGCAGTAAGGAAGGCTGGGGGGATACTGGGATGCATAGGGAGAGGTATCAATAGTAGAAAACAGGAAGTTGTTATCCCTCTAACAGACTGTTGGTGAGACCTGATCTGGAGTACTGTCTACAGTTCTGGAGACCCCATCTCCGCAAAGACATAGACAGAGTGGAGGCTGTCCACAGGAGGGCAACCAAACTGATGCAGGGTCTGCACCAGAAGACATTTGAAGAAAGTCTAAAGGAGCTTAATATGTATACCCTTGAGGAAAGGAGGGAGAAAGGGGACATGATAGAAACTTTCAAGTACCTCAAGGGAATCAACAAGGTCCAAGAGGGTAGTATCTTTCAGAACAAGAGATGTGCAAGAACAAGGGTGCACAATTTGAAAATAGAGGAGGGGACGGCTCACAGGTAATGTGAGGAAGTATTTTTTCACAGAGAGGATTCTGGATGCATGGAACAGCCTCTCTGAGGAGGTCATGGAGTCAAGAACAGTGGGGGAATTCAAGAATACATGGGACAGACATAAGGCAGTCCTAGTGGGGGGTAGGTGGAAGTAAACTGTTGGTTAACTAGGATCTGCAGCTTATCTGTTAGGTAGGAAAATGGGCAGACTAGGAGGGCTAAGCGGTCCTTATCTGCCATCAAATTCTATGTTTGTATGTTTCAATGTTCACTTTGATGCAGACGGAGTCAGTGAAGCCCTACAACTAAAGAAATAAAGACCTTAATATCTATTCACTGGAAGAAAGAAGGGAGAGGGGAGATATGATATAGACTTTCAAGTAACTAAGGGGAATAAACAGGGTACAGGTGGAAAGAATATTTCAGAGAAAACTCTGCACAAGAACAAGGGGGCATGATATGAGGCTGAAGGGTGGAAGGCTCCGGGGTAATTTTAGGAATTACTTTTTCACTGAAAGGCTGGTGGAGCCATGGAACAGCCTTCCACCAGAAGTGGTGGGCATGAAAACAATATGGGGGTACAAAAGTGCATGGGATAGACATAAGGGTACCCTGGAGATGTGCAGATCAGGAGAGCCAGAGATCAGATAGGATCTGGGGCTGCAGCAATGTGTAGTGAAATGGGCAGACTAGGTGGGCTGTACAGTCCTTATCTGCTGACAGATTCTATGCTTCTGTGTTTCTATGTATCTGTGCCTGAGGCTTTCCACATTCTGGACTAATATGGCTACCTCTCAGGTTATAAAGTACATGTAGCAAAGTGGCATCTGCTTCCCTATAGACAGTCAACTAAAAGCTGGGCTGGTATTCCCTGAGTCCTACATCTGATCTGGAACCACATCAGATACCTGGCGATCAACCTTAATGTGTCACTTAAGGACCTGGACAAGATTAACCTGACCCCACTACACACAGCCATCAACCATGACCTGGCCAGGTGGAGAAAACTGCATCTAACACATTAGGAAAGAGCTCATGTGTACAAAATAATGGAAGCCCTGGGAATTCTTTATGTCCTAAATAATCTCCCACTACCTTGCAGTCAGACCTGCTTAAGACAGGACATACGAAGATACTATTCTTTCTGTGGGGCATGGGCTCCAGGAGACTTAGTTTCAGAAAGTTGTCATAAATGGATGCAATAGGAGGCCTTAGCCTCCCAGACTTTTAGCAGAAATATGAAGTGCACTTATTCATGCAGCTTACGTTGACAACCGCAAGGAAGGGTGCTAACCACTGTACATACCCAAGTGGACGGAATATGAAACTTCTCTCCTGGGCATGGCCCTGGATAGCACAATATGATTTGGAGATATTACAAAATACCAGTGTGGCCATCAAACCATATCGGTTATGGTGAAAGCCTGGAAGATGTGGGAAAGGCTGTCTGGTTGGTACCCTTCACACTCCTCTCTCTTCCCTCTATAGAGGAATGTGCACCTTACTATAGGAGGGAAATCATTGAACTGGGGAAACTGGTCCTCCAGAGGCAATGAGTGTCTAGAACACCTGCTAGACACAGCCACAGGTCACCTCAGATCCTTTGCCCAGCTGCAAGAGACATGCTTGCTGTGTTATCTGTGTACTTATCTAGGTGCTTGTCACAGGTGTCAGAAAGGAATTGTTATCTGTAAAATTAACTAAGTGTAGAAAGATTTGCAAAGTAGGGGGAGTGGCTTAGTTAGAAGGAGCCAGGTTAAAACCAGATTTAAGCACTGCCCTAGATAGCTTCTGCCAGAGAACAGACAGAACACCAGGAGGAAGGAGCTACTGGTATAACTAAAACTTCTCTACTGGGACTATATTTCCCTCCTTCCCTCCCTTCCACCCCCCCCACCCTAAACCAGTTCTACTTTTATAGGCACAGGATTTAACTGACAACAGGAACTTCTTGTTTGGGAGCAGGAAGTGAGTGATCACAGAGCCACCAAAGATTTACCATACTAGAAGGGCAAGAGTAACTTTTCATCCTCCCCTAGCTGCTGGAGGTCTGACTCTGAGCTAGTAAGGACACTACTGAGAAATATAGGAACTTATCATTGCAGAACAGGAAGATCAGGAGCTAAAAGGGCACAGAGGCAGTAAGTAAGTAGGGGAAGAAAAAAAAAGAAAATAAACAAACAGAAGAAAGAGTAAGTATTCCAAACAACAGTTAGGGGGCCAGTAAAAAGACATGATGGTAGTGGTGCAATGCAGTGTCTGTGGAGCAGCAGTCTTCCCGGAGACGTTCTGGAGGATGCAGTGTTGTCCCATCTGCAGGCACTTCTCTGGGCTGAGGGAGGAGGTTGCTCATCTCCAAGCTGAGTTGGGCAGGATTTGTGGGACCTCCTCTCCCACCCAGGGACCACAAGGGGTCACTATCATTGCCTCAGAGGTTGCCAAGAAAGAGGAGCAGTTGGACCACAGTGGGCTCAGGGAGGGTGAGGGTGGTGGAACAGAGGCGCATCCCTCCAGTTGTATCTCTCCACAATTTCTATGCCATTCTGGAAAAGTGTGGTTCCTCTATGGAGGCACCCACAGTGGAGACCAAGGAGGATGCTGGGAACCTCCACAAAGAAGACCCACAGGAGGGTGGCATGGGACCCCACAATGGAAGGAAACAACTCATGTTGGGGGACTCCATTGTTAGGAAGGTAAAACTGGGGGAGGAAGGGGAGAGGGAGGTAAGTTGCCTGCCTGGTGCCATGGCTTAGAGGGACAGGGAGTGAACCCTCAGGATCACAGGAGCAGCTGCACAGGGGAGGGAGCTGGATGTCATTGTCCACCTAGGGACAAATGACCTGCTAAGAAATGGATCAGAGCAGTGCAAGAAGTGTTTGTGGAGATGGGGAGGGGCCTTAGACAAATAGCACACACAGTAACCTTCTCAGAGGTGCTGCCTGTCTATGGCACGGATGAGGCTAGGGTGCTCCACACCATGGGATTCAATTAGTGGTTGAAAAACTGGTGCAGAGCCCAGGAATTTGGCTTCATTGGGAACTGGGGGTCCACCTGGATGGATGCAGGCTTATACTGGCATGATGGTCTGCATCTGTCCAGGAGGGGAACCAAAATCCTAGGTGATAGGTTTAAATACTTCATTGGCAAACATTTAAACTAGCCAAGGGGGAGGCACTGGAAAGGAGCAGGGAAATCCTAGCCCCCACCAGAAAATCAAGGTACTAAGTGAGGTAGACACCAACATAGAGATGTCAATAGGGAGAAGAGCAGGGATAAATGGAGAATGTGACAAACACAATAAGGACAGGGATGGGGCAAAAGGGGTAGGGCCATCAAGAAATGGAGGGTAATGAGTACCAGTGCCCATAGTCTGGACAACAAGCTCCTTGAACTGGTGGCCTTGATGGAAGAGGGATGCCTGGATATCGTAGCAGTCTCAGAAACATGGCACACAGAGAACCATGACTGGGATGTTAACATACCAGGGTACACAACCTACAGGAGAGACAGGGAGGGCAGAAGAGGGGGAGGAGTAGCTCTCTATGTAAGGGAAGGGATAAAAGCAACTGAACAAAAGAGTAAACAGGGAGGAGAGGAGGCACTGTGGGTCACCTTAGAGACTGGAAATGGCACCACAATACGCACAGGGGTTGTATACAGATCCCCATGTCAGTTGGAGGGAATGGACATGGATATGATAGAAGGCATACTTAGGATGGCAGAGAAAGGGGAGATACTATTGATGGGGGACCTTAATATGCCAGATGTTAACTGGAGCACCTTTGCTGCAGCCACATCCAAAAGCAGGACCATTCTTGATGCCCTTCAGAGGGTATGCCTCAGACAGCTAGTTTTGGAACCCACTCATGAGGGAGCAATCTTAGACCTCGTACTCTCAAATGGGGACAGTGAGAGGATCTCAGATCTAGAAGTGGGTAGCCATTTGGAAACAAGTGACCACCAATCAGTGTGGTTCACAATAAACTCAGATACAGAGTCAAGCTATACAAAAGTGAGAGTTCTGGACTTCAGGAGGGCTGACTTTAGCAAGATGGGAGAGTGCCTTAGAAAAGCACTAGCAAACAGGCTAGAAGGAGGGTGGAGCAACAATGGGGAAATATCAAAACTGCCATCACAGAGGCAACAAGCCTTTGTGTGAAGCAAATAAACAAATCAAAATGAAAGAAAAAGCCACTATGGTTCTCAAAAGAAGTGGCGGTGAAGGTTAGGGAGAAAAAGATAGCATTTAGGAAGTATAAGTAAACACAGAAGGAGCAGGACAGAGAACTGTACCAGTTAAGTCAGAAGGAAGCAGGGAGGGTAGTCAGAACAGCAAAGGCACAAACTGAGGAAAAGATAGCCAACTCGGTTAAGAAGGGGGATCAAAGCTTTTATAGGTATATAAGGGAGAGTAGAAAGACAAAGGGAGGGATAGTGAGGCTGAATAGAATGTATGGTGGGTGGGCAGAGAGTGACAGTGAAAAAGCAGGGATACTGAATGAATGCTTCTGTTCAGTATTCACAAAAAAGGAATCGGGGGAGGTGCCTAATCCAATTAACAGAAGCATTCCTGGAGAGGGGAGTCGATCCCAGTCCTTTCACAGAAGACAGGGTTCTGAAAGAACTCCTAAAACTGAAGGTGGACAAAGCAATGGGGCCAGATGGAATTCACCCCAGAATTCTAAAAGAATTAAGCAGAGAATTTGTGACACCACTGACTACCCTTTTTAACAAATCATGGGAGGGTGGTGTGGTACCTGAGGACTGGAAGAAGGCTGATGTGATTCCCCTTCACAAAAGTGGGAGCAAGACAGAGGCAGGAAACTACAGACCTGTCAGTTTGACCTCTGTGGTAGGGAAAGTGATGGAATCACTTCTGAAGGAAAGAATTGTTGAGTACCTAGAGGCCAGTGGGGCCACAGGACCCAAGGCAGCATGGGTTCACAGCAGGAAGGTCATGTCAGACGAATCTAATTGATTTCTTTGACTGGGTGACCAAAGTAGTAGACCAGGGAAGGGATGTGGACATGGCCTACCTAGACTTTAGCAAGGCATTTGACACAGTCCCACACAAAGGATTAGTAGTCAGATTAACCAGCCTTGGAGTGGGTCAGGGTGGTAGCCTGGGTAAAACATTGGCTGAACAACAGGACACAGAAGGTAATTGTAAATGGAGTCCACTCTAAAGAAAGAGGGGTTACTAGTGGGGTACCACAGGGATAAGTACTGGGTCCAGTCCTTTTTAATATCTTTATAAGTGACATTGCAGAGGGGACTGGAAGGAAAAGTATGCCTCTTTGCAGATGACACAAAGACCTGCAACAGGGTTTATACACAAGGAGGTGAGGAAAGGATGAAAAGGGACTTGGCAAGGTTGGGGAAATGGTCAGAAGTATGGCAGCTTGGATTCAATGCAAAGAAGAGCAAAGTAATGCACCTGGGAAACAAAAACCCAGGGGAAGATTACACATTGGGAGGGAGGGGGGAGGTAGTAATAACAACAAGAATGGAAAGGGACCTAGGAGTAATCATATCAGATGATCTTAAGGTTGGCAAGCAATGTGAGAAGGTGGTAGGGAGGGCTTGGGGGGGTGGATACGGGGATGTATAGGGAGAGGCATCACCAGCAGAAAACAGGAAGTTGTTATCCCCCTCTACAGACAGTTGGTGAGACCCCATCTGGAGTACTCAGTCCCAGTTCTGGAGACCCCATCTCCGCAAAGACATAGACAGGATGGAGGCAGTTCAGAAGAGGGCAGCTAAAATGTTGCAGGGTCTGCAAGAGAAGCCATGAGGAGAGGCTAAAGGAGCTTAATATGCATACCCTTGAGGAAAGGGGGGCATGATAGAAACGTTTAAGTACCTCAGTGGAATCAACAAAGTCCAAGAGGGTAGCATCTTTCAGAAAAGAGATGTGCAAGAACAAAGGACACAATTTGAAGATAGAGGAGGGGACGGCTCAGGGGCAATGTGAGGAAGTATTTTTTCACAGAGAGGGTGGTGGACACATGGAACAGCCTTCCTGAGGAGGTTGTGGAGTCTAAAACTGTGGGAGAATTCAAGAATGCATGGGACAGACATAAGACAATTTTTGTGGGGGGTAGGAAGAAATACGCTGTTGGTTAAATAGGATCTGCAGCTTATCCTCTAGGTAGGGAAATGGGCAGACTAGGTGGGCCAAGCGGTCCTTATCTGCCATCAAAGTCTATGTTTCTGTGTTTCTAGAAGCAGCAACACTGGCAGTTCCTCCAACTGGGAAATGCCCTGTGTAAGACACTAGGGCAGTCTTTAAAGATACAGGACATAAATGAGATGGAAACTCTCTGTCTCTCTCTTATACCCAAAGAAATGCAGCATCCCAAAAGGGAGCTTCATATACAAAAAATGTCTAAACTTCCAACCAGACCCCACTGACAAACTTCAGTTGAAGTGATCATAAAAACTGGAATATAAGCTGACAGAAGAGCTGTGGGAAAAGTGCTGGAATAACATGTACCTTGCCACAATGACAACCATTTCACACAATTTAAAATACCCCACCAATGGCCCAGAACTCCACAGATACTGCACAGATGGGGTCTAATGGGTTCCACGTCAAGTCAGTGAATGCAAAGTCGCAACTGGGAAAATGGCAGCCTGCAATACAGTGAGGCGCAATTCAGACTGGGAAACACAAAGATTGCAGGAATGACAATAGTGTGTTTCTGCAGGGATTTGCACCCCGCCCCCTTTACTTTAAATAACCTACTTGGGGCACAACTTGGGAGGGTGAAAATATAGGTTGCCATTTCAGGGATCACTATGTTTCCCAATTGCCCTTTGTGCCTGCTGTGTTGTCACCAGCCATTTTCCCCTTCACATTTCTGTTTTCAGAGACTTGATGGGACATCAGTCTAATGCATTTGGATAGGTATTGTAGATGCTGGAAGACCATGGGCACCTTCACACACCTCCTCTGGGAATGCCTGAAAATGCATTGTTTCTGGCATGAGGTTCAAGATGTGTGCAGCTCTATTCTTGGGCACCAGCTTGCCCTAACAGTGCCACTGATGATGACTGGGTACCTGAACCTAGCCCCTGCCATGGCATTCTTTCTTGAACACACCACAGCTGGCTTTTAGGTACTTTGGTGATTTCCAAATGAATTGTGTTATGCCAATTGAGGAATCAACAGTCACCAGACCCTGTGGAATGGTTTACAGATGTGGGCAAAACTGCTATCTTTGAGAGGGTGCACCACATGACCACAGAGAGAATGGGTAAATATAAGGCCATGTGAGGGTATTCTTCTCCTCATCTTTCTGTAAGATCCCAGAGGGTCACTTCATGCAAGGATATCTGTCTTAGACACTGCAGTAGCAGCAGTCAGCCTATGAAGACTCATACCTTTCCCCCCTAAAGGGCAGGGGCATAAAACACCTTCTACACACCGTAACATGGCCTATGAACATGCCTCTCACCCCTTCCCCATCCCCCTGGGTCATGTACCATCTTAGTGCAACCTTTCCTTCCCACTCAACTCAAGCTTTTCTCACCCCCCACAACCCCCTCCACACACACACACACACACACAGTATGGCTGCACTAATCCCTATATCTGCTGTCTTATCTAGCTGGCCCAGGCTAGGCTGCATACGCATGTCTATCTCCCCAAAGCCACATCACATTATGTCTGTAAAACTTAAATATGCTGATTATTTCCTTTGTAACTCACTGAGCACACTTTGGGGAACATCAGCTTGACAAGAACTGTATTTCCATGGGACCTGGTATTCCAGGCCTGGCCAGGCATCCTTGTTTTCCTGCACTTTAACCAGTGCATGTATTGTTCTCCGCTCCATTTAGAAATAAACTTTGGATTATTAAAAAATAGTGTTTTTTGAATAAATTCCATTTATTCAAACAAGTATTTATCATGAATCATACCATGTTTATATGCACATTATTATGGCTCTTATAAGAGTTTCTTTTCCAAGTCCTTTGTGTGCCAAAACTGCTCAACTTTGTCTCACAGTTATCTCATACAAATAATTGTAGAATGCACTCTTATAACCATAAAAACATACATTTCACTACTACATGACCTCGATGTGACTGTACTTTGTCTCACCAAGTCAAGCTTACATAGAAACATAGAAAGACTGTCAGAAGAAAAGGACTGGTAGGCCCATCTGGTCTACCCCCTTTCCCAGCTTATTCCAGCAACTCTGACTCTATGGGTATTTGGTCAATGTCATCCCTCCGTCTCTCTTCCTCTACCCAATTTGTCCCTCTTCCTATTCCATGCATGCTTGGAGCTCTCCACAGTCCTGGCCCCTACTACCTCCTTTGCAGGCTGTTTCAGTCAGCCACCTCCCTTTCTGTGAAGAAGTATTTCCTCACCTCTGTACAAATCACCCCCTTAGCCTCATTGCATGCCCCTGTTCTAATGCTTTCTTTTCTCTGAAAGATACACCCAACCTGCACATTGTTCACTCCTGTGAGGTACATGTAGGTTGCAGTCATGCCCCCTCTCACTCTCCTGTCTTCCAGGGAGTACATGTTTAGTTCCTTCGGCCTTCCCTGGTATGGCTTTTCATGCAACCCTTGCACCATTTTTGTTGCCCTCCTCTGTACTTGCTACAGAGAAACTTTCAGAAGTTCCACATACCAGGACAATTTTATGGATGACAGAGTATTTTTCAGACATTGCCCTGCTCTGTTAGTCAGCAACTTTTTATTTTTATAATATAGCACATTTGTACCAGCTGCTAATTAGAGCTTTGTAATCTGTTTGACAAAGCCGGTGTTTTCCTATTAGCTATTGTCTTTTGCACATAGGCCCAGATATTCAAACTGCGCCAGCTGTGGTGCAAGCTTGGGCACAGCACAACTTGGCTGCACAGGGATGTGGACTGGGCAATATTCAATGGAGCTGCGCCATGTCACAGCATCGTTGAATATCGCACCCTGGCCACCTGCAGTGTGCATGGCACAGTGGCACTGCGCCAGCGCAAGTGGCCAGAGTGGAGCATGTGGATGCACTAGCGCAAGTTCCATTGCGCTATGCACAGCAACCACGATATTCAAAATTTGACATGCAAATGGGGCCATAATGTATGCAAGGTGCAAATGGGGCCATTTGCATGTCATTATGGCCCCATTTGCATGCAGGTGCGCTGATCCCCGATGACTTGCACCTGGCGCCCTGCCAGGCAGCAGCGGTCGGGGACCGACACCCCCTGCAGCCAGCAATGTGCTTCACAGCCCAATCGCAGGCTGCAGTTAAAACAGGAAAAGCATAAATCCCTGGTGGTCCAGTGGACCTGCCCGCCCGATCACGGGCTGAGTAAATTAATAAAATCCCTATCATCCCTGGTGGTCCAGTGGACCACTGTCTGCCTGATCATGGGCATTTGTAATAAAATGAAGAATTTCATCCAATATCCCAGGTGGTCCAGTGGACCGCTGTCTGCCCGATCCCAGGCATTTGTAATAAAAAAAATTAATTTGTCCAATATCCCTGTTGGTCCAGTGGACCGTTGTCTGCCTGATCGCGGGCATTTGTAATAAAAAAAAATAATTTGTCCAATATCTCTGTTGGTCCAGTGGACCGCTGTCTGCCCGAGCGCGGGCATTTGTAATAAAAAAAAATAATTTGTCCAATATCTCTGTTGGTCCAGTGGACGCTGTCTGATGGCGGGCATTTGTAATAAAAAATTAATTTGTCCAATATCCCTGGTGGTCTGCGGTGCCCCCTCCCCACCACCCACTGGGCCCCACCGCCCGCCCCGTCAGCGGCGGGTGGCAGCCCCACATGCCTGCCACCGCCACTGACTGACACCATCGGTAGGGCTGTCGCCCATTGGTCACAGCGTGAGCCACTGGGCATGCAGCTCCATACCGTACACATTCAGATATGTGTCATTCACATATCTGGAATGTGTGTCTGGTGGAGCTCCGTGCCCATTGGCTCACGCTGAGACAATGGGCATACAGCTCTACTGAGGGTCGGTCGGGCGGGCGCGGGATGGAAGGCGGATGAGATGCTGCCACCCGCCAGCTGATGGGGGGGAGCGGGGCGGTGGGGCCCAGTGGGCAGGTGGGGAGGGGGCTACCACTAGACCACCAGGGATATTGGACGAATGAATTTTTTTTTAATTACAAATGCCCGAAATCGGGCAGCCAGCAGTCCACTGGACCACCAGGGATATTGGATGAATTAATTTCTTTTATTACAAATGCCAGCGATCGGGCAGCCAATGGTCTACTGGACCACCAGGGATAATGGACAAATTAATTTTTTTTATTACAAATGCCCGCGATCTGGCAGACAGCGTTCCACTGGACCACCAGGGATGATAGGGGTTCTTTTATTTCACAAATGCCCACGATCGGGCATGGGGGGTGCTGCCAGGTGCAGCCAGAGCTCGGGTGGCCACCCACAGGTGGCAGCTGCCGTGTTGCACCCTGCAATGAGGCAGCTCACTTGTGGGTGGCCATCCGTTGTTCCTTTTTTTTGGGATCAACTTTGTGCTGGCACAGGTAGGGGTTGCGCATGCATGGCTCTGCACATCCTGGGCTAAATATCAGGCTGTGCAGGGTACGCATGGGCATGTCCCCCCACCTGCACCTGCATACATTACTGATGCGCTCTGGTGCATCGGGATTTGTGCCCCACACTTTTCCCTTTTGAATATCGCACCGGGGCACATCAGTAGGTTGTGCTTGGTGCAACACTGTTGCGCCATGTGCAACCCTTTTGAATATCTGGGCCCTAGAGTTATTGTTATTGTTTTTAAAAAAGAGATGTGCAAGAACAAGAGGGCACAATTTGAAGATAGCGGGAGGATTACTCAGAGACAACATGAGGACATATTTTTTCATGAAAAGGGTGATGGACTCATGGAATGGCCTTTCTGAGGAGGTTCTGGGGTCAAAAACAGTGAGAGAATTCAAGAATGCATGCTACAGACATAAGGCAATTCTGGTTGGGGGTAGGAGGAAGTAGGCTGTTGGTTAACTAGGAAGAATCTGTAGCTTATCCAGTAGTTAGGGAAATGGGTAGACTAGGTGGAACAAGTGTTCTTATCTGCCATCAAAGTTTATGTTTCTACGTTAATGTAAAGGACTGTGTGCTTGGATGCTGCACGGCACTTTGAATGGGGTTTCCCTGATGGTTACCTTGTAAAGAGAGTGATTTGTTAATTGACTGGTGTTTTAGCAAGTTACTGTGTCAAGGTCATTTCTTGTAGAGTAAATACTTTTATTACCTTATGGGAGCTTATTATGCATTCTAGCTATAAAATTATGAATTAGACATAGTAATATATAAAAAGTTACTGTAGTTCTAGTTCTTATTTCAGATTTCAAAAGTTACTGGAAAATCGGAATGTACTTACTGACTTTGATTTTATTCTCAAAGATAATGATGATAACCTAACTGATAGAGTTACTGAGTTTAAATAACTCAGTATATAAATAGACCGTCATTTAACTTTTTTAAATCATATCAGCCAGCCAATCAAAAAATATATCAAAGGCTTGATATGTTATATTGTGTGAAACAATTCATGATACCCAAACAGGGGCCCTATTAGCTAATAGTTTTTTGCTTCCCTTGATAGAGTATAACTCACTGGTTTACTTCTCCTCTCCCTCCTCAAGCATCTTTGGTAGGTTAAGGGCAACATATCACAACATTATTCGGTTTGTAACTGAACTCCCTAGAATGACCTATCATTGCAACCTCTACAAAGCTGTCAATTGGCTTTCATTAGTGTATAGATTTAACAGTAAAATTCTGACATGTTTCTTCTAATTTTTTTTTTGGGACATTTGCCAAGTAAGCATTAAGCCACGACGAAGGTGGCATCTAATGCTGGATTAATGTATGGTTGGGAGGGTTGTGGTCCGAGACCGGAGGCCGAGGGTGAACAACAGCCCAACCATGCATTAATTGCATTAGATGCCACCACCGGAGTGACTTAATGCGCCTGTAACATGGGCCACGTGATAACAGAGTCACCAGGAGTCTATTTGCTGTCCTTTGAACAACATAAAACAGGGAGTCGATATACTGAGCAAACATTTTTACTGCACTTTGAAATCATGCAACAACACAGCATTAAGATGCTGATGGGGTCAAAACATTCAGTAGCTGTAATGAAAGCAAATAGTGCGGCTCACATTCCAGTCCAAAAAATGTGCTGATGTACGCGGGTATTTGTTTCATGCCAGGCGTTGGAGATCTCTGGTGGACTGCTGTCTCACCATGGTGTGCAGTTGCTCACTGATTTACATGTAGGCCGAGTCACTTCCCCTTGCCTCTTGCAGACTCATCCAACATCAGCTACAGCTGTGTGCCTCTTTCCTACATGCTGTGTGTGTCAGACTGCCCTATGTATTCCTCCTCTACGCACCTGTTTCCTCTCCACCCCTCCCCGTTTCTGTCTGCGTCTAGCTGGTCTCAGTCTCCCTGTGCCACACTTGTCTCTCTAAAACTCGATCCCCACCTGTGCCAAGTGCTGCTCACCTAGCTGTCTGGGTGACATTAGTACTATAATTTTGAACACGGTGGGTATTGTGGATTAATACCCGTTCCGAGTTCACCGTTGTGATGCCATTTGCCCAATCGCGGGTCCCCATTCCGCCATTCACATTATTGCCATGTTACAAACAGTATTGTCTCCATTTTCCAGAGGTCTTTTAATTCATATATTACTAGATTTACATCAGGTTATTCTTTTACAATCCCATTTTGTCACACAACATGGGAACAACTTTTCTTTTCTTTTCATATGGGGATGTTAAACTGTTTAATAGCTTACCATTATCTTTGTTTCAAGTTCAAGTTTATTTTTTTCAAGTTTATTTTATATTTTGCCAGGATAAGCACTAGACAAGGCCTGTTTTCAGGGCTGTCCTGTTTTCAAGGTACAGTACATGCACAATATATCACTTAAAAAATCTTAAACACATTTACAAAGACACTTACAAATACAAGGTTAGCATACAAATATACAGTTATAATATAAAATTCATTAGTAACAAGTGCACTTACAGAAACACAATTCCAGTAAAGCAGACTTAAAAGTTTGGCATGCTGGCTTATTTCATAAAATAGGGGAAAGCAAGTTTCATATATTTGCTGCAGTGTAATCAAATTGCATTTTTCCATATTTAATCTTTGTTTGAAAATTAATTTGGTTCAGTGTCCAACACTGACATTATTTAAAAACTATTTTAAGTGTTACCTATTTAACATAAATGTATGTAAATGCTTTTAACTCATTGTTCTTTACCATTGTATGTATGTAACTCATCATTTTGTTTAATTGTATGTTTGTTTTTCTCTGGATGCTTGTGAAAATGGACAATTTTGTTTACATGCCTTTCTAATTTATAAAATGAATGAAAATAAAATGAAAATGAAAATGACTTAGGGTAATACCCACAAATGACTCAGTAGTGCAGTATGGGGGTGCTGCACTGCTGAGGTGAGATGTTAAACCTAGGTCACTTCTTTGGTCCCTGTCTAGGTGGAAGCTGAAGATCCCATGGCACTTATCAGAAAGAGTGAGTTTCCCATGGTCATGGCCAACATTTTCACATCACTAAGAGGTGGATGTAACCCTCCCCAATGTACCTGTAAACAGAGTATCACAGTTTAGTGTGCCATTACTGGTCACAATTACCAATGAATAAATAACACTATTAGGTTTCATATCATAGGAAGTGTATTAAGCATCTACCTTGATCCTACTAAGCCCATAGGGGCAAACACTAACTAAATGAAATGGTTATCTTAAAGGGCAGGAGTCTGCTCAAATATAATGCTTTATACTATTATGTTTACAACAACTATATATTTTTTGGATGAATGCTTTACAGGTTGCTTTACTTTCTCCTGTTGTTTAAGTATTTCATAAAATTCAGTATGCACATCACTGTGTCATTCAAAAAACATCTATCTCTAACTGACCTTAAAATTGCTGTATGTGACATCTCTGACTGTTGTCTTTGTACTACAGTATGTAGTCTTACTGTAATTGTGTACCATGGGATCAGCTGGGATCAGTCAAATGTTTTTTTTTTATATACAGACATCTTGGATAGGTTACTATGATGTGTTCTAAATCCTGGAAAGGAAAACTGAATTTTTTAAAAATTATAACATGTGATTGGTCATAATATGCAATAATAGCCAAAACATTGTATTTATGAAAGTACAATGACGTGAGTACCTGCTCTTTAAATGAATGCTTAAATAGGAAAATAAAGATTTAACTGATGTTTTGACAAGAAGGGATCTAGAAAAAAAGCTTACAAAAATGTAATAACAGTCAGGGTGGATAACCATGTGTATTTTTACATAATAGATGATTCCCGAAACAGGCCCCTTGATCCAGATTTCAATTGTAACTTTATTTTCTATTTTTAGTGTGAAATTAGGTTAATCTCTTAGTTCTGTTTAAACCTCATGTTTTAATATGCCAGCTCATTTTTATTACCAAACACTGAAGAATCCTTTTTATTCCTGTTCCTTGGTTTTAAACATTAGTTTTTGTTAAATGGATCTTTTAAACAACGGTCCATTTTTTGCATACAAACTGAAATATATATATATATATATAGTTTTTATAAGGATGACGATCCCCACCCACAGTAATGTCTACATTACTCCAATTGCATATTATCTTTTTTGGTTTTAATTAGAAAAGTTCTTTTGAGGGTAATTTTATTTCCTGCATGCTCAGCATGTGCTTGTAGTGACCTTGCATTCATTTGCCTCCCCCCACTGGCACTTACTCCTCCAGTCATGTTAATGGCTATACAGTAGTTTTCTTTCTTTCTTTCTTTCTTTCTTTCTTTCTTTCTTTCTTTCTTTCTTTCTTTCTTTCTCTCTTTTTCATTTCCATTTTTAAGCATTAATATAGTCACATGTCTTTCTGAGCATCACTTTTTCTCCAGTATATAATTATCCACAGTATAATTACACAATAACTAAGTATTGCATCCAGTGTCAGAGGGACTTATCAGACTGAGATGTGTGGGACTGGAAGGGAGCAAAAGAAGATGACAAAAATGCAGATATTCTCAATGAATATTTTTGTTCCATCTGCACAGTAGATGAAAGTGGGCCACACCCGGTGTTTAAGGTTCAATTCCTAGGAAAGAAGATACAAATTACAGAGGTGGGTTTGGTATCTGAGGAAAGGGTGCATAAGGGACTCAGGACTCTGAAAGGGAATAAACTGCCAGGCCAAAAGGCATGTATCCTAGTATGCTGAGGGATGTGAGTCAGACTGTGTGAAACCAATCCTAATCTATTTAATTGATTTCTACCAACAGGGGTGGTGCCAATGGACTGTTGGGTGGCTAATGTAGTGCCACTGCACAACATTTGTGACCAACACAATCCTGGTAACTGCAGGCCAGTCGGTCTGACTTCAATTGCAAGGCTGCTACTAGGGACTGTCATAAAATAGCACCTAGTAGAATTCCTGAAGGCAAATCGGCTATAGGATAAGAAACTACATGGAATCATGGCAAGCTGATTATACCAGACTAAGCTGACTGGCTGTTTGATAGAGGTACAAATGTGGGTGACAGGGGCATGGCAGTAGATGTGCTTTATCTAGATCTCAGTAAGGCCTTTGATTCTGAAATGCACAGAAGGATGGTTAGAAAAATAGAAACATATAATCTGCCTTCAGAAAAGGACTGTTTGGCCCTCCCAGTCTGCCCGATGGTCCCTGCCTAGCCTGCCTCCACAGATTCTAACTGGTCTCTGGCAACCCTCCCTCCTTCCAGCTTATCAGCTAATATCCCCTTATACATATCCGACACAAGCTTAAAGCCCCCTACTGGTTTCACCTCCCCCACTTCTGCTGGCTGTCCATTTCAAAGTGTCTACCACTCTTTCAGTGAAGTAGTATTCCTCACATCCCTCTTCAGCCTCTCCCTCCAGCTTCATCTCAACATTGATAGAAATCTGTTGGACATGGGGTTGAGGGACAGATTTTCCAGCTAGATAGGGAACAGCTTTACAGTCAAGACTTAAAAGAGGTTTAATTCTCTGAGGTCAGGAAAGTCATGCATGGGCTGCTGCTGGGTTTGGTCCTGAGACCTATGTTATTCAATATTTGTTATCTGTGACGTAGGGGAGGGTATCCAGAGCAAGATCTGTCTTTTTGCAGATGATACCAAGATATGTGGGAGAGTGGACACAGAGAAGGGAAGAAGAGACATGAAGAGATGTAGAACAGCTGGAGATGTGCTTCAAGGTATGGCAGCTTAAATGTAATGCCAAGAAGTGTATGATTATGCATGCTCACAACCAAAACTGGAACAGATTACTGGATGGGTATAGTGAGGGTGGGTCAGTCCCCTAATGAAAGGAACCTGAGAGAGATTAATAGTTCCAATGTACAGTCTATGGCCCACTGCCATAACATATATTGAAGGCAAGAATGATACGGGGGCATGTAGGAAGGCATTTATTAGCATAAGGCAAGAGATGATACTGTCCCTGCATATGTCCCTGGTGAGGTGACATCTGGAGTATTGTGAACAGTTGTAGAGTGCTACCTAAGTAAATACATTTTCTCACATAAAAAAAATTGAAATGGATATATAGACTGCTGCGAAAGGGTGCAGTAGAGGGTACAAAAATGATTGCGGGGCAGAAAAGGGAAGACACATAAGGAGATGCTGGAGAGTCTTGGCATGTACTTTCTAAAGGACAGAAGTGAGGGGACGTGATAGAGAGGTACAAAGACTCAAGAGAAATAAAAAGGGTAGACAGCAGTGATCTGTTAGTGAGGAATGAAAGCACTATAACAAGACACATGGAAGGAAGTTGGTTGTGGTGATTCAAAGGGGATGTAGAAAATTATTTATTTTCCATGGATTGAGTGGTAGATGAAGGGAGCAGTTTACCAAGCAGGTTGTCAAAGCCAAGTCGGTGATGGTGCTCAAAACTGGATAGGACAGATGCAAGGGGACAGTGAGGTCTTTGGGAAAGGAGGAGTACAGACAGTCTGGGAAGTTGTGTATTGCAATGCCATTAGAGCAATTAGCACTAAAACTCTGATCTGTCATTATGTCAGACACAGAGTCTGGCAGGTAACAAGCAGACTAGAAGGACTGCTGGGGCTTTATCTGCCAACAAATTCTATATAAGTGTTGCATTCAAGTAATATATGCAGTTGTGATTAAAAAATACAATTCATTCATAGTGACAGGTAACTACAGTAAACATAATTAGATGTTGCTGGCAACTGTAACTACATGTGTAATTACATTTCGAGAAGATAAAAGTGAATGTTTTCTGAATCATGATTCAATCAGTTCAAGTTAGAACATTTATAAAATAACCAGTTCCAAGTTCCTCTTTTAGACTTAGGTAAAATTGCAAACAGAAGAAGAAAAATGCATCCCAGTTAGGTGAGGTAAAACATTCTAGGAGATGTAAAGTGTATCTTGAAGGCTTTGGAGCTGTATTGAGAATCCCCACAGGATGATTTTCTGAAAAGATTTAATATAGAAACTTAATGCCCCCAGTTACTCTTTGAAATGGCACACCTGCCAAAGTTTCTAGTGATTTTCAATATTCTCAAGCTGTGTCACCCTTTTCTTATGTACTGTAGTTGCAGTATAAATACAGGTCATTAGTGTTTATCCATTGCATTCTGAGATAGCTAATATGTAACTGCCTTGCCATTCTTGTACCATGGGCCATTTGTAACTGGCCCAAGTAAACATTAACTCACTCAACAGCATGGGTCTACTTGAGAATTAATCCATGCCTGGGGGGGTGAGTGCCTCCATCCACCAAGGCATGGATTAATTCTCAAGTAGACCCATGCTGTTGAGTGGGTTAATGTGCTTGTAACATGGATCTCACCCTATCATGCTTACCCTCCTGCAGCTGTACCTGGTGATGTGGCTCACAGTACTAAGGAGTCTCACCATGTCACTATCACCCTTACACAGCTGAACCCACACTGTCCCACAGTTCATCTCGTGGAGCTTCTCCTATGTGTGATCCATACCAGCCTGAACAGCTGTAATGAGCCTGGTTGGCGACTGAACACACAGTGAGGGGGGGGCAAGGTGACTGCTGGATGGGTGGAGTTTGTGATGGTACTCCCGCTGGCTGCTACTGTAACCATTCACTACACGATTCCACCTCCTGATACTCCTGCTCACAGCACACAGCCCTCGATCTAAATGCCAGACAGCCATTAATGTAGGCTGATACTGTAAAGCACGGTCTCAATAGTCCTACCCTCAGGTCACAGCACTCACTCTGGATGCTAACTATGGATCAATTCTCCCAAGTATGGATTACTTGGGAATTAATCCATGCTCAGGTGAGCTGTTCTAATGGATCAGGAGTAGTGATGGGTGAAGTGGCCCCAATTCGCTCCGCGCAGTGATTCACAGAGTGAAGGCGAATTCGCGGAGTGCTCAGCATTGTGAAACGGAGTACTTCGTGTTATTAATGAATAACATGAAGTCCATTGAAAACAATGACTTTGCATTACTCTGCCTTCCCAAACTGCTACTCCACCAATTTTTAAGGTGAAGTACATTGAAAACAATGTACTTCGCTTTACTTCGCCTTGTTTTTAAGCTCCAAAGGTGAATTTTGCAGTGTTTCATGGGACTTCAGGTCACATGGGCTCTAGATTGTTCTGCACAGCCTCAGTTTGGGGTAGTGTGTGTAGGAAGCTGAAGGAGACAATCTGCTCTGAGAACTCTCTGTGATTCAAACCTTCAAAAAGCTGTTAAAAAAGACTTTGAGCAATTTTTTTTTTGCTGAAACTTTAGTTCATCGATTATAGGAAACCCTCCTGTGCTCATGTCATCGTGTGTTTATTGTTTGTGTATGGATTTTGAATGTTAATGTACAACATTCAGTCTGTGCACTGAGAGACAGTGGAAGTGAGCTTTTTGGGAGGGGTGTATCTGTGGTGTAGGTAGATTAACTTGGAGAAAAAGACAGTGCTTTCTGTTTTGGTGATATTTTTCTTGTATAACTGTATTAATGTACAAACAGTAATATTTTCAATATTTCTTGCCATTTTTTTGCTGATTGTTGTGGTACAGCAGTGCATAATTTTAATTTGTTTAAAATATGTGGTTATATTACTGAAGTTTTGAATTTGCATGCATTACTTAGTATGTGTGTGAGTATGTGTGTGACGCATGTCATCAAATCAGACACCTTTTATTGTGCCACATAATAATTTCAGCAATGTGAAGCTGCTATCCACTGCAGCTGTGTGATTTTTGTACTTCTTTGTGGTATCTTGACTGGCACTAGTCCTAGTGACTGTTACTGCCACAGTGCATAATTTTAGTCTGTTTAAAATATGTTGTTATATTACTGAAGTTTTCAATTTGCTATGCATTACTTGGTGTGTGTGTGTGAGCATGTGTGTGATGCATGTCATCAAATCAGACACCTTTTATTGTGCCACATAATAATTTCAGCAATGTGAAGCTGCTATCCACTGCAGCTGTATTGATTTTCGTACTTCATTGTGGTATCTTTACTGGTACTAGTACTAGTGACTGTTACTGCAGCAGTGCATTACACTGCCCCCCCTCGTCCCCGCCCCAACCGGCAAAGGTATTCTTTTCCAGATTTGAATTTCTGATGGGGAGCACTGGTTAGGTGTTGTGCCTTTGTGTCTGCATCTCTTCAGTGCACAGTGCAATCCTAATCTGTCTGTGCATTTGCATCTCTTTAGGGCCCAATCTCCATCTGTAACTTAAGTCACAGTTGTTTCTTTGACTTCCCTTTAGAGTACAGGACAGGTGTGGTGCTTAATTCTGCATGGACATTGTACTCATTAATATGCGTTTTTAAGTCAGGACCATCATCATGTGTCACTCGTGATACAAATCACGTTCTTCATCATCACAGTCACAAATGCAGTTACAAATCATGATTCACGATCATTCACATTACTAATCACAACATTAATTTTTTTTCTAGTTACTTGGATGTATTGTAAGCCATTTTGTAGTGTCTCTCCAGGCTTCACTATGCCACCATTATACTCACTGATACGTGTTTTTAAGTCTGGGAGTTTTAAGCTACAGCTCATCGAGGAAGTACAGCTGTAGGTGGTAGGCATTCACATTTCTTCATCATCACGGTCACAAATGCAGTCACAAATCACAATTCATGATCACGTCACGAATCGCAAAATTAATTTTTTTTAATAGTTACTTGGATGTATTGTAAGCCTGTTTTGTAGTATCTCGCCATGCTTCACCACCCCACCATTGTACTCATTAACGTTTGTTTTTAAGTCAGGGAGTTGGACAGTGTCTGCAGTACATACACAGACTGGAAAGAAGACTGAATGCGCACATGCAGTTTAGTACAGTATACTTGCACTGCTCAGAATACAAAGTGTCATGCATATGGAAGACAATAAAAAAGGGCATAATTACATACAAGGGTCGGGGATGGTGGAGTAATACATTTTATAACACAGCAAGGAAGGTGTGGGGGGCACATAGTGTGAGGAAAAAAAACTAATGTGGGATCCCATGGTGATCCAGCAGCAGTTCCAGCATGGACATAATTTGCAACTGATGTTTCTCTATATGATCCAGCTGCTGCTCCACAGCACTCACCCTCTCATTGTTCTCCTCAACAGCACTCCAGAGAACTGCCAAGTCAGCCTGTGTTACATGCAGTTCTCTGGGGTCCACAAATTCTACAGGCTGACCTGCTGGTGGTGGTGGTGGGGGGGTGGGGGTGCTGGTGGAGCAGCAGGTGTTGCTGTGGCCCTCCTATTCTTAGGGATGGTGCAATGCATAGCTACATCCTCTGCCACAGAATGGCCAGCAGGTGTAGGCATGGTCCATGCTGTGGCAGCCTGCCACTCCCACTGCTGGTGATTGAGCATATGGGTGCACTGACATTCAGTCCCCAGGTGAGTCCCCCGGGGGCCACGGTGCACTTCCACCTCACATAGGCAGCACTTGACCAAACTGCTGTCCTCCCACACAGTAAAAAAAACTGCCAAACAATGGAGGTGTGGGGAGGATCAGGCACAGGCAGCGGATGGCCAGAATAACTGGCAGCGGCTGGTCACAGTGCTGAACAGGGATGGGATCCACACTTGGGCCCAGGGGAATAGGCACATCCTGCTCCAGAGAACCTGGACTTGGTGGTGGTTCAACTGCCTCAGAGTCAGGACAGGAGGCGGTGCTATTCCTGCTTCCGGGGGGTGGGACCCTCACAAGTATCGAGCAGTCCAACAGGAATGGGTGCCCATGCTCTCCACACATGCACACAGTATGATGCTTATCACTACCATGCTCTCCCAGAGCTGCCCCCACCCCTGACATTCCCTCACCCTTGTCCATCTCTCCTACTGAGCTCCCTCAGTCTGAGCAATTATTAACTCACACTGTCACACAACACACACACACACACACAGTCACACAGACAAACAACTAACTACTTATAAAGGTAAGAAAAATAAAATTTACAGAAAGAACAAATTAAGTAAAAAAGAGTACAGAAAAGACAAAAAAATGTAGCTTTTAAAAAAGCTGTTGGGTCTAAATCAAAGTTTAAATCTCCTCCTCGCTCTGATCTCAAAGTATCAGCAGTCACAAAACACACTACTCTCTCTCCGTCTGCACAGGAGAAAGTAAAAGTGTCTGCTTGTATGACTCACTTTCTTTCTGCCTAGCTAAAGAACATGCGACTTACAGTACTACAAGCCATGTGATGTGTGGGGGGGGGCTGCCAAATCTGAAACACCAAGTGGATCACTTAGAATCATAATGAGTAACATGAAATGCATTAAAAACAATGACTTTGCCTTACTTTGCATTGTCATTCCACCTTAACGTGAAGTGGTAATGACAAGGCGGAGTGAGCACTTTGCATTGCCCACTCCAAGTAGTGGATTGGCAACGCGAAGTGCCCACTTCACATTCACTTCACCAGCGGAATTTAAATTCGCTGCATCTCTAATCAGGAGCCACTGTTTTCCACAGTCATGTTACAAGTTGCATTATTTTAACTGTGCTGTAACAGATTTATTTTAGTCTAGCAAAATTAACTTATGACTGATCACTTTAGTTGATCCCCAAAAAATGAAACAATAGGCTGGATTTTCAAAGGCCTGAGACTGACACAATGCCCGGGTGTACCACAGATATGACATATGGGACTTGTGGCAATGTAATGGGATTGTCCATCCCACGTGGCACCTGATTCAAGTTAGCTCATATTTTGTGGTCTAGCTCGCTTCAGTCTCAGGGGCTGTTTTTGCAGTGCTTGCTCCAGAAATTTGGCACAAGCTGCCATAAATCAGCAAAAACTGTTACAACTGCATCTGACCTTAGAAGAAGGGAAGTTGTGGCAAATGGCATTAGCATAGTCGTGATTTTCAAAATGTTGTGGTGCAGGGCATTCATCAAGCCCTGCACCCCCTGTGAAAATCCACCCCTTGTATTTGTTCCCCTCCCATGTCCTAGATGATTTCAGATAAATATTAAGAACTGGTAGAGAGTTTGGATTAAAAATGCTGTTTAGTATTGGATGTGAGCTTCATAAACAGATGGCTTTAAAGGAACTAATGCCTTGTTTTGTACCTGAAATGGTTTAAGAGATTGTTTACTAGAAACTGTAAAAAGGAGCAGTAAAAAATGGGATACAGATATATAAACTACATAATGCCCTTTTAACTGTAGCACAGTTGGCACTCTGGAAGCTAGGTATAGTAATCACCCACCACCATTTTTGGAAAATGAAAACAGTTTACAGACTCTGGTAATGGACCCGAGTGACACATTTTTAGAAAGTGAGGCTTAGAACACAAACAAAAAATGTAATTAGTAGCGAGATAAGATGAGATAACCCAAGGCATATACATTATTGTGGTCTTTAGTGACCTGCAGCATTACTCAATTCATTAATATTCAGGAGTTTAAGAAACTCATCTAGCTTAAATCAGCAGTATTTGTTGTCGGCAAAAAATGTCAGCATATAGCTTCTTTAGCAATAATATATTTCTGACAGAATTAGGTTCATTATCAGTATATTTCTATTTATTTGTGATTTATAAATTAAACAGCTTTTATTACTAAGTTAATAGTTAATGACTTGTCATTAAAGAGGGCCACCACTAGCAATTTAAAAAAATCTCCTCTTTTGGGGTTACTTGTTGACTTCACATGCTGCATTCATACTGTGTATGTGTTAGGAGGGTGCTGGCACACATTGGTTTATGGAAAACAGCACATTACTCTAAAAAATACAAAATCACACATGCCCACACAATGCAAAGCATCATGGGCTGCATGTGCAAATTACCACATTATTACTCTAATGTGCTTAATTTATTCTTTGTGGGCATAGCCAGTGAACAGGGATTTTTGAAATCTGAAAAAACCCATATTTGAAGTTAGGATTGAAATGTGATGAAAAGCAAAATGGATTATATTGATGTATTTGCTAGAAATACATTATTAATGGTACTAAAAAATATATGATGATTTTTTCCCCTGCTAACAAATAGCACTTCATTAAATCATAGGGTAGATCCTTATGTGTAAAATTATCAATCAATAAGAAACTTAGTCCCTCACAAATGTTGATGTCCCATGGATGCCATGTCACCGAAATCCTGGATTTTAAATGTGAATTTATTAAATGTGATAAGTGATGTTCTATACTTGTCTTTAATCAGTCCTGAACAGATATGTCTGTTCAGTTTTCACAGTAGAAGGAGAAGGGGAGGGATCACAACGTAGCACAATTGGAAGAGGGGTGGACACAGGGCCATTTGCAGAGGACAGAGTCCTAAAGGAACTCACAAAACTAAAGGTGGACAAGGTAATGGGACCAGACATGGTACACCCTAAAATATTGAAGGAGTTAAGGGAAGTACTGGTAGCACCACTGGCTGCCCTTTTCAATGAGTCTCTGGATACAGGAGTGGCTCTGAAGGACTGGTGGAGGGCAGATGTAGTCCCTCTAAACAAAAGTTAGAGTAGGGAGGAGGCTAGAAACTATAGGCCTGTCAACCTGACCTTGGTGGTGGGGAAAAGTATGGAATTGCTGCTTAAAGGTAGGATAGTAGAGAACTTTGAATCCAGTGGAGCACAAGAACTGAGGCAGCATGGATTCATGTCAGGAAGGTCATGTCAGACGAATCTTATAGATTACTTTGGCTGGGTGACCAGGGAAGTGGATCATGGTGAGCGTGGATGTGGCTATCCTGGGCTTCAGCAAGGCATTTGACACTTAGGAGGCTTGTGAACAAGCTGGTCAGCCTGGGATTGGGAAACAAGGCAGTGAACTGGGTTGCAAGTCGGTTGAGGGACAGAACACAGAGAGTGGTGGTAAATGGAGTTAGAGCTGAGGAGGCCAGGGTGACCAGCGGGGTGCCACAAGGATTAGTTCTTGGGTCAATCCTGTTTAATGTCTTCATCAGTGACATTACGGAGGCACTGGAGGGGAAGATATGCCTCTTTGCAGATTACACAAAGGTCCGCAATAGGGTGGATACACCAGAAGAGGTGGAAGAAATGAGAGAGGATCTGGCTAAACTGGAGCAATGGTCCAGAGTGTGGCAGCTAAGGTTTAATGTGATGAAGTGCAAAATCATGCACTTGGGGTGCAGGAATCCAGGGAAGGAGTACATGTTGGGTGGGGAATTACTATCAGCCACCAGACAGGAAAGAAACCTGGGGCTGATCATATCTGATGACCTTTAGGTGGCCAAACTATGTGCCAAGGCTGTGGGGAAAGTCAGTGGGATGCTGGGATGTATAGGGAAATATATCACAACCAGAAGAAAAGAGGTGGTGATGCCACTGCACAAGTCTTTGGTGAGACTTCATTTGGAATACTGTGTCCAGTTCGGGAGACTGCATCTCCAAAAGGACATAGACAGAGTAGAGGCAGTTCAAAGAAGGGCAACAACAATGGTGCAGGGCCTGCACCAAAGGTCATATGAGGAGAGGTTGTAGGCACTTAGTATGTGCACCCTGGAGGAGCAGAGAGAGTGAGAGAGGGGAGACATTATAGAGACATTCAAATACCTAAAGTGAATAAACAATGTACAGGAGGGTAGCATCTTTCAAAAAAGGAGTTACTCTAGAACAAGAGGGCATGACATGAGATTGAGAGAGGGCAATGTGTGAAAGTACTTCTTGTCCCATGACCCCCCTAGAAATAATTCACTTCCACAACTTCTGACCTTTGGGTGCTCACTGGCATTATTTATTTTAAAAAGGTACACATTATAAACATTACATCCCAATAATTCTGTAATCACAATATTCAGTATTTAGTCAGACGTATCAGTCCATTTCTTCGCTTTGGACATACAGTTCTTCTTCCCCTCCTGGTCCTTCTCCTTCAGTATTGCTCTTCGGGTTCCAGACACTGTGATCCAGCTCCCCCTCCATCACCATTACCAGGTACCATCACTTACCCGGACTCCTTCCCCACTAGGTGTGTACACGGAGATCCACCCCCTAGCTCTATCTCCCTCCCTTCCCCCTTTACTACCATGCCTGGGTTCCTTTGTCCCCAGACCGTGCTACCTGCCCCTCCCCTTACCTGCCCCTCCCCCAGTCCCACCCTTTTTCCACTGACTCATCTCCCACTTGAGATGGAAGATGGGGCTCCCCCCTTGTGGGTTAGAATGTCATGCCCCTCTTATTCACCTCCTCCACAAGGTCCTCGAAGGGCCAAAGGAATTGGCACATGCCAAATTCCGATAGATGCACCACATCTGATCTATACACATCTGCTTGATCAAATGAGATATCCCTATGCTGCATGTGAACCCCACCCATCTCCATAACTGTACTGGCTACCTTCCGATTTAGGAGCTTCCTTGCTACCTATATTGCTTTCACCCCTTTTTTTCCCTGCCAAACCCACCTTAAGGTGATCTCGGACCAGCTAATCACCACCTGTTGCCACCAGTTCTTTACCTGCTCTAGATCCCTTATGATGTCCCTCAACAGGGACCCCCATGGGACCCCACCTAGGTCATTGCCCCCCGGTGGATAATAATGCAGTCAGGACTGGACCACTGTACACGTAATTCCTCCAACAAAGGGAGCAGCTGGGCCCATCGCATGCCCCTGATGCCTTTCCACTGAACTTTCTTGTGCTCCATATCCAGTCACAACTGTGTTCCTTTCATCCTGGCAGCCTCAAACCTTTCCGCACAGCAGATGAACGAGTGCCCAATGATCCACACGTGCCATTTGGAGCCCGCTGTGGAAAGGAAAGGAACATGGGTTATAACCTCACATACCTCCTGTAACAGTTAGATTTCCACCATCTCACTCGCTTCACTTTGTCCATGGCCTCCCCCTTAGCCACTTTGGAGGCTGCCCCTATCTGAAATGAATGGGGGAAATGTGTGGGGTCCTCTCTAGCAAAAACCAGGGCCTTTAAAAGAACCGCCCACACCTGAAAATCTGTAACTGGGGACCCATCTCTATGCTGGAACCATGCCCCATCCTTGGTGCCTCGGATCTGCTATAGTCCTGCATGGCCTTCACTGTGCACACTCCCTCACCCTGGTGTCTTTCCAACAACACTCAGGTGCCCTTTCCCTTCTGGTCCATCTTGGACCTGCTCAATCAAATGACTACAGAGTTGATACTACATGTGATATTCTCATACTGTCATGCCCAGTGGGCTGCCCTTTTATTGGGTGCCACTACACCCCCCACCCTGAACGCCCGCCGCCCATGACAGAGAAGATGGCCCTGAACAGGCAGGCCTCCTTTGCTGAGGTGCATACATGAGCTAATGCATCAGCAACCTTCCCTAACAGCAGCCCCATTATGGGCCTCCTCCTGTCCCGCCTTGCCCTTTGCCCTCTCTGCCACCCTGCCACTGCCCTCCTTATTGCCCACGCCTCTGTTGCATCCCACCATCCTCAGTCTCTACACATCCAGCTGATGCCTGCCAGCTGTACCACCATAGTGGCATGGGCCATGGCCTACTCTCACTTCTCTACTATGAGTTGCATGACCTGGTCCTCCTGTGCCGGCTCGGCCATGTCCCAACCCTGGCGGGCCTTGAACTCTTGAAATCTTGCCCACGCCCCTTTATATGCTCTCAGGGTGCTAGCCACCCCTGACCCCCTATATAGGGCCCTGGATTTCTCCCTCCAATTTCCCTCAGGCTATCTGGCACCCTGGTCCTGGATGGTGCTGCCTGTGGCACTAACTCCCAAAATCTTGTCATCTGAAAATGGGACAGACAGTCAGCAACCTCATTTTTTAGCCCTTTAATGTGCTGTGCTTTTAATGACAGGTTCAGCTGCAAATCCAGTAAAACCACACACTGAAGGATTTGCCCCACTGATTCCATGTTACTGCTCTGCTTATTCACCACCTCCACTACCCCTTTGTCATCACACCAGAAATCAATTTGCTTCCCCCTCATATGGTCCCCCCACACTTCCATTGCTACCCAAATGGGAAAAATCTCGAGAAATGTGATGTTATTGGTGACCCCCCATTCTTTCCACTGAGCCGGCCATGCCTCTGACATCCATTTACCCTGGAAATAAGCCCCCATCCCTAATGCCCTGGATGCATTTGTGTACAGCTCGATGTCTGCATTGTATTCCCAGTTGTCCTGCCAGAATGTCACCCCATTGTAAGCCTCAAGGAACTCCTCCCATACCCAAAGGTCCTCCCACACCCCTTTGATAATGTCCACCCAATGATGGGGTTGCTTAGCCTTCCCTGTGGCCCTTCCTAATCTCCATGTAAATGCCCAGCCCAGGCTTATGGCCTTACTGGCAAAATTAAGTTGCCCCAGTAGTTGTTATACCTGTACCAGAGGCACACTCCTTCTCACCCCAACCAGTACTAACAGCCCCTTAAATTGGGCTACTTTATCCCCTGGTAGCCAGAAATATTTCTACTCGGAATCTACCTCAAACCTCAGGAACTCCAACTTGTGAGCTGGACACTCTGTGTTGCCTTCTGCTAGGGGGATCCCAATGCTTCCACACATGTCCTGGAAGTCCTACAACATCACCTGTGCCTTGGAATGGCTGGCCTTTATCAGCAGGAAGTCATCTAGGTAATGCATCACCTGCCTGTGCCCATAAGGAAACCCGAACACCCACTGCACCCACGAGCTGAAAGTCTTGAATGTCGAGCGTGCTAATGAACAGCCCATGGGCATCGCTTTGTCAAAGTATACCTTGCCCTCGAACTGGAAACCTAACAAGACCCAATCAGCTGGCTGCACTGGCAGCAGGTAAAATGCTGATTCGATGTCTGTCTTTGCCAGCCATGCCTCGTCCACTGCCCTTATCAGTGCCACTGCCTGCTCCAAAGAGGCATATGATACTGCGCTCATACTGTCTGGGATCCATTCGTTCACTGACCCCCCCCCCCCAGAAAAGACAGGTGGTGTAGGACCCTGAATTCCCCTGTTTGCTTCCTGAGCATTATTCCTAGGGGTGACACCCAGAATGTATCACATGGGGGCTCTCGCAGAGGCCCTTCTACTCTACCCGCCTGAATCTCCTTGTAAATTTTTGCCCAAACTACATCCTCCTTGCCCTTCACTAACCCCAGATTCTTCGCCTGCATCCCCACCTGACCACCTACAAAACCCAATGGGAAACTCCTCCCAAAACCTTACCTCAGCCTCTCAACCCTCTGGGCTTTAGGATAACCTTCTGTCCAGGCCTCCACTACCTCGAATCGTATGGGCGTGTGGGTTAGGGGGCATCCCCACCTCCCCGCCCTCTTTAGCTCCAACTGTAGTTGGAGTTATACCCCCTCTGCTGGGGCCCCCTCTTCCTCTCCCTGGGCTGCCTCCCGAAAGGGCTGCTTCTGGTGCTGCCCCCCCCACCTGCCTTGCCTTCTCCCCTCCCATCTGCAGCTTGTTGTCAGGTGTGCCCCTGCGCACCATGAGTATACGTGCTTGAATTGACAGCTGGGTCATGTACATGATGCTCTGTTGAATGCCCAGCAGACTTTTGCACTTGGGGCCTGAAAAACCCTCTTCATCTGCTCCACCATCAGCCCCACATCTGGCCCTGATGGGGTCCTTACTCAGAGTTCTGAGTGGGTACAGTCTCACCTCAAGTCCCCCTTTGCCATCATTCGCTTCCGAAATGCCTCATCATACTTCAACCATTTGAACTCTAGCTTTTCTTTGTATGCATTCCTAATGATGGCCGTATAGGTCAGGAGTGGGATAGCCAGCTCTGGATGCTTTTCCAGCACCATTGCACTGTAAATCAGAAAACCCACTTGCCACATGTCAATACTTTTCCGCTTATATTTTGTTTCCTCTGCCTTGTGCCCCACCACTGCTAATGCAACTGCCATCTCTGACTTCCTGACCGATTCCTTCTGTTTGTACTTATTGGCTGTCTCCTCATCAATCAGGCCAAAATTGTCCACATACTCACCCTTCTAAATTTTCTCCTTCAGAGAGGCAGGAACGTGGTCCCCCAAAGTAAAACCTGTCTGCCCATTGTGCAGCTTCTTGGACCCCCCGCTCCCCCCTGTCCCTGTTCCGTCTCTCCCCTCCTTGATGGCCTTCATCCCTCTTTCCCCATATCCCCAAGCAGACCCTCCAAATACTCTCTTGGGTCACTTTCATTGTTAACATCCACAACCTCCTTACCACTGTCCGGTTTATGTCCTGCTACCGACCACGGCCTGGGCGATGGGTTGGGTCCCACTGTCTTGGGTCTTTTATTCAGCTTCCCACCACCTGTCCTACTGTCTCGCTCCTTCCTCTTTTTCTGTGACTCTTCTTCCTCCTCCCTTCTTTTTGCTGCCTCTACCAGCTCCGTCATCTGTGTTACGAGCTTCACCGCCTTTTTCAACATCTTGCTGCTTGACGCTGGGGCCTTCTTGGGTGCCATCCTCTCTTGACTTACTAAAATTCATAACAGACAATAATAAACACCAGTGGTACCACCGCTTACTTTCCTCTCTGAATTTATATCTACATGCATGTTTTCTATTTCTTTTTTTTTATTGGCCCCTCAAAGGGGGCCCATGTACGCTCATCCCACTCATGTCTGGGAACCCCCCCGGCCATCCTTTCAGAGCCCCCCTGCCCAGGAGACCCTTTTCTCCCTGCTGCATTAGTCTGTGAACCCCGGCCGCTGGGCATAGGCCTCCCAGCAGCCCCCCGCGGGCATTCTAGGGATAAATCTCTGTCCCCTGTTTCCCGTCAAGACACTGCCTGTGGTACCCAGTCCTCAGAGGAGTGGTATCATGAAGCCCACACATTTCCTCCACCTTGGGCCCACTCCCTGTGGCCCCTGAAGGTGCACCACCCAGCCCCCTTAAACACTGGACTATGGTCTTTGGTGCTTCAGACCGTCCGTGACCCCCAGGGTCTACTGCTTGAGCTGCCATCCACCTATGTCTGCCTGTTTCTGTTGTGGCCCCCCCACCTAGCACCAGGTCTGCACAGCCAGCCAGGCTCTGTGGTGCCTGCTCAGCCTCTGTACCTGTGAGTCCTGCTCCTGATCCCAACCCTCCTGCCTCCCCCATTGTGGCTTCCTCATGCCTCCATCTGTGCTCCTGCCCCAATGACGCATAACAGGATGCCATATCTTTTCCTTCTTTTTTTTCTTTGTGCGCACCATTTTATAGCCTTCTTGCCTCATTGCCCCTTATCTTTATGCTTGAAACACCAGGGCCGACCCCCTCCCTCCCTCCCTTCGCTGACCCATCCTTGCACCAGCTGGGGGGCTTTGCTCACTCCAGGCCCTATTATTGGTCTGTCACCCCACCTCTCCATCCGGTCCAGGGACTCATGCCTAAAACACCCTTGCTTCAGTCCTGCACTCCCTTTCCTTCTTTCTCTCCATTTCATTAATGCTTTTCCCCTACTGCAGCTAGGTCTGCCTTTTAATGCAGCACTCCCATGTGCTGGCTGAACTCTCGATTTGCACTGCCAGCTTGGGCGGCGCTCCCACCTGCCACTATGGGCCCACCATGTCCCCTACTGCCCAAGCAGAGCTGCATACCTGCTAGGCCTGCTGGCCCCACTACTATAGGCTCATGCTTGAAACAAGAGTACCTAACCAACAAAGCCACGGGACAAGCACTCTGTAGGCCCATTCACCATTTTGGGCTGCCTATGGCCTACCACCTGGTCCCACTCACTCCCACAGGAGCTCCTATGACCCCCTAGGCTAGCCTGGCCTGTGGGCTCCTGCCAATCCTTCACGCAGTGCCCTCAGGCATCAAAATTGCTCCTCGCACTCCGCTCACTGGCACGGGCTCCCCCCGCTACCGTCTGCTTCCCTGGAACTCTACCTCTCACTCCCAGATGCCAATCCAGAGTTTCCAGCCCTTTTACTGCCACAGGATGAAAAGCATACGCTCACTTTCCTCCATACCAAGCCACATCAATTCCTCGTGGCCTGCGCTATGGCCCACCAGCACACTCTTTCGATCCAAAACAGACCCTATCTGGTAGAAATCAACTTCTCCTTCCTCGGAAAAGGCCTGTTACTGCTACAACAAAAATGCAATTTGACCCTTCAGCATTGCAGTCTCAGCGCATTTCCAACTACAACAAACAGTTACACAGCTATAGCTCTCAAGTCAACATTTCTAGCAAAGTATATGCTACAGCTTGCAAGCAGAATACCACTGTCCACCTCAGAATTGCAGTTTCAAACACATTTCCATGGAACAAACATGGTTAGACAAACCAGCTCTAAAATCACCATAGAAACAGTTTCTTTTCTCCACACTCCCAAACCCTATTTCCTTGCACCTCCACCAAAATGATAAAAAGAAGCACTAGCCATGTGGCCTAGAAGGTCTAGCTGCCCCATGTGCCTTACTTGAGTATATGCCAGAGATGTGCTGATACAAATTTTATCAGAAAGAAAGAGGGCTTGCTCAAGGCTCCTATCCCTTAAATAGCCAGAAAGGACCCATATCAGGACCCCTAGTGGCCCCTTTCCTTAGCCAATTGTCACCAAGCCCCTATCACCTGTCATAGCCTCATCTCCCTGCCCCATCTATGACCTCACTAGCCCCTCCTCCTCTTCCCCTTCCTCCCCCTTCTTTCTCTCTTTCAGGCTGGGCCAAAGGACAAATTGACTTGCCTTTTAAGGGCAAGCTTCATTCACAGAAAGGGTGGTGGATGCATGAAAGGCCCTCCCAGCAGAGGTGGTGGAGGCAAAGTCAGTGGAGGAGTTTAAAACTGCATGGGATAGACATAGTGGAACCCTATCAGTATATAAGAGGAGGTAAGGCCAGAGACTGAGTAATGATCGGTGACTTTTTTTAGTAGCTACCGGGGGGTAGTCATATCAGATGACCTAAGGGTGGACAAGCAATGTGAGCCAGCAGTAAGGAGGGCTGAGGGGATACTGGGATGCATAGGGAGAGACATCACCAGTAGAAAACAGGAAGTTGTTATCCCTCTGTACAGACAGCTGGTGAGACCCCATCTGGAGTACTGTGTGCAGTTCTGGAGACCAAATCTCTGCAAAGACATAAACAGGATGGAGGCAGTCTAGAGGAGGACAACTAAAATGGTGCATGGTCTGCATTGGAAGACATATGAAGACAGACTTAAGGATCTTAATATGTATAGCCTCGAGGAAAAGAGGGAGATGGGAGACATGATAAAAACATTCAAGTACCTCAAGGAAATCAACAAAGTACTAGAGGGTATCATCTTTCAGAAAAAGAGGTGTGCAAGAACAAGGGGGCACAATTTGAAGATGGGGAGCAGCTCAGAGGTAATGTAAGGAAGTATTTTTTCACAGAGAAGATTGTGGATGCATGGAACAGCCTTCCGGAGGAGGTTGTGGAGTCAAAAACAGTGGTGGAATTCAAGAATGCATGGGACAGTCATAAGGCAATTCTAGGGGGTCAGGGTAGGAAGAAGTAGGCTATTGGTTAACTAGGATCTGCAGCTTATGCATTAGTTAGGGGAATGGGCAGACTGGGTGGTCCAAGTGGTCCTTATCTGCCATCAAATTCTGTTTCTGTATTAAAAGGGCAGACTGGATGGGCCTATGAGTCCTTAACTGCCATCAAATTCTGTTTCTATGTTTCATGGTGGGGGACAATCTGCACTCACCATAAAAAAGTTACCAACGTTATTTTATGTCTTAACTGTTCAGCCTTTTCGTAGCTTAGAAGTTTGCTCGACAGTGCTGCAATGCAGTGCCATACAGCATTTGTAAAATACCATATCAGTCATCTATATATCAGCTAGTAGGTTTGCTAAATACATTAGTCTTTCACACTTAGATTTTGAATTCACCGTTTGACTGTCATTTGAATATCTGATGTGGCTGGCAGTTTTGGAAAAGTCCAAATTGCAAGGGACCACCCATCCCCATCAACATACTTCCTTTCACCTTCCTGCCAAGTGGACTCAGATTTGCAGTTTCCACCAATGCTCTGTCACAACAAACTGAAATAACTACTAACTGCCAAGTGAAGACTTTAAAAAAAAATTAAAAAAATTTATGGACATATTTCAGTCTTCATGAAGTGCATTGTCAGTACTGTATTGTGTTTCTATTTTCTTTGTGATTATATATTTATTTATAATTCTTGATCAGGATAAGGCAGTCTGAATTGGGGCAGTTTGTTTCCCGGTGTAACCTAGGGGTTGGGTAACACGGACCTGAGTAGCTGTTGGGGAATTTTGGTCAGGATCATGGGGAAATCTACCACTCCTGTAGGTGTCATGGGATCTTTATCTCTAACAGGACATCCACTAGAGTTAGGCAGAAGGGACTTCAGTTAAATGTCTCATCCAATGGGTGGCACCTCAGTAGTTCAGCATTCCCCTAGTGGTGTACCACATTGTCAGTATTTGGTACTAGCTCAAATTTCTGATGTGGGACTAGGACCCACAAGTTGTTGGTCTTTTTGCCCTAGTGGTGAGTATATAACCCACTGAGACACTGACATTCACATTAAAACTGTATCACTTTCCCAAAGACTTCATCTGCTTGGGATGCTTGTCTGCACCTGGCATTCCAATAGTATCTCTGACTGTGACATCACAGTCTGTTACTATGGAAGCCTGTATGATGTCATAATCTGAAGATTTTTTTCACCACGCGTAGAAAAGTAGCCAGAGCAGATGAAACCTAATGGACTGAGATCCTGTTTTCATGTTAATGTTCATAGCTATGAAGAAAAAAAAATACAATACAGAAAATACAGTATATGAAATGTAAGCTGAAATGTATAAAAAAATGATGTTCTCACAAAGTTTCCTCTGTACTGTTTTTAAATAGTAGCAAAATTATTAAACCATGTCCTCAGTTGCTCGCCAGCAGGGCATAGTAGCATAATCACCTCTCAGATTTCATCAGCTGAGAGACCTCAATATAGCTGGAATAAGTGATTCCCTGTTGTTTCTCAGGTTCTCTGTGGATTTTTCATTGGGGCCCAAATAATGGTTGAGAAAAAGGGCACAATTTAATCTAAGGCTCAGCACATCTTACAGAGTCTGAACTTGTCTCCCTGGAATGTTCAGACAGGGTCTAATGTTGCCCACAGGGAGCATCATACATTTAAAAATAAAATTTAATTGAAGCCTCACACAGTCAGTTAAATGCTTCACTCTTGAGATAGCCTAATTAAAAACATGAAACTATGTGTTTACATCACCACTGTTCCTCAGTAAGTAACCATGGCACACTAAAGATTATTCCTTCTAGCAGATTTCATGTTCAGAGCTCTACTCAAGGATCAAGGAGATGAATGCCACAGAAAGCATAGTGAGGTGTCTCTGATGGTCTGTTTCAAGACTGTAACAACTATTTGTGGTGGGGGTAGGATATGTTGGGTTGTGCCCAAACACAACTGAAAGACTTCAAGCCAGATTTTTAAAATGGTCAGATGTGGATGCATATACATGCTATGCATGTGTCTGCATCTGCCTGATTCCCTCCAAGCAACCCTGCTGCTTTTTTCAAAGCTGTATCAGTTTGGGAAAAATAGTCACAATTTGCCATAAAAAACTGATGCAAATGTGATTTGGATAACCTTTGGCTCCAATTTATGTACTTTTTTTGATGCCAAATCCAGACACTGTTAGACCATCTAATAGTAAGCCTAATCATTTCAAAGGATTTCCCTTTTGTAAATAGCTGCTGGCTGATCTAAGATGGAGCTGTTTAAAAATGCTACCCTTCAGCTGTTCAGCAGCACTTTTTATTTTATTAAACAAATAAATAAAAAGTTCTAGGGTACATAATTAGGAAATTTAGACTCTTTCCAAGAGGCAAGATTCAAATGTCCTGTACAGTATCTCCCAGTGAAATCGTGAGAGTTGAAATTTATGCAACTTGATTTTTGCTGTGAGACTAGCACTTTTTGTGCTTAGTTTTTTTTATTAACTTGCCATTTTCCTCCTTTAGTTTTTCCTCCCCCAACTGCTATAATCATGGATGCCAAGGTTGTACTGTTTCTGGCATTATCTTGTCTGTTACTGTGTTCTTCATGTCCCCTTCAGCAAAACGCATCAATGTGCAACTAAAGTTGAATAACACCAGAGGTAACAAGGTGCAACAGGCTAAATGCAGCACCACAACAATATTAGGCAAAGAAACAATAAAGGTGTGCAAATAAAACTAAAAGACAGAAGTAAATGCTCAGTGATTTATTGTGCCTACCAACAAAAAGAACAGAACAAGGAAAGCTCCTTGCTCACTTGCGCACCTTTATCATCTCTTTGTACAACTAAAGTTGCCTGGAACTGAGGCAGACAGTTGAAGCCGAGGAATATACTTTTTCTAGGGCTGTGTGAGTAATGAATATTACTTACCAATACCAAGAGTAATAGGGCACCCAAGACTGAATACCAATTATCTTGTATTATTTACAGTATTCTATTTGAGAAAGCAAAACCAAAATGAAAAACAAGAAAAGGAAAAAAAACTCTTGCCCTGCTCAGGTGGCCAGGCTATTCTCTTGGCCATCTCATCTCAGTGATTTCCTGACTGACGTAACTAAACTTTTAACTACTAACCCCCCCCCACAAACCCACACCCAGAAACCATGGATCAGGGCTCAGGTGCCCATTCATGAATAATTACATTTTTGAGACTGTGGAGTTGGGTTTGGATGGGTGCATGCTAAAATGCATCACTGGCTCCTGGAATAGTGTCAGGATCCAGCAAAGATTATTTTAATACCATGTGTGGTGGGGGAGAACAATGAAAGAGCTTTAGGGTGAAAAGTCCCAATGGTGGGAGGGAGTTTGCCAAGGGACCATCCCTGGGTACATGGGGAAGACTAACATTTTTTTTTTTACTTCAAACCTTTTTGTCCACAAGAGCAGAAAGTAGAATACTAAGTAACAAATATAAAGTATCTGGGTGTTCTGCACAAATATTCACCAAGTTCAGTAATTGGAAAAGATAACCACAAATCCCTAGCTTTTTCCACTGCCGCTGGGCAGTTAAAGCTTTAATCCTCCTGACAGGAGTTTTAACATTTTGCATTTTCAAAGATTAACCATTTTATTAAATGGCTTGGATCAAGTAGACAATATGATTGAGTAAAACTGGTCAGATGACCAGAGCTCAGGGTTCTGATTTTACTTACCTTTTTCGTATTTGTTTAACTCGTAACAGCATTTTATAAGTCTAATAGCCCATTTTAGGGGTTGGGTTTGTGCAAAATGTGTGCACCTTCTTGGTGGTTAAAGGCACTCTATCTCATGCTTCGCAATCCACTGGGGCCTGCATTAATTCTGAACAACCCTGCACCCTGTTGTAGGTTATTGCTTGTTATTTCACCAAAGTGGTGGTGTACCGCAGAGGAGTTATAATGGTAAATCTGCATGCAAAGGAACATATCTATTAAAAACAGTATATGCAGCAAGGAGGAAGCATTAAATACTCCCCCAGTGTGGCATACACCTTGTCTGTTAGTTGAGGAGGGTGTGCTGTTCATCGGGAAATACAATTTCTGTCTTGCCCTAGTATGTTAGTGTTTAGTCTGTTGTTAGGTAAGTGAGGACCATTTGAAATGGTGAATGCCTTGGTCTTGGGGAAATATAAAACCATTCAAACTGGTGATCAAGGCTGCCACAGGCCTGAAACATTAGATGAACAAACATGAAGAGAGAAAAAAGGGTGACAAGAGAGGTTTTATGAATTTTTTTGTGTCTTCTTTTTTTGCTATTTTGTGTCTACAATTTGGCAATACAGGTTGTGGTTACTAATTACATGCAGTTGTTATGTTTTTTGGTGCTGTCCAGTTGGGGGGGGGGGTACCTATACAAAGATGGCTGGCAGTATATTTTTTTTGTTTTTATTTTGTTGGTGATGTATCAATAATTAAATTGCACTGCATCCTGGTTTCTGGAAGAAGTATGCAGCCATGTGTCTCTCTTCATAAATCACATAGTTTTAGAACCTTCTTGGCCAGTCAGGATGCACAATATTCTCTACCCATTCTATAACACTTTCTGTGACCTTCCAAGTGTACAGATAGACAGATCAATTACAGTGTATAGAAAATGGCTTAAAAAAATCCTAGTATTCTGATTGGCTAGGAGACTAAAATTAGTGGGCAGGTATTTTTCAATAGAGCCCATTAAAAATCAAGTACCAATTTGGGGTGCCACATTACTTGGAGTATCATTGGGTGCCCTGAATTTTCAAACTGACCAGCCACCACGTTTTGATTCTCGCTTAGTGGACGAACTGGTGGCTGGCCACCCTCACCCCCTCCCCATCGGTCTTTATTTCCTTAAAAAAAGATTAATCAGCATAACATAAAAAAAAATTCCAGTTCAAAATAATGGGAATTACATTCATTGTAAATGTCCTTTCAATTTCCTTCACGCCATAACATCACATCAACCAATGACATCCTCGATACCAATCCACCACTGAAAATAGAAGGCTAAACATGTCAAAATAAATGGACAGCGTCTTATCTCATGTTGTTTTCATCACAAATTAAAACTATAACAGTGCTTCTCTGTGAAATGGAAGAATAAAAAAAAATTCAAAAAGCTTCCATGCTACATTGTACCTTCCACTGTGCACTTCCTGCTTTTATATCCCATGGTCAAGAAAGGTTGAATGTGTAGTAGCACCCCCAACCTCCAAGAAAGAGAGAGAAAAAAAAGAGTCTAAGAGGAACACTAGAAAACTGTTTTTTTTAATTTCTTTTTACTAAAACAACCATAACAAGAGACTACTGGGGGGGTGTATAGAAAAATCCACATCTTCTTCCTGAGCTGATGGTCATTGGAAGGAGATAAGTTGAACAGAATGGCTCTGTGGTGGTGGTGGGGAAACAGGAGATATAACAGCAGAAATAAAGAGACTACTTTACAGCAAAGAGACATAAAGGTCATTCTTACTCTAAATTTTATAAATGTTTTTAACATTTTTTAAATCCCATCCAAAAATGCCACAGTTAGCCATTTTCTAGGTGCAATAATACCTTCCAGGGTGGGTGGTATTGGGCAGTACTGGATCTTCAAGCGGCTATAAAGCCCTCTGCCTCTGGCATTGGGCCTCATTACACCCCTGGGCAGTCTGGTATTGCCCAATATCACCCACCCTGTTGGGTATTATTGCTTACATAATTACTGACCTGATAGTATTACAATCACATCACTTGTAAATTATTTCCTGAATATACGATTCAGTTATAAAAAGAGCCATGAGACAGCTCTCAGTTGTCAATCACTGAATGTGCATCTCAAGCCACACTCTATCTTTCTGTGGGGTGCTGACACAGTGCATCCTGAACTGTACAGCCTGCTTCATAAGTCATGGCTTGCACAAACTAAAAAAATAAGAACTCTCTATCAGAAAAAAAAGTCAGCAAAAACTAAAAAAAGTGATCTGTTAGGTGCGGTAGAATAGATATTGCAGTTTCTATAATCTGTTGGTAAATTCACTGTGGTGAAAGTGTTGGATATTAGGAAAGCAGTGTGATCTAGTGGTTTGAATACAGAACTACAGACTAGAAGATCACTGTTTCAAATGCCACCACAACCAATGGATCTCTATGTGTGACCTTGAGCTCATCACTTGACTTCCCTGTAATTTAACCCTCCAAAGTTATATAACTGGGTCTCTAGCAGGACTCCACTGTAAAAAACATAATGGCTCATCTCATCAGAGCTTTCCTAAGCAAACAAACTTTGTAAAATTGAAAATAAAATGCACTTGTGTGGTACTTGCACAGTAGGTATACATAGAGGTGGTCTGACCTCATCAAGCTGTGATGCAGACTAGTGGTGGGTGAAGTGAGAAAAAAATTTGCTATGTGGAGTAATTCATGAATTCCCCAGTTTCATGGAGCGAAATGTTAAATTCGCCCAGTGGGGTGGCAATATTACACCAGCAGAATGGCAACATTTTGCATGCAAAAAGGTGAAATTTCACCTTCTGTGGCAAAATTCCGCATTCTGTGGTGACATTTCACTCGAAGAAAGCGAAATTTCACCACGGAAGGTGAAATTTTGCCTGCGAAAGGTGGAATTTTGTACGGAAGGCAGAATTTCGCCAGCAGGAGGTGAGATTTCACTGTGGCAAAATTCTACCTAAGGCATAGAAATTTTGCAGATTTCTCTGCACAGCAAATTCGGCCACTTCTCTGTCACTTTGCTGGCAGAATATAAATTCGCTGCATCTCTAATGCAGACACTCCTTCTACTGGGTTGCTCATCTGCTTCAGCACATGCCTACTTCTCCATACTGTATAGCACACTTTCCAACATAAGTGTAATAATTATGAGTGATCACAGTAGTGCAAATCTAGAAATTAGGACTGGGTGAAATTTTATTGGGACAATTACTTCAGAAAATTTGCCTTAAAAGAACTGTTTTCATATGAAATTGCTTACTTCACTCAAAAACATGATTTCATATAAGCAATAAAAATGATTTTGCTTGGTGTTGTTTTGCTGCTGCATTAAAAAGGCCAGATCCTTCTGATATTTGTGGCAAGACTGTTTTATGTGACTGTGGCATGTGGAGGAAACAAAACTGCACATCCCAAGTAAAAAGGTTTTCAAGTGTGCTCTAAACCTGGCACACATTGTTTTAGCAAGCAATAATACCCAGGGTGGGCAGTATTGGGCAATTCCAGACTGCCCTGGGGCATAATGAGGCCTGACGCCACAAGAGGAGGGCCTTATAACCCCTGGAAGGTCCAGCATTGCCCATACTGACTACCCTGGAGGGTATTATTGCACTTATAAAATGGGCCACTGTATCATATTTGTTTCAAAAAAAATACATTTATGTTTATACATTAAAACTCTTAGCTGTTTGCATTCTTTTGTAATAAAATAGTTCCTCCGCCTTTACCTAGGGAGTTTTATTCCAAGTTGTACATTTTGGGCTGGTTTCTATGGTTATCTGCCCCACAGACATACAGAACTTAAGTTAAAACCTTTTTATTTTACATTTTTATATAAATATATATTTATTTATTCATTTTAAATTATCTGGCCAAGGAGAAGTGGTGGCAGACTGGAGACCTGGGAGTGTTATAGCAATTGAGAAGCAGTCTCTGACCATGGTAAGAAAAAAATATTGAGCTGCGCTGTTTAGATGAGTGATGGCGGGTTCCAATCGAAATACTCAAGTATCTCGGTGAAACCTGAAGGGTAGACACTGGAAACTGTGAGCATCCACATTAGAGAGAGAGACAGGGAGGGGATCTTTAGTCCATACCAGACAGCTTGTTACTGCAATCGCCACCACCGAGCTGCTCCCGATTTTTCCCCATACAGTTATTGGAATGTGATCGCTCTCACTGCCACAAAATAAAATGAACAAAAATGAATAACTGTAACTGGCGAAACAGCATATCAACAGCTCAGACAGCCCCGCAGTGTGGCATGCAGAAAACTGCCATGATTTGTGAACACCCCCCCGGCGTGCCACACGCACACATGCACACACACAGACAGAACTAAAAACAGGATATGAATAAGGCCATTAAAAAAAAAATTCAAGGCAGAAATGGGTTGCTACTTCTGTAGCGTTCTGTGCTACTGATCGGTTTTCTGGCGTGAGCAGGGTAGGTGGAAACTGGACTTTTCTGAAATACTCGGAGTTGAAGTCGCGCTGTGGGGGTATAGTATTTGTGAGCTGGTTTATGGCCTGTATTATTGGCATGACGAGCCGGGGGAAAATGATGACGGGGATGGCTAGACACTTCGAGGTGGGAGTGGGATACAATGGCATTCACCTTTATCAGGTAAGCACAAGAGGAAACTGTACAGAATGTCGTTGTGACTTTGGCAAGCAGCAAATGGTTACTAACTAAGCTGCTGTTGCCTACTAAGGGAGGGCACAAGCATTTTTGAGAGCACCCTATGGAAGAACAGGAGAGAGAACATAATTCTTTTATGTAGTAATGTGAGCTCAGGGGAGGTTGGAGTGTGGCTTCCTGTGGCAGCTTGCACTATTGGTAGGGCAGTATCTCTTGCTAAGTGAGAGAAAAAATGGTGGCATTTTCAAATTGAATTGGGTGATTTCAGCCAATGGGCAAGCAGGGTGGGCACAAAGATACTTGAATAGGTTAAGGGACACTTGTGCTGGAAGTTTTTATTTGCTGGGCATCTACTGAAAGTTAATGTACCTCCCTGGCAGGGGTACTAGCCAATAAGATCCCAGCAAATAAAAAGCCCATTTTCTAAATATTTATAGAACCCCTTTTAACTGGTTAGCCACTTGTTGGTTTCGCACCAAAGAACTATGTGTGTGTGTGTGTGTGTGTGTGTGTGTGTGCGTGTGTGTGGTGGGGGGTGGTGGGGGTATGGTGTTTTTTTGTGGGGGTCTGTGGGTGTGGCAGGTGAGGGGTCGGGGTTGCGGTTATATTTAGGAATAGCTTATATTCAGGTACTTGACATAATGATGTCATAGTGTGTTTGGACTCTTAGTTCACAAACATAGTATATATCTGCATCCTTCTAACTGGTTATCTTCCCCAGGAGGGGTTATTCCATTTGTTTTTATTCAAATTCCTTAGTCTGTTACTGTACATATAGCAGTTTGATTTTATACCTGACACATTTTTGAACTCTGAACATATCAGGATGCATGATCTCATTTACTTGGGAATCCTTTGCAGGTTAAATTCCATTGGGTAAATATTGTAGTGATTGATGCAAATGATGGTGTGTTAGGACTCTTGGCTTTCATACATACTGAATATATATTTCCTTCTAACTGGTTATCTTCCCCAGAAGGGGTTATTCCATTTGTTTTTATTCAAATTCTTTAGTCTGTTACTGTACATATAGTAGTTTGATTATATAGGACACATTTTTGAACTCTGAACATATCAGGATGCATGGTCTCATTTACTTGGGGGTCCTTGACAGGTTTGTTTGTTTAATTTATTACTTATACTGCAATTGATATCATCTTGTATACAATCTTGTTACAGCACTGAAGGTCTCAGCGTTTATGGAATATAGTAACTGGGTGAGTGTACAGTTAGGAAAATTTCTCTAGATAGGCTTTATACTGTATAAATGTGTGAAACAGTTTCTCACACTAGGTAAACTTCACTTTAAACCCACTTAATGCCATATATAGAACATTCTGTTACATAGTTGTTTTTTTTAACATACAATAATATCACATTTTAACAGACTGTACTCATATAACAGACTTAAAGATTCAGTTTTTAAGTTAGTGGAACTTTCTGCTCGAAGGATTCTTATCTTATTTTGTGGATATTTGACCTTGGAAGGCTTCTCAGCTAATAGCAAACTGGTGAAATCTAGTTCTTCTTATTTAAAATTCAGTTATGGTTTAAATTAGTATTTTAAACCAATGAGAATTCTTTCTGGTTTTTTTTTTTTTATGTATGATCTGGGTGTTAATAGTATGTGATTTTCTAAATGACTGCCATAAGCTTCAGAGGAAGGACTTGATTGGTCCAAAAGCTTAGGCACTTTGTTCTTTTTGTAACAACAGTGTTGGTCCAATAAAAGGTATCAAACCATTTACTTCTGGCTCTGTTCATACAAGTACCAATATGGCAACTAAACTAAACCTGGCAAACATGCACTGAGAACTTGCTGTCTGAAAATATGAATAGAGAAAATTCAGAAGATGGGGAGATGGTTTGAGCAAGACAAACCAGATTTTCTCAACTCTTTAAAAGGAACTTTCCAGTCTGCAACACTTGAACTGATGAAGCATACTAGTATATGGTTTGAAAACCCCAAACTGTTCATCAAAATGCTACTGGAAACATTACCCCAGCAGCTCATTCTTAATATATCATTACTGGAATCAAACTACACAAAGGGAATATACTGTAGAATTACTTTCTATTGCATCTGCTTAATTTAGCGCTACTGATCCTCGCCAGCTGTTAGCGGTAATTAAACTTCGCGATCCCACATTGTGCAGTCAAACACAATTTAGAAAACTGGTAGCATAAAATGATCTATGCAGTGATAGTCCATGCATTACACCAATTACCCACCAATTACCTAATTTAGAAACTGGTAGCTTAAAACGATCTATGCAGTGATAGTGCGTGCAATACACTAATTACCCAATTAGACAGCTCTTTAAAGTCATAGAGTGGTTAAACGGTTATCATCCCTGCCACTGCTACAGTCGCATAATGTCTCTTGTAAGCTGGTTGAAGCAGAAATCATTAAAACAGGATTGCTCTCAGCGAGACGATCCAATGCTGCTGTCAGAAAGTGCTGATATTCCACTACGTGTTGCCGAGAATGTTGTTACTGAACTTCACTGTTCATCACCCCGTCTAGCAAAAAAACACCGCTCTGAGTATGCTGTATACAGCCCTGATGTGCGATATCAAATCGGGAAGCATGCAGCAGAGAGTGGAGTTATGAGTACAGTCAGACTATTCAAGTTAAAGCACGCTAGAGAAATCAATGAGTCCTCTGTATGAAATTTCAAAAGGGACTACCTTGGCATACTAAGACGAACCCCTGACCCTAGTCTGCTTCCCCACAGCTTACCAACAAAACCCCGCGGGAGACCAACCCTTCTTCTTTCTGAAGTAGAAGATGATCTAAAAAAAATCATTCACAGTCTGAGAGGAGAAGGTGCAGTTGTGAATGCCAGAGTTGTCATGGCCATAGTCCATGGGGTTGTAAAAACACACAACTGCATGGCACTCTCAGAGTTTGGTGGCAACCTAATATTTTCAAGGCAGTGGTCCTGGCTCTTTCTCCACTGAACGGGGTTCACAAAAAGAAAGGGCACCAAAGCTGGCAGAAAGACCCCTGAGAATTTCAAGGATCTGCACTCTGCGTTTCTAAAGTGCATTGCAAATGCCTTGGCACAGGAGCTGATTCCACCTGAACTGCTCATTAATTTAGGTGAGACCAGTGTCCAACTTGTCCCTTGCTCCCAATGGACAATGGCAGAGAGCAGGTAGAAGCAAGTCGAGGTGACCAGGTTAGGGGAACCTTTTCGCCATAGGAGCTCATTATAATGTATTTTCCTGTATACCTCACCAATTAAACCTGCATTCCAAACAATTAAGCCTGTATGCCTCCCAATTAAAGCTGTACATCATCCAATTAAAGCTGTATACCTCCGCACTAAAATCTGTATTCCTTGGGGGAAAAAAACACCCATAGACCAACTTTATGACCACCAAAACAACCTAATGACAATTAACCAATAAACACATCAATTAGCACACCAGCCAAACCAATTAAGAAAAATCCCCATGCTAATTACCACACCTAGTAAGCCCCCAACAAAAAAAACAGAAACCTTCCTACAAAAAAAATACATTACCTAAACCCCACTAACAAAACCCAACCTCCAACAAAACAACAAACTGCCGCACTGTCACCAAACTGCAATCTCCCACGATGCTCCACAGCACACACCAGACACCATGCTTCCATAATGCAACAGCCAGTCCCTCCTTCTCTTCTCACAAGATGTCCATAACACCATCCTCGCAATCCCTCTCAGGAATGCTGACTCCAGCACCCAACACCACATGCTGCTCCAGACCGAAGACACCGTTCACAATTTCACACACGAGCCACATGCCACAGGAACTTAAGGAAGGAGAGACTTGGACACTTTCCCTTATATATGGGTACCCTGCACTATTGGAAACACAACAGGGCCAAACAGAAAATCTCTGAAATCAACCCTACACAATGAAATCTCATAGGGCCAATTCATGGCCAAACCATGAAATGAACCAGAAACTAACCAGCTGACCAAGATGACAAGATGGGACTAACAAGTACAAATAATTGCACCATCCCAATGTATTATATAAAATAGATGCTAGGCAACTGTGGAATACAATGCTACATACCTATCTTGGAGACTAATTAGGGCAAGAATGCCACTCACCCTTCAGGCTCATTTCTAATAGCCCTAATTAGCCCCCCTAGATGGGTATATATCCTTGTATATCACAGTTGCCTAGCATTTATTCTATATGTAACTATTTAGCCCAACCCAAGTCCCTAACTCATTAAGGCCCACAAATGGGAACCAATGTGAAGGGGCCCTTCCTAAAACACCTGGGGTGCCGCCTTTCTTAGAAACAGTAAACCAATGTCCCATTTGCCTGGTCTGGTGGTTGTTTAGGTGGACATTAACAATTCCATGGCACTTCTCAAAAAAAGAGTAGGACAATCTCCCCAGTGTCTTGACCAAATCCCCACATATTCACTAAAAAATACCACCAACAGTTTAAGCTAATGCATTTTGTCAGTTTCCATCTGTATACCCCCCCACCCCGATGAGGCTGAATATACAGTAGGTTGAATTGCTTAGCCCTCCTTTTCCAGTCAACAAAAATGTATTAATTACATAAATACATACATAAATAAATAAAATATTTCCTACTTGTGCAGTGAAATGCATTGAAACATGTTCCTGTTCTTTTAAGGGTCATTAACAATGTGTATACAATAGCTCTTGCCTGTTGACCTCTATTGCAAGCTTGTCAACAGCCGAATCATTCCCAACTGCTATGAACTGGTGGACTGGTTCTTAGAAGCACAACTGTGGGGCAATCACGTGATGCAGAGTGCTGAGTAGATGCTCCTCTGCTAAGCTCCTGCCTCCCGAATATAAACTCGTCATTTAATACGGTTAAATTTCATCTAATTCTCCTGCTACGAGTTCTCCTTGTCTCTAAACAGCTTGTGCTCCTGTTTTGGGCATCGGTGTGATAAATGGAGGCTTATATGAAGAAAGCCCCACAGAAACATACCCCCCCCCGCCACTCCTGAGAAGGCCTCAAAGAAATCCCGAGCCTCGAGTGGCCCAGACAAACTGGAACCTTCATGTCAAACTGGGGACCAAGAACCCCTAACACTTAACAGATTCTTGGAGGAATTTAAACCATTCCGGGAAGAGATGAAGGATATGGCAATCGACTTGAAATCCCTCTCCAGAAAGTTAGAGGAAGTCTCCACAACAGTATCGGACAACACTGCCTGAATAGTTTCGATCGAGAGAAAATTGGAAACTCTGGATCCTGAGCTCCTATTAACGAAACAAAAGCTATCTCGTCTAGAAGCAAAACTCGAAGATTTGGAAGGCCGTAGTCAAGGAAATAATGTGGTAATTCTTGTGTTCCCCGAAGGGGAAGAAGGCTAGAACACGGTAGTCTTTGTCCAGAAGCTGGTAGAAAGGGTCGCTGGTCCCTTTCCCTTTGGCCCAACTTATATGATAGAGCGGGCCCACCGGTCTCTGCAACCAAAACCCCCACCTGATGCACCTCCTCGCCCCATCATTTGCTGCTTTCTGAACTACCTAGAAAAGCAGCATTTCTTACAGAAAGTCAGGGCCCTGCAAGAAGTCAGATGGGAGAAGGTGAAGCTGAGAATTGTTCAAGACATCCCTGGCTTGGTCCGATTGAAGCGGAAAGCCTTCCACCCGATTGTATCTAAGATTATAGTGGCGGGATTAAAGTTCAGGATGGGGTACCCAGCGAAGTTATAAGTCTCAGTAAATGGCTCATGGCTCAATTTTGAGGATCCTGAAGTTGCACTGCTAAGTCTAAAGTCAGTATTGCCAGATTTGTTCCGGACGACCTGAGACGGCCTTCTGATCTTCGGGATTCACCGGGAACTTCTGAGTGAACTGTTACTTAATTTTTGTGTGGAGAACGCTCTTCCTAAAGATGGAATTCAATCGAGTCTATGCTCTCTAATAGAACTGGGCTACTAGTAGATGGCCTGACTTTACTTCTCTCAGGCTCTGGCTTGTTGGTGTGAACAGTGCTTCAGAGAGAGTCCTTGTGGGGGGGGCACCGGAGGGTTTTCTTCAGACTGCATCCAAGATAATGTTGCTTGTTTAGTTTCCAGGAGGAGCACACAGGGGAAGATTTTGGGTTATGCCTTCTGATCTAGTTTTACATGTTGGGATTTCAGATTTCCGAGCAGTCCCGAGCTTTCAGGGTGCCTCTAGCAGGCTGGTTGGATTAGGTTATGACCACAGAAGGATGCGGTTCAGCCCATGTAACGCAGGTCCGGTCATTTTGCCTTGAGGGGGACTGCTTTTAACTGCTATGTCATCCTGGTTTTGTAGGGGGGGGTTCCAGAATTGGGGGGTCAGCAACCCTGGGTAGTTATTCCCATTGTTTTCCCATCTCTGGATTCTGTTTCACTTCTCACCCGGTTTTTGCTTTCTCATGCTCTCATCTCGATGATGGGCTCATCCCTCCGTGTCAGTTTTCTCTGGCTCTGGTTCACGAGGCAGTTCCCCATGGGGAACAAGCATTTCTCAGCTACCTCTCTGGAATCTTGTGGTGACTTCCCATTTTCACATTTATGACATCCAGTTTCATTTTCCTCTCTCGATAACTAGTGGATTCACTAACATATGTTCACAAGCCCTGGAAGTCCGAGACCGCTCTTTAGACATTATGCCCTCATTGGCACAGTTTATTAACTTTGTATCTTGAGATATGAGGGTGAACATTAGCAGGGATATGTTCTGGGGCATGAAAGGGAGGATACAATCCAGTGCTGTGCTAAGCGTTGCTTGTGACAGTTTGGGGGCTGGGGGAGGGCTACATGTTCTTGTTTGGGGGTGAGGGTGTATTGGGGGTTTAAACTTGGGCTGCTGGTGGGGGTTGGGGTGGTGGGAGGGCCTTACAGCAGCAATGGTTGGGGTTAGATTATTTGTGCTATACACCCTGAGTGCAGGGCCGAATCTACCACTCTTAGTAATCTTTAGTAGATGGCCAAGGAGGTGACTTTTGCAATGTGGAATGTCAAGGGGATCAGGAAAAAATCCAAACAACACCAGGTCCTCAAACACTTAAGTCTACTATGCACTCAGGTTATTTTCCTACAGGATTCGCACCTATTAGAAGCAGATGCCTCACAAGTGAGGAGGCAGCAAGTGGGGATGGTGTATGAGGCGCAAGGCTCCTCAAACAGCTGTGGGGTTATGATCATTATTAACAGGGGCATTCCCTTCGTTTCAAGTCACATTATCAGGGATCCCAAGGGTAGGTTCGTTTTAATTATAGGTACACTCTGGTCAATACCTCTGCTATTGGGCAGCATATACGGTCCTAATGCAGATGATCCTGCCTACTTCATGAGACTCATAAATGTAATCCTGCCTTTCCTTCCCATAAGGATTACCCTGGGGGTGACTTCAACCAAGTTGTAGACTCAAACCTTGACAGGTCAGATGCTGCATCGGGGCGGGTCTCCCCAGGTCAGAGGGCTTTTAGAGACCTACTGGATCAATGCAGGCTCTGTGATGTCTGGCGTGTCCTAAATCCTGATTCTAAGGGGTTCACATATAGGTCCTTGGCACACAGCTCGCAGTCCCGTATTGACTACATATTCATTTCTCAGACTGTCCTGCCTGGGGTTAGGTCCTCGTCGATGCAGCCTGGCCCTGTCTCTGACCACTCTTTAGAGCTGTGTGATCTGATAATCCAGGATGTGTCAATGAGAGAAACAAGATGGAAGCTTAATGACCAAGTGCTTAAAGACTCTAATTATTGCAAAACCATAAGGGAGCACATTGAGGCCTTTTTTCTGTCCAACCCTTTAAATAGTGCAAAACTGGATATTATATGGGAGGCTTTCAAGGTTTACATGAGAGGCATTCTTATAAGCCTCTCGGTGGCTAGGAAAAGACTTAGGGAAAGAGAATTACTGTCCTTTTTATCCCAAATTCGGGTTCTCGAATCCAATGTTTCGGTTAACTCTCCAGAAGAGGATAAGGCAAAGCTCCTAGTGTTGAGAGACAAATATTTAGAATTACTCCAGGAAAAGGCAGAGCTTGCTATCATATACACTAAAGCTAGTTATACTGATCAAGGTGAGAAGGCAGGGCACCTTTTGGCACTCCGTATTAAACAACAAGAATCAGTGAGATTTATCCCTTCTATCAGGGCATCTGTAGATGGGTCTCTGAAAACATCTCCTACTGAGATAGTTCAAGAGTTCGCAGCATACTACGAAATGCTGTATGGGGACATGGAGCACCCCCCCCAGTCCTGCAAGCGTGGAGAAGTATCTGACAGATTCGCATCTGCCCTCCCTCCCAGTACATTACATAGACTCTCTGGTCTCTCCCATAACTCAGGAAGAAATCGTCAAGGTTATTACTGGCTTACCCTCAGATAAAACTCCTGGGCCTGATGGATTTTCTTCCCTTTTCTATGAAACGTTTTGAGATCTTTTATTACTAATACTTAACAGATTATTTCAGCACATCCTATCCGGGACGGAGGTTGACTGCCATCTCTTTGAAGCCTTGATAGTACTTCTCCCCAAGCCAGACAAGGACCCTGAGCTCGTTCAGAGCTATAGGCCTATATCCCTCCTAAATCAGGATATTAAAATTCTCTCAAAGATTTTAGCTAACAGGTTGTCCGTGGTACTCCCTGAGTTAATAAGTATGAATCAGGTAGGTTTTATGAAAGGACGCTCTTCAGCAGATCATTTGCGTACGTTGTCCCATGTCTTCTCAGCTGCCAGAGATGCCAGCTTCCCTGCAGGCTTGGTCTCTTTGGATGCCGAGAAGGCGTTTGACTGGGTAAATTGGAGTTTTCTCTTTAAGGTATTGAGTACCTTTAAATTTTCTCTGGTATTCATATCCTGGGTTGCCGCATTATATAAATCCCCTACAGCAAGCATCTCAGTGAACGGGGCCTTCTGTAGCTACTTCCCACTTTATTCAGGTACTAGGCAGGGTTGCCCCCTATCGCCTCTTTTGTTTAACTTATATCTGGAGCCCCTCATTCAAAAAATTCTCCAAAATATTTCTATACAAGGTATCAGAGTTGGGCGTCATGAGATTAAACTCACTGCGTACACAGATGATTTGCTGATACATCTCTCTCATCCAGTTTCTTCAATACCACCCTTACTGAATGAAATAGCCAGGTTTAGTGAGCTGTCCAACTAAAAGTTGAATGCGAGTAAATCCTTATTTTTACCATTAAACCACAAGGTATTTCAGGACAATATTTGCCCCCTAGGCTTAGGTTGGACCCCTAGAGCATTTAAATACTTGGGCATAAAGCTATCCCGTAACCCCTTAGTGTGGGTTAAAAATAATCTGGATTCTCTCTCACAGGTTATTATTCACGACCTTGACAGATGGTCTAAACTTCCCATATCATTATGGGGCAGGATTAACATTATTAAGATGAATGTATTTCCTAGAATTTATTACCCTTTATCCCTTCTTAATTCTTTTATTCCCATACGCTGGTTTAGGAAGTTGCACAGTATATTTACCAGATTTATCTGGGCTGATAACTATCCCTGTTTGGCTTATTACAAACTAGCTGCCCCAAAACCTGAGGGGGGGCTGAGGATTCCCCATATGGCATTATACTACTGGACCAGTCATCTAGCAAAATGTCTAAGATGGATTTCCCCAGGCCCTGAAACGGCACAACCAGTATGGCTTAAGATTGAGTTAGACGCAATTAAATCTAAATGGCTGGATCCCTTAAACTTATTCTACCTCAAACTGTTCCATGTAAAGATGGTTGACTGCACCACAATAGGTATCTCTTTAAGAGTTTATGCACAGTTATCTTCATTTCTTCACTATTCCCCTCAGACTGATTTAGCTCAGTCCATTTGGAATTCCCCATCTTTTACTTTTAATGGAAAGTGGATTCCCTGCAAATGGTTGCCTCAATTAGGAGATGGAAAACTGCTTTCCGTGGTAGATGGGGAAGGGCACTGGCTGTCCCCGCTCGGAATTGTTGACAAGTTTCTCATTCCAGCCTCATCTCACTTTAAGGTCATGCAGGTAAGACACCTTCTCACTGTAGTTCTGGGGAATTCTCCCCCCTCTCAGAAAGTGTCAGCCCTGATTCCTGAAATTTCCCTACTGTTTGGATCCTCAGACATAGTGTCCAAGTTACACAAGGTGTTGTACTATAAAAAGTATGGGGACTCCTTTGGACCTACTAGCTTCTGGAACTCACTCCTCCCTCAATACCAGGTGGATTGGCAATCCCTATGGAGATCCTGTCATAAGTATGCTTCCCAAGATAGATTGCATCTCATGCAATACCATATTTTACATAATATGTATTGTACCCCTATTAAATTAAAAAAATGGGGCTTCATGAACTCTAGTACATGTATTAAGTGTTTACAAGAAGAGGGTACACTCCTTCATATGTTCTGGTCCTGTTCCAAAGTTTTCTCCTCATGGAATTCAATTAAGATGTCTCTTAACCCCCTACTGGGCCTACAGGAGTATTTTACTCCGGAGATGTGTCTTCTAGGGGACATGTCCCTGGTAAACGTTAGAATCAGGAAATACCATATTTCCATGGTTGCTCTCTCAGTTAAGAAACTCATTCTATGTCATTGGAAGGACCAATCTGCCCCTTCCCTCCAGGAATGGTTACATGAAATCATTGCTAATCTCTGAACAGAGAGGGCAATTGCAAGTCTTCATAATAGACTAGCAGCATATGGTAAGATATGGGATCCCCTCCATTCCTTACTCTTGTTGTCTCACTGAGGTTTATATCACATCTTGGTATTACTCCTATGTTTAACAGAATTACTCACTGCACTTTAGGGCGATATTGTCTTGTTGCTGCTGTAAGGGAGGGTGGGTGGAGGGCGGGTTGGGCAGTTCTTACTGTGCATGTGCTACGTTACATCCTGATTTGTTGTAACTGCACTTTATAAGGGAAATGTATTAATAAAGTTTAAATTATAAAAAAAAAGAAGCACAACTGTGTTTTAAAAATGTGAAAAAGAGGCAGCTTTTCTCCAAACTGATACACAAGTCCTACTTAAAAACAACAGCTGTGAATTTGACTTTTAATTTCTGTTTCCAGATCAATTTACATGGTTTCACATTTCTATTGTCACCAGGCTTTAGCTTCAGTTGTGTGGCTGGGACTTTGCCCTGGTCTCGCCCAGTGTACCATTAAGGTTAGGGAACAGTGGTTCTTTCATGTTGGTGCATCTTAGTCATAAGAAATGTTATTTTCAATTACATCTGTTAAATTACAGCTAAGAATATGTTTTTTTTAAGAATCTTTAGATGGGATGGCAACTGAGAAAATGTTAATTTCCAGGTGTAACCCAGGAGAGAATTAAACCCAGGGATGTTGATTTCTTCGGATCACACAGTGTTCAAGTGTTTTTTGTGGATGGAAACCCAGTTCTTCTGGATCTCCAGATTCTTAACTCTGTGCTCTAACTACTAAGCTATATTGCCTCCCTATCTTGATCCTCCTTTTAACATACTAACATACTATTTGCCAGCAGATTAGGCTTTATTGTCTATCAAGTCTGCTCGAACCTAGATCCTTAGTTAGGTGCCGAGACCCTCCCATCCCTTGTGCTCCAGCAACCCCTATCATCCATCCCCACCCCCCCGGGACAGGCCATCATCTGATACATCCACTTTCTGTGTCTGTCCCATCCTCTCTTAAAGCTCTCCACTGTGGATCTCTGAACCAGCTCACCAGGCAGAGCATTCCAAGGGTCCACCACCCTCTCAGTGAAAAACCTCCTCTTTTCCCCTCACCCTTCCACCTTCCAACTTCAAACCATGCCCTCTGGTGATGCCTCCCTGCTTTAGTCTAAAGATCCCTCCATGTTTACCCTATTTATTCCCTTGAGGTACTTGAAGACCTCAATCATGTCCCCCTGTCTCTCCTCTCCTCCAATGAAAACAGGCAGAGCTCCCTCAAGTCTGTCCTCGTAAGTCAAATCCCTAGCCCTCGTATCATCTTTGTTGCCCTCCTCTGTACCCTCTCCAGGAGCTGTATGTCCCTCTTCAAGTGTGGTCTCCAGTACTGTACACAGTACTCAAGGTGTGGTCTAACCAGTCCATTGTACAGTGGCAGAATCACTTCCTTGCTCCTAGAGGTGATCCTCTGGCGATGCATCCCAACATCCTGTTTGCCTTGCTAGCTGCTCTCCTGCACTGCTCAGTGTTATTCATACATGTATCCACCATGACCCCTAGGTCTTTTTCCCTGTTGAGGCTTCCAGCACCTCCCTCCCAGGATGTACCTGTGTTTAGGGTCTGACCAAGATGCAACACCTTGCACTTGGTGATATTGAAATTTAATTTCCATGTGTGAGCCCAGCTTCAGGGTGTCCAGGTCTTGCAGGGCCAACCTCCCTATTCTCCCTCAACTACTGCTCCCATCTTGGAGTCATCTGCGAAGAGACTCATTTCACACCTATACCATCCCTGATGTCTGATATGTATGCATTAAACAGGATTGGACCCAGGACCGAGCCCTGTGGTACCCCACTACCAACCTCTGTAGGGTTCGAGAGCTCCCACAGACCACTACTCTCTGAGTGCATCCAGCTATCCAGTTTTCAATCCATCTGACCATCAAAGGGCCTACTTCTAACCCCATCAGTTTCTCCACCAGACCATTGTGGGGGACAGAGTCAAACGCCTTGCTGAAGTCCAAGAATAATACATCCACAGGCTTACCCCTGTCCAGTTCTGATGTTACCCATTCATAGAACTCCACAAGGTTGGTTTGACATGATCTACCTGGCACAAACCCATGCTGCCGACTATCCAGACCTCCCACCTCCTCCAAGTAAACCCCCAATCGTTCCTTTAGTATACTCTCCAAGGCTTTTCTATCTGCTTTTCTACTCTATACAATGATCTTCGTCTCCCTATTTCTTTCTTTCTAGACCTCACTTTTCACTCTTAAGCCACTCCTACTGGCACGTCTCTTCCCACTTTGCTGTTATAGCTGACCACTGAAAACAGCTTTGGAACGGGAATTACCTTCTAAATGCCAACACTGCACCCCCCCCCACACTGCTCTAGTACTATAATTATTTGTAGTGTACATTTTAAAAAGTTCTACCACTTTTTTCTTGTTTCCAATGCTTAAATAATTTAATGATTTATTTTACCTTTTAAACAGTATCTTTTTGTACTTTTGTAAATTTTCAGACCTTGCATCATCCGACGTTCTGTGTCACTTTTAACCACTGTAGTTTCTTGCAACTTTGTAAATGTTCCTTGCACCATCTAATATTCTGTCTTTCTCACCACCTTGTAACTGCCCCCCCAATCACAACTGGAAATGAGCTCTAGCTCAGAGTGCCTTTCTCAATCAACCAAGTTTAAATAAATAAGTAAATTGTCATGGACTTTTCTGCAGCTACATTTAATGATGCTCCACAGTAATACTTTCAAATCTGATTGAAACAGATAAAGCAAACTCAAAATAATAATTTCACATCTTATAAAAAGAGTAAAGAAAACTCAGAATTGATGGAATGTCATCTCAGAAGACAAGAAGAAAGGGGTCAAATGCTTGAAAAAGGTGTAGGTAAATGTTGTTTGTTTTTTCCCTTAGGATCCCATACTCTGCTTTTCTATAAACTGCATATCTTGTGTGCTGACTCCGAGTGTTCTAACTGGACTTTACTTAGGTGTCTGACAAGCTACCTGCTTGAGATTATCTCTGCAGTACACTGAGGAGTCCCGAAGAAGCTGAAACACATGTATGTACTTTGTCATTCTCACCATAAGCAGGAACAGGCAAGCCAGTTTAAAGCCGTGTTTACAAGGCTGCACCGAATATTACTGAGATCCGCTCAAGTGCTGCTCACACCTGCAATAGTAATGCAGGGTTGTATCCACAAGGTCTTTCTCAGCATCAATGTAAGCCACACTGGAGCAGGACCATGAGTTTAGAGGCAGTTATCTACTTTGGGATGTTAGCTGTGACATCAAATAATGGACCGCAATCTCTCTCAGGCAGCTCTCACGAACTCTCGAGCAAACAAACAAAAAACTGCAAACTTGGATAAACATGGAAAGAATTGAAAGAAATTTACTTAGCACAGAAACTGAGGATCCAAGAGAGTCCCCAGTTTCAGTGCCATATAAATTAATTTTCCTGCCCTTCAAAGTTATTTTTTTTTTTTGCCTAACAGTCCAAGAGAGCTGCAGCACAGAACACCTAATGCATCACTCAGCAATACAAAACACTGACCATAAGGCAGGTGGTCCAATTCATTTTCATTCAATATGCACTTTTGATTGTTTATGTGACATTGTTGGAGGGCAGAGGAGGATGCTGGGAGCATCTTCTGTACATCAGAGTGAGTGTTGTGGCCTGTTCACACAGCTGCTTACACTGTTCACTCCCGAATGTGTTCTCAAATTTGAAACAACTCAGCAAGCAAGCAAACCAACTTACCATGATCAAGCAAGTATACTCATTGCCACGTTTGCATGGCAGCAACCTCAGCATTCTGGTTGCTGCGGTGCAAATGTGGTCATGTAAACTGGCTTTAAAGAGCAGGGGCTTGATTCTCAAAAAGTCGCAAAGCACAGTGCAAAAGTTTACTTTGTGCTTTGTATTTGCCAAGCTTTTTAAAGTTGCTATTCTCAGTTAGATTGCACACCACACTATCCGACTGAGAATAGGGCAGGGACAAGTCAGCAGAAACCACATTACTCCTAGCGCTAACCCCACTAGCATTACCCCACCATGCAGCCAGGAATATGGAGCAGCAATAAATAGCACAGGTGCAATTCACAAAAGTAGCTATGTAAATGAGCCCATTGGGCATGCAAGGTGCTATGTGGCCATTTTCATGCTCATTATGGGCCCATTTAAATAGTCTGTGCTGAAGCATTGTACACCCCCAGCCCTGCCTGATTGACAGCCCTTGGTCCCTGGTATCTAGTGGTTCCCTCCTGCTGACCACCGGCCTAATCGACAAAAATAACCTTTTCCTGTCATGTAGAGGTCACACCCATTGATCGCCAGCCCAATGGGTTGAAACATCATTCCCTAGTATCTAGTGGTTCCCTCTTCCGCCGACTGCCATCCTGATATGATAACATATCATTCCATGGTTTCCAGTCATCACTTCCCACACCTGCACCCATGCCCAATAGCAATGAACTGCTTTTCTGGTGTCTAGTTGACCCTCCCCTACCCAAACCCATGCCCAATCTGTAATCATTATGCCCTGGTGTCCAGTGGACCCCACCCCCATCCTGATCCCCCAGAATATCAAATAACACTATTCCTTGGTGTCCAGTGCTTCACCCCCCATCCCCACCCTCTATACAATAAATTAATACCATTCCTTGGTTTATGGCAGACCCCCCCACCCTGGCAGGTAGTGCCCTACCACTACACTCCCCCACATTCCATCCTGAGCCACCAGCCCACACAGCCCTCTGCTCTCCACCACAGCTAGCCATGGACTGAGCTGTCAATGAGCATGTACTGTATACACTACATGCTCATTGACAGCTTAGTTGGTGAATAGTGAAGGTGGAGAGTGGAGGGCTATGCCATTCACCAGCTCGGGGTCAGGATGGAGGGGAGCAGGGTGGTGGGGCAATACCTGCCAGGGTGGGGGGTCTGCTCAACACAAGGGAATGGTATCAATTTATTGTATAGTGGATCAGGATGGGGGGAGCACTGGACATCAGGGAATAGCATTGTTTAATATTGCAGGGGATGGGATGGGGGACCACTGGACACCAAGGCATAATGATTACAGTTTGAGGATGCGTGTTGGTGGGGGGAGGGACTACTGGACACCAGAGAATATTAAAAAAAGATTGGGCATATGTATGGTTGGAGGGAAGGACCACTAGACATCAGGGAAATGGTTCAGTACTATCAGGCATGGATGCAGGTGGGGGGGGAGGACCATTGGACACCAAGAAATGATATCACATCAGGTTGGTAATCAGCAGTTGGGACCACTAGACACCAGGGAAAGATTATTTATGTATATTGGGCCAGTGATCGGTGGTGGGGGAGCCACTACATATCAGGGAAAGTTTATTTATGTACATCTGGTTAGCGATCATCAGTGGGGGCAATAGACACCAGGGAAAGATTATTTATGTACAGTATATCAGACCAGCAATCAGTAGGAGTCAGAACCCCTAGGCACCAGGGAAAGGTTATTTCTTTATATTGAACCAATGATCGGTGGGGAGGCACCACTAGATACCAGGGAAAGTTTCTTTTGTATTTTGGACGGTGATCAGTGGGGGGACCAATAGACACAAGGGAATTATTTTATTCACATCATGCAAGGAATGGGAGGGTGGATGGACACTGGACCAGGGAAAAGTTTAACTATTATCGGGCATTGGTGGGTGGGGGTGGGACCACTGGACACTATGGATTATTGTACTGAGGGTCTGGCAGGGGCACTGAAGTACCTCCACCAACCATGAGGGTTATGCAGGTTTAAGGTAAGGTCTTGGTCGGCGGTATTTGGTCTGTGCAAGGGGACCGTGTTACAGGCCCTTTTGAGCTGGACTGCACCATTATTCAGATCCACTACCCCTCATTTGCATTATACCCCCTCCATAGTTTGCCAGAGTACAAACCTGGTTTTAGCATGAAACCAGGATCTGTGAATATCAATTCGACGCAAAACCCAGTTTGCTAGTGCAAAACTGGGTTTGCACCTGGGCAAAGTTTGGCAAATTTTGGGAGGTAGTTTAGCACAGTGGTTTAAGGCTCTGAGCTGCAAATCTGGTAAAATCCAGCAGACCAGACCTGGGTTTGAATCCCACAGCTTCCACTTGCAGACTGTGTGACCCTGAGCAAGTCACTTAACTTACCTGTGCTCCCAGGTCGCACCTGCTAAAAGACTTTCAGCTTAGTGTGCTAGTCCTGGTTAAACAACTAACAAAAAAATAATAATTCTATCACTGGTGAATACCACTAATAAATAGATAACTATGTTATTTATTGCATTTTGTTGTGTTAGTAATTACTTTCTACTTTTATAATGAAGCAATATTGCACAATAAGGTGTGGTATATCATGGGATATCGTCACTCATTGGTAGGGCCACTGGAAAATTGTGGAAAAGGTTACCAAAAATTGTGGAGCATTTTGCAAAAATTGTGGGAAATTGCAGGGGTTCTACTATAGACCAGGAGTGCTTCACAATACCATCTTTTAATGTTTTCTGCAGCATATATTAGTCAGTATAAATTGCTAAATAAATACACTGTCACCTGAATATGTTTAAAACATAAAGAAAAGTTTATGTTCCTAAAAAAAATATTAAACTGATAAGCTATCGTAAGTGTTGCCTATCTTCCAAAATGTTAAAGCACCTCATACTGTGCTAAATAGATTCTATAAAGTGAGCTACAACAAATCAATATTAAATAAAGACAGAAGACATATATTTTGCTTGTTTCTGGCTGTAGAATAATGAAGCATAATCAACAGCTGTTTACACTGCTCTGCCAGCTACTCACCCACTTTGGTCCAAGAAAAAATAAGCAGGTAGAGTGGTGAATAATTGAGTTTTAGTAAAATGTTGTTAATGTGTTTAATAGTCTTAATTTGTACTGTATGTACTGTACACTATTTTTGAAATCACATATTTAAACATTAAATCTGGGGGTTATTGGGACTGGGACTATAATCTAGAGGTTAGAGTAACAAACTGTGAATGAGCTGACTACATCTAGCAGACCTGAGTTTGATTCCTACACCTCCACTTGCATACTGTGTGATTCTGAGCAAGTCACTTCATCTCCTCAGTGCTCCTGGGTTGTACCTGAAAACAGGCACTTGTGCCTAGTGGGCTTTACACGGTTACCAAAAAATGTAAAAAAATACCAATATATTTTTACTGCATCGTACAGTAGTCAGGGTACCCTGTAATTTACTTTTGTTTTACTCTGGTTGCAATGAATTTGTTTAGTTAAAGATAAATATTCTGATACATTTTGTGTTTTATAAGCTTGTTTTTAAACTTTAGTCAGGCTTTTATTGTAGTATTTGCATGTGTGCATCTAGGGGGTAGTTGCTAAGGGTGAGATCACTGTTAGTAACTAGCTTATTCAAGTTTAAAATCAGCAGGGCCATCCTAAAATCCTCAGCTGTTTGAATCAAAACTAGTCTGAATGAAAGTATGCTCTCAAGGAAAACCTTGCCCTGCCACTTACAAAAAGGCATCATAGTTAGCATTCTATTTAGGTGAATGGGATAATTTGCACTTTTTCTCCCATCTTTTGTATGTCTGTGTGGCAACAAAAAGTGTTCTGATAGACTACTTCAACACAAAGCAAATGTTAAGTGTTTAAGTGTACTTATGCTTGGCCAGTGGATTTTGAAACCAAACAAGACAAAGATTTAAAAGAAAACAGTGTCATATAAAACCCTTGCCCTACCTTGCATTGCATTGTTTCAGCCAAACCCAAGTCTGCATGCAAAATTGTCAATATATTTGAGAGTATTTTATTTAAAATGTTAATACTTTTTACCAAGTTCAATATAAAAAATCAAAAATAGCAAGAAATTGCGGAACATGTCAGTTTTTGCAGAGAATGGTGAAAATTGTGGATTCTGTAAAAAAATTATGAGCACAATTTTCCAGTGGCCCTGCTCATTGGGTGCATTGTGAGGCATGAGGCCACAGGCTGAGTGCCTCATGCACCTGAGAAGTGACAATACCCCATGATACACCACACCCTGGATTGCATTATTGCTATTATGAAGTGGATTAAACAATTTTTAAAGTGAAAAAAATAGCGAAAACACATTTTTAAATGTTTTCAAAATGTGTTGGAGGAATATCTTTAAATAAAACATTTCCCAGAGGGCTCTGGGCAGCCGAAGGCGCTGTTGTTGGCTGTGATAGAGGAAGTAGAGCTCTTGTGACTGGGTGACCCTCCCTTCCCCATTGTGCTTTTTTTCACATTGTTTCCCATTCACACTGCACTTTATTTTTATTTTTTTGCTTCAGGAGAAAGTACTCAGAATTGGATGCTGAACATGGCACTAGGGAGGATCTATTTTGTGCGCACAGCCACGCGCGTTAAGTGGAGAAGCAGTTCGGTATGGCTGTTTGTTTTAAATGTGTTAAATGTGTTAAATGGTGTGATTTGATAACTCTTAGGGCTACCATTAGAACTATTGCTGATCTCTGGGACAAGACTGGCTGTTTCTTTATGTGGTCAGCGTGTGGCTTTGTTTTAGTGGGGGTGAGGATTTACAGTTAGAGCCACAGCTTCTGTGCTAAAGAAAGGCATGTAATGAGGAGTTTGTTTTTGCACTTGGCAGTGGTGTCATTCCTGAATGTACAGTACATAAGCCGCCACTCGTTCTCATCACTCCGGCCAATGCCTGTGTAATTTTAAGTGAAGCACGCTGAAGTGTTATTTTGTTTGAAGGTCTCTGGTTTGTCTTTTCTATTTGGAGACAAAAAATGAGTCATCCATTGCTGTCACTCGCATACTTTTGCTGCAGCAAGTGGCTTTTGAACGTGCAAGTGGCAGCGAGTGAGGAGCTACTCCTACCGAGTGCAACTTCAGTGCAGCTGTATTTGTTTTAAGGAGGCTGGTGGCAGGAGGCTTTTTGAAGCCTTGATATTGTATCTGGATATCATCACGGTTTCAAGAACCTCTTGGCCAATCAGCTTCCTCCATTTTTGTCAACCGGTTCATAATGAAATGTGTTGTTTCTACAGTGAACCAGGATTGTTTAGCCTTCGCTTTTCACACTGCTAGTAAAAAGAATTCAATATAATTCTCTTATTGTGATGTCAGAAACTGCCTGTTATTTAGAGGCCCAATGTATTTTAGTCAAAAGAAATAGATACTTCTCTCAGCAAAAAACCTTGCCTTTTATATCTTTGCACCATTGTGGTCTATCTGTATGATTTTACAATTGTAAATACGGTAATTGTCTTCTCTTTTCTTCTTCCCTAGTAAAATCTGCTTATGAAGAGAATGTCACCTGCTAAACTGAAACAAAATTTCACAGGTTTTCAAAAGTCATATATTTCTATTAACTATATAATATTTTGGTGGCATAAAGTGTTATTTCTGTATCAAAACCTGAAATAAGGATTACTGTTTCTGACTGGAATACACTGCCAGCCTTGGCAGTAAAACTTTTCTGACATCATAATATAAGAATTCCACTGGAGTCTTTTTTTTACTGTACAAATAAAATGATGAAAAGGTAGTTAAAATAATAAATAAGAGCAAACAAAAGGATTACAGAGGCATCAAAAGGCTCCAAACATTCATTCTTCAAGATAAAAATTCTCAGTATGCACTTACCCTTTAAAACACAATGTCTGTGCTGGCGAAGCCTTGTCAGTCTGATTTACACAAGAGTTTGCATAACCTTCATACCTTGCTGTAGAAATGAGGCTTGGGAGTACGTGTATTGTTTGGAAAGATGCACAAGAAACAATCAACTTGGATATTTATTCTCTCCTAGCAGTGTTTTATGGATCCCTACTCCTCCTTCCTGCAAACTGCCTTCTGAAGTTCTCATTCTGAATGTTTCAGAGTTGCCCCAACCCAAAATATGCTTGGCTAACCAGTCTACAGAGTCCCTCTCAGCGCCGATGTAAGACACGTTGGAGAGGGGCTGGGAGTCGGGGCAGTCAGCTGATGGAAGCACCCACAAGTGGGAGTGAGTAGTGCAGCCTATCCACACAGCTGTTTAAACCACTCACTCCTGAATGTGTCCACAGACTTTCTGGGAGTACCGAGTGGTGCAGGGACTGGCTTACCATGATTCGGTAAGTGTCCACATGGCAGCATTTGCACCACAGCAACCCGAGCGCTTGACTTACTGTGGTGCAAATGCTGCCGTGTAAACACGGCTTTAGTGTAGGTACAACAGTGTTGCTGTAACATGGACTATTGCTTTAAGGTTTTACAGTAGTCACATAATTCTCCATTAAAGAAAAAAAATCAAAAATTCTGTCATACAGCAATACTGCATGCAGAATATAAATATACTGTATATAAAATATGCAACACACAACAGCAACTAATGTGACTTATTTATGACAGTATATGTAGAAAGCGAATCACTTAAATAGGGTGATGGCATATTTAGTGGAAGTAATGGCTTTAGGTCAGAAATATTTCATTTCTTCTGATTGTAGCTTTAACATTGCTAAATTTGAGTTCAGCGTACTACCAGGCTGCTGTATTAGTAGGTTCAGGTAAGGGCAGTGGAGGAATATTTTATGTCTGATTTGTAAACAAAACATCAGTAAACACTGTTGGAAAGCATTTTAATGGCTTCTTTTTATTGCAGCAATAAATTTTCATCGCCTTTAAAAGCTGAGGTTGTTGAAACAACATTCATGTGAAATTCTGAAAGCACAACAGGGTTAATAGGTCCAAGAACTCAACGGCAAATTGCTATGCAGGACACTAAAGGAAGATAGAGCAGTGAAGGATACAGAGGGGTCACTGAGGTGTTTGTAGTTTTGTGGTAGATCCTTGTCTGTTAGCTGTAAGCTGTAGATAAAAAAATAATATTGTGTGCATCGTATAAGTGGTGTCATAACTGGAACTGGGGCATCTGCTTGTGATGTGCCAGTTACAAAATGGTTTGAAAAGTAAGCCAAATAATATACTGTAGTAAGCAAATCTCATATAGTAATTGGATAAATAACAAATGGGATGAGGACTCTATCTATCTATCTATCTATCTATCTATCTATCTATCTATCTATCTATCTATCTATCTATCTATCTATCATATATGGTTTCCCTTTGACCTGCATGATTTTCACCAGCACTGTGCTCAGGTATGCAGCCCTTGTTTTTTGCTACTGGTAGCGGTTTTACAATATGCAGCTGTTAACCAATGAGACTGCAGCATTTTCTCTACCCATTTTATAATTTATTAATAACAAACCAGTACCAAATTACATTGATAAAGAGAGTGCACTTTTGTTCCAGTGTCTGTGTGTGTGTGTGTGTGTGGAAGGGGGCACTATAACCCACTTGTGAGGTCATGAACTTCCTGCCCCCACACAAATGCAGATAATGTGTGTATTTTGAGTCAAGCCATTATGTATTCAATTTATTCAACATTAGTTTAAAAGTTATGACTTTGAAATCTATGATTTGTTTTAAAATATAACTGTTTCAATGTTGCTTCACCTGCTGGCTTCAGTGCTGCACAGGGTTATTATGGTGCCATCAGTATTGTGGAAGCTGCTCTCTAATTGGTTCTCAACTTGAGGGTAGTGACTGTGACATATGAAACATCTAGATACATTTTTATCTTCAAGTAAGATGGTAAACATAGAAACACAGAAGGTAAAGAGGATCTACCTATAATAGACTTGGGGGTGAAGTTATTGAATACATTGAGAGCTTTAAGTACAGGGGGTTGTTTGGGATTCTGCCCTTTCCTTTGAGCCTCATATTTCTTACGTTATAAAAGACTATTCATCAGAGGCTGATTCTGCTTGTTAGCATCTATGATTTTTGTTTTAACTCTAGAATCCTGTAGCCCATCGTCTACTATTCTCAATATGAGTACTAGACCCTTGGGTACTTACTGATATGGGTGCTAGCAAAAAGTTACTTGCTAGGTTACAGGTTACTTTTAACAGTATTTGTCATTTTGTCTAAAATCTACCCAGGTATGTCCATTGCTGCCAGATATACCAGGTGATAAGGTGCCATACCCTGGAGGATAGGCTTAACTTATGAATGGGTGTACTGTTACACAGATCTCAACTGAAGTTCCATGCTCAAACCATAGATTCACTTTTTACTAGGACAGTAAATTCTTTGGGAAGCAGGTCCAAGTGTACAGCCACTTTTAAAACTCCTTTTTTTAAACCATTTTGGGCAAAGGTCTATTCTATTCAAAGTTCCAGAGTTTTATAATTTAATTCCAACGGCATTTACTGATTCCCTCACATTGGGGACTATACACTATTATGCACCAGATACATGCGAGAGGAGCATATCCGGCCCTTACAGCTCCGCACTCACAGACAGGCACACAGTGACCAGCATTCATTATCACCAGCCTCCACTGTGCCTATGTTAGTGGCCCTGTCCTCCCAGGTGAGCAGGATTGTGGGGGTGGATCGGAGGATGCAGTCGGGCATCTAGTTGGATGCTCATCCTTGTCCCATTTTAGATCCCCTGCAGTGTACAGAGCAGCGTGTGCCCCAAAATTCCAAATAATTGGTTAAGTGCCTGAATGGCTACACCCAGCCCTCCTTGCCTTACCTGAAGGCTTGGGCAGGATGGTAGGGGGGGTCCTGGTTGTCCTATGGTTTGTGGCAGTACTCTGTGGAGGGTGCACAACTGATACAGCAAGGTCCTTGCTGCCGAATATTGTGTTCTGCTAGCCAAGCACTCTGCCTCTTCATGAATGGCACAGAGTGCAGGCATGCCCCATGACATTCCCTGGACTGTCTGCATGTGCATCTGAATGAACAGCCAGGGCATCGACAGTGGAAGGGATACGTACCCCTTCTGTGAATGCCTCTGGGGGTACACGGTTCCCACAGTGTGAGAGCATTCCAACTTTGGGTTGCCTACACACCATTGATACATGACACATAGGCAATCCATTTTTTCGTGCATAGCCCCCATTGTGCATTCTTAAAGTGAGACTGAAAAAATGGTTGTACTCAAGAAATAACAGCACATGTTAACGATCATTTTATATTGTTGTATTTGGTATACAGTGTTTCTGTAATTGTATGTACTTTATGGATGTGAAAATGAGCACTTTCTGCTCATCTGCTAACAATTCTAAAAAAAAATCAAATCATAATGAAATCAAAGGACAGAAGAATACTAGGGGCCTCATAGTCCATCGCAGACCATTTGCATCATGATAACAATAGTGTTCAGTTACCAGGGAGCAATATTCAGACAGACAGGGTGCCCCGTCAGTCCACACTGACTGTCTTATTATTGAGCCATGATAGTGGTGCACATAGTGCATATGGGCATTTCTTCCAGAGCCTGCTGCCAGCAACAGGCTCCTAGTAGTGATGGCAGATTGTGCATCCCAAACAGGACAACACTGTTGCTCTTTGGAGCCATATTTAGTGGCCAGCATGCTAATGGATACATATGGCATGCACAGTGGGAAGGGTTTATTCATGTGTCATTTTATGTCCATTGCTTGCTCTGCACAAATATGGAGGAGAATGGTGCAAAGTCTTGGCAGCCACTTCACACTGAAGCCTTATCTACTTATGCCACTACTAGCAATCTAATGGAGTCCCTGCCTCCCGTCCTCCTTCTTGTTCATCCAATTGCCATATTATTAAATGTGTTTGTCCTTGGCAATTAGGTGGTCCCCCATCCTGCTTATTTGCAACCAGAACACAACCCGACCCTCTCCTGGCCCACCTACTCAGCAACAACCACCCCCATCACCGGTCAGCCCCTGGCTCACCCATCTGTACATTGATGAGACATCAGTAGGTCTTCAAACGGTGACCACCACTGCCCTTCTGTTCTCCATCCTAGCTGGCCACTTTCTGAATGACAGGGAACAAGCATGTGCATAATGCATAAACGGCATGTTATACAGTACACATTCTTGGTCCCTGTCATTCTGATGGCAATCAGCCAAGCTGGTGAGTGGAGGGGCTGTGTGAGACACCATCTGAAGACTTACCTGGCAGTCTAGCTGTCTGCCAACTCACTCCAATCCCTGAGAAAATGACAAGAAAAGCCCTGGATATCTAGTGCAACCCCCACCCTCATCCACAAGAAAAATGACAAAGACTACTCTAGCAGTCTAGTCTAGCACTTCTGATAACTGTATCCCATTGGCATGAAAAAGGCCCTGGTACTCAGAATGTATGACCTCATGCCAAACAACCTGAGCCCCAAAGGGGCACAGGAATGCAGCCACGATGTGGCACTTGTTGATGCCTTAGCACCAAAGCTGATATGGCCAAACACCATAGCTGCCGTGGCAGTACCTCTGACAAGAATATGGTTGTTCCAGGAAAGAACATGATTTGGGAAAGGCCCTACTGACTCTGATAAAGAAGGTAATCCCTACTTACCACACTCAGGTTGTCCCCCCCCACAACAAGTGAATAAGGGTGGAATCAGGAAGAGGGTTACCTGCCTTCAGAGATGACAAAACTGGAACCAACTAATGCCAGACTATGGCCTGTTTTCTTACCCAGTGCTGTAATGCTCTGATGGGAAAAAGCCATGTTGCACTGACCATTTCTTTCTAAGTACCCATTTCTTGGGAAGTCGTATAAGTGGCCACATACACAGATCTCTTTCATGCTTCAGTGGGGACATGTAAGCATGGATCAGCAGGGCACTGCCAATATCAGACCTCCGAGTCAAGCAGTTTGTAAATGTTGCCATCAGACAAAGTTTGTCTGTCCACACCCTGAACAGTGTGACAGTAAGCCCATTACACTTTTTTTCTGAGTTAAAAGATTTTTTATTGACGAAACAGATAAACCATTACCATTACAGATACTTTAAGAGTAAAACACTATAACTAAATATAAGTAGTTAGATATCTTTTAAGGCGACATCACAAATTATATGTTTAATGTAGAGTACAGTCTCCAGCTTTTCCAAAATGTTTACAATAGTAACCAGAAAATAATAGCAGAAAAGCTGCTGGAGCTACATAACTGCACTGGAAAATCCCTTAGAAATAAAAGCTTGGGCTGGTCTGGTGGCGCTGAAGGTTGAGGCACTGGATGCCACACCTGGCGCTACACTGGTGACCCGGGTTCGGGAATGGACTCGGGTCACTGCGGAGCTGGTATGGGGGGTGGGATCAGGATTGAGTCTGCCTAATGGTGGCTTTCCTCTCCAGGGGGAAGGGGGTCACCCTTCTGTGGTCTCGCCGCCTCTGGGTGGAGATCCAGTGGGGGTACAGGTGGGTAATGGGCGACCTGTAGGGTGAGGCATCCTGCAGTGCATGATGCATGCTTGCCTCCACACATGTGCGCTCATGCCAAGGATGTAAGGATGGGTGAAAATGGGGGAAAACGGCTAAACAAATAATAGAAAAAAAAAGAAATAAAATCTTGGTGGGGGGTACAAAGGATGGTTAGAGATTAGGATGCTGTTGTGTAGGGGCTGGTACACATAGAAACAGGTCCCATATCTTACTATTTCTGGCCCGGTTTTGGGTTGAACACTGAGACATCTGTTCCTGTTTTGCAAGTTTGGTTAAGGCTGCTATCTAATCTGAAAATGTAGGCATTTTAGGGACCTCCATTTCAGAAGGATTTGCTGTTTGGCTTCTGGCACAACAAAGGTTAGCCATGTCTTTGCATAGTGGTCAACCATAGGTTACATGGATAGGTCTTCCAAAACCTAAATGAGGGACTTTTTAGTACCAGAGATGCAGGGATTGACTCCCAAAACTGTATACTATGAGACCAGTAATAGGTTAAAGAGGGGCATTGCCAGAGAATGTGTTTGAGGGTTCCTAACTCCAAGTGGCACCTCTAACATGTATCTGAGCTTATAAGGCCCATTTTGTACAGAACCTCAGGGGTGTGGTACCACCTATATAGAATTTCCTTTTGTATGCGTTGATACCTTTGATCTCAAAAAGTCTTGCTATGGAGGCTAGCCCAGTCCTCATCCAAAAGGGATATATGTAAGACTTTTTCTCAAGCCAGCATTTGTTTGTGAAGGAGGGTACAGCTGGGGGCTAGTAGGCTCGACCTTTTTACACATTTGCTAGGGTTTAATCTTCAAGGTGGCTAGTAGGACCAGCATGGGGTAAGAAAACAACAAGAGCTGCCGCACCAGGAAACACTGTGCAATGGTCTATTAAATAGTTCAGTGTAGTGGAAGACCAGCACCTTTGCTAAGGCAGAGAATGTATTTCTCCAAAAACGTGGACTGAATAAAATAACTCACCGAACTCCAGTTTAGTTTCCTTAGTGCAGTATCCTTTTTATTTATGCAATTTCAAACAGGAGAACAATAAATCCAAAGGTGTGAGGAGCGAGAGATAAAACACACGTCACAATCCAACTTCCTGGTTACATCACCTAAGTCACCTGACGCATTTCGCTCAATCAGAGCTTTCTTAAAGGTGAAGGGAACATACAGGTACAGACATTTAAATAGAAAAACTGTTGAAATGATACACACATGGACAGACACACCATAAAAGACTCAAATACCAGAAGTCATATAAAAATATGTAGGAAATGAGAAAGCAATGCATAAAACAAAGCAGATAACAAGCATTTCATAGTTATTTACAGGATTTCTACTGGTAATTACATTTTCCAGTCCTTATAGTTATATACTAAACTGCACTCAAGTAAAAGAAATATATGGTACATAATTTAAAAATTAATGAAAGACCAAACCGGACTTTGGACAATAGGAAGAAAAAATTGCACATGGTTTAAATAAACTCAGCATCACTGGATAATGCTGGTGCAAATCTGCATAGAAAAGAGAAAAAGATAGAAATATTATTAGAAAATATCATATTAATACATAATGAATACAACATATACACAGTGTAAACCTTATTTTTTCAAGAATGGTTTGACTTCAAGTCTACCATTCAAACCCTTTCCTTCCATTGCCTTAATGGCAAAAATCCAATATTGCTCCCTTTTTAAGAGCAAGTTGTCATAATCACCACCTCTGTTAGGCATAACTGGTTTTTCAATACCCAGATATTTAAAAGTGTGTTCAGTCTTATTTCTTGTCTTAAAAACATGCATTGCTAGGGAGTTGGCAAGATCTTCTCCCTCAATTGCCGTTTCAGGTTCACCAAATCTTAGCTTGAACATCTTTTTTGTTTTACCAACATAGAAGCATCCACACCTGCTGCTGGCCAAGTATACCAAACCCTTGGTGATGCATGTGATAAAACCTCTTACTGGTGTGCTTCTGTTGGTAAGGGAATTTTCACAGAATTTTGTGGTCACCACTTTTTGGCAGAATTTACAGTTTCCACATTTATTGCAACTATCATCCCTTTTAGGAAGCCACATTCGAGGGTCATTCCTAAGGGGTTGCAACAAATGCACTATAGTGTCCTTAATGGTTTTTCCTCCCCTATAGACCATTCTTGGGCCTTTTACATCCAAATCCTTAAAGCCTGGATCTTGTTTTGCTATATGCTAGTGTTTTCTAATGATATCTGCAATTTGTTTGGAATGAGGATTGTAAGTACTTACAAATGTAAGTTGTTGATCTACAGTGCTGATTTTTTTCTCTTTCTACTAACAAAGAATCTCTTGTGATTTTATCTACTTCATTGTCTGTCTCATACAGTAGATCATGTACATATCCTCTTTCTTCCAGTCTAACCCTAAGCTCCTTTGCGCTATCTAACTTGATATAAGTCTTCTGACCCACAATTTATTTTAGTCCTGATGTATTGTCCTTTAGGGATAGACCAAATTACATGTTGTGGATGATTACTACTTGCTAACAGTAAAGTGTTACCATCAGTGGGTTTGCGATATAAATCAGTTATAAGGCCTCCTTGACCATCTTTTTTAATCATAAGGTCCAAAAAAGAAATCTCATTTTTGTTTGCTGTCATACTAAATCTGAGGTCCTCACAACTCTGTTCCATGTAATTCATGAATGAAGTGAGCTCACTCAAAGTGCCCTTCCAATTAACCAAAATATCATCAATAAAACACCTCCATAGATCTATTCTATGGAGATAGGGATTTTTCTCAGAATGGATGACTTCATATTCCCATTTTGCCATAAATAAGTTATTATAATTGGTGGAAAAATTAGCCCCCATGGCAGTCCCTTTCTTTTGTAGATAGAAGTCATTACTAAAGAAAAAAGCATTACAGGTCAAAACAAATTCTGGCAGTTGTAACAAAATCTTGGTACGTGGCTCCAAAATCTCTCTCGTGTTCAAAAAATATTTCAATGCTTCTAGTCCTTCTTTATGTGGGATATTTGTATGTAGGGCAGTTACATCAAATGTTACCAGATACCAATCATCTTGGATATCTATATCCTCTATTACCCTTAAAATATCACCAGTGTCCTTAATATAAGAAGTTATTTGTTTAACTAGATCATTAAGATTGAAATCAACATACTTGGCAAGGGGGTCTGTTAAGGACCTGAGACAATTGGCCTTCAAGGGGGATCAAGCAAATGCTTCTGTATTTTAGGGAGACAATAAAATGTCTGGCAAACAGGGAAATCAATAGTTAAAAATTGAATCACACTGATGGGGACCCAGTTTCTCTCCTTAATCAAGTCAAGGTAACTGTCTATTATTTTTTTGTACTGAAGGGGTAGGATCACATTTAAGTTTTATATCAAATTCCTCTTGGCTTAACTGTCTCTCTATCTCAGATTCATATTTACAAGTATCCATCACCACAATAGCCCCTCCCTTATCAGCCTGTTTTATCTTGATATCTCTATTTTCACCAAGTTGTCTGAGGGCAAATTCCTCCTGTTTACTTAAATTGTGAACATGTTTTTATTTAATTTACCTGATAATCTGTCAATGTAATTTTCACAACTTTTAAGAAATACTTGTAGTGCTGAACAAAGGGGTGGGCAAAACTCAGATTGTGGTCAGAAACTACCATGTGTTTGCATGTAGATATTCTCACCTGAGTTCAGGCCCGTATTCTGTACTTTTCTCAAAAAAAAAAGGACTTCAAACTCGTATTACGGCCCATCTTATAATGATTAATAATGGTATCAAATGTGTTAAAAGTCTTCGTTGGTGTAAAGAACAATCCCCTATTCAATACTTGTAACTCAGTCTCGTTCAATACATATTCTGGAATGTTCACAGCATTCACCATTGGACCCTGGTTCTGCCTCGTCTCGGTCTCCAAAATCTTCCTCATCTTCCATTCTGCTGTCCTCTTCCTTTTTGTGCCACCTCTTCTAGTTCATTTTTTGAAGACATTTTCTGATACCCCACAATATAGCAGTTACTTGAAAGTTTTTCAGAAAACATAAGGAAATAAGAGGAAAAAATTAAATTGATTAAAAAACAGAAGTCTGAGAGAGATGACAGTGACTATAAAGAGGGGAGGATATTTGATTGGTCTGTCAACAAGAAGTTTGCACAGCAAATATCAAGTAATCAGGATTTCACCACCCAAACTCCTCAAAGTGACGAAGTGAATACAACTGTTGGGTTCAGCAAAATACAGGATCCAGAAGAAACAGATCTTTTTTTTTGAGAAGAGGAGATCAAACAATGTGCTACCCCCACCCTCCAGCAAATTCAACAGGGCCCTTGATGCAGTCAAAGAACAACAAGGTGGAACCCTTGGCAAAAAAAAAATAATGAGAAGAGGTGGCACAAAATGGAAGAGGACAGTAGAATGGAAGACAATGAATATTTTGGAGACCTAGACAAGGCAGAACCAGGGTCCAATGGTGAATGTTGTGAACATTTCAGAATATGCATTGAACGAGACTGAGTTACAAGTACTGCCATTGCCTTAAAGGCAAAAATCCAACATTTTATAATAGGGGATTGTCTTTTACACCAATAGAGACTTTTAACACATTTGATACCATTATTGATCTTTATAAGCTGGGCCGTAATATGAGTTTGAAGTCCTTTTTTTTTGAGAAAAGTACAGAATACAGGCCTGAACTCAGGTGAGAATATCTACATGCAAACACATGGTAGTTTCTGACCACAATATGAGTTTTGCCCACACCTTTCTTCAGCACTGCAAGTATTTCTTAAAAGTTGTGAAAATGACATTGACAGATTGTCAGGTGAATTAAATAAAAAAAAATCACAATTTAAGTAAACAAGAGGAATTTGCCCTCAGACAACTTGGTGAAAATAGAGATATCACCATAAAATAGGCTGATAAGGGAGGGGCTGTTGTGGTTATGGATACTTTTAAATATGAATCTGAGATAGAGAGACAGTTAAGCCAAGAGGAATTTTATATAAAACTTAAATGTGATCCTACCCTTCAGTACAAAAAAAATTATAGAGAGTTACCTTGACTTGATTAAGGAGAGAAACTGGGTCCTCATCAGAGTGATTCAATTTTTAACTGTTGATTTCCCTGTTCACCAGACTTTTTATTGTCTCCCTAAAATACACAAGAATTTGCTTGATCCCCCTGGGAGGCCAATTGTCTCAGGTAATAATTCCTTAACAGTTCCCCTTGTCAAGTACGCTGATTTCCATCTTAATGATCTAGTTAAACAAATACCTTCTTATATTAAGGGCACTGGTGATATTTTAAGGGTAATAGAGGATATAGGTATCCAAGATGATTGGTATCTGGTAACATTTGATGTAACTGCCCTACATACAAATATCCCACATAAAGACGGACTAGAAGCATTGGAATTTTTTTTGAACACTAGAGAGATTTTGGAGCCATGTACTGCGATTTTGTTACAACTGGCAGAATTTGTTTTGACCTGTAACACTTTTTTCTTTGCTAATGACTTCTATCTACAAAAGAAAGGGACTGCCATGGGGGCTAGTTTTGCCCCCAATTATGCTAACTTATTTATGGCATAATGGGAACATGAAGTCATCCGTTCTGAGAAAAATCCCTATCTCCATAGAATAGATCTATGGAGGCATTTTATTGATGATATTTTGGTTATTTGGAAAGGCACTTTGAGTAAGCTCACTTTGTTCATGAATTACATGGAACAGAGTTGTGAGGACCTCAGATTTAATATGATAGCAAACAAAAATGAGATTTCTTTTTTGGACTTTATGATTAAAAAAGATGGTAAATGAGGCCTTATAACTTATTTATATCACAAAAACCCACTGATGGTAACACTTTACTGTTAGCAAAGTAGTATTCATCCATAACATGTGATTAGGGCTATCCCTAAAGGGCAACACATCAGGACTAAAAGAAACTGTGGGTCAGAAGACTTATATCATGTTAGATAGTGCAAAGGAGCTTAGGGTTAGACTAGAAGAATGAGGATATGCTCATGATCCACTGTATGAGACAGAAAATGAAGTAGATAAAATCACAAGAGATTCTTTGTTAGTTGAAAAAGAAAAAATCAGCAATGTAGATCCACAACTTACATTTGTAAGTACTTACATTCCTCAGTCCAAACAAATTGCCAATATCATTAGAACAGACTGGTATATAACAAAACAAGATCCAGGTCTTAAGGATTTGGATGTAAAAGGCCAAAGAATGGTCTATAGGAGAGGAAAAAAACATTAAGGATACTATTGTGCATTTGTTGCAACCCCTTAGGAATGACCCTCGAATGTGGCTTCCTAAAAGGGATAAAAGTTGCAATAAATGTGGAAACTGCAAATTCTGACAAAAAGTGGTGACCACGAAATTCTGTGAAAATCCCCTTACCAATAGAAGCACACTAGTAAGAGGTTTTATCACATGCATCACCAAAGGTTTGGTATACTTGGCCAGCTGCAAGTGTGGATGCTTCTATGCTGGTAAAAAAAGGATGTTCAAACTAAGAATTGCTGAACAGGAAAGGGCAATTGAGGGAGAAGATCTAACCAACTCCCTAGCAATGCATGTTTTTTAAGACAAGAAATAAGACTTAACACACTTTTAAATATCTGGGTATTGAAAAACCAGTTATGTCTAACAGAGGTGGTGATTATGACAACTTGCTCTTAAAAAGGGAGCAATATTGGATTTTTGCCTTTAAGGCAATGGAAGGAAAGGGTTTGAATGGTAGACTTGAAGTCAAACCATTCTTGAAAAATTGAGGTTTACACTGTGTATATGTTGTATTTATTATGTTTTAATATATTTTCTAATAATGTTTCTATCTTTTTTCTTTTCTTTGCAGATTTGCACCACTATTATCCTGTGTTGCTGAGTTTATTTAAACCATGTGCAATCTTTTCTTCCTATTGTCCAAAGTCCGGTTTGGTCTTTCATTAATTTTTAAATTATGTACCATATGTTTCTTTTACTTGGGTGCAGTTTAGTATATAACTATAAGGACTGGAAAATATACTTACCAATAGAAATCCTGTAAATAACTATGAAATGCATGTTACCTGCTTTGTTTTATGCATTGCTTTCTCATTTCCTACATATTTTTTATATGACTTCTGGTATTTGAGGTTGTTTATGGTGTGTCTGTCCATGTGTGTATCACTTCAACAGTTTTTCTATTTAAATGTCTGTACCTGTATGTTCTCTACACCTTTGAGAAAGCTCTGATTGAGCAAAATGCATCAGGTGACTTAGGTAATGTAACCAAGAAGTTGGATTGTGACATGTGTTTTATCTCTCGCTCCTCACACTTTTGCATTTAGTGTTCTCCTGTTTGAAATTGTGCATATAAAATTGATACTGTACTAAGGAGACTTATCTGGAGTTCAGTGAGTTATTTTATTCAGTCCTCGTTTCTGGAGAAATACGGTCTCTGCCTTAGCAAAGGTGCTGGTCTTCCACCACACTGAACCTGCATAGGGGTACCTACTGGGCTTGTATCCATTCTTAATCTGCCAGTGACAGCCTACCTAATTTGCAGGTACAACCAAAAAAATTATCATGGTTTGGCAGATTGAAAGTAGATGCTTATTTTTGAAATGTGTGGTTAGCACCCTAATTATGATCCACCAGGTGTCCATCAAGTGTCCAGCTGTAAGGATATCTTTCTGGATCCAAGTGACCCATTTTATTGATTTACCATCTATACATATATTGTCCCAGGTTGTTTCCCACTTAGCAAGATGCATGGATATTCCACCACAGTGCTGAAGGCATTATTTTCCATGCTGTTTGTGCAAAGTGGTGGGGGGCAGTTGGAGACACCCCAGAAGGACCTTTCTGCCTGAGTTACCACACATCAAGGAACTCTGGCATGTGGGTTATCCTTATCCTCTACACCCTGCCAGAGAGGCATTTTGTGTGATAGAGACATAAACCACTAGAGGTTCTGTCTGATTCCTGCAGTTTGGTGGGCCCACAGCAAGTAAACAGTCCATCCATCTCTGCTGTCTGGGGTTCTGAGTCTAGCCAAGCTGAAGCAGGGGAAATTTCCCATTCTTAGAGGAATGAGAGTAAAAGTTTCTCCAACCTTTGGAATTTTGTTGCATGAATGTGCATGAGGAGATTACTGAGGCAAAACAAGATCTTCAGAATGCCATCATTTTGTAAGCAACAATTTTCCCTAAAAGGTGAGATTAAGGTGCTACCTTCTAGCAAAGTACGCTTCCAGTTGCTTTGTTAACGGGTTTAGATTTAGGTCCACCATCTGTTTGAAATCAGGGGAATGACCCTGCCAAAATATTTAAGATGGCAGAGGGATCATTTCATATCTAGATGGAGGATCTCTGTTGGCTGACTCTTTTTGTGTAGTGGCATTACCTCCATTTTTGGACTAGTTGACTTTCAGGCCGGATATGTAACTGAAATCACTCAGGATTTGCAAAGCAATAGGCGTGGATAGTTTGTGTTTGGATATGGCCAAAACAAGTCATCTGTATAAGATTGTGTTTTGTGGTCCTCCCTGCCCATACCAATACCTACCATATAAGGGGAATGTCAAATTTTCAGGAAAAGTGGATCCATTGTGATAAAGTACAGCATGAGGTAGACTGGACACCCCTGTCACATGCTTCTGCCAAGTGATATAGAAGGTGATATCTGCCCATTTGTGAGGATGGAAGCTGAGGGGCTAGAATATAGTAATTTGGTCCAATCAGTGAAAGCCTGGCCAAAATCCATAGCTGCCATTGCCTGGTAAAGGTACTCCAATTCTATAGAGTCAAAGGCTTTCTTGTGTTAATGCTGAGTAACATGGTGGTATCTTTCTGGTGTGGAGCAGCCCAATAACATCAAGGACAGCACTAAGGTTATCTGAGGCCATTATGCCCTTGACTAAGCCAGTTTGGTGGTGTTCTATGACATTTAATATGACCTTTTCAAGCATTTGGGCAACTAGTTTAGCAAGGATTTTGACATCTATATTTAGCAGAGAAATGGAGTGTTAGTTCACAGAGATAAGGTGTTTCTTGCCTGGTCTAGGGATGAGGGTGATAAGGGGCTCTGACATAGATAGAGAGAAAGGGAGCTGTCCTCATGTGGCCACTGTCGTATAGACCACAATCAGTTTCTTATCCAGAGAAGGGAGGAAGGACTGATAAAATTCCACTGAGAGGCCATCAAGTCCTGGCATTTTTCTGGGCTGGTAAAGCTTTGACAGCAGCCTGCAGCTCAAGTTCAGAGATGGAGGCCTCTACACTTGTGTCTTTCTGAGGCGAAGCAATTGGCTGCCGTTAAGAAAGTCCTGCAAGGTCGGTGGAGTGTGGGCCATCAATGAAACTGGTAGAGGTCCTTGTAGTAGTTGAAAAATGTTTTATTTATGTCTGTGAGTTTGGTGGAGATCTGGTTGTGGCCTTCCTTAACACCTGTAAGGTGCTTGCCAGCCTGCTGCATTTTGGCTCTATAAGCTAGGAGGCAACCAGACATCTCCTCTGATTCCCAGTATTTATGAACTATTCACTGTGTGTCTTTCTGCACCACAGTGTGGGACACTTTGCTGATACTTATGCTGCAAAATCTCCTATGTTAGTTCCAGAGAGAGTATTTGTATGAAGTTGTATGATGCTTCCTTCTGCTTGAGTGTGGCTTCAAGCTGGTGAGCTCTGTGAGCCTTTATTTCATTACACAGGCAGAGAAATTAATGATTCTGCCATGATTAACTGCTTTAAATGCATTCTAATTGGTTTATGGGGAGATGTCAGGCATGTCATTGATATCAAAGTAAATTCTGATCTCAGTTTTCAACCACTGCTTAAAGTTTAAGTCCTGAAACAGAAAGTTTTAAGTCACCATCCTGTTGTGAATGTAAGAGAGGGCTTAGAGTTAGGACCAGGTTCACACAGCTATGGTTGAAGCTGAATTTGAGTGGTCTGAATTGAGGGTAGCAGGTCAGCCTGGATAAGAAAGTAATCTATACTGCTGCTAGTGTTATGCCTGTCAGAGTGGAATGTGAAGTCTTTGCCAGAGGGGTGAGTTACCCTCCAGGGATCTTCAAGGTAGACCTCCTGGGAGAGTACATGGGCAGCTTGGCAGGACCTCATGAGAAGTGTGGAGAGGTATCTAAGTTTGTCAATAAGAGGGTCCCAGACTTCATTGAAATCCCCTCCCATGATTACCCTATCCTCTGGTGCATGCCTAGAGATTAGAGCCTATGCTACTTCTGGGAAAAGTGATCCTGTGTCCTTGCTCAGCACATACTGTAGATATTACCCAGTATTAGGACATGGTCATCAGTTTTCAGATGTACCAGAATCCATCTCTCCTCCTTGCTGTTATCCACTTTTAGAATCTATCAGAAGTTTCTTGTGGATAAAGATTGCCAATCCTCTGGCCTTGGAGGTACAGTAGCTATCTTCGGTGTCACCCATCTATTCCCTTTTGACTTTCTGCATCTCATTGGGCAACATGTGTGTCACCAGAATCAGGGCAAAAACACAGTGCTCTTTCTTCAGGTGAGTTAATACCTGCTTATACTTAATGGAGAGTTGGGTCCCTGGAAAAGGAAAAGAAAGAAAAAAAGCAAAAGCATAGAAAGAGGAGACCATTGTGGTCCTCAAAGGAGGTGGCAAAAAAGGTAAAGGCTAAAGTTGTGGTATTCAGACAGTATAAGAAGACCCAGAGAGAGGAGGAGGACAAGGAAGAGTATCAGGAAAAACAGAAGGAGATAGGGAAGGCTGTATGGAGGTCTAAGGCACAAACTGAAGAAAGAATAACTCGGGGGGTATCAAAGAGGGATAAGATATTTTTTTAGGTATGTTAGGGAATAAAGGAAGACTACAGGAAGGATTGTAAGGTTAAGGTTGGAAGAGTGGAATTGTACAGAGGAGGACCAAGAAAGAGTGGACATCCTGAACAGATACTTCTGTTCAGTGTTTGCAATGGAAGGTGAAGGACCATGAAAAAGCAAAAGGAGCATTGATGGGAGGGAAACATAGAAACATAGAATTTAACAGCAAATAAGGACTGCTTACCCCACCCAGTCTGCCCATTTCCCTACCTAATGGATAAGCTGCAGATCCTAGTTAACCAGCATCCCACTTCTTTCTACCCCCACACCCTAGAATTGCCTTATGAGTGTCCCATGCATGCTTGAATTCAACCACTGTCTTTGACTCCACAGCCTCCTTCGGAAGGCCGTTCCATGCATCCACAACCCTCTCTGTGAAAAAATACTTCCTTACATTACCTCTGAGCTGCACCCCCATCTTCAAATTGTGCTCCGCTTGTTCTCGCACACTTCTTTTTTTGAAAGATGCTACCCTCTTGGACTTTGTTGCTTCCCTTGAGATACTTGAAATTTTCTATCATGTCTCCCCCCTCCCTCCTTTCCTCTAGGCTGTACATATTAAGCTCCTTTAGTCTCTCTTCATATGTCTTCCAGTGCAGACCCTGCACCACCTTAGTTGCCCTCCTCTGGACAGCTTCCATCCTGTCTATGTCCTTGCGGATATTGAGTCTCCAGAACTGCATGCAGAACTCCAGATGGGGTCTCACCAGCTGTCTGTACAGAGGGATAACAACTTCCTGTTTTCTACTGGTGATGCCTCTCCATATGCATCCCAGTATCCCCCAGCCCTCCTTACTGCCTTCTCACATTGCTTGCCCACCTTTAAGTCATCTGATATGACTATCCCCAGGTCCCTTTGCATTTTTGTTGTTGTTAGTATTACACCCCCCATTGTGTACTCTTCCCCTAGGTTTTTGTTTCCCAGGTGCATTACCTTGCACTTCTTAGCATTGAATCTAAGTGCCATACATTTGACCATTCCTCTAACCTTGCCAAGTCCCTTCTCATCCAAGTGGCCATCAGTTCTTTCTCTGAGGAGACAGTTCAGAAAGCACTCTCTAACCTGAAGGTGAATAAAGCTATGGGACCAGACAACATGCAACCAACAGTGCTGAATGAAATGGAGGTACTGGCTGCACCTTTGCAGACCTATGTAACAGACCTCTGGAGACTGAAGTGGTCCCAGAGAACTGGAGAACGGCTGATGTAGTCCCACTTCAAAAAGGTGGTAGCAAGAAAGAGGCAGGCAGTTGTAGGACTGTTAGCTTGACATCAGTGGTGGGTAATTAATTGAGACACTACTTAAGAAAAGTATGTATCTGTAATCCAGCAGATTACAGGATGTGAGGCAGCATGCATTCACAGGGGGAGGTCATGCCAAACAAATCTGATTTCTTTGACTGGGTGACCAAGCAGTTAGATCATGGTAAATTGGTGGGCATGGTCTAACTGGATTTTAGCAAGGCTTTCAGCACTGTTCCACATAGGAGATTGGTAAGCAAGCTGAGTGTCTTAGGCGTGGGCAACAAGGTGGTAACCTGGGGAAGAAACTGGTTAGGGGATAGGAGACAGAGGGTGGTGACAAATGGAATATGCTCCTAGGAAGGGAGGGTGACTAGCGGGGTACCTAGGAGTTTAGTGCTGGGACCAGTCCTCTTTAATGTCTTCATTAGTGACATAGCAAAGAGCCTGGAAGGAAAGGTCTGCCTCTCTGCAGATGACATTAAGATATGCAACATGGTGGACACTCAGGGGAATGGGCAGGAAAGGTTGGGCAGATATCTAAAAAAAACTGAAAGTGTGGTCAAGGGTATGGAAGCTGGGTTTTACTGAAAATTACAAAATAATGCACTTAAGCAATAGAAAACTAGGGGTGAGTACAAACTGGGTTGCTTGATACTCAAAATTACCAAGTATGAAAGAAACCTGGGGATAGTCATATTAGATGACCTAAAGGTATCTAGGTATTGTGACATGGCAGTCAGGAGGGTTAATAGGATGCTGGGGTGCATAGGAAGGGGTATCACCAGCAGAAAAAAGTCAGAGGTTTTGCCCCTTTATGGATCGCTAGTAGGGCTCCACCTTGACTACTGTGTCCAGTCCTGGAAACCACATCTCAGGAAGGACATAGACAGAGTGGAGGTGGTCCAGAGGAGAGCTACCAAAATGGTGCATGGTCTGCATCATAAGCGCTACCAAAAGAGGCTAAAGGAGCTCAATATGTACACCCTGGGGGAAAGGAGGAAGACAGGGGATATAATAGAGACTTCTAAATACCGCACCTGGGTTAATAAGGTACAGGAGGAGAATATGTTTCAGAAAAAAGATATTCTGGAACAAGGGGACATGTTTTTGAAGCTGAAGGGGGGGGAGATTCAAGAAAGATGTGAGGAAATACTTCTTCACAGAAAGACTCATTGATTCATGGAACAGACATCCAGATGAGGTAGAGGGTATGAAAACAGTGGTGGGATTGAAAAATGCCTGGGATAGAAACAAATGTATTGCAGGGGTAAGGAACAGTGATGGAAACATAGCACTGTAGATCAGGTGGGTCTACAGGAAAAATGAAGGTAGAAAAAATATATTAAAAAATAAATAAACATAATGGGCAGACTGGGTGGACTAAGCGACCCTTATCTGCCATCAGATTCTATGTTTTTATGTTTCTAATTGTACATTCCAGATCATGAGTTTTAGCATAGCCTTTGTTTTAGTAACCATGAAGCCTGGGGTACATGAGTGGGCATGCAAGGCGAAAGGTGAAGTATGTGGTGGAGAGCATCAACAGGTGGAATAGGGTGATATGTTTATAGGACTCCAAAGGGGAAACAGTGTGCCATGGGGATAATGTTTTTTTGGAATACGTAGAGTAAGAAATTAGAATACTTTGTACAATTACAACTATTAGTGTTGGTCCATCTTGGTGCCACTGAGCTGTAATACAGCTATATATTCATTAAACTTGAAAGAGCGTGAACAGTTAAATATCACAGTGTAACTAAAAAGCATATATCAGTATCCTTGAGTCAGTTAAAGCATCCAGATAACTAAATGCTCATGGTAAATATCAAGCAATCATAAATAGGACCATTGGGGAGGAAACTGACAATTCCAGGGGCTTCGGAGATGCTATGCCCTCCATGAAGCAAAAGTTAATCCCTGAATAGATAACCATACTGACAAAAGAATAAGACTGCTACCTTCCTCAGACAAGAGGGGGAGCCAAGTCAATGTTCTTAAGCTAAGTGAGTTCAAAGGGAGAATAATGTATGCAATCCCAGTTTATAGCAAGGACAGGAAGGGAATAATAATGGTACAGTCAGCATCTAGAGTGGGGGGAAGGGAGAGAATATTGGACACTATGGTAATCCTAGAGGTGCACCAGGATACCTGGGCTTTGGCAACAAGCTGGTTTGGAGGGAGGTCAATGAGGGGCAGTAATGCTGGTTTAGAGTGCAGTACAATTTTGTGGAATGAGTCAGAAGAAGCAGAAAGAAGGATATAGAACTGAGGGTGAGGGGTTGGGGGGATAAATGTGTGAGTATTAAGGATCTCTCACTAAGCTTGCCACCTCCATTTCCACCAAGAGGTAAGATGCTTCAATTCCAGTTGAAATGCACAAGTCACTGGCTCCTTTGAGGTTTCTTTGCTTCTATAATGGGGGACCACCATCAGAATCTCCCCAGAGCAAAGTTTGAGGATTTCATGGTGGGGCCATCCTCAAGGTAATTATTAAGTAGACCCTAAGGGTGCATGTGCGGTGTCTGGGGACCACTCAGGGTCTCTCAGTGTACCTGCCAGAGGCAGAACAGCAAAGCATTAGGGCTTTATTTCGATATACAGCTGTTTCAGCAAAACCAAAATAGCACAACCAACACAGCAACAGCAACCCATTCAATATCCACAGTGTCAAACGTGTTGTCAGAGCGCTGTATGGATACAGCGACTCCTGGTTTTGGCTGCTCTCCCCAGTAAACTGTCCCCCCGGAGTTGATTATATTTAAGTCCAGGGGGGATGCGGGGGGGGAAGCCCCCCACAAACAGTCTAAATGTACCCCTGTACATGGGGCACAGTGGCCGTTGATCGACACATTTGCCAGGCGATGTGATCGCCGTTAGCAAATGTGTGTTGCTGTAATGTCTATTGACAACTTTGTTGTTGACAAGACTTGGTGGAACCTTCATTTCTGAAGGACTGTACACAGAGGTGCTCCAGTATGTGAAACTGAAAAACCTGTTCTATGTATCAGTTTCCATGTGGTTTCATCCAGGCAAAGTCATTTGGTTGGGTGCTCTGCAGTCATGTTGCTCTTGTATTGTGGCCTGGATTAGTGGCTGTGAGAGGTGGGAAAGGTTTCTAGCAATGGAGTCAAGAAAGATGCACTATATCAGCAGGAAAAAGGAAAAGGAAAGAAAGGAAAGGACAGTAATGGGGGGTTAGGGGTAGGGTATTCAGGAGTCTGAATGTAAAGACATTCATGGTGAGGGGGGTACCTCCATATCACTTTGTGGAGTATTGCACTCCTTATAATGTCACAGAAAGTAAAAGTATGCTACATTGCACAGCAGAACTGCAAACTAATGTAGGGTGACAAGCCCCAAGCAAGACAGTTTGTCAATGTGGAAGTCTGAGATGCAGTCTGTGCATACTGTTATTCATGAAGTGAAGGTGCTGTCACTCTGGTTGTTATGACAACCCAGTACTGGGTGGTCAAAGGCCACAATGAATGAAGCAAATATGTCTGAGTTTTAGTGACCCTTAATAAGTTGGTGCAGGTGAGCTGAATTAGGCAGAGCTAGAGAAACTGACTGTAGTGAGGGAGATGGTGCTATTATCGCAGACATAGTTGAGATGGTTAAGACCACAAATTACTCAGGCTGGTATCCCCATGGTGTGCATTATACCATCATTGTGGTGCTACTGTTTGGTACAGGGTCAGTGCAGGGCTAAATGCCACCATATTTCAGTGGTTGCTACATGACCTATTTAGCCTGTCATGGAAGGTTGAACAAAATACCCACCTGGGGGATGAAAAAAATGCCCACATGGGGGACGATGACCAGGAAGTATAGGGGTTTGTCATATCAGTAATGGATATGCACTGAAGTATGTCACCCAATAGGAAAATGTTAGCATCGATGAGTCGAAGAGAACACCTTGCAGCATACAGGCATAATCTCACAAGAAGGCAATTCTACTGGTTTCAGTGAGCTAGTGTCTGATGCATGAGGGTGGGAAGCTGCCTGAAAGCTGAGAAGAAATGTCCTGCAGCTGGAGCTCAGGAGTAGATGTTCTTAGGAGGTTCTAATAGTGTCTGTGAGGTGGGCAGCTTGGTCTATCATTGTGGTTCAGGAGAGACAAAGGACAGTTTTAAGTCCAAATACAGTCTGCAGATTCTGTACTGGGCAGTTGAAGTAGTTGCTTTCCATTGCCCTTTTGATCATTCTTTGAACTGGTCCAGTTGAACTACCACATTATCTTGCAGTGTATGCCGATCGCACAGCAACTCCATTACCACAAATGACAGTACAGCGACACAGCAAAGGGTCACTGTACTGTCACCGTGGGACCTCAGCACTGCTTTCTCAGGGTATTGCACCCTCACTCCAAATCAACTCCGACTTGGAGTTGATTATATTTGGTATGGGGTGTGCAGTGGGCAGAGCCCGCTGCATGGTGGGTTCAGGGGGAAAAAGTTTTCAAGGATGGATTTTTTCAGATCGCAACTAGGGTAGACATAAATCCGTTGTTGTAATGTTGGTCGATAAAATATTTGTTGAACCTTCTTGCAGCACTGCAGCATCCCAGACCAAATCTCCTAATATTCTTTGCAAGCCATTGATCCTACTGCTAATTCCAAATGCAGAAGGTTGCAATGAAAGCCAGGCTGAATGTTTCATAGATAATGATTGTGTGAATGAGGAACTACATACTGACTCTGTTATCTCCAGTAGGTTAATGAGAAACTCATACATAGCACAGTGACTACTATCCCTGAACTACAAAGCCCCCATCCCACCCATTCATGGCCTTATTTGTAATATTGTTTATACCCAATTACCAATGCAGCCCTTCTCTCCTCCTTTTCCTGCTCCCACCCTGTACTTCCTATTTTTCACTCCTAACTTCTGCCTTCTGGTGGTCAGTAGTGCAGCTCCTACATCTGTGATGGCCTTCAGTAGGGGTTGGGCAGCAGCCCCTTATCAGATATATCAAATATGGTGGTGTTGGAGTGTATAGTCAGTTTAGCAGGGCCTAAGGGGTGCCAGCATCATGCTGAATGCTACTGGGGATTTTCTACCTTTATTTTATTCCTGGCCACCGGTATACAGGACCTCACATGCTCATGTGCTTATGTGCCCATGAGCACATGAATGCTCATGCACTCAATGATGCCTTGTATACTGGCATGAACACTTAACATCTGCTCATCTCTGACACAGTCAGTGTCCTTCCCTTGGTCTACCACTCTGACTGCATCACCACCTGTGGTCACCAAGGTGGAAGTTTTGCAGTGGGGCCTGCATTCCTACCTCCCTGCAGGAGGACAGTACCCTGTGGAATACTCAGTCCTCCTCCCTCTGAGGGCCTGATCCCCAGGGCTTGTTCCCATACCTAGGTTGCTTGCATCATGACTGACATCCCTGCCATTGCACTTATGAAATGGCATGCCACCATGGCCTTCATGATTGCAAAGTCCTTGCATTGGTCAGTCCTTAAAATAACTTGAACAAAAAAGAAATGCTTGCAAATAAACCACCGATGCAACATGAAACAAGGTGTGTCACGTAGGGAAGTCATATAAGCCAATACCTTGTTTGAACCCAACCAATTCTAACAAGCCTATCTTGAACAAACTCTATAAAGTCATAGAAATCTTTCCTGTAACTGTACCATGTCACTGGTTGTATAGATTGTAAGATCAAGTTGACAATGTAATCCAACCAAACTTCCACAGGTATTCCAGGAACTCCATCAGTGTTTCTGCTGCATTTGGTGTTAACATCCTGGAAAAAGACCCCTGGAAGTGAGGGATTATGTCAGCAATACTATTTGTGAATCTTGATATGTCTGGTCCTGAATTTGATAAACAATTTAAGACAAACAGACTGAGCAGTTTACAGAGGTTTAGTGGCCTTGCATGCAGGCATCTGGCAATGTTGACCACACTGCTATTAGCAGTCCAAACAACAAATTCATGTTATGTAACTTCTTCTCCACTACAACTTGAGTGATATTCTATTAGGGCAATACTTTATTGAGATCTACTATCTTCCATTGCTCTAGGCATGGTTGTGTGCACCACTTTCTCTGAAAATAAATTCCATAGCTATCTCCTTCTAATACAACTGTGAAGAAAATCACAACATTACGGATTGCCTTGCCAACATGGTTGAGACTGTATTGGAGTACTCCATGAAAGTCTTACATGCCATCAGGTCTTTTTTGAACTGGGCTGACAACCTTATCCTGTGCTGGGGCTTCTTCACACCCATCATATTGGAAGCCATTTCCCCAGGAATGTTCTCCCCACTGAATCTGACATAGCACAGCTTTCCTCACAGCCTTAAAGTTGGAAACTAAATGTTTTTGTGGTCACTTTGTCCAAAAGTAGGTATGCCTCCATATCAACCTTGAAGTTCTCAGTTCCAAAGAAGAGCAAAGTAGTCGCATACACTTCTGTCTTGTCTGATGCTGGGGAGATACACAATTCACCTGTTACTTTCTAGACTGAGGATTGAGTCTTTCATAGATTTCTGACCCCTGGGGGCATAAGAAGAAACTTCACAATTAGTGGTTAATGTACTAGAGACTTGTGACATCTTCCACCACCCACTGAACAAATGTACTGACTTTTTTAACAAGGTACTGTACATGATAATTACAAGTCAATTAGTATCTACTTGTCAACATAATAGTCCTCCCAAGATGTAGTCTCAGTAGCTGGGAATTCTCTGGGTATACCAGAAGAAGCCTGAAAGTGGACTCAATGTCTGAGTTTGTCATAATGGCCTTCTGCCACTGGACACCACCAGATGTCCACCAGACACAGTATCAGTGGAAAATCTCAGGTTTAAGAACAGTACCCCCTCTTGGGACTGGAGTAAGGAATCTTAAACCATTCAGTAAAACTGGCACTCATTTAGCTGATGCACATTTGGAAGGGATATAGCTTTAGCCAGGACAGAAAGTCTTCCACTGTAATTCAAGTTGTCACCCATAGTTAGAAATGCCTCTGCCTGAGTGCTTACCCCCATCTCTACAAACTATCCTGATTGACTGTTGTGCCTATTTGATGTGACAATCTGATGTAGGGCCTGGGTCATCAGTGGCAGTCAAGAGCAAAGACGGAGAGCTCCCACTTTGACTAACACACTTATTGACTTAACTTGTGGGTGGAAAATATCCCAGTTCCCTCCAGGTGATTTGCCAGCCAAGGTACTTGCTCACCAAGACCACCAGGAGGTCTCCAGATTACCCCAGCGAACCCGGCATCTAACCCCTACCTGCTGCCAAAGATTCCCCAACAGTGATCAGTGGTCATTGCAATAGATGCCTGCTTCCTTTGCCACCCCTCCACTATCAACTTATGCCAAGGTTTGTAGAGTCCTGACAAGAAGTTTCAATATAGAAACATTTGCAGCAGCAAGTCATTTGATCCTTCTTTGATCTAAAAAAACAAGTTATATAAAGAGAATAATAAAAGTTCCACTTCTTAAGTGCTCCAATATATGAGAAAAAGGCCCACCTCCACCTGATTTAAATTGCAATAATTCTGTCCTTTTGCTTTGGGCTATATTCAATAGCATGCTCCATATGTTTTCACTAGCTGCTCATATTACTTCAGCACAAATGACCTGTCAAAGAGAGGAAGGCAAGAGGCAAATGAACTTCCACAAGAGATCACACCATCTTGACTTTTAAATTAACAATTTAAAAAATTGCATTATACATTATTGCTTTATTTTTTTTTTCATCATTAAGTAACCTACTGGACAAGGTTTAATAATACAATAATTCAATTTAGAAGATGTCCAGGTTGATGGGTTGACCTTTGTAACTTGATACCAGTGAAGTCTAGAAGAGGTACCTAAATTATCTGGTTTTATGTGATACTATTGTGACGGCTTTGCCTTTGTGGACTAAGTACAGGAAAATATTTCTTGTGAGTCCTTAGCCTGTGCTGTATCACTGTCTTTTCAGTGACTGAAACATTCTGACAAGCGTGGCTTATCAGGTGCACTGTAACAGATGTATAACCTGAAGGAGAAATTGTATTTCCAGGGGATTATGTAGATCCTTTAAGTCTTATAATTAAAGTATTAGCTGACTTTCTTTGATATGTCTTTTATGGATGTGTGTGTGAAGATAAATACAAGAAAAGAGGCATGTAAATAGGTATATGTTTAAATGAGAAAGGGGGTAGTAAAACCAGGAGTTGAATTGTGAATATATGCTATTTAGTTTCTTTCAGACATGCTCTCTCATTGGAAGTGATAGAGTGAACTTTCAGGCATTCACTCTCCACCCCCCACCCCCACATGGTGGGGACCATTTCTGCCACCCAGCTGGAGGATGGATGCATTTATGGCAGGCTAACAACTTATGAGGGGCCAAAAAAAAAAAGGATGATGCTTCAGGATTTATGTCATGGGATCCCGGTTTCCACTGATGGGCACTTATTTGAGGAATCTCCACTGGTGCCTCAGCCCATTGCAGCCAGTTCGTTTTGCTGAGTACCAGTACAAAAGGCTGAATTGCACACCTAGGAATGTGGAGATACATGGAAATACTGGCTATAAAAATATACATTCTGTCATTTTCCTGACTTTTTTTTTTTTTGTAATTCAGACTTTATTGATACATTTTCCACAATAAAAGGTAGTTACCATGAGAATGAAACAAGAGTACAGCAACTTATTAAGATAAAACTGCCCTCCCCCCCTCCCCATACATCAGTAACAAATCCATATGTCCCATAAGTATAAAATCATTACACAGAAACCTACAGGGCAATTTGTCCTAAAACATAACTAAGTCTGAGCAACTAGAATTAGAGAATGAAGGGGATCCCTTATTTGTGTATAAACTGTTGTGGACGCTGGCAATCACTTTTTCTGTACATAGATTGGCAAAAATTTCGTTCACCCATTCTTGAAAAGTCGGGGTGGACTTGTCTTTCCAGTGATGTAGAATAAGCTTCTTGACAGATAAGGCTATCATAGAAATATGAAACCTTCTAGCTTTAACTCTAATAGAAGACAAGTCCCCTAGGAGACAAATATCAGGCGTGAAATACTCCTGTAGGCCCAGTAAAGGATCCAGGGAAGCCTTAATAAAGGCCCATAGAAAAGAAATTTTGGGGCAGGACCAAAACAAGTGAAGAAGTGTTCCATCCTCCCGAGAACACTTAGCACATAAGTTGGAGTCCAAAAGACCCCATTTCTTTAACTTAACCGGAGTGTAATAGGTATTATGTAAAATGTGATATTGCATGAGACGCAACCTGTCTTGAGAAACATATTTATGACAGGATCTCCACAGGGTTTGCCAATCAGGATTTTCCTGACTTTTTAACATGCTCCTAAGAACCATTGGAGACTATTCATGCCCTTGCCTTTTAAGACTATGACATGGCTTCCAAACTAAAACATTGAATCGTGTGTTTCTCACCTACAGTTTCTGATTGCTGCTGAGGACCTTAATTTAAGTACATATAGATAGATTAATCCATGAGACACATCTTTTCAAAAATCAACTGATCAGCCTTTTATGGAGTTGTCATTTTTAGTTCAGATTTGTGTGCAGGATTTTCATTTTAGTTAGATGAGCAATTAAAATCTAACTTTAGGAAAACTGAAGTCTCTGAAAATGTTCAGTAGTCTTGCAGAGTGACAGAATGGTATTTAAAAACTAATGCCTGTTGGGATATTGAAGAAAATATCTATTTTAAAATAGTGTTCTAATTTCCAGTAACAAATTCAAAGTTGGTACAGTATCAGCAGAAATGGATTATACACAATTTTCCAAACATTTGAATTGCAGGTCCTCTTAAAGTTTTACTGTTAATGCCATTTTTACAACAGTACATTGCCCCTGAAACTTCATTTGTTCATGCTGCTTATTTCTGCCATGAATCTTAATTCTCTTCTTATGATATCAAAATATATTGACTTTGAAATAATTATAATGTCACAGGCACAGAAGTATTATTTAAACAGAAAATAAACTGAATTATAAGGGCCAGATAACTAGCAGAGGAAAAAAAGAATACGTCTCAGAGCATATAACCTATTTTCATGCAAATGTTTAAAGTTACTGTATACTGCTGGTCTGAAATCCACATGTTTTAATGTTTGGAGATTTGAGTTCTACTGTTGCATACTGCATTATTTTATTTAAAAACCCAAAACTGGCAACTCACATTAAATCTCCTTGACTACTGTGTGACATTTGACATGATGAGCTATTGAGTGCTTTTCATTAGACAGAGTTATGTGTATGACTATTAGGAAGCATGCTTATACATAGGAGGATGACTACAGGGCAAGATTTGTCTCTCCTTTGAAAAGGGGGTATGTCATGGATGCTCACCTGGCCTAAAGGAATTGGCTACAAATAGTTAGAATGGTAGGTCAGAGGAGTCTATCCACTAGCATCAAAGGAATTTGTGGATGAATACTGTGAAACTTCTTATACTGTAAGTTGAAAAATATGTTTATTTATCTTAAGAATGACTTAATGTGCCACCAGATTCTCTGGCCAACATTTGGTGACCAAGCGGGCAACTTCCACAGGGCCATCAGTGGTCTTGTTTGATAAACATAATAATAAAGAATACAATTACCACAACAGGTATTTATGCAGTCCATTTATTTATTCATGTAGCTTGAAACTGGTCTGAAAACCCAGGTGTGGAGCAGACTGGCATTAGCAACTCAAACAAAGGGTGATGTGTAGATCTGCACTTTAGGCATTATTGAGGAAAATATGGGAATGAAGGAGGAGGAGGACTGGAATCTCCTCTTTTAGACATGTCCTTATTATTTTAGACCACCTATGAACATCTGGACACTACCTTTGCATTATAGACTTGACATAATATGATATCATTCAGGGAAAATAACTATGCATGCATAGATTTATGCAAATTTCCTAAATTTGAACATAGTAATGTTTCTGGCAGTTACGTATGATAGGAGTGACTGTATTCACTTGACTTTTTGACTGAGTGTGTGGTGCCCTCATGTTTAGAATCTAAATTATATGTCATTCAGATTAAGCAATTAGGGCTATATCAATTCACCATTCAGTCCAGCAGTTTTCATGTCTACATTATTAGTTTATAGTTCTCAGCATTAAGCTAATTAACCTCTCGTTACTGTGGTGGACACAAAGATACTGTAGCACTATGAGTGAGACTAAATTACTGTGCAACACAGCACTGCTAATAATCAGAGTACACTACTCCCCTGAGGGGAACCACCCCTCTAGGGCACCCATTGTACCTGCCATTTTTAGAGTTGCAGTGGGCTGAGCCATGCAGACCTCCTGTGATTGAAAAAGGGAGACTTTTCAGACCAAACAACAGTGTGGGGTTGCCTCACAGTTGCCTCCACATCTGTGAAGCACTCTGCTTTCTCCATCAGCAGTCGCTCAGCACTATTTTTCAGAGGTCATGGTGGATCATAGCAGAGTCCCCCATGTCCAAGATGGCTGCCAAAATGTATTGCTCATGTGCGACTACTTGCTCATGTGCAATATAGTTCAGCAGCCATCTTGGACACAGCGGACTGTGCCATGTTCCCCTGTGACCTCCTTTTTGTTTTTATGATATATATTTGTCCTTCTCCCACCTGACCCTCACTCTCAGCACCCACCACCCCAACACCCCAAAAACATAACAGTGACACTGGGGGTGCACAATCTCCCAGTGTCATGATTAGGATTCCTTGGTCATTTATTTGTCCCACTGAATCCTGTAATTATATATAGTCCCCCCCCACAGGACTCTCCCTCTTAGCACCCACAACCCCCCGAAAACAAAACAGTGACACTGGGGGTGCCCAATCCCCCCGTGTCATGATCAGGATTCATCGGTCTTTTTTTTTCCTGAACCGTAAAAGAAAACAGTCCATTTATGTCATTTGCAGCCATTATTGTCCCCCACCCGACCCTCCCATTCAGCACCCACTACCCCGCATGGCCCCCAAGTCCTTACTTACCCATCAGTGGTCCAATGCTGTAATCCTCTCTGGACTGCAGACACATATTCACTCTTTAAAGCTGGACCACAAACTGCAGAAACATAGTGTTCAATGTATTCCAATGGTGTTTTGAACTTAGTGGCGTAACTTGGTCATATCTGCATATTTTTGTCCACAATTTTCAATACACCTTTTTTAGGACCCACCTCATAAACAGTTGCACTGACATTAGGCAAACCTGTCCTAAAAGATGATTTTGCGGTCCTTGTGTTAAATCACGTTTTGTGTAGGAGTTAAAAATTATCTCTGCCCATGTTCATGAGGTAGGGTCATAATAAGGCTCTGTTGAAAACTGAGGGACAGATATTAAAAACCAACAAAGTTATGAGCCTACATTGAATTTTGATAATGTAGGCTCATAACTTTGGTAATTTGCAATATGTTTATGCCAAATTTATCAGTGTCACTGTTATTTAATTTTTTTTGAGAAGACACTCCTGAACTCTGCAAATGCTTTTAACCCCTCCTTCCATCTACAGTTCCTCTCTTAGCACCCTCCTCATCCTTCATCTCCATTGCCTATCTGACAATTTTGCACTTGAGTTCTTAGTACTGTTAATATTCCTTGTAGCACTAAATTCAATTCACCATATGTCAACTATTGCTATTAATAGAGTTAAGTGTAATTGCTGTTATATGATTGATGTATTTTTTCTCTTTTTCTATTTTTTCTTCCCCTTCTCCCCTCATCTTCTTATTTTTTCTTCTTTTGTCTCTTTATCTACTCTACGAAATACATTGTAGCTGATTTGTGTATTTTTGTATTTTGATTTTATGTATCATGTTGTTTAATGTTGTACAAGGGACCTCCTTGAAAATGAGCTTGCTCAATGGAATCTATCACTTCAATATACTAAACTGAACTGAAATTTACAACATTGCCATATCTTTATAGCACCTCTTGAATGTAACAGCTGTAATTTTTCAAATTCTGGCTGAAATGTTTTTTTTTTTACATCCCGAAATGTGATTTTGCAGTCCCTGCATGAAATCACCTTTCAGACAGGAGTTGAAAATGTTTCTCTGCCATTGTTTATGAGGTGGTGTCATAAGAAAGCTATGTTATAAATTTGGTGAAAAAATATTTAAAAAGAAACAGTTATGAGGCTATGTTGAATTTTGCAAATGCAGTCTTGTAAGTTTAAAAGTTAAGTAATAAGGCACAAGGGGGGGGTATTATGTTGGGATAAAGGCCCGCCTCAAGTGTGTTGAAGCATGAGGTGAAGCCAAGTGCTTCCACCACTCGAGAAGGGCCCTTATCCCACAATAACGCCACCTGCAGAGTGCCTTATTGTGATTATGAAATGGGACTCAACAGTAGTAATAAATAAAAAAAAACTGTGCTTTTTTTAAATTGGTGGAACATAAGAAACAATAGGAAATAATAAAATTGAGAAAACGTAGTGCCTACCCACTGACTGGCTTGCCGACTGCCTCCTCATTGTCCCTCACTTCCCGTTGCAGTAGGCAGCTTCACAGTAGTTTTGTGCAGCAGCCCCCAAATTTTAAATGACTACTTCGGTGAATGATGTTTTGTTAACGGGTTCTACCGGTTGTAAGTTTAGGGACAAAGATGATTAGTGTACTCTGAGGGAAAAGAGAGAGCAGCTGGCAAGTGGCAGTTGTAAGACACGGTGGGAGCCATTAATTTGAGCTGCGTTTTTACATTCGGAGTTAGCAGGACAGCAAAAGTGGGAGCCGTTACTGAGTGCCGCATTCCATGGCAAAGATAGTGAACCGATCACTGTCAAATGTGTTTCTATAGTCTCCATTGCCTCCACCCCCATCATTGTTGTAAAGCAATAGAATGGGCACAAAAACTAATAAAATGAAGTCGAGATCTGCTCTCTGTGTGAGGGGCAGGGTGCGATGGTCAATTGAGGCACAGCACTCAAAACATTCATGGTCAGTCTGTTGGTCTAGGAGTACTTTCAGTCAAGCCATTGTGCTGGGATAATGGCCTGGCTGAAGGGGACTCTTGACCAATCAAGATTCAAGGTTCTTAAAACTCTTTTCATAATATTCAATATTTTTACCCCATATTTTCAACATAGTAATTTCTTTACAGCACCTCAAGATTATGACAGCTGTCATTTTTTAACTCCTGCCTAAATGTGTTTTTGCATCCTGAAAGTTGATTTCTCAGTCCCATCGTGAAATCACCTTTAGGCCAGGAGATGAACATTTTCTCTGCCCCTCTTTATGATACAGGGTTATAATAAGAAAACGTTGAAAATTTGGAGTAAAAATATTAAAAAAACAACAGCTTTATGAACCTACATTACAATCTGCTAATATAGGCTCATAACTTTGGTAATTTTCAATATTTTTACCTTAAATTCCTTGGCTGCAGGCTTATCGGCTCTGGCCAAAGCTTATTTCTACAGCTGCCAGTTTTCCATTCAGGGTGCATACAAGGCAGGGAGTGTGTCATTAGGGTGTGACATCATCACACATGCCCCCTATACAGAATACTACATTAGGTTTGGACACTGCAACCCTCACTACTACTACCGGGATGAGTAGCAAGTGAGACGTCAGATACATTCACAATGTAAAGTAGAAGTAAGAAGCTCTCGGTTTATTTTTGAGTAACCTAAAATTCATAGGAACTGCCTCTAACTTAACACAGTGGCATCACTTGGAAGCCCCCAATATGTTTAAATAAGTTGAGGGTTAGCTGCATTGTATTAAAAAAAATGACAGCTAGACTACCATATAGCATTTCACGCTATGCCACTATACATATTGTAAAGAATGACTGATTAGAGTAGGACACCAGGGTGCAAGAGGCTATAGATTTTGCAAACATATATGCTTTAATTGAAGTGGTGTAGTGAGTTAAAGAGACACTGTCAACCATTTAGGTATAATGTTACATCTAGTTGAAACCCCAGATTTTACGATTGTGTACCTTCTCTAAAATTGAATGATGATGCTGGCTATTTTATCTGGTTCCTTTCTAAGGACTGAACTGCATGTACCCAAACTTGTTTTGTTTCAAGTCTTTGATCTACTCTTCTTGCATCCTTCCTGAACATTAAGAACATCCCCAAACAGTAAAGCCACTTGTTGAACAATAGTCTCCTCTTCTCACACTGCATCATAAGTGCCTACACTCTTTTGGGGTGTTTCTAAGCCCAGGAAAGATGCAGTGGGTGTTGATCAAGAAATGTAAACAAACATGTTTTTTTTGTGGTAACACCAGTATAGTGGGTGGTCTGTTTTTAGATTTTAGAAGAAAATAAAGGCATCAGAATCAAATTACTAGCTACATCATTACTCTACAGAATGTAACCAATCATTTAATATGTTTTCTTAAACTAAGGGCACTTTGAGGCCTAAGGTGGTTGACAGTATCCCTTTAATGAGGGTGCAGTGAAACTCAGAGAACAACGTTTCAGCTAATTGATAAGTTATGCTGCAACATGGAACTGAAAATGAAAATAAAGCCCAAAACGATAGGTGGTTTAAGACTGCTACTGCATAAGTTCACAATCTTGAACAATGTAATGTTTATGACAGAAAGCAGTACATATTAGCTGTTGTGCTTTGAGTATTGGAAGTGTTGGATCAGAGGTAAAAGGAATATATTAAGAAGCTAGATGCTTGGAGAAAAAAGCGAATTATGCATATTTAAATGTGTTCTGTAGTAAGAAATAGAAACAACTCCAGCTTGCAACTAAAGTTATTTGAAACATAATCATAAAATATTGAAATGCTATCCAAAAAAGACAGAAAAGCATGTTTTAAGACTAGAATGTGATGCAGCAGGCAGAGATGTTTAATTTTTTTTTGAGGAGATTGGGTATTACTATTGACAGTAGATGGAAGGTCAAGGCAGTGACCTTTCACATATTTTTCTTTGTAGATTTCTACAAGTAAAACATGAGCATAGACTCTGATGTGGCTGGGCAAACCCATCACATGTAAGGAGGTAAAAGGGTCCTACCAGGTCAAGGAAGCATACCATAGCCATTTGAAATATTAAAATCATATATTCTAGTACTAAACAATGGCATTTTTTTATTGTATTTGCACATGACCTAAAAAAGTTTAACCTTACCAAACCGGTGTATGCACCTTTACATATTGCTTCTAGTAAGTGCTTCTGTGCCTGCAGCCACTCTGTTTCTGGACACTAATTTCTCTTTAATGCAGAAATAGCATGATATTATTAGACGACCAATCTGTTACAGTGGTGACCAGTCACACATTCAGCATGCACTGTTTTCCACCATTAGAAAAAACTGTGAGATGTACAGTACAGCAGTAACATGAAAGAATGAGGGATTTAGGCTTACATTAAATGATCTTTTCTCTTTTGGGTTTTTACTTTTTGCTAGTTTGAAATGTTTAACAAATATTAACAACAACAACAAAGTATGATATAATTTCACTATTGTGGTATATAGCATGCTGGGATGATTTATTACTTAGTATTGCATAATTATATGAAAATAACATGTGATTTAGTCAGACTGCATAAATACCTGTTAGGGCAATTATATTCTTTATTATTCTGTTTATCTTACAGGACCACTGAAGGCCTTGATGCAGTGGCCTCCTCGGCCATGAAACATTGGCCTAAGAATCTGGTGGCACATTATATCATTTATAATATAAGTAAACATATAGTTCAACTTGCAAAGAGTTTCAGAATCTTCCCCCATCCATTCACAGATTGCAAAGGTTTGTCTCTTCAGAAGTGGTGCTAAGCTCTGTGACAATGTAGACAGCAAGTAAAGGCTTAGAAAGTTGCAGAGGTACCTGTATAGGATGGAGAGGTGCTTTACAGTCTGGAAGTGGAACATCAGTGCTGAAAAGTGCAAAGTGATGCACACAGGGAGCAATAACTCCATGATGGAATATTGGATATGAGGAGTTAAGTTGGACACTGGCTCTCAGGAGAGTGACCTGGGAGACATCATAAGCAAATCTCTGAAACAATCTATCCAATGTAACAAGGCCCACAGCAGAGCAATCAAAATGATGGGGTTTATTGGCGGGGGCTTGACAACAGGAGGGAAAAGGAGAAGATACCCTGCGATGATACTCCATCATAGATCCTCAATTTGCATAAGGTGGATTGGAGCGTCTCATCCACTGCCTGTGCCAGGAGTCAGATGATCCTAGAAGCAGTCCAGGATGGGTTATTTTTTGGGGGCGTGACCAAATCTACACAAAAAGGTTCCATCCTGGATTTGGTATTAACTAACAGGGTGCATATCTGGGACAGCAAGATAGTAGAGCCCTTTGGAAGCAGTGACCAAAAAATGGTGTGGTGCAGAATGGATGGGGTAAAGAATTAACAAGAATTAAGATGAAAGTGTTAGACTTCATCAAGGCTCATTGTAGAAGAATGGGAAAGATACTGAGAGAACACCCAACTAGCCTAAAGGATGGAATTGGGATAGCACAAAGGTAGACAATAATCAAGGAGGGGCTAGCAGCTGCCACTAACGTCTCTATTAGACAGAAAGGGAAAACTCCAAAGGAAGGACACCAAGCTGGTTCAATAGGGACATATACCAGGCAATGAAGGAAATGAAAGCTGCATTCAGGAAATTTAGGATGTCCCAAAGGGAGGGAGATAGGGGGAATTTCTTGAGAAAGCTAGGGAGGCAAGTAGGATGGTCAGACAAGCCAAAACTAGAAAATGAGATACAAATTGTGGAAGTAATCGGGGGGGGGGGCTTCTTCTGGTATATCAGTGAGAAAAGGGACAAGAAAGAAGGAATAGTGAAGTTAAAAAGGGAATGATATAGATGGAATGCAGCAATGTCAAGGCAGAAGCATTGAACAAATACTTTTGTTCTGTCTTTACTAAAGAAAATGATGGACCAGTGCCCCAAGGGATGATGGGGGAGGGGAGAGGGAGAAGGAGGGGAAGGGGAGATATAGCTGAAGACAGGATTTCCCAATGACAGGGTTTAGAAAGGGCTCATATCTCTGAAGGTAAACAATTCACTATGTCCAGATGGAATGCACTCGATGACATTGAGGGAGATGGCAGCAGAACTGGCAGATCTGTTTAACAGCTCACTAGATATGGTAGGAGGTACTGCAGGAGTGGACAGCCACACTCGTATTGGCCAAGTGATGACTCTGGAAACTGCAGCCTGATTAGTCTGACCTCCACGCTTGGTAAACTTATCGTGACCATTCTACAGGAAAGGCTAATCAGGTTTCTGGAGGAAAATGGGCTTCAGGATGAGAGACAACATGGGTTCATGTCAATGAGACCCTGTCAAACCAATCTGCTCAGTTTCTTTGACTAGATAATGAAAGCAGCAGACAAGGGCCAAGTGGCTGACTTACTGTACTTGGATTTTAGCAAGACCTTTAACCCTCTGCCCAACAAGAGGTTCAGATATTGTACTACAATTTCATCAAGACATTTGACTCTGTGCCCCACAGGAGGTAGATCAGGAAGTTTGAGGACATTGGGCCAAAAAGAAGTTAACAAGACATGTGGCAAACTGACTTATAGGTTGGATGCAAAGAGGGGTTGTTGGGGTAATTATCCGTTATGAGGAAGGTTATTGTTGGAGTCCTGCAGGTGTCAGGGCTCAGCTTGGTGTTGTTTAATGTGTTCACAACTAAAATTGGTAACACCATTAAAGGCAAAATCTGCCTCTTTGCAGGTGACAAAAAGCTCTGTGGAAGGAGGGATATAGATGAGGGGGTGCAGGACCTTAAATAGGACTTAGTAAAGCTATAAAGGTGTCTGGCATATGGCAACTCAGTTTCAAAGCAAATAAGTGCAAATTCATGCACTTGGGAGGAAAGAACCCAGGGACTGAGTACAACCTGGGGGATGGGGGGGTCAAGGTCACAGAATTGGAAGAAGAAAAGGACTTGGGAATAACCATCACCAGCAGTCCAAAACAGGCTATACAATAAAAAAATCTGCAGCCAAGGCAAATGGAATGCTGGGCTGTATCACAAGGGGGTTCATGAGCAGATGGGAGGAGATCATATTTCCACTGTACTGATCCTGGAGCCTCTACCTGACAAAGGATATCAACTAGCTCGAGGCAGTTCAGTGGGGGGGGGAATGAAAATGGTTCAAGAACAGCAAGGCAAGGTCTACGAGGACAGGTTGAGAGAACTTAGTATGTACTAACTCAAGGAAAGGAGGGAGAGAAAAGACATGATTAAAACCTTCATGTACCTGAGAAGTATTAAAACAAGATAGATATAGGGGGCCTCTCATCTCAGTGGAACCAAGACAACAAGGGGAACTACTGTAAGTGGTGACAGGGTGGAATGAATTCACTGCTGAGGTTTTCTCTCAAAAGTCGATAGGGGTATTCAAGAGGGGGTGTTACAAGGTGAAGGGGAAGGTCAGGGTTGGTGGCGAGTAGAGCCCACAGTAATTACTGAATCAGGGACTCTACAACTGAGCAGGCTCCATAGACTGAAGGACTTCTACAGGCTAGTTCATGTATTCCTCTGTTAGTATGTGCTCTGCTGAGGCCACATCTTGAATACTATGCCCTGTTCTAGAGTACCCACTTATGAAAAGACAAAGACTGACGAGAGACAGTGCAACATAGGGTAATCAAAATGATTCAGGGTCAGCAAGGCAGATCCTATAAGGATCAGCCTATGGCTCTGAAGATGCACTCACTGGAGACTAGAGAGGAAAGGAGAAATGATAGAGACCTTCAAGTTCCAGAAAGGAACATACAGGGTAGAGTATGAGGAAATTTTCAGCAAGAATGGTGAATCAAGAACACAGAGACATTAGTGGAAGCTGGGGGTGATTTAGAAGGGATCAGAGAAAGTTTTATTTACAGAGAGAATGCTAAAGTCATGGAATGTCCTAGCAACAGAAGTGATGGATGCAAGAATCATTCATGGTTTCAAACACAGTCGAGACTGAGTAAAAACTTACTAATGCAGGGGAAGCAGTAGGGCAGGGTTCAAGGGGTAGTCAAGGGTAACAACCCTGACTAGACAATAGGTCCCAGTGTAAGACAGGGTAAAACAGGGAAGACTAGATGGATCAATGGTCTTTTTCAGCTAACATTTTCTATGTTTCACTGTATGATTATGAGTATTACTTCTTTACCACAGCTTTTATGTATGACTGGAAACTGAACAGATTTGTTAATTAGTCCCTGTCACCACTGGGAAAACTTTAGATAATTCTACAGTTAGACAAAATTCAGCATATATTTTACTTATTTCTGCAGAAACACTTGTATTTCTTTGTTGCTAAAAACAGACATAAAACAGGATCTCTGCCAATTTGAATCCATCTGCTTTCTACCCCTTACATCACAATTCTCTGTCTATGACATCACAGTCTGTTTGTGTGGATATAATTAAGTGCAGATGGGAAGAAGCTACACAGCGTTGGGGCAAAACAGGTGAAGGCAGGCTCACTCATGGCAGTGGAGCATTAAGATATAAACAATAGTGCACTTTCTTGAAACTTTAGAGCACAGTCACAGGAGAAACAAGCATTTGTCAATGTTGAATATTGTCTTGCTGGCATTGGCATTAGTAGTGCAGGAGTTAGAGATGCCTAATAGGAATGGCAGTGAAGTATTGAAGTGACGCCAACCCCATCCCCATCCTGCATAGACTGACAGGCATTGGGGTGTGCCTTTGGGTCATTGGCTATAACGCTCATGCCAATTTACCTCTCCCTACCCTGTAGACACTGACAAGTGTCATGGTGTGCTTTGGGATCTTTGGACATTATACTTACCCCATTCCATAAGGAAATATGCTGAGGTGGGTGCAGTATAGGAGAATGGGTTGAACTTTGTTGCTGAACACTCCAAGGCACACCACGATGCCTGTCATTGGCTGCAGGGTGGGGGTGGGGGTGGAATGGCATGAGCATTACAGCCGATTACCCCAAGTCACACCCCTGATGCCTGTCAGTCTCTACAGGGTGGGGTGCTACAGTTGGAAACCCTAACACCGTAGGTGTGTGTTGGTATTTTCACTCCAAATTTTCAACATGGGCTTTTTGTGAGCCCACCTCATGAAGAGATGCACTATCAATTTGTTAGCTGAAAGATGGTTTTGCACAATGGCTATGCCATTTGTGAAATGGGGATGAAAACACATTTTGGGCAGTATGTGGAAAATGACAACTGTATTGTTCATGAGGAGATGTAAAAAAATGGCAACGTTGAAAATCTGAAGTAAAAATACAAAAAATTGGTGAAGTCACGAGCTTGCATAGAAACTGTGCAACACACATCTGCAACCCAATTATTTTTGGGATTTTTGTAACCACATTTTTAGCATAGGCATTTTGGAACCTCTCCTCATGAACGGTGGCACTGTGATTTTGTTAATTTGTCCCAAACATTGATTTCCCACAGCGACCACGCCATTGTGCGCCACAGGTGTGAAAACACATTTAGAGCAGGATGTGAAAAATTACAGCTATACCGTTCATAAGAAGGTGTGAAAAAATGCCAGTGTTGAAAATCTGGACGAAAATATTGCAAATTTGCAAAGTTATAGAGGATGAGTGGCAACTGGGCAAGAATGTACACTTGAACACAGTTATTTTATGGAATTTGTCACCAAATTTTCAACATAGGCATTTTAAGACCCTGCTCATTAACAGTGTCTCCATCATTTCCTCAAACTGTCCCAAAAACTGATTTCACACAGCAACCATGCTATTCTGTGCCGGAAGTGCAAAACCACATTTTGGCCAGGATATGTAAAATGACAGCTCATAACAGTTCATAAGGAGGTGTGGAAAAAAGGCAATTTTGAAAATCTGGAGTGAAAATATTACAAATTCATGAAGTTATGAGTGTGCGTGGAAACTGCACAACACATGCTCGTAAACAGCCATGTTTTGGATTTTTCCACTGAATAGCAACATAGGTTTTTAAGAGCCCCCCCCACAACGAACAGTGACACTGTTGTTTCGTCAATCGGTCCAGAAAGGTGATTCCACACAGTGACCACAAAATCACCTTTTGAGACTGAATAACACCATGACAGTGCCTGAATTCATGAGGAGGGGTCCCAATAACCCCATGTTGAAAATTTGGTGTCAAAATTCCCAAAATTGCCTGAGATATGCACCAAAGTTGAAAAAACCCTATTTATGCCATTGTACTGTTTATTGGCATTTCTTCACTTTCCAGTCGGCTTTGAAGAGTGCAGATGTGTTCCTGGTCCACCCAAGATCATCGTGCCTGGCTCTGGAGGTAAGTATGGGGTGGAGAGGCAGGGTGCACAGAGGGTGGGTGAGGGTAGGGGAAGGGGGCAGGGATACCGTGAGGGACTGTTTTATGTTTTACAGGTAAAACTAAAAAAAAAAAACAATTGCGGGATTTTTTTTTTTAACAGGGTAATTTGGCATGCTGGGGTGGGCTCCCAGCATGCCACTTGAGTTGTTTTTTGGGGGGCTGTAGCTGACAGAGGATTGGGCACCCCTGTCTGTAAATACCAGTGGGGGCAGGAGAGCCGAGGAGGATTGGGAACCCCCTCAGCACACAACAAACAGGGGAAGGACATTATGCTGATGGGGTGTGGGCTTCCCCATCAGCAGATTGAACTGGGAAGGGAGGTACTGAAGCTGATGGGGATTGGGCCCCCCGTCAGCAAAGAAAGACTTTTTTGGGGGGGCGCATGATGGCAAGGGAGATTGGGCACCCCCCTCGGCACACAGCAGAAATGGGAGGGAGGATATTATGCTGACGGGGAGTGGGCTCCCCCATCAGCATTGTGACAGGCAGCAGCAGTCATTGCCTCCATGTTGCTTGCACATCTTGAGGTGGGTTGTGGTCCCACTGCATGAGAGTTTTGCTCTCATTGCAACGGAACTTTTCATAGATCTGGTGGCCACATTAGCTATGCATAGTGTCAGCGCCTACTGCTGGCTTATTGGGGCATGAGGGACGCATCTACTGATGCATGCCCTGCATTCCCCTACAGTGACTGCACCTCCAAATCTGCAACTACCGCAAGATGTTGTCTCGCTCGCACACGCGAGCCAACATAAAAAGTAAGGAATGGGGATATGGTTAATGGTGTTTGGCTCCACATAGTCTTATCAGTTAGGCAGTGCAAAGTAAATTCCTGTAATGACACAGAGGAGAGCCATCCTGTCTCCAAGTATAGGATACAATGGTACATTTGTTGAGTGGTTGCCAGTGCAAAGTGGGAAATATTTATATCATCCCATCTTCTTAGATTAAGTTTAGATGTGTTAAAATGTACCATGGCACCATGCATGAATTTGTTCACTAAGATGCTTGGCAATAGGCCTCCTAGATTTGAATGTTGAATTGTTTCTTATTCTGTAGTAAGGCCCCAGTCTAGTGTTCACAGAAATATAAATGGAACCTTCCCCAAATATGACATTATTCAAAGTTATTTTAATGGTACCAGGGACTCTCTGAGGCATACATATATGTATATGGGAATATCTGCATTGTTTATCTCTCTGGTATTATTTATGCAATTTTATTGTGAAACGCTCTTAGTAAATTTGAGCAGTGCTATGTAAAGTAATGTACCTGTTCATCCATTTGTGAAGTATTCCCTTGTAGTGGAACCATTTGAAAGTGGGTTCTTTTACATGAACACTGCATGGAGTTTCCCTTTTCTGCAAGAATGAGAAAACGTATAATATATTTTATACACCCACACATAAAAGCCAGCCTCCCTACTTGGGCTAAATAACCTGTTAGTCTGCTTGCTTAGTGTAGTGTGTGATCTTCCCTGAACCTATGGGTTCCTGGGATTCATATTTATACAGTACCTTCTAGTATGGAGAGAAGCAAGGTGATCCATCTTGTTGTGACAGAATTGTAAAAGTATAAAAGTAAAAAGAAAATAAACACAGAAAAGAGAGCAAGGAAATTCAGGCAATGAAGAGAGCAGACACAGTGAATTGCAAAGTCAGAAAAAGATTCCTAGGAAAGAGCAGAAATAGTTTACAACACCTGAAAATGTGGGACATTAACTCACAGGTGCATGGAACATGCGTCAATAATAGTAATGTTTAATTTCTGATTAACTGTACATTCAGAAGCTGAATATAGCACATAATATATATTCTAACACTGTATTAGGAGACATAAAGGGATTGTGTGGTTAAATTATTATCCTGTTCCTGTTTGGAATGAAGAATACAGGAAAAACAAAGACAGAGAATTACAGCCTGTGTTGACCTTTTGTACATTTACATGGATCCTTTTAAGAAATATATGCCTACAAACACTATGATTCCCATATCCATTTGTTTTTTTTTCTGTTACATAATTCAAGGGAATCTATTCTCAGAAGAGTTCTGCTATAAACAAAAAATGCGCCAAGCCCTTTTGATAATAATTCACAGAGTAAGTACACAAGTGGTAAATTATGAGATTAAAAGAAAATACATAATTTAAAGTACATTAATCTGAGGGATTGATGTAGAGTTTGCATTCGTTAAGTATCTCAACATACTTTACCTATATGTCAGGAAAGACATAGAGACAGTGAAGGATAGAAACATCAGGGAAGGTAATGGGGAAACAGAATCACTGCAGGTTCAGCTCATGGCATCCTCAGGCAATAAACTATTGATGGGGGTGATCTATAAACCACCAGGACAGGGGAAGAGAGAGAGATAAGAAGCTAGGAGCAGAATTAGAAGGAGTGGGATGACAAAGGGAGAGGTGGTAGTAGTAGGAGATCTAATCCTGCCGGATATTGATTGGGTCATCCCTGTGACCAGGAGCTCCAAAGGTCAAATCCTGCTGGATAAATTGAAAGACTGTCTGCTGGTTCAGCTGGTTAAAAACCCACTAGGCAGGCTACCATTCTCGATGTGGTGCTCACCAACTCGGAAGTGGTAGGACGAGTGATGGTAGGGAAGCCACTAGGGTCCAGTGACCATAAATCTATATGATTTAACCTGGTCCTTGTGGCAAGTAAGCCCTCATCAAAGGCTGATGTCCTACATTTCAGAATATCAGACTTCAACTAAATGGTGGAGCTGATCCAGGACAAGTTAATCAGGATGGACAACATCTGGGATGTGGAGTAAAGATTATTTTATAGTTTTATTTATGTAGTTTTTGTTGACCGGGTAAGCGCACTAGACAAATCCTGCCTATTTTCAGGCATGACTCGGGGGAGGGGGATACAGATGAATGCCAACTGACCTTAAACAAGATTAAGCTGTTGGTGGTATTTTTTATGAATGGAGGAAATCTGGCCAGGGCACCGGGGAAATTCCCCTACTCACCTGAGGGAGAACATATGGCCAAACTATGGCCAGTCCTGACCTGCAGATGGAGCAGATGGATGTGCAAGCAATGGAGGAGACAGGGGTCTCAAATATGGAAGGAGAAATAGAATTTGAAGAGATTGTGGAAAGTATACTTCATTCTGAGGACAGGGAAGATACCCCTGTGAAATTTTTTTTGGTGGGGGATCTTACAAAATTTAACTATTCCAAAGAGAAGAATGGAGTAAACAAAGAAAACAAGAATGCAGGGTGAGCATTGTGAGTTCTGATTCAAGCAGAATAATTGTGGCACGCACAAGAAAAAATTTAATTGCAAACTCAATTGGCGTGCCTACGAGACTCCGGGCTATCTGTCATGGAAGTGGAGAAAACTGGAACATGGAAGGATCAAAGGCCCAGCTGAAAGCGGGTGAGTCATCTGTTGATTTAAAAGTACTGACAGTAGCAATTGGGGAAAGTAAGCTGGCTGGCATTTCAGACACAAGTGAAAGAGTGTGCCTAAAGCCAAACCCCAGTAATCAAACAAACACGGTGAAACCTTCTTTAGAAAAACAAAGTGTTGGTGCAAATGTTCTTTTACCTTTAGTATCTGGAAGCACTCAGAAAACGCTCGGCCCAACTGCTACTCTCAATACAGATTTGAAAATTGGAACACTTTCTAAAGTATCTGGGTTTGTGGCAACTCCTTTAAACGTTTGTAGTAATACAAATAAAGAAATAAAATTCCAATCCAATGCCCCAGAGTCTCAATCAATGGCCACTCAGTGTTCTTTTACTGCTTCAACCATATGGAAAATGGGTCATAAAGACTTTCAGAAAGATAAAAGGTTGGCAATAACTTTAGCAAATAGACATATTGTAAAACTTACTGCAGGAGATCAAGATAAACAAAATCTAGATGTTGTTCCTGTGGAAAATTCTGTCTGGTCTCTTAGCAAAGCTTTGCAAGAGTCTGATTGGAAACAAAACCTGGAAGGGACTTGGATAGCTGATCCTGCGTGGGATGATCAATCACCATTTACCCCAGCTTCCCCAACTTGGGTCCCTGGGGAAACCATCATAAAAACAGATTTATCCACTATTACCAGTAGAAATGTTGCTGCTACAATCCAAACCAAATCACAAGATGTCCAAATTATGACAGAAAACAGGCTGGCCCAAGCTTCAATGGTGGTAGTAGAACCAGGGACCACTGGTTTAGAACATTCTATTCTTGAGAATGCTGGAATTGAGCAGGAAAAGTCACAAGATACTACTAAAGAACAAACTGGACATGCACAACCCTTATTATCTGATTTGTTTGCTAATATTAGGAAAGAGACAGCGGCTAGAAGGAATGCAGTTAGAATCAGATATAAGGGTGGTTTGGAGGAAAGACCAGATAGACACTTTGTGGGGAAAATATTATTAAAAGATTCATTGAAGTTTTCTCCCTGCAAGGTGTTTGCATTCATTAACATCTCGGGGGAGGATAACTTTGATGGTAGCTTCCACTCAGCTCATTTTTTAGATTTATTCTGGGAAAGGTATACAAAGGTCAAGTACTCTCCTATCTGGTCCCCCTTTATGGTTATCCCTTTGTCTAAACCACTGGTTAAATTTGTCACTGTGAAGTTCAGAAATGAGGGGGTGCATGTTGCAGATATTTATATTGGTTATCACAAAAATTTGAACTTTTGGGTGATCCTGAGGCAATTTTAAAGACTGAATTTGTTTGGACGGGTGGGGTGTGGAAATATAAAGTCAAATTGTGGACCACAGACACTGGAATTCTACATATCCCTAACTCGTTCATGTTAGGAAAAGATAGAGGCATGTGCTTCTATGCCAGCCAGCCCTACGCTTGTTATAAGTGTGGTTCCAACACTCATATTTCTATTTCATGTGACAAGCCAAGATGTGGTAATTGTGGGGAAGTGGGCCACATATCTTTCCAATGCGCATCTCACACAATATGCGACCTATGTGAACATTTTGGACATGCTTTTGGTGAGTGTCCTTGGTCTGCAAAAAATGCTGCTAGCAATGTCAGTTCTGAGTTATATATACAACAGGCACAGGACATGGCTGATCTGCAGGAAAAATCACTTCCCCAAGACTCCTGATGTGGAGTCTCATCCTGTCACTGAGACAGTGGACTTAAAACAACAGAACAAAATAAGGAAGTTGAGGTATATCTCCCCCTCAGAACCCCAGGATCCCTTGGTGGGTCCAGGTCCAGACATTATGACACCTGTATGTTATGATGATTCTGGGCAAATGGTAGCCCCTTCACCATTACCAATGTCTCTTCAGCAGAGACACCGATCTTCTAGAAACCTTTAGGAGGCAGTCTAGCGCAGTGGTCTAAGGCTGTGAGCTGCAAATCTGGTGACATCCAGCAGACCAGACCTGGGTTTGAATCCCACAGCTTCCACTTGCATACTGTGTGACCCTAAGCAAGTCACTTAACCTCCTTGTGCTCCCAGGTCGCTCCTGTGAAAAAGTTTTCAGCTTAGTGTGCTATACCTGGTTAAACAACTAAATAAAATAAGATCGGCCTTAGCTCTCCCCCTCCATCTTCCTCATTTGAGGGTGAAAGTCCCTATGCAGTTTTAACCCCCAGAATGGGGTGATTCTGACATGGACCAAGAGGAAGGTGTTAGTAATTTCTAAAGAAACTGGAATGGTTTCTAACGCGACTTCCGGTTTCGCGCTACTATTTGCAACAATTAAAATAAGATTTAGCCTTTAACAAGGCTAGAATGCTGTAGGAGGATGTTAGTTTAATTCAGAGGCCCTTTTTAAAGGGTAGTAGTAGTAGTAGTAGTAGTAAAATTTTTATTCACTTGACAAGCAAAAGAATAGGAGGCTCAACTGAGACAAGCTCATTTCCAGTGAGGTCCTTAATATATACATACATACGTAATAACTTAATTAAAAGAACACAAAAAAGAACAACAACAATAACATAAAATTATTTACAATAACAATAAGGGTGATCTTAACATTTTTAAAGGTCTTGCTATAAGGGTGTACCAAAACAGTGACCACCTTCAGAAGAGCTCAAGAAGGATAGAAATTATCATTTGATTATATCAAGGAGAGCTGGCAGTGGGGAGTGAAGCAAGGGAGGTGGTTCAGTGAATGTCGGGGACATATTAAGTATTGTGAATTGGTTCAAGATGAACAACCTGGGAGTCCATGGAGGATAACTCTTTATTTCTTTGGTCCAGAAACTGGCCTACAGGTGAGCATTGAGCAGATGGGAGGAGGATGTTGATGGTAGTGCTATGTCCCATGAGTTTCAGACATTTCATAACACCATGATATTGATGAAGTACCAAGGCCTGAATTACATGGCAATCACAAGCCAGCATGTTCATGCAGAAGGTTTGCATCTCATTTGTGCCCACCAATACAGCATCTGCAGATTAATTTGCATTGTGGCTTGTTGCAGGAGAGACTCCTATGCCTGGCAACAAAATGTGAGCCTTGTGCACTGCAGGTTTCAGTAGTGGCATAACAGGGTGGCTGTCTGTACTCTGAATTTGAGCTACCACCAACTATGACAGTATATCTGGCCACTGAGGTTAGGCTCTGTTTTGGAGTACTGGTTGATGCATAAAGCAGAAGGTGGGGCAGGTGGTTGGGAAGTACAGGAAGATAAATGAGCCCCATTTGTAATACTAGGGGTTAAAAATGTGTTTCTTTTTAAATGGTCGCTGATTTTGGGGAGGCCCTTAATTATCTAAAGAATCCTGCACAGTGTGGGTGAAGATTCTCTTAGAACTGTCCTGCAATCCCTGATACAAACAGGAAGGTGCTCCATGATGTCTAGGTCATTGATCTTGCATAAGAGGTTTTCAGAATGCAGTGTAATCTGGACAAGATCCCAGCAGATTACATTGTTATAGTTCAAAACTTTAAGTGATACCCTATCATTTTTCTCACCATTAAATAAATGAAATTATTGTACAACTTAATACTTTGTGCTACTCTACTCCAAACATTTGTTTTATGTAACACATTGCTACTATTTATTGGACAGCATTACAACTTATTTTCAAGGATCCATTAAGTTAAACACTATGGTAGTGTTGTATGTGACAGAAAAGCCATGTTGTGCCATTATCACAGACATGATTTATTTTAAGGTCTCCATACATCACTGGAAACTACAGTATAAAGAGATGTGCATCTTAAAATCAAGGCCAAGACTCACTCATATATATCTTGTAATTTTTATGTTCACTATGCGTGCATGTGCAAGTGAATATGTTGCAATAGCATTGCTTTTTAATGGGTGTGACACTGTTCATCCAATGCAGAGAAACGTTTAGGGGCAAGTCCGTGCCACACCAATCATTAGGCAGGCTGATCATGATGGAGTTTTGGCTTGCTGCATGGAAACTTTGTGTATATCAAAAGAAAGAGCTATCCCAATCATGGGTCAGCTCTTCCCTTTTGATGTACATTGCCTAGCAGCCAAGCTCATCCATCTTGGTCAGCATGGAATGCCTGGAATGTCTACCAGCTGTAAAAGGAAACTGTCCATCAGTGTCTTTTAGTAGTGGCCCCCTGACTATCCCCTGCACCTAGCCCTCCCTCTCAGCCCCCCCCAAACATAACACTGACACTGGGGCTGCCCAATCCCCCAGTGTTGCCAGCTCATAAGTGAAACCCCCCATGGTACACTACCATACTGCTACCAATGCGTGGTCACATCTTCTTATTTATTTATTTATTTATTTCCTCCCCCCCCCCATGACTGTCCTCAGCAACCCTGCCTACAAGCATAACACTGTCACTGGGGATGTCAATACCTCAGTGTCACCACCCCATAAGTGAATCCCCAGTGGCCAAGTCCCAATGCACGGTCACACCTTTTTTTTTCTTTTTGGTAATTCCACCCACCTGACCCACCCTCTCAGCACCCACCACCCCACCTCCCCAAACATAACAGTGACACTAGAGTGCCCAATCCTCCAGTGTCATGGTCAGGAAGATAAAAAAACAAATCCTTCTGGCTTTTTTTTTAAATCCTGTGAAAAGAAAACTTCTATTGATATCTTGTGTGGCTATTATTGTCCCCCCATACGACCCTCCAACTCAACACCCACCCCCTAACCACCCAATTCCCTTACTTACCTAACAGAAATCCAACACTGTCATCTTCTGTGGACAACAGACACATCTTCACTCTTCAAAGTAGGACAATGAAGTGAAAAAACAGATATGCGGTTCAGTGTTTTTCAATTGGGTTTTGAACTTAGTGGCCTAACTTGACCATTTGTGCGTATTTTGACCCTATCTCATGAACATCACATAACAGTTTCCTTTGTTTGTATTTAAATATCTTCATCAAAGCTGGCCTGGTGGTACAGAGGGCCGAGGCGCTGGATGTCTCACTTCGTGGCACACCGGTGAACAGGGTTTGGGAGCGAGCCTGGGTCATTGGAGGTCAGCACGGGGGGGGGGTGTGGAGCTGGATGGAGCTCTCCTCTCTAGGGAGGTGGAATGGCATCCCTTGCTCACGGCTTCCTCCTGGTGGAGGTCAAGGGGTTGTGCAAGCAGGGTGCTGGTGATAGGCCAATGAGGCAGGTGGAGGAGGGTCATTATTAGGGCTGTAAGGTGCATGCATGCCTCCACATACATGCAACCTTCTCCTGGGGCCCTAGGGTAAAATTGGGGAGAAAATGAGGAAACAAACCTGTGGCAGGAAGGCAACTGATGCTACACAGGCACTGCTCCTGGACGGGGTATAAGGTAAGCCCTGGTAATTCCCGGGGATGGAGCTGGGGGAGCCAGCCAGATGGGAGCTGCTTGGGGAGGAGTATAAAGAAAAATAATAAAAAAAAATCTTTATCAAATCAGAAGTAGTTTTACCAGGTAGCAGACATTCTAGACCTATTAATAATGTGGTGCTGGGTTTTTCATCGACATTTTCTAATCTAAAATATTTCTCAACACATCCAACTCCTCTTCTTGAGGGATGGAGTTGTAGAGATCCAGTACATCCATAGGGACAAGTAAAATGTCCTCTGTTGTGTTTTTCTGTATTAAAATTTCTGGTAGACATAAAACATCCCTTGAATCTTGGAGAAAAGATGGAATCAGCTGTATGAAATCTCTGATGAAGTATTTATGTAACAAGAGAGAGACTGATGGATTGACCCAAGTCTTGCAACATGGGACATCCTAGTGATGGTCTGCTGGGTTAATATAGTTTTGGTATGCACTACAATGCTGTACTAGTGCTTCTGATGTTCAGTCCTCTATTTCTCCTTTTTCCAGCACTTCCTCTGTTTTTAACCTGATAACCTGCTGTAATTCTGGTGTAGTACCTGTTTGCAATTATATTCTTCAACAGGCTGGACTACTACCCCACCCCAAGTGTCAATTTTTTTTAACTTTATTTTTATAAATGTTTAATTCATATATACAGAAAAATAAGAGTCTTAACCAAACATCCACAAGAAAGAAAACATAATTAATTACTGTTATTAGTATTAGTATATATGGCATGTATAGACGAAACATTATAAGTGGGGAGGGGGAATAGGTAAATATAAACTATCTTTCAGCAGTAAATTAGCAGCAAAATCATGTAATTCAGTACTTGGGGCAAAAAGGAAATAATTTTAGTTTTTTAACCACAAGAAAATCCCTTAGGATCTCAAATTATACATTTCAGCCCCAGCCTTCTCCCACAAACCCTTTAAAACAGTGTAACTTTTACATTTTTGAACTCTTACATGTCCATTACATTGGGCAGAGTCATAACCACAGTAAGCAGTGTTTTTGAAGAACTCTAAGCTGGTGGTTCATTTAAAAATTAAATCTCTTCTTCAAACTAATTTCTCGACAGCAAAATTTGTGGCAGATAAAAGGAAGGTGTTATCTTTTATCTCATCCAAAGAGTTCTCATCTCCAAAGATAAAACCACTTGAGAAATATTTCAGAGCAGAATTAGGCAGGGAGGGCATTCAGAGAACTGGGAGGAGTAGCTCCAGCCTTGGGAGAGGGACGTTGATTGCCTGCATGCAAGAGTCCACCAAAGTTTTTTCTGGACATGCTGAAAATACTATCGGCTCCAGCCAACCCACAATCCCTGAAACCACTGTACCGAAAGGGTATGTTTCACTAGGTGAGGACTTACCATTTTCTTCCTCTTTTATTGAATCTTTGCAGCTGGAAGATTTATCGTCCATGCCTATTGCAAAGACTACCAAGGAGATGGATCTTATTTCTGAGAAGAGGTACACAATAAATGCTTTGATGGAAAAACTAGAAAAACTCACAGGATGGACAGAGTCATTTGATAGAAAGTTTAACGCTCTCTCTGTGAAAAAGTTAACTTTTCACAGAAAGATAAGCTAAATTGGGAGAAAATAGATACAGTGACAAAGGATGTGGAGGAAACAAAGAAATGGAAAAAAAAAACATAAATTAAATAACAGGAGATGAAGCCACAACTGCTAACCTAATTAAAGACAACTACGCATTGTCTTGAAAAGTGGAACTTTTAGAGAATCAACAGAAATACAGGAATTTTAGGTTATTAGGTCTGCCCCTTCTTTTGGATCAAGATTTTCAGTCAATACAGGATTTTGTCAAGGATATTTTCTTAAATGTGTTTGAATTACCCAAGGAAAACCTTCCTTTTATATCCTGAGCTTATAGAGTACCATCGAAAAGAGGAGCTTGTCTGCATCTGGATTTAGAAAAGAAGTCTACTATTCTTATAACACTCGCTTTGAAACAGAGCAGGATTTAATAATGAGGCTATCCAGAATTAAAGCTCCCCTTACTTATAAATTGCACCAATTCTCCATACTTCCCAACTATTCATTTGCTACACAACAGGGAAGGAGGCTTTTTCTCGGCTTTAGACAAGAACTGTTAGAAATGGGAGCAGAGTTCCAACTACTTGCTTCAGCAAAGCTCCAAAGTAAATATAAATGAAATCAACATATTTCTTTGAAATTGACCAAGTCTCTGCTTTTATCCATTCACAGTATGCACAAAGTGAAAAAAATGATACTGATTCACCAGCTGTATCAGAGGAAGAATTGAGTGTCAGCATTTTTGATCACAGTTGTTTTGTTTTGTTCTAAAGCTTTCAGAGCTGCATGGTCCTTTTTAGTCATATTTCACTCTCTAGTTTTGTACCTGTGGAGAAGAATCTCCACCTCCTAGTCAACATCCTTAATAAAGGAATCAATATTCTTTTGGGATGAGGCCCAGTGGTATAAAACTAGATGTTACAAGAAGTTTACTTTTCAAAATCATCTTAGATGGGTCACTTGGATATTCTGAGTCGAAGAAATGGTCTTTTAACCTTACTCGTCTGTAAAATCTTTTCAGATCTTATTTAATCTGAATTATACAATGGCAAGAAAAAATGATGACCTTTGATTGGTCAGTCTGGGACTGGACCCGTGATGTTATCCCAGCACAATATCACGGCTCTAGTCTCAGCACACAGACGACCGCATCTATTTTTAATTGTACTCATGCCACACAGCCAGCTTCACAGACCCCGGCCCACTCAGCACCCATTACACTGATTCCTGCTTGCCTTCATGGCACTACTCATCTGCTCTCACACTAATGGTATATTTGTAAATCAGTCATGATCGACTGCTAGCGTTGCACATGAAACACCTTTTCCCCTTAGTTTAATTCAGTTTTAGAGTGCCTTCACCTGCTACCTCTGTGAGCATGCGCTTGTGCTCTCTTCTCTAAAACAAATGGTCACGGCATCTCATTGACCCGCTTCCTCCCCTAAACACAACCACTCACTTCACAACAATAAAAAAGCATCCTTTCTCTAGCAACTAAACATTTTAAACACTTTTTTTGAATCGCTTTCTGTACTTGATCCAGGCACACTTACTGATGCGATGCGAACGGAAAACCAGAAGTATACACGTAGGTCCTATCACGAGCGTTTGCTGCATTCACAGAAACTATTAAAAAAAAATACACCTTAAGCTGGTGCAGGCTTCCTCTGTAAACAATGCATCTGTGTAACAGAACAGGAAGGAGAAACAGCACCAGCTCAAGAGGGCACAGGGTTCACAAACACAGCCACAGACAGAAACAGGAATCCACACAACTATGTAGCAGCAGGACCACCTGTTAGACTACACATAAACTAAGGATTTTTTTTCAATCAGTATAACTCCCCTAGCAAAAAAAGTAAAAAATAATACATATTTTAAACACATTTTTAATTTTTTTTTATCTCATAAAAAAACAGCACTCGTATAATAGCAATAATGCACTCCAGGGTGTGTGTTGTGATGGGATAACATCACTTCTGGGGTGATTAGTCGCACTCGGCCTGTGGCCTCGTGCCTAATCACCCCAGGTGTGATGTTATCCCAGCACAATACACACCCTGTCATGCATTATTGCTTAAACATATATGGCAGTGACATAGGTGGAAAACCAAAATCCTTCTCTAATATAACAGGTTTTGTACTGTTTAATGTCCTTGAGACACTGAAGGTAACCCTGTCATCAATATCATACAAACTCCTCCCACTGCACCTTCTACAGTATATCTTGGTCTGCACCTATTCCTTCACATTCTTTATCTTTCTCTCTTATTGATTTGGGTTGCATTCTCTTTGGACCTTTGCTACACTGTCCCTGTGTCACTGACTGTACTGCTGTCTTTGTTCCACTGGTGGAGTCTGTACTTGTTTCCCTTTCCCCCTCCCTTTGTTGTTGATTTGTGTCTTTCTGGGCTGTGGGTTTGTCCAGGTGTTCCCCTAGAAAATGCTTCTGCTGTGTGTTTAGGTCACCTGTTTTCCCTTCCCCTCCCCTTCAGAGGATGTCTGATTATCCAAAAACGTGAGTCTCAGATACCATATTTTTCCTTGAAATCAACTCAATGATATACTTTCCCATCATGGTACTCAGTAGTATTTTTCCTACACTTCCTGAGTTTCCTGTTCTTCAGCTTTACATCAAATCTTTTCAAGTCTCTATTAAACCTATCCACATTTTTTATTAAGTTCATCTAAGGCCAAAACTGATGTAAGCCGGTCATGGACCAAATCTGTTTCCAATTATAATCTTTTCCTTTTTCACTAACCGGGGCTTCGATAACAGCCACCGTGAAATCTGTTGAACACTTTCCCCTTATAGCATGCACCATTCTCAAAGTTTTAAGGAGTGAAATGCTACATTGCACTCAATTGAGTGTAATTATGTGACTGTAATTTTAAATATCTTTCTCTTAAGGTTTCAAGTTATTAGGGCTGCAGTAGGCATATCCCTGCAGACCTCTTGCTATGAGATAGGGACTCCTGCATTCCTTCTGACTGAACAATACAGTATGATGGAGTTGCACCACTGTCACCTCTGTGTCAGTGGAGCACTCCACTTGCACTGCACTGTTTTTTACTTTATTGGTGGCATCCTGATCATGACACTGGGGCATTGGGAACCCCAAGAGTCACTCTGATGTTTCTGGAGGGGTTTGGACTGGGGGGCTGCTGAAAGTTAGGGTCAGGTGGGGGGACATGTCTAATTAAAGAAAAATGTCAGTCACAGTGAAACACGACACATTCTGCTCTGTCCAAGATGGCTGCCACACTCTAGTGCACATACGTGATTACTAACACATGTGCAGTACAATGTGGCAGCCATCTTAATCACAGCGGAGTGTGCCAAGTTCCACCGTGACCACCGTTTTTTTTTTAATTAGACATATCTCCCTCACCTGACCCTCCTTTTCAGCACCCAACAGCCCCCACCAGAAACATAAGAGTGACACTGGGGGTACCCAATACCTCACTGTCACAATAAGGGTTTTTCTCCCCCCATCTGACCCTTTCTCAGCACCCAGCATCCTACCCCCAGAACATAACAGTGACACTGGGGTGCCCAGTCCCCAGTGTCATAAGTGTTTTCTCCCCCCACCAACCCTCCCTGTCACAGCCTCAATCACCCCACCTACCCAAAATATATATCTGACACTGGGGTGCCTGAACCCCAGTGCTGGAATCCTTGGTCCCTTTTTATTTAAAGCTGCAAAGAAACCCTCTTTCAATGTCTGTTGTGGCACAAAACTCCCCACACCTGACCTCTCACATTTAGCACCCACCCCCACCCCCAGCCCTTACTTGAAATCAGGGGTCCAATGCCATAATCCTATCTGGTCCACAAACATGTCTTCACTGTTCAAAGCTGTACCACAAACTGAGAAAACAGGTATGCAGTTCATTGTATTTTAATGGGGTTTTGAACTTAGTACCATAACTTGGCCATGTTTTCATATTTTGCCTCAAATTTTTGGCATACTTTCTTTGGGACCCCATCTCATGAACAATTGCACTGTCATTATGCAGATCTGTCCCGAAAGGTGATTTTGTGGTCCATGCACAAAATCACCTTTTGGGCAGGAGTTGAACATTTTCTCTGGCCTTCTTCATGGAGTGAGGTCTTAAGAAGGTTATGTTGAAAATTTGGTGTAATAATATTAAAAAATAACAAAGTTATTAGCCTACATTGAATTTTATGAATGCAGGCTCATAACATTGATAATTTTCAATATTGTTACCCCAAATTCACAAAATAGCCATATCTTTGCAGCACCTCATGAGCGTGACAGCTGTCAGTTTTCAAATTCTGGCCAAAATGTTGTTTTTTTTTACATGTCGAAAGGTGCTTTTGTGGTTCCTGCATGAAATCACCTTTTGGGCATAGGTTGAAAATTTTCTCTGCTCTTGTTCATGAGGTGGGATCATAAGAAGGCTATGTTGAAAATTTGTGCAAAAATATGAAAAAAAATTACAAAGTTTTGAGTCTACATCAACTTTTGTGAATGCAGGCTTGTAACTTTCAGAATTTTCAATATTTTCCCACCAAATTCACAACATTGTCATATCTTTATAGCACCTCATGAGTGTGACAGCTGTCACTTTTCAAATCCTGGTCAAAATGCTGTCTTTTTTTACATCTTAAATAGTGATTTTGCCATCCCTGCATGAGATCACCTCTCGGACAGGAGTTAAAACATTTTTTTCTGCCCATGTTCATAAGGTGGGTTTATAAGAAAGCTGTGTCAAAAATGTTATGTAAAATATTTAAAATAAACACAATAAAGATATGATCCTATGTTGGATTTTGTGAATGTAGGCTCGCAACTTTGGTAATTTCAATATTTTAACCCCCAATTTAAAACATAGCCATATCTTTACAGCACCTCATAATTATGACAGCTGTCATTGTTCAAATCCTGGCCAAAATGTTTTTTTACATCCCAAAAGGTGATTTCATGATTCCTGCACAAAATTTCCTTTTGGGCAGGAGTTAAATATTTTCTCTGACCTTATTCATGAGGTGGGGTCATAAGAAGGCTATGATTTAAATTTGGTGCACAAATATAAAAAAAAAGTTATGAAGCCTTTATGAATTTTGAAAATGCAGGCTTGCAAGTCTGATAATTTTCAATATGTTTACCCCAAATTTTCAACATAGCCATTTCTTTACAGCACCTCATGACTGTGATAACTGTTATTTTTCAGTTCCTGCCCCAAATGTGTTTTGGCATCCTGAAAGTTGATTTCACAATCCCTCCACAAAATCACCTTTAAGGCAGGAACTGAAATTTTTCTCTGCCCTTCTGCATGAGGAAGGGTCATAACAAGACCATGTTGACAATATGGTGTACAAATATTACCAAACAACAAATGTATTAGCCTACGTTACATTTTGCAAATGCAGGCGCATAACTTTGATAATTTTCAACATTTTTACCTCAAATTCCTCAGCTGTAGCCCTATTGGCTTTAGCCAGAGTTTGTTTTAATTAGAGCTTTCTGATTCAGTTGTTTAGCATTTAGCTTGTTTCTAGACTGTTCTGTAATCACTTTAGTCACTTCTGCTTCTGTGTTTTCTGCAATTTCCCTTAATTCTTATTTGTAAAGTGTTGAGAACGAATCTGTGTTTTTCACTAACCTGTCAATGTACATTGTGTGAAAGGCATCCACAGATTATATCACATGTAGAACTTAATCTGCAGTTTAAGATATGGAAAATGAATCTGTTGTTTATATTGAACTGTCAATGTGAACTGTGGGAAATTAATCTGCAGTTTATGTCAAGATAGCAAATTTACTCTGCAGTTTATTTAAACTGTGGAAACTAATCCATGGTTTAAAAAAATGCTTTTGCAATTCTGTGGAATTTAGTGTTAAAATTCTAAAAAAAATAAGTTTGGAAGCAGAATAGCCATTCTGCCGAATTCTGCAGGGAGATTTTATCTTTCACACAGTTCTAGTACTATGTATGGAAATTTCTATTTCTTTCTGCGAATCAGAAATTGCAGAAAAATAAATGCAAAACCCATCAATCTAGTGCTTTTCTTTTACCAACACTGTACAATTTGTGAATTGTATTATGTTTTATTGCTGCATTTTGATATACATTCAAACATTCTTCCAGAGTAGGTGGTGGGTGCTAAAACTAGTAATGGTTCAAAACATGGCTGGGACAGAGTTAAGGGCCTAGTAGTTACTCGGGGGGGGAGGTAGAAGTATGGCAGGGAGCAAGGGATGGATAGTGTAGACAAAAACCCTGTATTGACAAAAGTTCTAGGGGTATGATAGGATGTTGTTGGCAGACTGCCATCATTGTCTATGTTCTCTGTTTCTATATTTCTATACTGTACTTGTAAATTCTGATTCCAAAACATTTTCCCTGCAGCCCCTAGTAATAATGATTTAGATATTTTAATTTGATTCTGACTGTCTGTTCATTCCATTTCTCCATATTGCAGGTCTGCAAGTGGTATTTCCAGAATATCTGAAAGAGAAGTTTGTTCAGTCAGCACTGAGTTACATCATGTGCAATGGGGAGGGAGAATATGTATGTAAAAACAGCCAGTGTGCTTGTCAGTGTGCTGAGGAATTTCCACAGTGTAACTGCCCCATCACTGATATCCAGATCATGGAGTACACATTAGCAAACATGGCTAAGTCTTGGACAGAGGCCTACAAAGACTTTGAAAGTTCAGGTAAGAATCTGTTTAGTTATTAAGACAAAAAAAAAATCAATGCATGATTAACTAATTATCTGGCGGTGCTCCACTGTAGCGTGACACCCTGACTGTGAAACCCCAAAACAGACCATTACAGTGACAGTCAATGTAATGATCTGTTTTCACTGATGCTGCTTCTCTCAGTGGTCAGCCCCCTTCCCAGAATAACTCCAGCCTGGAGTTGATTATAATTAAATTCGGGGGCTGGGGGATTGCCCCTCCTGCAAAAAACACTGGGCTGGATACACAAAGTTTTCTGAAGGTGCAAAACCTTCCCTAAGTCCCCAAAACTGCCATAGCTATGGAAACAAAGGGGAATTTGCATGAGTGTTAGTAACAAAACCCTCCACAGCTGCAGAAGACAACACTAAGGACTGTGAAAAAAAGTGCAGCAGCACAAGTCCCTGAGGAAAAAAGGTGTGAGATAAGTAAGGCACAGCCCCTGAAAGGTTATTCACAACCAGTTTTTTTTCCGCAATTGTGGAAATAATGTTACACACAGTGGAATAAGATGTAACTCTCCCTCAGCAAACTGCAGTAGTGCCCCAGCAATTGGAATCAATTACGGTGGAGGTGAGGCACAGGTAATAGCATCCCAGAGAGTATAGCAGTGGCTGCTGTAACAGCAACAAAAGCACACATTGCTATGATATGGCAACAGGCAACAATCACCAGACACAGTGCAGCCCATGATGGAGCCCCACAGACAGTAGAGCCTGGCCATCCTGCAGTGAGTGCTACCCCTGCAGGCAACAGGAACACCCCAGGGAGAGAGGACCAGCAGTGACAGTTGGACACTGTGGTGCCATGGTATTGCTGGTACCTGTGGTGCTGCAGTGGCCCCAGTTGAGGGACTGGTTGCTGGTATCTTTGTGGGTGCTTTCAGCTTCATTCTATGGCAGCCCTGTTAAAGTCTGCTGTTCCAGCTAATTAAGTTCACTGTTGCTGTGCCTCCTAAGTTATTTCTGTAGCTGCAGATCCACAGTTTTGGACTTTCAGCAAGTCTGCAATTTCTGAAGCTGCAGGGATTTTACGAAATTCCGCGCCTGCTTAAAATTTCTTTATGAATATCATGCAACTGCATTTCCACAGTGCTGCAGGCCTTTTTCCAGCAGCTGCAGGATTTTTGGCTTTCTTTGTGAATCCTGCCCACTGTCTTTTGTGACGGCACAATACTAGTGTCTGTATTGTGTCATCCCTGTGTGGGACGTCAGGGAATTTGATGTCAAACACAAGTGGTGCTTCCATTATCTGGTGTAGTGGTGAAATGTGGTTCATTCTCAAGATTCTGTAAATAGTAGTGTAAAGCAAAAAAAAGCTACTTTATCTAGACTGGCAAAATATTTTGATTCTATGTTTCTGCTTAACAAGCTAAAATCACTCCAAAGAACATGTCTAGTTCCATATATTGTATTTTATTTAGGCCATTTGCGCAATTGTTATTTTTTATTTAATATTATTACGCCTTATTGTACTATACTGTTCTCCCTTCCCCATCCCCTATGACACATCTGTAAATGAGCTGCTACCAGCTCAGTACAGTATGCAATTTACTGGTTAAGCTATTGCAATAACTAGCTAACTAGCTAGATAAATAACATTTCTCTTATTTTTTTCCAGAAATTACCAGTGGTATTTACACAATAACACACTCTTTCTCCTTTAGATTTCTTTAGTTGCATCTGTGTCTATACCCAAGTCATAATGCTCTGTTTGTGACATAATATTTCCCACAGCAGCAGTTTGTGATGTCTCAAGTAGAGGATTATGAAGGTTGTCATTACAGAAAACTAGGAGGACCAGGTGAACTATAAGGGGACCTGATTCTGTATGTATCTAAATATACTCAGAAATAATGAAAAAATAAAGATAAACACAGAAAATATAGGAATTGGTTTGCTTCTGCAGAATCCATGTGCAGAATGCAGAAAAAAAAATGGTGGCCTTTTGAAATTATTTAGAAAAAAGGAATCAGCAGATGTTTTCGAAAAATGCAGAATGTTGCATTATTCCATGGAATTCCACTTTAAATGTTTTTTGAAATTGTACGGAACATAATATTCCATAGCAATGTCCAATTTGGAATAAAAAGTCTGAACAAAAATACAGTGGAGTCTAAGTTCCACAACTCTGCAAGCATAGCGTATTTTGCAACAGCTCTACACTGTATTCTAGTGTTCAAAGCACTGAAATGTAAACCAAGGGATCTTGGGTTTGAAATCCACACAGATACTGACTCAGTGTGTGACCTTGAGCAAGTTGGTTCTTTTATCCAGGCTTCAGTCCTTGCAGTTGCGAAATTCTGTAAATACAGAAGCAGGACCACCACCTAAAACGAGATGCTTGATTTGAGCTGCTGAAAATTTCAGAATAGATAAAGTGCAATCAAGAAAATGGAAAAAAGTTTGAGAAGGAATACTTATTTTAGTGACCTGTATCATCTACTTTAGTTATGGCGAGGAACTTTGTGGGATGGGGTGGGTAAATAGCAGGTCACCAGGCAAAGTTTGCATGTTAATTCCACTGTTGAGACCAGTCTTATGGTTATAAGAGTTGACTCACACATATTGTTATGGAATGAAAACCACAAATGAAAGCTGAGCAGTTGTGATATCATAAGGATGCAATTGAGACCACACTTACAACTGTCAGAATGGTCTTGGCAATTGTATTAATATATTGTTGATTAAGATCAATCACAGATACTGTATAGCAACATTTTAAAAAACCTTCCCCAGTCATGCCCATTTTCAGGGCAGCTGGATGCAAGATACTCTTCACAGAAAATGAGAGTGTACAGAATAGAGGAAAGGAGTGCTCTGATTGGTCAGGAGCACTCCCTTTATTTAAAATTATGAAATAAACCCAGCTGTATGTTGAGCAACAGTGGGAGATAGGTTGCAGAACATCACCATCCAGCCATGTCAGCCCCATTGATCCCAAATTATGAGGCCCCTTGTTGGCATCCTACAGGCCAAGACTGGAGCTATAGTATCCTAAATCCATGATCTCACATAGATTCTGAGTAGTACAAGCCTATCCTTAACTAGCAGGGCCCCGATCACAGACTTTTAAAACAAATCTCTCATCAGGATCATTGCTGTTGACACAGAGGGTATCAGGGTCAGTCCCAGTGCTTGCTCACAACAGCTAGGTTTGCATTAACACAGCTTCAGTATATTTCTTCATGTCAGTACTTGTAAGACATGGTTTTGGGAACATGCTTGGGGGATCATGGGTTGTGGGGCCATACTTGTTATGTGATATGTGGCCCATGACACTACTCAGTTGTATCTACATGTCAGCTACTATTTGAAAGCAAAGCCCTGGGTCCATACTTGTTAAATTCTGTGTCAACGTGCAAGCCAAATCCAGCTAATAAATTCAAGCTGTGTCTAAGGAATTCTTCTCTTGGGAACAACTAAGAGTATTTTGCCCTTTACAGAAATTCAACAAACATCATGCTGAGCTAGGAAGGCATGTCTGTAACATAAGCATAAATCTTTTCACAGCTGAGGTGCACTTAGTGTAAAAATGCCAACCTACCGTAATGTGATACCCTGCATATTTCTTTAAAAATGTATTAAGGTCAATCCAATTACAACATTAGCATCATTCTGTTGTACAGAGTCGTACAAATCCTGTAGTTTTGTGACACCTATGGATGCTAGCTGGAAATTAAACATCCCAGGGATTTGAAATTCAGCTGAGTGAAAAGTGATGATCAGATACTTAATGAGAGTCAATGCTGCTATATAAAAAATAAACAGGACTTTCCATTAGCTTTTTAGGAATCATGTTTTTACATTGGGGAGGGGATGTAATGAAACGTGCAGTGAAAGCCTTTTTTTTAATTCAGTTCCATTCAATTCACTTTATTTACTGGGTAAGATAATTGAGCCAAGTCCCTTTTTCAGGATCATTCCAGGATTCAGGATTAACACATTACTTCCAATAGCTTTATATGTATCAGTGTCAGTGGCTCAGTAGGAAGCACACTCGCCTCTGAGGCCAGGAGATCAGAGGGCTGTGGGTTCAGTTCCCACATCTGGCACTTGGGTTAATATCCCAGTACTGACACTGTAGTGCAGCATGAGAGGGGTGCTGCACTTCTGAGGTGCCGTCTTTCACATGAGATGTTAAACCGAGGTCCCATCTGCCTGGATTGGTGGTAGTTCAGGTGGATGTTAAAGATCCCATGGCACTTATCGAAAAGAGTTGGGGAATTTCCCCGGTGTCCTGGTCAAATTTCCCTCATTCACTAAAAATACCACCAACAGTTTCATCTGCTTCAAGCTCAGTTGGCATTCATCTGTATACCCCTCCCCCAGGTCATGCCTGAAAATAGGCAGGATTTGCCTAGTGCACTTACCCGGTCAACAAAAACTAAATAAATATGAAGTCCAAATTATCCATTGTTTACCTGACACAAAATGGCAGCCCAGCTAAAAATGAGTTAACAAAGTTTTGACTCTGTGTGCTAAGAACAATGTTCAAAAGTTTTGTTAGGATGGTATTATAATTGTTTTATTTAAAATGTTTTTTGCAAGCTGAATCTTGAGGTACTGCCTCTCAATAAATGGTCTCCACTGGTGTGTGCGTGCGTGTGTGTGTGTGCATATGTTGGGGGGATGATATCTAAAAAGTTTTTTTTTACAGAAGTTCCAAGTTTGACTGTTAAAAATCAATCTTAAAAATGATGTTTTAGCTAGCCCACCAGTGCAGCAGGAGGATTGAGCATCAGTAGGACTGCTCTCCTCCTCAAGGGGGGAGGGTGGGCAGAGCCCAATGCTTGCCTGACCCCTGGAAGATTCTGGGGAAAAGGCAACCTTGGTCAAGAATGTCAGGAGGTGTGGTAGACATCAGTGCACATCATGTAGGAGTGTATGGTATGCACCATGATGTCACTGTACACCATATCTCTCCGGGTACAAAAAACATGAAAAATGAGACCAGTGGCAGAATGACATAGAGTGCCCCATGGGTAGGGATGCTGCAAATTTAAATTCCACTGGTGAAGTGCTTGCGAAGTGGCCAAATTTGCCTGCTGTAGCAATTCGCAACAAAATGTCGCCTTCCGCTGGTGAAATTTCACCTTTCACGGCAGAATTTCACCTTCTACAGTAAAATTTTGCCTTCTATGGGTGAAATTCCTCCTTTCATGGGTGAAATTTCACCATGGAAGGCAGAATTTCACCATGGAAGGTGGAATTTTGCCATGGAAAGCAAAATTTCACAGCGGAAGGCAAAATTTCGCCATTCCACCTGCTGAAAATTCACATTTCACTCCAGAAATGGGCGGAATTTCATGGATTACTTTGCAGATAGAATTTCACTCACTTCGCCCATCCCTTCTCGTGGGCACTTCACCCAGCTGGGCATGCCAGACCAAACTGGATCCATTCTGTGATGCAGCTTGGGGAATCTTGCCGAGCCCAGTGGGGGGGCAAATTCTGGGAGATGAAATTTGGCAGGTAAGTTCCAGTGGACGTCAGGTTGGCATGGCTGGGGCACTCATTGCAAGTAGGTCTGACCAGGAGGGAGGGAAAAGAAATGATGTTCTGATGAAGTTATTTATTCCTATGGATGTCTTAAGTTAATTCTATCATGCAGCGGTTGATTTGTTCATACAGAAACACAGACCTATAACATAATTGCTTTATTTGTATCTATAAAAGGGTATTTGCATGCATGACACAAAGGAATATACTGTACAGCACTTGTAAGTTATGGCTGAGATGGTGTTTGTGTCAAAACCCTGTTTCTGACAGCTCATAACTCAGATATTTTAGCCCTAGGACTGGGAAAATTGGCGTGCACCATCTCAGCCTTAGTGGCTACTTTTCTACATTTTTTAAACAAATAATTTGATATTTTTTTAATATTGATAGTATAATTTACATAAAAATACTCCCATTTTAGGATTTTATTAAAAACAGAAAATGAAGAAAGCTGCATCACTTTACAATGTAAAACTTTCAGGCTCATTAGTAACTGACCCATAATAGGGCCTCAATGTTGTTTTTGCAAAGAAAAAGGTCCAAATGTAAAAGCTATTAGGGAAAGGGGAAATTATTTAACCAGGCAAGGCACACTAAGCTGAAACTTGTTTCCAGGTGTGACCTGGGAGTACGAGGAAGTTAAGTGATTTGTTCAGGGTCACACAGCATGCAAGTGGGGGCTGTGGTATTCGTCCAAGGTCTCCAGGTTTGTAGCTCAGTGTCCTAAGCCACAGTGCTGTACTGCTTCATAAGGTGTGACTCATAAGAGTCATAAGTTGTAATTTATGAATACATTATAAGTAATAAGTTATAAATAATTTATTAATATATTAATAAGTTATTTATAAGCATTTACAAGTGTTATGTTATTAGTATTTTTAAACTGTCAGAGCCCAGGCATGATAAAAAAAAGGAAAAATATACTGTATATAAAAAAAAATGAAATGAATGAAAAACAACGTGGGTTCCCTGCTTACCTAAGGGTATTCAGCTGAGAATACTTCAGTTTTCCTTTCATGATCATGATCATGAGGAAAAAAATCCTACATGTTTCTCTTTTTTCTGACACCTGGGGCCCAATCACAGTGTTGGATTACCAGTACCTCCAGCTCTTTCTGATTTCAGGAGCCCAAACACAGTGGTGGGTTCTTGTTATTTTACAAATGCAATGAAAATGTTTGTGGCCACTGGCTTTCATCATCAGTGAGTCACTTATACTGTCCCCGCCCCTGCAAGTTTCAATAAACTACCTCACTCTCACTCACTCACTGGCAGTAATGACACCCTCCTCCTGTCACACCCAAGTAAATACCTTCCCCACCCACTAGGAAAATGCTCACTACTGCTCTCTCCTTTCACTCAGCTCACTTCCTAAAAATCAACCATTATGCACCCTCTGGCACTGATACCACCATGCTCCCATCCTGTAATGGTCACCTCAGTAAATACCTATGTTGAAGGTCTCAAGGTGGGTGAAAGACATTATCATCCCTCCACCTCAGCTGGTCATCAGCATCTGCTCCACCATGTCTGCCACCCACACATGTTCATAAAAAAGCCAAAACAACCCAAAATCCCCCACCAAAATATTGATAATGTGCATACACAGGAACCTTATTTTTTAAAAAGAATTGATTTTGGTGTTCCTTAACATATATTTTAGAGACAAACTGAATAACCCAAATCACATGGCTGTGGGGAAGGGGCAGAAGCAGTTTGACCCACAAATTTGAAAACAAATTTTAAAAAAAGTTCTGAGTAATAACCCCCTCACCCAGTCATTAATTTTAAGTAACTCATTCATAAAGAAGCTAAATTATCAATTTCCATACTGCCCAACTCTCATTCATCCAGACAACGTGAAAATTCAAAATGCATTTTGGATTTTTTTCATTATTTATTCCACATAAAGCCCTTTAGGTAGAGCCTATTTACATAGGGCTTAGAGTCAGTGACAACAGAAACACAGCAAGTACAGGGGATTACATGTAAACATTACACTCAGTGCAACATAGAAAGAGTGCAACACTTTACAATAAAGTACAGTAAGGTTACATTTAAGGCAAGAGACAACAGTTATACAAATAGTGCTGTCTCTGACAGAATTTGTGGCAACAATTATACAATTAGTTCTGCTATAGCCAAAAAGTGTGGGCGTCAAGGAAACAAACAATTCTATTCAATTTGGCCTCAAAGAGCACTGGCAAAAAGTCAGAGGAAGCAGTAGCAAGATCCAGATAAGGAAAGGGAGGAGAAGAGTTGGGATTTAAAAAGGCTCAAAGAGCAATCAGCTTGTAAGGATGGAGGTAGGTCATTCCAAAGTTTGGCCGCTCTGTAAGAAAAACTAGCTTGGCCAAGTCAGGTTCTTCTATGAGGGAGTAGCAGGGAATGTTGTACAACTCCCCTAGTGGCATGTTTGGTCAACAAAGCTGAACATGCTCTACAGGATGGGGGACATTGAGCAGTAAATGGGTCTTAAGGAAATTAGTCACTTGGGGATGGATATTCAAAACTTTGCAGTGGGTGCAAACCATTTGCGCAGGGTTTGCACTGGGTTTGTGCAGTTCCGCTATATTCAAAAGGTCAAATAGCATGGGCAAACTGCATTAGCATTGGGCAAAAGTATAATGTATGCAAGGGGTAAAAAGAGGGTATGTGAACATGAATACAAGCACAATGCTATATTCAGCGCATTAGTGCCTTGCAAAGTGTTTTTGCATGACTTAGCATGACATAATGCAAGATGCAAATTACCACCCAGTAAAAGGTAGTCTTAGATCTGGGCAAACCAGCTTTGCATGACTTTATGGCTTTGCATGGCTTTACGGAACTTTGCACAACATAGAACCATGGTTCATGGAACTCAGTAATTCACAAGTCTGAATAATGAACTTTGCAAGGGTCTGCCAGTGGTGGTTTATTGACCCTAACCAGTAATTATGAAACATAGAAAGAAACCAGACATGGAAAAAACATGCTGCACATGGATGGCGCCTCCTATCTTGCCATAATCTGCCACAGGTCCCAGGCATGCCAGGAATAAAGGGGCGACCCGGCACCCAGAGGACACCATGGCAGTGTGTCCATACAGCATACAGGGGAAGATCACAGTTTGGTGGACGCCAACAAAATCCAGCACACACAAGCAGCACTGGGGGAATGGAGGTTGTTGAAGGGGAGTACATGTGGCCAGTCTGCACCACATACTGGGTGCTGCCACAGGGCTGGGACAATCCACGCAGTTAAAATGGTCCAGTGTAGGGAATATCCCAACACCAGTGTGCCTGTCTGATAGTATGTGCCCCTTGGCCACATACCACACATCTGTACAGTTACCACAGCCCACACTGCCAGTCATGTATATGTCACTGTGAGTATCCCATGCCAGTGGTGCAATATCTGTTGGTTGCACAACAGCATAACAGTAATGTCCACCATCAGTACACACCTGCAAGATAAGCGTGTCACTGTATAATGTACAGCAGTCATTGATGCCCTACACACCATAGGCACTGCTGTATCCCTGAAACTGCTGGCTCCCTTGTTACTGCAGTGTCTGCTGTGCACTGTAGCAGGAATTATAGTCTGGCAATTTCATGCAGCACCACCAGCTGTGCCTGTACTGTGTAGATCCCTGGGTAACATTATTCTATGCAGTTCTATACAAATGTAGCCTGCAGCTACCACCATGCACTTCCAGACTGACATACAGGTGAAGCTGTGGTCAGACCTAGCCAGCCCCTATACTGCAGACTGACCTACAGGTGGAGTTGTGGGACCCTGCAATAGTGCTGGGCAAACTGCATGCAAATCAGGACATAATGAAATGCTAATCTGGATATTTGCCCACAGCCTGCTTAAGTAGACTCATTTGTATGTCAATTTTGAATATAGCAGTCTCTCGCCACGTAAACTTTTTGGGCAGCATGCAAACGTTTCAGAAACATGATACATTTCTGCAGAATTTCACTTGTGCTGATGCTTGCAGCTTTAATGAATCCATTCCTTTGCTAGCACACACACATTGGTAACATGGCTGACCTCTATCTTCCTTCACGTCGCTGTGCACTGTGCTGCTGCTGTGGTTTGCACTTCCTGGTTGCTATATTCAAAGCTGTCATATTTCAGGGGCTATTTTTACACTGCACTCCCAGCCTAGTTTGCCTGGCTTCCTTAGCACACTATATTCAACAGGTTTAGCGCTGGGGCTATCCCTTTTGAATATAGGGGGGCTATTGGTTCTTTGGCTAATTTAGCATGCCAGGCAGTGCTAGTTTGGCCACAGGGCAAAGTTTTGAATATCTGGCCTTTGGTCAGGATCAAAGAAAAATGACAGGTTTTTCATAGGGATGGACACAGGACTTGTGCCTTCTTTACAGATGCATGCTGCATCCATGCAGATGTGTCCAGATGTATGTGTGATATTCACTAACATCTAGATGAATTTATGGCCTTTCCCCCAGTTTTCATTTATTTGTGCCACAACTATGAGACTCTTGTCTGTTTTTTTCTGACACAAGTGCAGAATTCAGGGTGGGAAGTTAGACCAACATATTCTGATCTAACTTTCCAGGCAGATTTCTGCACCCACATCCAAAAAAATGGATGCAAGGCTTTGCAAATGTCACCCAAGGTATTTTTCACTTCACAGGAGAACCAAACATTTTGCAAGGTAAGGGAAGGAACATGTAGTCCAGAGACCCAGCAATTCATGCCAATATTGGAGAAACCTTTTTCTTCTGTCTTGGATTATGGTTTAAATGTATAGAAAAAAATGTACCTGTATCTTATTCATCCTAAAAGTAAACACTTCCTTTGCATGCAGCTTTGATTATGATTTCTTAGTCAGTTTCTAATGTAAATGCTGTCATTATGGTTGGCTTGAGATCAGTTTTATCAATTTCAGGAGCACTGTTTGAAAGGCAGCTTGGTTATCTGACTTACTCATTAGCTTCTTTGTAGGTAATCAGTAACTTCTGGACATGAAAAGCACATTTTTATCAGGTAATTGTAAAGATTTAAACAACATGTTGTTATTAGTTTTCTCTAATTTAAAATTCTTCGTCTATTTAAGGGCAGTCCTACAATTCTTTCATGTTGTTAATGATTAGCTGACTCAATTTTTTGATTTAATACCAGCATGTTTCCTGTATTTGTTTGTGCCAAAGCCTCTGTAGTAAGTGATTTAACTCATTTAACTTGTATTGCCTAATCACCTATTGCCCTAGAATTGCCTACAAGTTGTGTTCAACATTTTCATTTGATTCAGCTGAGTCTCTAAAATTTTAGTACACTTGCACTAATGTACCTATTTCTTTTCAGATGCTAACATTATATTACCTCCATAAGAAAATAAAGCTCATTCATACCCAGCAAACTAATGACCTATATCACTTTTTAATGTTGATTGTAAACTAATAGCATAATTAATAGTACTGAGAATTCATGCTCAGATACCAAAAATTCATAATTTAGTTAAAAAAGGATTTCTTAAACATAGAGCTACTTTTGAGGAGTTGGGTAACATCCAGTCCATCATTTCCCCCATCCAGTCTCACAAAGAAGAAACTATAGCACTGGCCTTGGTATCTAGATTGGGGTTATATGTATAAATTTATAGAAGCAAGGGGATTCCCATGAATTATCATACAATCAGTTAAGGTCTTATACACCAATACAAAAGTGTATTTTAAAATTAATCAATATAAACCATATTCTTTGCAAATGTAGAATGGAGAATGATAAGGGTGACTATTATCCCTCATTTTATTTATTTTAAGTTTAGAACACCATTTTGAATCATATTCATATAAATAAAGATATTACAGGGGGACCAAATACAAATGAACAATTTATATTAAATGTTTATGAAGGTGATACTTTGGTATTTCTTTCAACCCCAAAATCTTTGTTCCCTTTATTAATGCACAAACATACAATTTGCATTCTTTCTGGTTAGTGTTTCAGTAAATCAACATCTATTGTACAGCCAATGAAGGAAATATCAGTAGAATTAAATAAATATTAAGGGAAATGGACATTGATAATAAAATTACATACTTAGGTATTTTCACTACAAATTATTTACAAAAAAAAACAGAAGTAAATCTGTGTATGATTTCAAAGAGAGTGAAATGTATACTTGATACTTGGCAGGATGCCCTGATAATGTTTGTGATGCCTCATCTGATGTATGCTTTTCAAAGTGTACAAGGAGAAATACCATTGAGTTGATTAGAACAAACAATAAAAAAGTGAAAAAGACTACATTTTTGTTGTATTTTGTAGTTAAAAGAACCACATGGAAAAAAAAATAAAACTACTATATTTGGAAATATGGTGGCATGGGATGTCCTGATCCATTATTTTATAACTTTGCAGCAAAGCTTAAGCAAGTAATAATTTGGGTAATCAGAACAAAAAATATAAGTAAAAAAGCATCTATCGATTCCAAATAAATAAATAATATACAGTATAAAGAAAAAATACAACTCTAAAAGTACAAAATGTGTAAGCATTTCCAAGAATGTTCTAGCAGACTGAAAATACCATTATAATGTCAGTTACAAAGATATACAATACACAGCAACATTTGTTTCCTTATAGTAAATAAAGAAATACTTCAAGCATAAGCTGGAATACCCTTATATGGAACACCAATACAGATAATTCCAACTTGGCTAAAGAACATAAAAAAATGTAAATTGGGCTAATTTTTCAACCTATAACAATAGTGTCATGGGAAGAGTTTGAAATGTATTTTGTAGCAGCCAAAATAAAGAAATATTGGACAAAATGTCATGTTGAAAAAGAAGTTTAATAAATACATTAAATATGCAGAACATGATAAGGAAAGATTTTAGCATTTTCACCTTCTGGGTTCATGAGATGTGGTCATAAGAAGACTATTATGAAAATGTAGGTTCAAAATGTTTAAAAAACTACAAATCTATGAAGATACATTGACATTTTTAAATGTGTGTGCATAACTTTGGTAATTTTTAGTATATTTTTTAAAAATTCTGTTTGACAGTTTCATGATGTTACACAAAACAAACAAAGATCAACAAAACCATACAGACAATGGGCACCATAAACACAGTACTACAAGAAAGCTGTACCCCCACCACTAACTCAACAAAAATTCTAGATGATATAAAAGAATTTTACACATTTAAGGTACACAATCCTGTCTATAGTTTAGCATATAATTGACCCAACTGGCCCAAATCATTTCAAACTTAGGAACCACATGATTCAATTGAGCTGTTGCTTTCTCTATGTCATAAAGAGACCACATACAATTTTGCCACTGTTGTTGACCCCAACTTTTAACATAACCATTTTTTTCACACCAGCTCATGAATATGACATGTGTCATTTTTTTAAAATCCTGGCCAAAGTGTGTTTTTGCACTTGTGGTATGAAATTATGTTTTAGCCAGTATTTTATAAATGACACCTGTCATGTTTAGAAGGAGGCGTTATAAAAAGACAATGCTGCTTTGGTGTCAAAATGAAAAAAGGGTCTTTCTCTGAGCTAGGCCACTAGATGTCCATACATTTATATGTAAAAAAAAACAAAGGTCATAATCAAATTGTTTTTAATATGGATGATTATTTAAATAAAGTATTATAGGCATAAATAAATTTCACAATAGCATAATTTTTTTGTTTGCTTAATTGATGAAAGCATTTCAAAAAATTGAGTCTTTTTTTACTGTTTTTTGTGACATTCTAGCACACTCTGCTTTTTAAAACATAACTTGAAAACCATGACAATGATGGGACATCTAAATATGCTGCAAGAAAAAGCACAGGAATGTTGAAATTAATCTCTAAATTTTGGAGTTTATTTTTAATTTTTTCCCTATATTTAAAAATGTAACACAACATATTGCATGTTACACCAGTTGTCAATCATGTCACCCGCAATATAAAAATAATTTTATTCTATTTAAAAGCACTTGCTTGTGAACATTTGAGTGTGCTGAACAAGGAATATGTACAATATAAATGACCACACTGGTCTCCCTATTCATTATTGCCTCATTAATTATTTATTAATAAAAAATAAAAGTCTGTTTACTTTGCTGTCAAAATGTACTGTTCGTTAATATTGGCTGTTGTTTTTCACCTGAATGTTCCATCCGGGTGTATAATGTATGCAAAATAGGGGCATGATACCATAATTGCTGCACTATAAATAGTGATCATGGGAATGACTGTAGGAGTGTGAGATAAGACATTTTGAGGTGTTGTCCAAACATCCCATGAGAGTAACAAATGGCAGAATTTGGCAGCTGTATAAAAAGAAAGGAAGCAAATCACAATTTCCAGATATAGATTTGTTGTACTCACTTTAATTTTCAATTCTGGGTTAGAATAGAGATAATGCCATGTACTGTGCATGCAAAAATTATTCATGCATGTGACATCAGATGTCACACATGTGACAGGGACATTCTTAAACTGTCAAAATTAACTGTACAGTCACATGGATCAAATATAAAGAAATAAAAAGTATTACATTCACTGGGTTTATTTCTGTGTTTTACTATATGAATCACACATTATTTAAAAAAATGATGTCATACACAGGCGATGTGTAAAAATTATCCACGTGTGTGACATCCAGTGTCATGCATGTGACAGGGACATTGTTAAACAATCAAAAGTTACTGTATTGTCACATGGATAATATATAAAGAAATAAAAAATATTCACTGAGCTTATTTCTGGGTTGTACTTTATTAAAGCACACATTGTTTAGAAAAGTGATGTCATACATAGGCGCACATGTAAAAATTATTCATGTGTGTGACATCCAGTGTCAGGCATGTGACAGGGACATTATTAAACAATTAAAAGTTACTGTATTATTAAGTATATCACATATAAAGAAATAAGAGGTATACGCTGGGCATATTTCTATGTTGTACTTTATTAAAGCACACATTGTTTAAAAAAGTGATGTCTTACACAGTGGTACATGTAAAATGTTTTCACGCATGTGACATCAGATGCCATGCATGTAACAGGGACATTGTTAAACTCTTAAATCAAAAAACATAATTTTGTGTTAATTTTATAAAAAAATATTTAAATATAGTTTTAAATACCACACCACCACAATGGATTTCTATGTTTGTGTTTTTGTTAAAATGACATTCTATGTATTAAGTTTATTTAAAGCCATTTTAAGTGTCTACCTAGCGCCACATAAATTGATACACTTCTCCAGCCATAAATGAATAACAGGAGGAGACTTAATTATTCCTAAGCATTGTCACAATTCCTGACATAGTCCTTTTCATTTTTTATGGTAGTACTGAGAAATGGCTTAAACTTCCACCCCCCTTTTTAGTTAAAAAGGAACATGGTATAATGTGATTAGGCTAAACATGTGACTATGATAAACCTAAGATATGCAGTATACCTTACAGTGAATTTCCAACCTACTGTAAATTCTGTTTGGGCTTCATAGCCCAGTTCCATATGGCAGTGTTAGCCTGCTGCTGCCAAAACTATCATTTTTAAATGTATCCTTTTAGCAAGGAAAGGGATCGTAACTGCAGCCAAACCCATGGCTAGCCAATCTCTTCCAATTCTTGGTCTGCTAGACCTACCCCATGCTCAGACATTTTCTGATGTATTAGTAGGGACAGCATGGGCACAGCCCACACACGTCTACGGGGACCCTTTTTCAATGCCATTTTACTCAAATTTAAGCAATCTTACAGGAAAATAAAAACCACCGCTTAACTGTTTTAGAAACAGAAATTCAGTGTACTGGTGTGGTGATATTAAAACTATTTTCTTTTTTTCAAATTGAAGATGAAATTATGTTTTACAGTTTAACAATGTCCCAGTCCTGCGTGTTACATCTGTCACATGCATGAATAATTTTTACATTTATGCTTGTGTATGACATCAATTTTTGAAAACAGTTTGTGCTTTAATAAAGTACAATACAGAAATAAGCCCAGTGAATATTTTATTTCATTATGTTTGATCTTTGTAAAAGTACATTACATTTTGATTGTTTAACAATGTCCCATCTGATGCCACACATGTGAATAATTTTTACATATACACCTGTGTATGACATCACTTTTTTAAACAATGTGTACTTTAATAAAGTACAACACAGAAATAAACCCAGTAAATACTTTGTATTTCTTTATATTTGATCTATGTAACTGTACTGTAACTTTCAACAGCAAAAAATGTGTATTCAGTGTGGACAAAATGTAACATTAAAAGAAAAGATCTGCAAACAATAATAATCAAATAAGATACTGATAAATAATATGTTAGACAAAAGCTTTTTGGTGAATAACGTAGAAACACAGGAAGGATAATAACAGCAGAGAAGGAAACTGTTCATGAACATGTCACACACGTAACATAGAAGTGGCAGGTGGACTTCAGCTTCCGATATACAAAACTCAGAAAATGGCATTATCTTTATTCAAACCCATAATCAACATTTAAGTTGAGTACTACAAATCTATATTTGGAAATTGTGATTTTTTTCATTTTTTTTTTACCTCAATGGCACACTAGTGGCTCAGGTTTATCAGAGAATGGCCCAAAAAGAACTTAGTTTTGAAGAAATGTTGAACTTTACCAAAGTTTAATCTGTAACTTCATTTTTGCAGATTTTGGTCCCTAATGTTCAACATATTTCTTGTGTTACACCACCTTATGGACCTGCTATATGTCATTTTTTGAATCCCCTCCAAAACATGTTTTTGCAGGTGTAATTCTACCTGTTTTAATCATAATGTCAGGTCATAAAAAGACTATGTTGGAAATGTGTTATCCAAATGTGGGAGCCCACTGAGAATTAGATACTGCCTTTCAGCTGGTCTGTACTGCATAAATACAATCTAAAATTGTCTGTCAGGAGTTGGTGATACCTGTAAAGATAAAAAAAAGTTCCTCAATACACACATCAGACATGAACCCTCAGTAGTGCTGTGCAGAATGCAGAATTCTGACAGCAGAATTAGTGAAGAATGACCATTCTGAGGCCAGAATATATGCCGGAATTGTGCTTTTTCACCTGTGGAATTCCACCTACTGTGATCCACAAAATAGAACAGTATTTTTTCTGTGGAAAATTATTCTGCAACAATTTCTGCAGAATATATTGAGAGTTGCAGAATAATATTCCACAGAACAATGATTTTTCCATGGAAAATCATTCTGCAACTGTTTTATGCTGCGGAATTCCACCATTCCATTTCCAGCAGAATTTGGCAGAATTTCGGTGGAATTTTTAATATTCTGTGGAATATCGTTCCAATGGAATTTGAAAATTCCTCACAGCACTAATCCTCAGGCATGCTATCCTGCCTCAAGTGAATGAAACAGTGATACAATTCAAGTCCAAGTTCAAGTTAAATTTTATTCCAATGTATAGAATTCATTCAAAATTATGACTGTGCACAAGCACATTAAAAAATTGAGTTAAAATGAATGTCAATAATTCCATAGATATCAAATCATGAAGAAGAAGAAGTTATCGACAGTTATACAGAAGATAAGCAAATCAAACCATCATTGTTACACTAACATAAGCAGTTGGTATCACACTGATGCATTATAATATTTAAACCTAGCTGTACCATACATGATCTTATTATCAGTTAAACTCAATAGATATTATAACATATCCCTTTCATCTTTAAAAGACTTTCCAGACTGTAATGGGATAATCCATGCTTCTCTTTCTTTTTGGATAGCAGTGCAATACAAAATTAAATGTTGAATTGTTATAAAGAATTCTTTTTTATATATACTGTAAACTTAGTTATTGCTCTCGTGGGTGATAAATAACTCATGATACCATGAAGGTAGCCCCATAATATTTCCAGTTTTGCTAGACATAATGCTGTCCTATGCAAATTATTCTCACAGAAGAGCAAGTATTGTTCAAAATTTGCATTCAATTTGTTTACTATTTATTCTATTCTTACTGTATCTATGCAATGTATTTTCTCAAGATCTCTTTGTACAGAAATATTGTTGACCCTTTGTAAACCTTCAGAGACAAATACAGAATGATTAAAATATGTATAGCTGGTCCATATGTCACAGAGTGCTAGCTTTCTAAGATTAATATCTAATATTGTGAACCAATTCACCATTTGGTTGTTCTTCACAGTAATGTTATATAACAAATCATTCCAGAAAATCTTAGCAAGTCTGTCATCATTCATTGATATTATTCTATTCCAGAGACATGGTGCTTCTAGCTTCTTGGGCTAGCAAACCAGTTTCTAACCTTCAGAATGTTGAAGGAGTAGTCTTAGGAGCACCCAATATGGTTCTTAAAAAATAATTTTGGACTGTTTCCAGATAGTTTGGATCCACCCTTAGTCCCCATATTTCACTGCCATATAATATCTGGCTGATTAGGTCAGTATCAGATACTTTTCTTAGGCCCTTAAATGAGTTATTTGCAAATGTATTTCCAAATCTGAAAATCACATGGGATGAATGTTGGGCTGTCTTTTTTGCATACGTCATTTGCTGCTTCCATGTAAGTCGCTAATCAAAGGTTACACCTACTGTAAGTATTTATATTCTCTAACCATTTCCAATTGTAGACCCTCTAACACACAGTTCTTAATAATGACATTTTTTTTTCTAAACACCATTGTCTTTGTCTTATTTACATTCAAATCTAACTCCAGAATTTTCAATCGGCACATTATTGCTGTAATTCCTCACCTAAGCTCCAATGGCATTTGAGACAAAACAATAGCATTATCTGTATTAAGAAAAATGTATATCTTGGTCCCAGATAACACTTGCAGAAACATACCTATTTCCATTAGACAATGGTCCAGGATTTCAATATATGAATTAAAAAATAAAGATATCAGGACACAATCTTGTTTTACCCCACAGGTGATATTAATCGTATCTGAAAGGACACTGTCTCTGGATAATTTTATTTTGGACTCTGTGTTTGTATGTAACATACATACTATTGCTAATAAACACTTATGTTTGCCGTATTTTTCCAAGATGTTCCATAGAATATTTCTATTAATAGGGTTAAATGCTGACTTAATATCAATATAACAGAGACAAATATTTCTGTGTTTAGATAGTATATGTGTATCCAAAATATAATTTAATGTGAATACAAGATCAAGGGTGCTATGAAGTCTTCTAAATCCACATTGAAATTATGAAATCAGATTTTTACCATAAACCTAAGTCTTCCAGTTTTGTGCAGTATATTTTTTGTAGAATTGGGAGAAGTGTTATAGGCCTGTAACATTGTGGGTCATTTTCCATCCATTTTTAAACAATGGTATAATGACTCCACAATTCCAATTTGCAGGACTTTTAAAGTATAATTTTTTATTGTAAATCCATTAGCTAAAATATGAGACCAGAGCTCAAGATTACGTTGAAATAGTTTGGCAAGCAGAGTATCAATATCTGCCACCTTGTTCCATTTCTGAGCCAGAATTGCAGTCCTATCCTCCAAAGGGCAGACTTGGGTCCAATTGTGGTACAGTATCCAAGCATAAGTTATCAGTGCTATTGATCAGAGTAATATCAATTTTGGTTTTTCCAGCATTATATATTTTACTAAAATTAGCTATCCATTTGTTAGCATATATAACAGTGGTGACATTACAGTGCATGTTATTTTACCATGTCCCAAAAGCTACCAGACACCAGAATGCATGCATATTCTTATACCAGATTGAATTTTGCAGGTCACCCCATACCCTGTTCTTATAAGTTTTCTTTTTCTTAATTAATAATTTGCAATATTTTTCTTTTTACATGTTTAAGAGAGGTTAAAACCAATGGTTTGCTGTATTTAACTAATTAATGGCCTGTCCTTTTAATATTTCTTTTTAACCTTACACATTCAAGATTATATCAGGGATTGTTTTTCCCAATACTACAAATAGCAGGTTCTCTACTACAGCCCTCTACCTTCCTTGGTATACTATCCACTAAGTCAGAAAACATTTAATCTTACCCTCTATTGTCACATTTTTAAACTCAATGGGCGTTCAAGAAGCAGATCCAACTTTACTAAATCTGAGTCAAATAGTATTTCAGCCATCTTCTTGGCAGAATATTAATTCCATTTAATTTTCTGGTGTATGAAATGTGCATGTTGTTATCTGTGTCTTGCATGTGGATTTGATTAATTGATGTCTTAAGGACATTAACATTTAGAACACATTTTAAATGGAAATGACAGCTGTCCCATATTTTTAAAACTTCAATGTAGGCAACTCTGTTAAATGAAAATACATCAGCCAAGCATAGGTAGAGCAAACTACCTCCCATAGTTGTAAAAGTAATTTCACCATGCCAGTCACCTCTGCTTGCCCATTTAACACTTTTAATCCCTGATCTGAGGCAAACTGTAACAGATATTTTCGTTTGTTGATGACTTTTTTATCTTTTGTTTTCCTAATGTTGATCCCTAATGCATCATCTGTATTCAGATCATAGGTTTTTACTTCTATTTCCTCCCCTATTCTGGAGTTTAAATCCTCACACATTAATATTACCAGACCTGGAAATTTTGTTTTAAGAAGATCCACTTCTACTATAATGCCCTTAAGAAAATTAATAAAAATATTATATGTAATTTGAGGTGGAATATGCACACTAAATACTGCTGTTACTACGGAACCAATTTTAAGAACTACGTATAAAAATACACATAATTAGCAACAAGTATGCAGACTGCATTTAAACATGAGCAGATAGAAATAATTCGACCACCTTTGGCTCTTCCAAGACCCTTCTCTTTAACTGTAGGGATACTCCATGATTCAAAACCCACAAAGGGTTGGCTATTTCTTTCTATGTCCCAAGTGTCTTGTAAAATTATATTATCAGATTCCAGTAACCTATAATAGTTACCCAATTTATATCAGCCAATCTTAATATTAACCCTGCAATATTCCAACTCAATTCATTTTGATTGGAAATTGCAGCATCAGTATCGGCTTACTGTCATTGATCCATAGCTACAACACTTTCTATTTCGGACACCTTTAAATATTTATCTGACAGACTGTACACAGACAGAATTTCAGTGTTGTCACTTTTTTCTAGTTATAACAGTGTTATTAATTCTACATCCCTTCCTTTTCCTCCCTTATATAAAAAACTGCCTCCTCATCATCACCTTAAAGTTTGTATGTCTGTTCTATTGGTTTTAAAAATTCAGTGATCCTATGTTATTTAGCTACTATGAGTTTCTCAGTACTTTCTTTATAGTTCTCTTTACTAAAATATTGTTTACCATTGTCAGGAGATATGATTGGATATCCCTTAAAACTCCCATTCCTGATAGTCCAAATGTGTTACTTAAAAATCTTGCATCTCTTTTTATATGAGCATTACACAACAGAGATCCAACCTTTGTTCAGAGATGCTTTATATCTATAAGCAGAGACCATGTTGGCCCATGCAAATTTATTGCCAATAATTGTCTTATTGTGCTATATACGGCCAGCTTCACTGTAAAACTGTGTTCAGACTTTATTTTCAATATATCTTTCAAATACTTTGTTTGTAAAGACTATGCCCTCTCTTTATATTGAGCTCTTTAAAGTCAGCATAGTGTCCCTAAGGCTACAATCACAATTTGGTACTTCTTTATTACTAATGGATTTTACTTTGTTTTCATCTTTGTTGTTTCATTTAATTTTCTGAGACTTATGTAAGACACCATCTGTATTCATCTCTACTCTTCTCTTCCCCAGTTTATTTGTTATTCTTTTTGTTGCAGTTCAATAGATCTTGCTTCCTCTTGTTCAAATCCCTCACTAGAGCCTCAATTTCCAAAATTCCCTTTTCAGATATTTTTTTAGTTATTTTTTCTATACTTGGAGATTTCTGAATGTTTTAACTCATATCTATCTCAGTACCCTTGTCTGATGACCCCGATGTGTCTAACTGATCATGCCAGCCTTGTTTCTGATCAACTACTGCATCATTTGGTGCATTATTTTCCACTAACTTTGTCAATAGGACATCTCCCTCATACAAGAATTTCCTTTGCAAATATTTATTTTAATTTCCAATAAATTTGTGATGATTTCTGCCTATCCTTGAGAGTTTATGCTGCCCCTGTATTCACACTCTAACATTGAATTAGCACTGTTTTGTGAACATAAATGAGGTATTTCAGGTGTTTTGTTTTTGTATGGGGGTTCTAAGTTGCCTCTTTCCATGTAAGGAGTCTAAGTAGAAGTTTATTGTTCAATCACTTAGAAATGATCATTAAAACATGCAAAAATGTATAAATATATATCATTATATTAGAGACGAGGCACACTGATGAGTCCAGGTAGGATGAAACAAGTGTCTGTGTCTTCTGTTGGCATCCTTTGCAGACTGTGTGAGAGGCCTTTAAGTACCATGCATTTCTGCTTAAAGTCAAACCAACATAATATTTTGTGGTGATTTGCATATACAGCCCATGATGCTTTGTATTATGGGGGTATGTGTGATTTTGTATTTCTTTGAAACTTGGCTTCCCGGCCAATGCCCTTTGGGGTAACCCTTGCCCCAGTGCTTGTGCACTAAGGTTCTTTGTCCATTATATTGTAACAATATATAAACATACGAAGAAGCCAGCAGAAGAAGGACATTTGGTCTATCTAGTCTGCACATATTGCAGTGTCCACAGCTTGAGCAACTGTCCCTGCCCCCCCACTCCTTCCATCCTCCCTACTCATGATCTTTACCTTCCCTTTATGCCTATTTCAGCCTCTCTTGAAGCTGTCCACTGTCTTCAACAAGACCACCTCTTCTGGCAGTACATTCCAAGTGTCCACCACCCTCTCTGTGAAACAGTGCTTCCTGACCTCCCTCTTAAACCTCCTCCTCTAGCCTAAGACTGTGCTCCCTCATGTTATGATTGCCATTCAGCTTAAAGAGACCCTCCTTATCCTCTTATTTATTCCTTTCAAGTACTTGAAGGTCCCAATAATGTCCCCTCTCTCTCTCCTTTTCTGCAGGGAGTAAATATTCAGTGCTCTCAACCTCTCCTCATATGCCTTACCCTGCTGACTCATCATTTTTGTAGCCCTTCCCTGGACCTTCTCCAGCTGGTTAATATCCATTTTGAGGCGTGGGCACCAGTACTGAACTCCATACTTTAGATGTGGCCTCACGAGTGACATGTAAAAGCGTAGTATAACCTCCTCTCTCCTTCTACTGATTCGCCTAGCTATGCATCCCAGCATCTTGTTTGCCATTGTTGGTGCTTTTTTCACTGCATGGAGTGCTTCAGGTCACTAGTAATCATCACTCTCAGGTCCTTCTCATCCTTTGATGCAGGTACCTGGACTCCACACAGGCTGTACTCCTCCCTGGGATTCTTGGCTCCAGTGTACATAACTTTGCATTTTTTGGCACTAAAGACAAGCTGCCAGATCCTGGACCATCTCCCCAGCTTTTCCAGATCATCCTGTAGGTCTTTTATCCCTTCCGCTGTATCCACACTCCTGCAGAGCTTGGTGTCATCTGTGAATATGCACATTTTGTCCTTAATGCCATTCCCAATGTCATTGATGAAGGCATTCTGTAACACCAGCCTCAGCACTGAGCCTGTGTGATCCCACTGGTGACATCTCTGGTACCAGATAACTCTCTCCCCACAACAACTCTCTGGGTTCTGTCCCTCCACCAGTTTTCCACCCATCTGGATATCTTATCCCCAACCCAAGATTCATCAACTTCCTGATCAACCTTTTGAAGGGCAAGAGTCAAAGGCTTTTCTGAAATCCAAATGGAGGATATCTACTGCTTAGCCCCTGTCTACTGTCTTAGTGACCCAGTCAAAGAAGTCAGTCAGATTCATTTGACATGATCTCCCTGCCATGAACCCACACTATCTCTCATCCTGGATACCATGATCCTCTAGATATTCTACCAACCTTTCCTTAAGTATGGTCTCCATGAGCTTGCACATGATTGAGGTCAGGCTGACTGGTCTGTAGTTCCCTGGGTCATCCTTGGGACCACTTTTATGGAGGGGCACCACATGAGTTGTTATCCAGTCCTGCAATATCACACCTGATTATAGTGCACTGTTAAATATGTCTGCCAGTGGTCCTACCAGTTCCTTAGTCAGTTCCCTTAGTACCCTTGGATGTACTTTATCCAGGCCTGGTGATCTGTCCACCTTCAATGCTAGCAGCCCCTCCCTCACTATATCCTCCTCTATCACTACATCTGTGTTCCCTTCCCTCTGCTCCTCTTCTCCCTCCTGAAGGCACTAGTCCATGCTTCTCCCTGGTGATAACAGAACTGAAGTATTCATTTAGTATCTCTGATTTCCCCCATTATCCTCCACCCACTCCTCCTCATTATTAAGTGTAACAGCCCTGTCCTTCTTGTCCATTTTCTCACTTTTATAGCAAAAAAGGCCTTCTCCCCATTATTAATTCCTTCAGCTATCTGAGGCTCCTTCTGTGCCTTAGCTTGCTGACTTCCTTACTTGCCTCACTAGCCAAACTTTGGTAATTTTTCCTTTCCACCTCTGTCTTGGTCTTCCTAAATTTTCTATAGGCTAACCTCTTTTCCCATACTGCATGGGCGACCCCAGAACTGAACCAGCTGAATGCTTTGATCCTTGTGTTCTTCTCCCTGAGCTTAATGCTCTCCTATGTGGCAATCAGTGTTCCTCCCTCAATTATGAATAACCTTTGATCCACCCCCATATCTTCTCTGATGCCTACCAGGTGGCTCCTTAGAACTTCAGTCATCTTCCTGAAGTCCACCCTCATAAAATCTAAGATTTTGATCATAGTCAGAATATTTTACCACCCATAGCCAACTGGAAACAGACTGTGCAATGGTATAAGTAATATAATATAAGCAATGTAATATAAGTCACAAGTATTAGTAAATACATCTCAGACAATAAATATAAATACCATAAGGACAAACAAAACACAGATTAAAAATACACATTGCTTCATGTGGAGATTTAAAGCCTTTTCATCATCCTTTGTCTAATTTTTTGTATATAGCCCAGGAACTGTGCTACTCACAAAATTATAACCTCATACTCACCTGTGAATAAAATATTTAGCAGTGCATCTTCACTAACATTTGGTAAGGAGTGTAAAATAGGGAAAAGCCATTTATTTCTAGCTTTGTATACTGGTCACATTTTAAGACCACATGGCCCAGGTCTTCATTATGTCTGCTGTTACAATAACATAAGACATATTTAGCATTAGAAGATTTTTCATACACTACCTTAAGTACATTAGACTCAAACAGTTCAAGTTTAAATGTAGCTTACATTTTTCTGCATGTAGGATCATTAAGAGCCATAAAATAATATCTAAATTGGTGCAAGCTATTACGTATTATTACTTTACCATTTTGTGAATCTAGCTTTTTGGATAGCATCTAAATCTAGACCCACAAAATGGTTAGCAATTTTATTCAACACATATTTATTAAATTTTACACTTAACCTAATGTTATGCTTAGTACTGTATAATGAAGTATCCAGGCCATATGTGTCAAGTAATTTGGTTACTTGTTTCAGTCAGGTCAAATCCTTACAGCCCCATTTATTTTTTCTTAATTGTTCTTGCAAACATAGGCTAGAAAGAGCTGGCCCATTGGTGCTGAGGATTCAGGCACTGGATGCCACACCTTGCACCAAGCTGGTGAACAGGGATTGGGAGTGAGCTTGGGTAGCCGGGGGTCAGCTGGGGAGGAAAGGATTGAGTGTCCGGAGGACAGCTCTCCTCTCCTGGGGAGGGTGGGTTGATGACTCCAAGGCAGCAGTTACTCCCAGTAGAGAATAGGGGTGCAACAGCTAGGGGATCACATACACGGGTGGAGGTGTCAGTAGATGTCTGTGAGAAGGGTGTGGGAGTGCACCCAGATTGCACTGGATGTCATTGCACATCCATGCCTCTGGGGTCTCACTCATGATCATGCAAAAAGGAAAAACCCTTGCACCTGAGGAGGCAATGGAGTGCCTGCCCCCTGCCAGCTGCTGGACTCCACCTTCACCTGATCCTGACATCCCTCGGCCTGCAACTGAGGTCTACCAATGGACTAAATTGAAAGAAGTGCCCAAGGTCGGTGAGGGCAGCCCTGTCCTGAAGGACACAAGTTAGGGAGTCTAGCAGTTGGGGACTCAGGGTGCTAGGTCAAGGTTCTGTGGGGATCCCGGCTGAGGGGAGATCTCAGACAGGGCTGGACAAGAACGTGTCTCCTGTGGGATGCCTCGGGATCTGGTGACTGGGTGGAAAAATTGGGGGGGACTTAGACTAGAATGTCTAGCATCCTCTAAGTGAGAAAACCTGGACCAAAAATGTATTAAGCTAGCATCCACATAGGCCTGCAGATTGTCTAGTCCCAACTAAGCCATTATAAAACAGGCTGGGTGGATTTATTTAAGCCTAGAGCTGCTCATAAGACCTGAATCACAGATTTTGCTAGAATATCTATTCCTGACAGTGCCCAAATTTCTGCTCCAAATAATATTTGAGAGTTATATTTAGCATGTAAGGCCTGTAAGAAAGGGACAATAGAATGAAAACCATATAGATAATTAAATCACTTTAAACCTAGGACCACCACTCTAGCCTTGGCTACAAGATTATCCATATGTATTTTCCAGTCCAGATTCCAAGCAAAGGTGATACCAAAATAGTTATAACTCTTACTTTCTAACTTCATATAGTTTACTATCCAATTATATTTAGTTCTCCTAGCACCAAAAAACATAATTTTGAAATTTGATGTATTTATTTGCAAGTCTAGGTTGTCTGAGTAATCAGCTAAAATGTTTTTTTTTTTTTTTTTGTAAGCCAGAACAAGTCAGAGGGAATATTACCAAATCATTGTCATATACTAGGACTGGACAGGGAGTTGAGTCAGTTTTAAGAGAGTCAGTTGTTGGGTCCCCCAGGGCAGATAAAAGTTCATTAATACATATATATAGAAAACAGCAAGAGAGTGAGAATACATCCCTGCCTTACTCCCTTATTAGTGGGAAAGGGATTAGTTAGCTGTCCCCTTAGAGCCACTATAACTTGAGCCCACGTCCGGGAGTAAAGATTACTAATTATGTTAATCAAGATTGGGCATATACCCCAGCATTTCATAATATTCTAAAGGGTCTCTCTATTCAGGGAATCAAAACTGTGCTTTAATCTGCAGTATAAATGTAGCATACATTTTTTGTCCTCTAATTGTATGATATTTCTCCATAGTATGAGACAATACAAAACATTTGTCTATAGTAGAGGAACCCTCTCTAAATCCCACGTGGTATAATGAAATACCAGCTAATCTACTGAGTTTTTTTGTTTTAATTTATCTAAGAGGAGCAAAGTAAAACTTATAGCAATAATATTGGTTATGCTTATTGGCCTATACATTCTTGAATCTTGATATTCCCTTTTTTCAAACAAAAATGTGCACTATAATTGATCCTCCATGAGTAAGGGATATGATTATCCAAGACACATTTAGAAAAAAAAATAGGGCAAAAATCCTGCCCTCTGCTCTGCAAATAAAAACTCCTCCTGGCATCTTGTCCAGGCCAGGTGGTTTGTTTATTTTTAATCTATAAATAGCATTTAATACCTCTTGTTTATCAAAACCCTGAAAGGACACATAAATCATTGTTGGATCTAAGAGTGTCCAAAAAGTTTTAATTAGGAGATCCAACATTAGGTTCATAAAATAGCATTTTCAGACTTCAGGGGGAATGAAAACTTCGATCTCTCTCTAGAATGTTCATAATTACCCTTACCTATGAGTGCCCAAAAGGCTTGTTGATCCTTTTTATTAATAGTTATCAGCATATGTTCCAATTGGACCTTAAAACATCTTTTTTTTTCACAAGGAGCTCCTTATACTCTTTTCTTTCTAATTTAAGTCTAGAACAAGTCTCTGGATTTGGGGCTTTTTTCAAAGATCGCAAAAGAGCAGTTAATCTCTTCTTCATAGCTTTACAAACCCTATCAAACCAACCCTTCTTCACTGTTTTTTCCTGTTAATTGTTCTCATTACATAAAGTTACTGTGACACCTTTTCAATCACCTCATATAACTTGTCATCCAGGTTTAACAAGAACTTCTGTAAACAAGTATCAGAGGTACATTTGTCTAAGAATTGTCTAAGAATTTCAAGAACACAGCTCTGATATCTAATTCCAGCACCTGGGGCCATTTTAGCCTTTTTGCATATCATAATTCAAGACTAGGCTCATAAAAATAAATATCAGCATTTTCAGGACCATGTATTTCCTTCAAAAAATAGCATTTTAAAATAATTGGAAAGTGATCACTTTCTGGTCTAACACAGACCCTTATATCGTTCCAAAACTCTGGCAGACCTTGCCATAGTGCCAAACCCAGAACAGAGGATCATGTCTGAAGTAAAAGTTTAACACACCATTACTATCACTCTTTGTTCTCCCATTTAGTGGAAATATGTAATTAAGTTTCAATATTTTTAGTAAGCGTTGACCATTATGGTTTACCTTGCTATCCATTAAAAGCCTGGGACAGTTTGAAGAAGAAGGATATATCCAATATAAGATGGAATGATCACACAAACCATCATACAAGCCAATTCTTGCATTTAAGTCAACAAGAATCAGTAAATAAGCTACCATGAATTTAACTTGCATTCCTATGATCTCTTGACCAAGTGTCTCCCAGATATCTGGGGCATAAAACTTAGAGTTAAATGGGGGTATAGACACACTAAACAGTAACGTAGCTATTCCAGCCTTTTTTAGGAACATTACTTGATAAAACGTATTGGCTTTGAGTAGTTCCACATGATCAAACATGCCTAATTTAACAAATGTTATAAGCCCTTCCCCTCTTCTACCCATCCTAGCAGACTTTCAGAGAAGCTCTGATAGAACAGATAGCCATTTAAAATCACAATGTGAGCAACATTTATGCAATGTTTCCTGAAGGCATATGATGGAATATCTGTTAACTAGTTTCATCCATTCAGCATCTTGAAGTTTAGGTTCAATACTTGCAATATTCCAGAATATAACAAAATCACTAGATACACAGGAGTCAATAATGTTAGTATAACATACATCAATTGCCTGAGAACCGATGCTAGGAGAAGCACAGGTCCCATCTTGAGTCAGTCAATTATTGGTGTTATCATTATATCCTGCTAATGCCATAAAGCAATTAGCAATTGGAGGCTGGTAACTATCATTACAACTTGGAATAACCATCTCATTTCCAGTTTTAGCAGCCAAGATCACCTCAGGCTTATGGATTAAATAGAATCCCATATAGAGTCATCTATCACATAGAGACCCATTTTATCCAGTAATGGGGATGTTTCCAAAATGTGGCTGGCAACTGCTGCATTCTTGCATTTTATGTCAATCTGATCATCTCCACAGAAAGTGCCTCTTCTATAAATTCTAAGAATCATCTTTCTTCCTAAACATATACATAGCATTTTACTAAAGAAATTGCAGAGTTGTGTGGTAAGTGACTATTTGTTTTCTCTGTATTGTTTTTTAAAACCATATAAACTAATGGTCACAGGTATAGAGTCCCTGAACTGCCTATCTACACCTGATGGATAAGGATCAAGAGGTAACTTAACAGCTTTTAAACTGAGTGCTTCAAGAGGGTAACTGTTTCTCCATAAAAATTGCAGAATTGTAGAGTGAGAAGAGTATATATCAACATTGTCAGTATACAAATTATCCACAAAAGTGCTGTTTCCTACCACACTAGAAATATCCTCAGTTGCAATAGAAAAACATAAGTCTGCCCTATATAGATTCACAATCCTGTCCCTCAGAGAGGAGGGGAATTCAGTATCCTATTTTCTTAAACCAAGTATCCTAAGATGTGGAAGATTTTTTTGTGAATTAGACCATACTAGTCCTGACTTGGGCTGATCCAAGCTGGTATTATCCCTAGCCTTAAAATCATTTATATTGTTTACATCCAAGGATATTTCAGTAAGCCCCCCCCCCAGTTAGAAACCCCATCAGTACAGAAGAGATCTTCAAGATATCCACAGTATACTTGTCTAAGGTTGAAAGAGCACTAAACTGATTTTCCCTTATAGATACATTTGTTTCCTGTAAAATGACTGTTTTCACCTTCTTTGTTTTCTTTTTCCTTTTAGTTGCACCTTTTTTGTTTGATGGACCCTATGCCAGGATTTGAATAGCAGAAAAAAATCTGGCCTAGCTCTAGTGGTAGTAGGCCTCATATTTTCAATGCTTAAAACTTCTGTGGATGAAGACTCTTTAGGGGGATGTACTGTATTTAAAGTTCTTAGGACATGATCCCTTCTAGCCCCATTAATAACAATATTGTCTTTGAGAGATTCCACCTCATTTCTTATAATTAATAATTGTTCCATGAAAACTAGGTTGCAGCATACTGTTTTTTAAAACCCTTATTAGATCTTCACAAAGATAAGAAGGAAAGTTGGATAGATGCTCATTAAATACTTTTTTTATCTGAGGTTTGGGATAAATTAATGGGAATAACATCATCTGCTATATAATTCAGGCCAGAAGAACAAACCCTTTCATCCTGAAACATAATATTAGTTTTAGCTTCAGAATTTCTTGATTTATTATAGTTGTCAAGTTATTTTAATCCTTCAGTGGTTTTGTGTGAATCTTGCAAAATATCCTGGAGAGAATTTGCTCTCTCTCTTGGGTTTTCACAGGGCTTGTAGACACTACATTATTTGCCTTAATCATATCAGAAAAGGAAGGGGTGCACATATGAATGAAGACCTGTCAAAACCATAAGCAATAAATTATAAGCTGGAGCAGGAACTTCCAGACTCAAATTGTGCCAGTGACCCCTTTTCAAGAGAACTATCATTTCCAGTAAGACCATTAATGTTCTCTTTGGAGTAGAGTAATGAAGGCTTATTACTTAATTTATTTGATTTTTATTTTATTTATTTAGTTTTTGTTGACCAGGAAAGTAGGATTAGACAATTCTGCCTATTTTTACCCTTGTTCCTGGGGGTGGCGTGGTACAGATGGATGCCAATGAACATTGAAACAGATTAAGCTGATAGTGGCATTTTTTATGAATGGGGGAAAATGGCCAGGACTCCAGAGAAATTCCCTTTCTCTTTTTGAGACATGCCATGGGAACCTTAACATCCACCTGAACTACCACCAGAACAGGCAGATGGGACCTCGGTTTATCATCTCCTCTGAAAGATTTACTTACAGAGGGAGTCATTGGGGTTTTATTCCCAGGGACCTGAGAGTGGTAGAAATGCCCAGTGATACAATTGTGTAGTAGTACCTGATCAGCCAATCAGGTGTCATTATAGTTGCCATGCACTATTTCATTTATTTGAGGTATAGCAGCTAGCCATTGGTGTCAAGTCTGCTGAGTGTGCTGAGAGACATTTTCTATGTACAAGTACCATGAACTCCAGTCTGGCTGATTGTATCCTTTACCTTTTTGGGTGTCAGGGTGAGTGGGATGGAGTAAGAGATGGGGTGACTGAGGATGGTGGGGTGAGGGTATGTTTACTATTTCCTCTGGGCTGGGGGAATGGGATGGATGAGTTCTTGGTATACTACATACTACAGTACAACAATATTGCCCATTCATGAATCATTACAATAACATTACCAGGACTGGGTGGGAAGAGGGAAGTATTGGTGCTATGAGGGTGGGAGGAGCAGGGAGTTCACTTAATTGAACTGGGCTGGTAGATGGTGGTGCCTTGAAATAAAAACAAAGTAGTTGGGGTGTTTTTTATGTGAACTATGTTTTTTTAAAGAACTTTACAGCAGAGATGAGTGAAATCAAGAAACCACTGCTCTACTATACAGCACATAAAAGTCATGACATTGCACTACAGGAACTTTGCAGGCAAAGTTTGGATTTGCTGCTTCATTGTCCGTAATCCCTCTGCCACTACCAGCCTGCAGTACATTAGGATATCCCCATAGAGACTGCATGTAAAAAAGATGTACAGTATACAATATCTATATGGCTAGGAGGTAGGTGTGTTACTAATTTTCCCTTCACTGTAGAATTGCTGGTGAAGTGTCAAACATTGTGCTACTCATGAGTAACATGAAGTTGGCATGTCAGCAGTAATTCACCAAGAAAAGTATGTTTTTTAAAAAAAATCCCTGTTATAAAAAAAGCAATGTTCCACCATAACCTTCTAGATGCACCCTAAAATCCACCCTCCCCAACCCAAATGATCATTATAAATGTACCTCCTTTCCCAATCTACTTAACAGTACACTATTCCACCTCATCCCTTATCTGTTCTCAGCATGCATGCATTCATTGCATCAGCTGAACAGTAAAAAAGACCATCCTTCTTTCAGCAGATTCTTATTAACATTTTGTTTGTCTAATATCTGTCACTGTCATTACTTCTGGGTCCATCGACCATGAGATTCTTGGGGAAGATCCCTCTGGATATCATTCACCTTAGGAAAATCCCTAGTTCAATAAATGACCTACTGATGTCCTCAGCACTTGTACTCCCAATCAGAATGCAGACAGCAGTCAGCTGCTAACTTTAATTGTAGTGTTTGGCTCTGGAACATACTCATTTGATCTATAGAGCAGGCAGACAAATTATTGTATGTGCCATAGCATCATGGTTCTTTAGTAACCTTCAAGCACTATTGTTATGTTTACAATGGAGTCCTCTTTGACTCCATCCTTATTAACAATCTAATCCACCTTTTCCTTTCTCCTCCATGACAGGTCAGGTTTATGGCAAGATGAGATTCATGTATATGTCTGCCACAAAAGCATCACACAATTCCACGACTAGTGATGTGCGACGTGGAGAACAGTTGCTCTATGAAAAATGTTGTGGATTTTCCCCACTTCTCAGGGTGTATGAAACCCAGCTTCACCACTTGAAAAACTCTGCAAAATGCATGTTTTCCTGGTGTCTAGTGCCCCCCCATGATCACCAGCCCAACATGAAAAAATAAGTCCCCAGTTGCCAGGTAATTCCTGATGTCCTGCCACCTGTTGTGTGTATGCCCTTGCATGTGCCAGTTTGTTGTAAAATAAAAAAAGTCAAAGGTTCACTCTCCCCCATCATGGAGCAGTCATTTGAAATAATCCCCCTGGTGTCCAGTGGACCCCTAACCCCATCCCTGAATCTACTAGTGCCCACCACCCTACTCCCCCACACCTCGACCCAGAGTGGGTGACAGGCACAGCCCTCTCCACTCTCTTCCACAGCTGGTCACCCATGGAGGAGAGTGGGAAGGGCTGTGCCAGTTGCCCACTCAGGGTCAGGGTCAGGTTGGGGGAGAGTGGAGGGATAGGCACTAGTAGATGTAGGGGTGGGAGTCCACTGGACACCTGGGAAATTATTTCAAACAAGTGCTCTGCAATGGGGGAGTGGAACATAGATTTATTTTTATTTTACAACAAGTAGGTGATCGGCAAGGGGGGCACAAAACACTGCAGATGGCAGAACACTGGTGATTGCCTGGTGATTGGGATGGAGGATTTATTTCTTCATTTTGGGCCGGGAATCAGTGGGGGCAGTGGACACAGACACCAGGGATGCAGCACTCCTTGCTTTGGGTTTTTTAAGTGTAATTTGCACTTTAAAAAACCCCAAAGCAATGCAATGTTACCCCATGCTATTTTGGTGAATTTTCCACTACAGGTGGCAACTTTGCAAAATGGCACAGTGAGGCAGAGTTGCCGAATTTGCGGGGAGTTCATCCATGAAGTAAAACTTCTCCTCATCTCTAAATATGACTATAACTACTGATGTTTATCTTGAGATTTTTGGCTGGTTGTAACTTGGACATCCTTTAAGCAAGAGATTATAAATTGGAACATACAGCTTCCTTTTTAGGGTCTATGAACCTGACAAACTTGCTTAGATTGTGTTCTCTAGCTTTAATGTTATAACAGCTTATAATGTTACAGTGTACAGTATGTACTTGCAAATTATTAATTGAAAACTTTCTATATAGTCAATTGATTATAACTCAGCTTGTTTTAAGGATTGAGTTCTGACACTTTGTACTCATAGATACAGAAGGAGGTATTGACCTGAAAACATGTAGCAACATTTGGATGAGTGGTTTTACAGTTAGAGAGAAATAATTGAATATTACATTTGGGAAACATTTTGTAGCATTTACACAATAATTCCATGAAATTTCATGAAAGCAGAATTACTGCCAAGTTTCTCTTTCTTAGTCTCATGGCTAAAAAGTAGGAGAGAATGATCTACAACCAACTCCAAAATGACATTGAGTCTCATAACACTGCTATGGGCATACAGCAGTTTCAGGAAATATCATGGCACAGACATAGCCCTTGAACATTTGACCACAGATGTTCTTAGTGCTATGGACTCAGGTCTTGTGACTGGAGCCATTTTATCAATCTAACAAAAAGTATTTGATTTAGTAAGCTACAGTCTCCTACTAACCAAGCTAAAACAGTTGGATATCAGCAAGCTTTCCTTCCACTAGTTCAAAGACTGCTTATTAGGGCTCGGCAAAATTAGCAAATTCTGCTTCAATAGACTTTTTGCAAAAGTCAGTTAAATTTCATGAAATTGTCAAAAATCCTTTACATGGTCATACATCAGTCATTCTTATAGCTAAAGCCTGCAATTTGTCATGTTTTTTTTTCGTATAGTGCCCTAAAGGCATGCCAGGTTTCTTGACATTTTCACGAGGGACATGGAATTTATAGGGGCTCAAATTCAGGATATTTATTATTTTTGTAAGAATTTCTAAAAATATTTCTCTGCTTACAACTTAGTCACCTTCCAAACTAAATCATTGAAAATCGATAGTCATGCATTCTGTGAAGAGTCTTAGAAACTGCAAAACAGAGAGGTACAGTAGTTGGTTAAATAAATTTTAACTTACAGGAGCTCATAATTTCACAGTTTGATCATTTGTTGAATTGTGTGAAAATTGTACTGTTCTGGTGGCAAGGAAGGCTGAGTCATAGCATGTCTTACCTTCTGTGATGCCAGTGACTCAGATTTAGGAAGGCTGGAGTTTCTTGGGGGCTGGCTGAGGGAATGAGGATTGAGCATCCATTGATGGCTGTCCTTCAGGGAGGGGGAACACCACATACCATTGCCTGGTTGCCACATAGCAGAGTTTCGGTGGTACAGCAGTGGTTGCATACCTAGAAGACTTAGAACAGGTGCAGAGGTGGGTTGTGTCATAATGCAGTATGTGCACACTGTACCATACATTTCAGCCAGGGTCAAGGAGCTAAACAGAGAAAAATCCACTTCTACCAACAGAATGACACAAGCAAGTCTGCAGGGTCCCGCACCTCCTTCAGATGCAGCTACTCATCCATGGTGGTAGGAAGCAACAGATGGGTTAAATCTTGGTTTAAGTGAGTGTTCGGGCTGTGGGTCACTAAGCACAGAGGGGTTGTGCAGAAGGGAGATAAAAAAGGTGTGGATATTTCTGAAATATTTTGATGTTTGTATGAGTAGCTCTACTGCTTTTGCAGGTATGGACCCAAAAATATGGCATGCATTCCCAATGTAAATAGGCCCTAGAATCTAATAAAGTGTGATAAATGTGGTATAGTAGGTTAAAATTTATGGTGGAAATTTCAGAAGTTACAAATTGGCAAAGGAACATTTTTTAACTAAGCCAAAGCTTGTTTCCAGATGTGACCTGGGAGCACAATGAAGTTAAGTGACTTTCTCAGGATCACAAAGTATGCACCAAGGCAGCTGTGGGATTCAAACCCAGGTCTCCAGATCTGCAGCTTGGAGCCTTAACCCACTGTGCTATACTGCCTCCTAATAATGTAGTTTTGTAATAGGTAATCTCTCCAAAAACTTTCACAAAGCACTTATCACCATTGCATCCATTTTGCTCTGCTCAGCTGTTTGCATTCCTGTAGTTCTTTTCTGGGTGACTATTTTGACACACCTACTTTTTTCTCTGAACTTGATCAGATGATCTCTGTTGACCTGCTCATCACATTGATTTCCTTCTTGTTTCCACAGACAAGCTCTCTTTAAATGAGTGTCATCTGTTCCTTTTCATGTAGCACCTAATCATTTGGAATAGCCAGCATTTCTATTTCTTGCTCCTCTAGTTATTTTCTTCTCCCACCATGTCTGTCTGAGTCCCTCTAATTTCTATTCTTCCAAGTGTATTTGTTGCTTAGACCACACAGCTTTTTAGGGGGTGATTCTCATTTGTGCTGCTTTCAAGCGTAAACTAACTTTTTATGTTTTCTTGCAAAAACTAGTTGTCTATTATTGTTTTGTTACTCTGCCCTCCATTTCCTCTACAGAAACAATGCTGCACACATAAGTGCTTCCCCACATCATTTAGTACATGAGCGCTAGTGGTTAGATGACATATTGCAAGAAGGTAGGCTTGTGCACAATGATGCCCATTACTATGCTTCATGGTTCTTCACTCAAGATGCTGAAAAGACACTTGGCACCACTGTACTTTCACTATGAAGTCTGCCATGAATATTACCTTATTGCCATTTTACCCAGCCTTTTCCTTCCTCAACAATGGCAGCTCAAGTACTGTATATGGCTAGACAAAATATATGGATGTGGATTCAATTTTCCCACAGGCTCATAAATTCAGTTTTCATTTCTGATGTTATTTTGCAATATTTGACTGCTTATAATTTGGTCAGTTTTTGACCAAGAAATTAGAGCATTAACAGACACACACACACACACACACACACACTCACTCTCATATTTAGGGTCAATGAAGCTGACAAAATTGGTGATATCCCATTCTCTAGTTTAAAGGTTACAGGGGCTTACAGTTCTGCAGTGTACATAACTGAGATGTAATTTTTAAACTTCTTAATGTTTGGAGGCTTATAACTCAGTAATCTTTGAACATACAAATGTAAAACTTGTTATACTTCTCTATGGGGACTGAAACATCCATCATACCAGATGTGGTGTAATTTATATGCACAGTTTTTGAAGTAGATGGAAATAACTGAAATTACAATTTTGGTGTAATGTGGCAAGGGAGTTAGTGAAATTTCATCAAAGTGAAATTGTAATATCATCAGAAATCCAGCAGTGGAAGATAAACTTCACCGAGCCCTATGACTTATCTAACTTAGAACAGACAGTAAAATAGTAAGACAGAGTATCTTCTGTTAGGGAAATATATTATAGTTTTCCCCAAAATTAAATATTAGGCTCCCTGCTCTTCCCCCTGTTTGTGAACAACATGCCCATAAGCCAAATTACAGTCCCAGAGAATGCAGTGCTCTACAGAAGTCATGATGTCAGCATATGGACTTCTCCACCTAATTTAATGTTATCTGTGAATTTTGATAACAGGTTAGTGATGTTCTTGTTCATGTCTCTTATGAATAGATTGAACAGGGTTGGTCCAAGAACCAACCCCTGATGCATCCCACTACTGATCATTCCCTTTACCGGAAGAAGACCGTTTACCCTTACACACTTGGTTGTGTTGATCAACCAGCCCTTGATCCATCTGATCAAGCAGTGGTTTAACCCCAAGTGTGTTAGTTGTTCCACTAACTCATAGTGTGGGACACGGTCAAGCACTTTTCCAAAATCCAATAGTATTACATCCATGGCGGTGCTATTGTCCCTAACAAAGCTAATGTTGTTATAAAAGGTTTCCAGGTTAACAAGGCCTGCCATACAAATGAGGCAAAACTAGTCATCTCCAAAACAATATGAATCCCTTTCCTGTTGTATGGTTTTGTATTTGCTAAGAGTAGCTAATAATAATAATAATAATAGATATTTATTTATAAAGTGCAATTCAGGTTTATCAAAGTGCTGTATAATAAAACAATAAAAAATTTAGAAATAAAACAATAAAACACAGTAAATCCAGCATTAATCCAATTTACAATAAGCAGTTCTCTCATAAACAATCCCCAAAGGCAAGATAAAATAAATATGTCTTAAAGCTCTCCATGGTCTGGCACTCTCAAATCTGATGAGGTAATGAGTTCCACAGGGTTGGAGCCACATACGTAAATGCACGTGCACCTGAGGTTTTCAATCTAACCCTGGAAACCTCTAGCAATCTCTCATCAGCTGAGCAGAGAGGTTGGAGGGGGCAGTAGGAAACCAGGAGCTCCTGAAGGTAGCCCAGACCCTGTCAATGTAGGGTCTTATAGGTCAGTAAACTGACCATGAAGGTGATCCACCACTGTACAGGCAGCCAGTGCAGTTTGCATAGCACAGGTGTGATGTGACTGACTCAGGAAACCCCTGTCAATGGTCTGGCTGCATTGTCCTGCATCAGCTGCAGGTGGCAGATATCAAACCCCAGAAGCCCTAGGTAGAGGGAGTTGTAGTAGTCAAGGTGAGAGGTCACAAAGGCATGGATCAACATTGGAAGGTTGCAAGATGGAACAATGTGCTTAATCCAGGTGATGTTCCTTAGATGGTAAAAGGAAGACTTGACTACTGCCGACACCTGTGAATGCAGTGTCATCCCTCATCAAAAATTACCCCCAGATTCTGCACCTGAACAGATGGCAGGAACTGACTACCTCTGAGCCAAAGCCCTGAGGCAGACACTGCCCCCGCCCTCTCTATCCTGTGACAAGGATCCACCATCAGCACCTCAGTCTTATCAGGGTTCAACCTCAGCCAGTTGACCTGCATTCAGTACTCGATTTCTATGAGGCAGCTATTAAAGACAGAGATCACACTATCCTGGTCAGGGGCAAAAGACAGAGCTGGGTGTCATCTACATAGCAGTGAAACCTCAACCCATATCATCTCATGGTGTCTCCCAATGGCAGCCAATACACCCAAATAACATAGGGGACAGCACAGAGCCCTGAGGCACCCCACATGGCAGAGAGAATGAAGCCAAGGAATAAATCCCAGATACCACTCTCTAGTTCCTGCCAGTGAAGAAAGATCTAAACCATCTGAGGACCATTCCTGACAGGCCACAGGTGTCTCTGAGGTACTACAGCAGCCCCCCATGGTCCACGGTGCCAAAGGCTGATGAGAGATCAAGAAGAACCAAGATTGAATGGCACTTCTGATCTCTTGCAATCAGAAGATTATTGAGCACCTGAACCAGAGCAGTCTCAGTACTATGCCTCTTCTGAAAACTGGATTGTAGGGGATCATCGATGTTATGGATGGTCAAGTGGTCCTCCAGCTGCAGGGCGACTACTTTCTCTATCACCTTTGAAACAAAGGGAAGGTTAGAGATTGGCCTGTAGTTAGCAGGCAGTTTGGGTCGAGAGAATATTTTAAAAGGAGTGATGTTACCACAGCCTCCTTCAGGGAGTTAGGAAACTCATCCAACTCTGAAGAGCACCTGAATTAAGCAAGGTAAATATACTTTATAACATGATTGGACAGTTTGCTGCTGGTACCTTACCAAGGGGTCATCACTGCAATGTTTCCTCTGCTTTAAATTGGCCCTCTTTAGAAGGTTGGTAAACTATCCCCTACTTTGTCTTGGATATAAGATAACAAAAGGAACCTCCACAACTAGCCTGCATGGTATTCTTCAGTGGAAACCTCGGTGGAGACCCCTATAGTCCTCAGTTTGTACTCAACTATAGTATATACTTGCAGATAAGCCAATCCACGTATAAGCTGACCCTCTCTAAATGCAGTGTAGTATTCAACAAAAGACAGTGACCTGCATATAACCCGATGTAAAAATTTAATAAGAGATTTGGCTCACCAAAAATCAATAAATACATTGAAATATGGCACATAACAGTGTGCTGCCCCCTAAAATAAACTGTCACAGGTGACTGCTTCTGAATTTTTACTACAGTTTACAGTACATCTGTTTGTCAGCACTGCCTGTGTTACTGACAAAGTGGGTGGGTTTCCTACAAACTTGTACTGCACGCCTTCCAGCATTATGGCACTTCAGCCAGTGAGCGCACCTGTCCAGATGCCAAGGCACTTCATGATATCAGAGGATAGGAGGCAGTGTTTTGCCTTGTAACACCTTTCTGTGCTGCCCCCTAATATACCGTAAGTTGCCACAAGTAACTGCTTCTGAATTGTACCTCAATTTATATCAGTTTGTCAGCACCAGAGGGCAATGGACTCATGGGAGCCAGCCGCTGGTGTTACTGATGAAGGTGGTTGGGCTTTCCACATTAAAAATTCAAGCCACATGCCCTCCAGAATTGGGAAATTACCATAGGAGTACTGACATTTACTAGCTGGGGAACTGATTTATGGAGCTATAATTAGTGACCTGTGTATAAGCTGAGAACCCCAAAGTTGAATCACAGATTTGGCGAAAAAATCCCAGCTTATATGTGAGTATATAGGGTAATTGTCCCCAGGGTAAAGTCAGGTTCAGGCAGTCAGCCACCATAGTCTCAGTGCTCTGGAACAAACTCCTCCTTGAGGTGCAAAACTGTAAAACTCTCAAGGCATTTAAATCCAACCTCAAGGCTTACCATGTAGGTGCTAGCCATTGCAACTGTAATTTCTGAGGCTGCCCCTACTATATGCAACTGAATCTAGTGTACTGTCCTGCTCTTTCTGTCATGATATAATTTGCCTGTCTTTTGCTGTTATTTGGTATATCTACAAATGCTATTATGTCTTTAAATATTCAACTACTGGTGTTTGTAATCTGGTGTTCTGTACTTAGCAAACTATTATCTTTCACCTGTGTATGAAATGTATGTATACCACATTGCCGTTGTTGTGCTCTCAAGTTTCTGTAATTAACCCGGAGCCCAAAGTCACCTCTGAGAAAGGAGATTTGTCTCAGTAGGCCTACTCATTTACCAAAACTCAATAAATAACTACATTTTGCCTGAATTCTACAGATGGAAGTTTAAATATTGTACAGCCCTAAAGGAGATGGGCTTAATTTTCAAGTGATAAACTATGATGCAAGGTGTCTGCACCAAATGTGTAGTGATGTAAGTGGCATCTAGCATCATAGTTTAGAGCATTCCTAATTTTCTAATGCCAGATGTGGCAAAATCAGGATGCCATGTGGCAAAGTTCCCCTGTACCACACTTACAGCAAAAGCTCCCTTGTCCAGGTCACAGGTAGTGAACAAGATCACAGCATTCAGCAAGATAACTGTACTTGTTGAACAATGCAGAGTTTTGAGCAATGGCACTGAGTCCATACTCAGCACTTTGGTGTTAGCCTTGTCAGGGGTGACACCTCCTGACGAAGGCTAAGGCAGAACTCCTGGGATATAGGTTCAGTACCATTGCCCAAAATAAACCTGCATTTTGCTTTGTAAATTTTGAGTTGTAATCTCTTTGCCTTGAGTGCTATGTGCATGGATCTTGTTCTGTACTGTGGGGTAGCAGCCCTTCTCACAGAACCTCCCCTTTCCTGCATGCTTTGTGGTGGCCACTTGAGTGGATTCACAAGCTTAGGTGCACAATGGTGGGGCTGCACCACCCCTTATTTTTTTTTAATCTGTTTCTTCCATGGGTCCCAGTCGGCATCCATCTTCAGCCACCCGTCCAGCCCCGCACTCCATCAGGCTCATACCCCTCTTCCCCCATGGTTTACACTCCATGGCAGGGTGGTTAGAAGCCTCCCTAGCTCAACTCACCTCAACCAGAATCCAGTTCTGGGAGCGCCATTCAGAGTCAGGGCCTGTGACAAGTGGCTGCTTCATCCTGCGTGACCAGAGACCATTTCCAGTTTTCTCACCTTGCGTGAGTGGGGCATGCAATGACACCAGTGAGGGAGCACACATGAATCCGCATGTGCTCCTCCAGGCATCTGCCCCATCTGAGACCTCTTCTGCAGCATCAGTGCATTGCTCCCCCAGCATCCGCTAGAGGCCAGTCATGCACCTATCACTGGAATCCTCCTTCCCTGAAGAGGGAGAACAGTCCCTCGTATGCTCGATCCCTCCTCTCCCCTGCCAACTCCTGGCAGCCCATGCTCATTCCTGAACGTTGGTCACTAGCGTAGTGCTAGGTAAGGCATCCAGTACCTCAGCCCTCAGTACCACCGGTGTTACATAAACAATCTGAGATAGTAGAGTAAATAATAATAATACTAATAATACAGATTCTTGTGTCTTCGGAGTCTGCCAAGAAACCTTCATAAACAAGCAGGGAGTATTAATAAAGTTTATTATACTACTTATGCCAAGCATGTGACAGAGAAAATCACAAGAGAGATGGGTTTCTCAACACTGTCCTGAAGAATGTACATAATGTCCAGAATCGATAAAGACCTCAGGCTCTGCAAGATCTCTTTCTCTCTATGCTATCTCGTTCTCTCTGTGTGTGAAACTAGGTTACAGAAGGCTAAATACTACAGATAACAGTATAGCAACAGAGATTACAACATAGTTAAGGATATGAGAAACATTATGTATTGGATAATGACTTAGGAGACAGACTTACTAATGAGTATCATATGAGACAGAATATGCTTCCATTAGCATTATAGCTTGGACAAAAGAAATGCTGACTGGACTATATTACATGTGACATTTCTTGCTTATGTATACTATAAGACATAACAAAGGTTTTCTCTCTAATGAGACAAAGAGAAGTGCTGACAGGGCTCTATTACATGTGGCATATCTGCCTGATTGTAAAACACACACTACATATAATTATATGAGAATATAGGTATACAATAATCACTGATGATCCCTCAGAGTCATCTTATCAGTGATTAGGTAGATTATAAATGGAATATATGTAAAAGGCAAACATGATGCATTATAGTGAGGTATAATAGTCATGCATAATCTAATCTTATGACGGATGTAAACATTGGCATATATGAGCAGCAAAGCACATTCCTGGCACTCATGCTTATATGATGGGTACTTATATCTATATGTTTGTGCAAAATAGCAGTATCACAATACAACAGACCAGAAATACAGTGTGAGGTATATGTGGGATGATAGGGGGCCTAACCCAGGTGTAACACCAGGTCGACACATCATCTCCTTATTTAGAATTTTATAAGCCCCACTGTGGCCACAACAGGGGGCTCATGTTAGGCCAGCCAGGAGGTAGTCTAAGGGCCCTGTGCCACTGCTTGGGAGGGCAGCAAGTGAGCTGTGGGAGCTGGAAGATGGGGAATAGGGGCTGCTGGGTCAGTGAGGGGGCCATAGGGCACAAAGGGGGCATGGTGGGAGTTACAAGGTGTGAAGGAGGCACCTGGCAGAGGTGCCACATGGTGTATCTGATAGCCGAGGTGACTGGGAAGGGGGTAGGCATGGTGATACTATTATGACATGGCCCCAGGTGGAAGCAGCCCTGGCACCTGGGACCCTGTCATAATAGTACTGTCATGCCACCCCCCTGCCCAATCCCCACAGTTGTCAGATACACCATATAGCACCTCTGCTAGATGCCTGCTCCACTCCCTGTAACTGCTGCCATGCCCTTCTCATGCTCTATAACATCATCACTGCCCCAGCAGTCCTCATTCCCCTCCTTCCAGCCAGACCCCCCACACCTCCACCAGTCATATTGGCTTGAGTCCAGAGGGGGGGTTGATGGATCCCTCCATCAAACTCTGCAGGCATGCCCAATGTTTGGCACAGCCTTGTGGCTGCAGCAAATCCTGAATCTTTGGCAGAGGACCCCCTATGTTTACTAAATTGAGCACAGGGTCACTGACACACCAGGAGTTTGCAACAGCCCTAGATCACTGCAAAATGCGGTGATCTACGGGCTCTTTGAAAATCGAGCCCTGTATCATTTTCTGTTTGGTTTTGCCTTTCTACATTATTTGACTCTATTTACCCAGGAAATCCAAGATAAGCTGAGCTACAATAGATACACAAACCTTAATAGTACAAAATGACCCAATGCTCTCTACAGATTGTCTATATGCTTACCTGAAATAGATTCAGACTACACCAGGACAGAGACATTAGCCTATGGCCTTAATGTTTTTTACACATCCCTTCTTCTGAATACTCTGTCTCATTCTTTATTTGTTTATATTATTCCTTTGTATCTCTGCCACTTATTGTATGTTTGAACCCAGTCACAGACTTTGTGTGGCCACCTCATTTTGGAAATTTATTCCATTCATGCACCACCCTTTCCATAAAAAAAAACTATTATACTGTATGTCCTTCTTGAAACTTCCACCCTAAAATTCCACACACGACTTCTAGTCAAATGCCTCATTCCCCTTGAAGTCCATCTTCTTCCAAGTTGTGTACTGGGTGTGCTTTGAAACAACTGAGAAGCTGCGTGGGATATATTATATTGGAATAGATATCTGTAACTAATCTCTCTCTCTCTTGCTTACATCTGAGAGAAGTTTTCCTTACTTTTACATTGGTATTGCTTTGTGTTTAATTATTTTAGTTTTTAATTCAGGAAGGGGTTTTCAAAACTGCTTATCTTGTCAGCATCTTCAGAAGGGCTGAAATAACTGCATATTTGATTTTCCTTTGTAGCTAACAAACCACCAGGCTGTTTTGGGGCTGGAAAGGTTTACCTGTGTCTGACTTGGATGTCTGGATTTTTCTGTTTGATTAGCAGGGTATTTCCTCTGTCAAATAGTTGTGTAGGGCATCTTGCTGACAGGAAGGCACTCATCGCAGTGGTGGGTGAGAGCTTTTAGCTGATTGTTTTGTGAGGGCACAGTTTAGGCCCAACCCCTTCCTACCCCTCACCCCACCCACCCCTGGAAATAGTTTCTTTATACCTGATGTTCTGACATCGTTTCCTCAAGAGTGCAAGGTGCATATCACTGTCATATCCTCTCTAGCACACTACACTGACAATATAAGCATACACATTGTATAATATATATATATATTTCTATATAACAAACCAATCACACATGTGCGCACACACACACACACACACACACACAAAAACAAACAAAAAAAGTAGATAAACATGTGGGGAGTAGTGCAATGTAATGGCTGTGGGGCAGCAGTCTTCTGGGAGTCTTTCTGGAGGCTGAGATGATGCCCTATTTGCAGAGTACTCTCTGCCCTGAGGGAGAAAGTTGCCCGTCTTCAGGCTGCACTGGACAGTAGTAAGGAAACCTTCCCCCAGGCCAAACTGGACAGTAGGAAGGGAACCTCCCCCATCCAGGGAGCACCAGTGCCACCACCACTACCTCAGAGGTTGCGAAGAAAGCACAGCAGTTGGACCACAGTGGGCTCAGGGAGGGTAAGGATGGTGGAACAGAGGCACACTCAGTCAATTGTTCCACTCCACAATCCATACACCATTCTGGGGGAGCATAGCTCCCCTATGGATGCACCCGCAGAAAAGACTGATGACAGCTGTCACAAGAGAGGCCCACAGGAAGGAGGCAGAGGACACCACAGGGAAAGGAAGCAGCTCCTGGTGGGGGACTCTATTAGGGGGATAGAACTGGGGGGAGCTGGGAAAACTGAAGTAAGGTGCCTGCCTGGTGCCATGGCTTGAGGGACAGGAAGCGATCCTCAGGATCACGAGAACAGCTGCAAGGGAGTCTGAGCTGGACGAATATTGTCCACCTAGGGACAAATGACTTGGCTCATCATGAGATTAGAGCAGTGCAGGAGGACACTGTAGAGTTGGGGAGGGGCTAAGACAAGTAGCACACACAGTATCCTTCTCAGAGGTGCTGCCTGTCAATGGCATGGGGGAGGTGAGGTAATTAGCACCATGCAGTTTAATGAATGGTTGAAAAATGGTGTGAGCACAGGGTTTTGCTTCATTGGGGACTGGGGTCCATCTGAGGGACACCAGCCTATACTGGCAGGATGGTCTGCATCTGTCCAGGAAGGGAACAAGTCTTTTGAGCAATTGGTTTAAATGCTTCATTGGCAAGCTTTTAAACTAGTCAAAGGGGGAGGCACTGATAAGCAGCAGGAAAATCCCAGCCTCTCCCTACAAAACAGGGTACTAAATGAGAAAAAGACCGAGGTAGAAAGGTCAGTGGGGGATGCTGCAACAGAAAGTAAAGCCATCAAAAAATGGAGAGCAATGAGTACCAATGCCCATAGTCTGGGTAACAAGTGGCCTTGATGGAGGAGGAACATCTGGATATTGTGGCATTCACAGAAACATGGTACAAACAAAACCATGACTGGGACGTAAACATACCAGGATACACTATCTATAGGAGGAACAGAGAGGGTAAAAGAGGAGGAGTAGCTCTTTACATAAGGGAAGGAATAAAAGCGACAGAACAAAAGGGTAAACAGGGAGGAGAAGAAGCACTGTGGGTAAATTTGGAGACAGGCAATGGCACCACAATCCGCACAGGGGTTGTATACAGACCTTCTCAGGGGAGGAAATGGACAAGGAAATGATAGAAAGTATACTTAGAATGGCAGAAAAAGGGAGATATTGCTGATGGGTGATCTGAATATGCCAGATGTTAACTGGAGTGCAGTTGCAGCAGCCACTTCAAAGAGTGGGGTTATTCTAGATGCCCTACAGGGGGCATGCCTTAGACAACTAGTATTGGAGCCCACTTGAGAGGGAGCAATCTTAGACCTGGTTCTCTCAAATGGAGATGGAGAGAGGATCACAGATGTAGAAGTGGATAGCCATCTGGGAACTAGCGACCATCGAACAGTATGGTTCACAATAAACACAGCAATAGAGTCAAGCCATACAAAGGCAAAAGTACTGGACTTTAGGAGGGCTGACTTTGCCAAAATGGATGAGTGCCTAAGGAGTGCAATAGCAAATGGGCAGGAAGGAGGGGTGGAAGAACAATGGGAATAATAAAACTGCTATCACAGAGGTAACGAAGTCTTTGTGTGAAGCAACAAACAAAAACAAAACGAAGTAAGAAACCGCTATGGTTCTCAAAGGAAGTGGTGAAGGTTCAAGAGAAAGAAAGCATTCAGGAAGTACAAGGAATCGCAGAAGGAGCAGGACAGGGAACTGTATCAGTTAAAGCAAAAGGAGACTGGGAAGGCAGTCAGAACAGCAAAGGCCCAAACCGAGGAAAAGATAGCCAACTCAGTTAAGAAGGGGGATAAAACCTTTTATAGGTACATCAGGGAGTGAAGGAAGACCAAGGGAGGGATAGTGAGGCTTAATAAAGCGGAGGGAGGGTGGGCAGAGGGAGATTGTGAAAAGGCAGAGATACTAAACAAATAGTTTTGCTCAGTATTTACAAATGCAGAGGGGGAGGTACCTAAAACAAACAGTAGAAACACTCTGGATGCAGAAGTTGATATCAGGCCATTTATAGAAGAAAGGGTTCTGAAAGAACTCTTAAAACTGAAGGTGGACAAAGCAATGGGGCCTGATGGGATTCATCCCAGAATTCTAAAAGAACTAAGGGTAGAACTAGTGACACCACTAACTACCCTTTTTAACAAATCATGGGAGGATGGGGTGGTACCTGAGGACTGGAGGAGGGCAGAAGTGATACCCCTTCACAAAAGTGGGAGCAAGGCAGAAGCAGGAAACTACAGACCTGTTAGTTTAACCTCAGTGATAGGGAAAATGATGGAATCACTTCTGAAGGAAAGAATTGTCGAGTATCTAGAGGCCAGAGGGGCACAGGACCCTAGGCAGCATGTATTCATAGCGGGAAGGTCATGCCAGACAAATCTGATAGATTTCTTTGACTGGGTGACCAAAGTAGTAGATCAGGGAGGGGCTGTGGACATGGTCTACCTAGACTTTAGCAAGGCATTTGACACAGTCCCACACAAAAGATTAATATACGTTAGCCAGCCTGGGAGTGGGTCCCAGGATGACAGCCTGGTAAAGAATTGGCTGGAGAATAGGACACAGAGAGTAATAGTAAATGGAGTCCACTCAGAAGAAAGGAGGGTTAATAGTAGGTACCGAGGGTTCAATAGAGATCATCCTCTTCAATGTCTTTATGTTTACATTGCAGAGGGACTGAAGGAAAGTATGTCTCTTTGCAGATGACACAAAGATCTGCAACAGAGTTGATGCACAAGGTGGGGTGGAAAGGATGAGAAGGGACTTGGCAAGGTTAGAGGAATGGTCAAATGTATGGCAGCTTAGATTCAATACTAAGAAGTGTAAGGTATGCACCTGGGAAACAAAACCCAGGGAAGAGTACACAATGGGGGTGAGATACTAACAACAACAAAATGGAAAGGGACCTGGGGGTAGTCATATCAGATGACCTAAAGGTGGGCAAGCAATGTGAGAGGGCAGCAAGGAGGGTTGGGGATACTGGGATGCATAGGGAGAGGCATCACCAGTAGAAAACAGGAAGTTATTATCCTCTGTACAGACAGCTGGTGAGACCCCATCTGGAGTACTGTGTGCAGTTCTGGAGACCCAACTCCGCAAAGACATAGACAGGATGGAAGCTGTCCAGAGGAGGGCACCAAAATGGTGCAGGGTCTGCACTGGAAGACATATGAAGAGAGACGAAAGGAGCTTAATATGTATAGCCTCCAGGAAAGGAGGGGGCATGATAGAAACTTTCAAGTACCTCAAGGGAATCAACAAAGTCCAAGAGGGTAGCATCTTTCAAAATAAGAGGTGTGCAAGAACAAGAGGGCACAATTTGAAGATAGAGGGGGTGGCTCAGAGGTAATTTAAGGAAGTATTTTTTCACAGGGAGGGTTGTGGATGCATGGAACGGCCTTCCAGAGGAGGTTGTGTAGTCAAAATCAGTGGTGGGATTCAAGCATGCATGGGACAGTCATAAGGCCATTCTAGGGGTTGGGGTAGGAAGAAGTAGGCTGCTGGTTAACTAGGATCTGCAGCTTATCCAGTAGGTAGGGAAATGGGCAGACTGGGTGGGCCAAGTGGTCCTTATCTGCTGTCAAATTCTATGTTTCTATGTTTCTATGAACAGTTTATTGTAGTTTACCCTGTTAATACCCCACAAGTACGTATTAATCTCTCTCACATCCCCCTTTTCCATTGCCACAAGTGTTAACATCATGAGGCTTTCAGCTCTTCCACATATTATTTTCCCTGCTTCTCCTGGATCATTTTAACAGTCCTTAGCCTGGACAGACCGCAGTTGGTCACTGTACATCTTTAGGTGTGGATTGCAGAATTGCACACACTATTCCAGAAGCGGCCTCACCAGAGATCTGCAAGCAATATCTTAAGCTGTTGCACATTTTAGCAATGTATTTACCTAGGAAAACCCCTCTGAAATTAAACATATTGTTTTTAGCAGGATCTTTCTTCTGTAAGATTTTACACTTTATTTACCTGTGATAGCCAAGCTGAGATGCAACATTTCATTCACAATGGGATCCTGCTTTAACCTATTTTTATTCTGTGGTTGCAAAGGATAGCCCAGTCCATCTTAAATGTGTCATCTACTGTAGAATTGTCATTTCCCAACAACTGATTATTGTAAAATAACCAATATTCTGGTCTATTCTACTGCTATTGCTGGTGGTAATTATAATGTCAATGGGGGAGAAAATGGCACACATTGTTTACTCAGAATGTTATCTGTGATTTTAATTATTTTGATTTCTTCTGATAACTACAGATTCTTCTGACATGATCAATTGTCGGACAACCCTTCCATAGTAGCTAAGGCCTTTAATGCCTTCTTTACAAACCTAGATAAATACAAACCCAAAACTCCCCCTTCCTCTCCCATGACATAGGCCATAACTACAGGTGACCCCCTTGCCCCCAATTTCATCTTAAGTTGGTCAGAACATCAGAACTTCTGCCACTACTGAGGAGTATAAAATCTGACTCTTCACTTAGCTTCAACCAACTTGAAGCATGACTACTTAGAGCTGCTGCCCCAGCAATTGCCTTACCTGTCACTATGCCTATCTACAGGTCTCCATGGAAGGGTGTGTCCCTCATAAATGGAAGATGGCCATGGTAGTCCCCATCCACAAGATGGGGCACACAGAAATATACAGAACTACTGGCCAATTTCCATTCTCTGCCTTCTAGCAAAGGTAAAGGAAAGGCTGGTTTACATCCAGCTGCAAGATTACCTAGAGCATCACCACCTTCTTTCTGATAATCAATATGGCTTTAGAAAGTGCCATGGCACTGATATGGCCTTGATTAAGTTTACAACTGATACCCTGAGTGCTTTGGATATTGGTTCCCCCCACTGGGGCCCTATTCATAGACTTGACAAAAGCATTTGACTTGGTCAGTCATGGGCTGTTCCTTAACAAGCTGCAGCTCCTAGATCTTGACTCGCTATTGTACACCTGGTTCACAAGCTATCTGTTGAACAGAACGCAGAAGGTAAAATGGAGAGGAGTGCACTCAAGCTGCCATCCAGTAACTGATGGTGTACCCAGGGCTCTATTTTAAGCCTGTAACTATTTAACCTCATCATCAACGACATCTGTCAAAACTGTGTCTCAGGGAACTTAATCCTATATGCGGATGACACAGTGATATACTAGAGTGATCCCAAAACAAGCGTCATTGCTGAAACCTTAGCTGCCAATCTGAACTCCCTAGAGAACTGGTTTACATCCAGTTCACACATAATGAATGACAAAAAGAAAAAGGCTGTCCTTTTTGGGACTAGTCATCTGGGTGAGCTTAGGCAACACCTGCTCGTGCTCTTCACTGTGCCGGAGTCACAGATGGAAGTCATCAACAAGGTTAATTACCATTGTGTTTGCCTAGACCAAGACATGTCTTTAAGCCACATGTAGAGCACTTAACTAAGGGCATACACTGGAAAATTGGCTTTCTCTATAGGCTGAGTAACTCCTTAACTGATGAATCAAGAATTGCCATAGCTAAAAGCACCCTACTCCCCACCCTTCTTTAAAGGTGACCCGCTTCTTCACTTCCATAAGGAAATTGACAACTGCAAACTAACTGTACTTTATAACAAGATTAGTTGTTTTGCAACTCGCTCTTCTCCAAGGAGACACCATTGTGAGGTCCTAACTGACCTAAACGGGTCCTTCTTGGAATTCAAACTCTCATATCCCCTACTCTGTCTTACATATGAACTCTCCAATGTCTACACACCACCCAGCCTGGTAGGCCTGCTTAACCCTAGGGTTTCCCATCAAAACCTTTGTTCCTCAAACAGTAATCTACTTGAAATTCCTCAGGTTCATACCAATTATGGCAAAAAATCATTCAGGTACTCTGCACCCTACTACTGGTGCTCACTCCCTGAGAATTTAACTACCAGCACAACCCCAGAAGGATTCAAAGCTGTACTAAAGGTGTACATGTTGGAATGCTGCCACTGCAGCTGCTACCGTTGAACCTTTACCCTGCCCCTGGAGGTATTTTTCCTGTGTACTGTCTCTTAATCTAACTGAACTTATGTATTCATAGAGCAATGAATGACACTGACTATTTGATATGTCTATTGTCTACATGTAACCTATCTACTTAAGCATCTGCTCTTTTCCCCCTGGCCATTGCTGTGTATTACTGAATGACTACTTTATGACTAATTATTATTGTGATAATGTTGTAACTATGTATCCATCTGTGATGTGTTCCTCTGTTCTTGATTGTTATCTGTTGTACTATATATACTGTATGTAGCCAATTCTGGGTCACCCCTGAAAAAGGGACCTCCGGTCTCAGTGGGTTTATCTGGTTATCAAAATGCTAAAAATAAATAAAATAAATGATGTATACTATCATAGTCAACACTTATGTTCTACAAAATTGATTATACCATTTTGCACTTACTGTACCACTTAGGCAACATACTTGTAATTTTCACATTCACATATTTATTACTCTTTTGCTCACTTTATACAAATCACAGTACATACTATTAGGATTTCCATTAACAGACATAAAAAGGTGTTACCTTCTAGTGGTTATTGACAGGTAGCTTTGCAATTCAGCATCAGTATTATTGTCACAACCCTACAGTACCTTCACTGCTGACATCACAAGGCTGTATGCTTGTATCATGGAACATACTTCAGCCCTTTTCTTTTCATGTAAGGTGCTGCTATCACCACTCTCTTTACCATTAGTATTCTCAGCCAACCTTTTACTTAATGCTTTTTTCATACAGAGGTAGTTACAGCCAGGACAAATAAGTGTATTTCAGTTTCTGCTCTGGCACTCTTTTCTCATTATGCCTGTCTGTTTAATTTGTTTTGGCCCCACCAAGCCACATATTATCAAAGGGAAAGAAAAAAAAAACAGTTTACAAACATTTTACTCTTCAGTTCATTATTCTTTTTCCTCTACATTTTATACATGTCTCTACATCCTGTACAATGTATAAGTGGGGTTTTGTTAGCATAGAGAACACACTAGTCCATGAGGGAAGGGTAGGTTTTCCGTGTTCTTCCTGTCAAAACCATACTCGCTGTAACTTCAAAAAACCTGCCAAGGACCCTTAAAAAAGGCAACCTGTTTGAGGGGGCTTTAAATGTCCAAGTGAAACAATTACCAAGAAAAATAGGAGCAGAAGTGTCAATATATAAAAGAGCTACCTGTTTCAGTGTGTGTGTGTGTGTGGGGGGGACACCTGAATGAGAACCAACAAGAAGAACAGAAACAGCATTGTCAAAATATAAAGAGCAATCTTCCTGTGGTGACCTCCATTTGAAACAATTAACAAGAAGTCTAGGAACAGCAGTATTAAAATAAATTATCCTAAAACTACTAACTAAGCATAAAAACATTTACATTATAATGTATTTACATTACATTTGTACTGCCCGTAAGGGAAAAATAATAACGATCAATATAAAATTTGCTGTTGGTGAAACATAATGAAATATGATGATTTGGAAACTGGTAAAGCAGATTGAAGGAACTTAGATTCTCTCGGCATTTCAACTTCATGATGCAGTACGTTTATTGAGATCTCATGCTGTACACATCTTAGTGTCATTTCTAGCTCTCACAAGGAAATTATTTGTCAGTGGCTACTGAAGGAGCTCTTTTTATGTGAAAGAGAGTGACTTTTGATTGGAAACTTTCAAAAACATCACAGGTATATGCATTATCATCCCAGTTAGCAAATTATATCACCACATTTAACTATAGTTTCAGGCAGGCAGGCTAATGAACTTGTGCTTCTGAGGAGAGGAAAGAGTGCACATTGTGAGCCAGCACTGGCAGCTGTAGACCCTGTAGCAGGGTAGAGTGAATTTAAAGAGGACAGGAAATTATTTCTAACTGGTAGCTGTTTATAATGTTCCTGTTTACAGAAATGATATCTGTATGCCTAAATGATCCATATGTAACTCTACCTGAATAAAATTGATATGAAAAATTGTGTTTTGCATTGTTTTGTTTTTACGGGCAACATTCTGTCACAGTTCTGTTCATGGAACTAGTGATCTGGAGTTTTAACTACGTCACGGTTTGAGGAAAGAACTCTTAAGTATGATTCTGATAGGACAGTAGCTCATGTTTAGCATTCTGTACTCAAACCATGACATAGCAAACACTCCAAATTACTGGTTCCAGGAAAAGAACTGTTCAGAATGTTGTTCATAAAAAGAAAACAATTGAAAATACAGTTTTTCACTTCAGTGTTTATTAAGGTACAGTTAAATATGGTTTATTTGGAGGCAAGTTTATTATTTCTCTTACTAGAAACATTGCCAACTGCTGCCTATTGGTACAGATTTCCTGTCCCCTTTAACAGAATGGGAAAGGTGCAGGGAGGATTTTTAAAAGATTTAAATGAGAAAGTTTTTTACTTACTGCCATGAAGAGGGCTAAGAAATATATCATTTGATTTTTTTTGTCTGAAAGTGCAAGCGTGCCAGGCAGTTAGTGAAAAAGTACTGTAGACTGCTTTTGAAATACAAAGGGCTTGAGTTTCAAAATCCCTGTAGACCGATGCATTTTTCACCCCCCCCCCCCTTGCAGCAGCTCTGGGTGCACCAGATTTTGGTACAGGAGGAATTCTGGCACCAAACTCACCAAGGTTGCCGCAAGCACTCCCATGCATCAAACAACTGGATTACAGCAGGGAACTAATGGAGGCCAGCATCCCCTGAGCATCAGTACTCCTGGCAAGTACAAAGCCAGAGACATGCCCCACCTCCCCCGATGGACACTGCGATGACAGGACCAGAGAAAGCAGGCCATATCAGGTAGCCTGGTACCATGGCAGACCAGGACAGCCAGTGACCACACCAGCAAGAGTGGCTGGCAAGCACAACATGGTGGCCCAACCTTACGCAGGACATCAGGCACACTGGATGTACTTTAGGGGACTTAGGGCAGTGAGATGCCCAGAGAGACACCATAAGCATTGGGCAGACAGTTCAGGTACCAGCAAGGTGGCATGGTGTATCATGTGATATTCCCAGTGATGCCCTAGCATATGATCAGCATGGACAGTGCCTTGTGCTGCTCCTTGGCTGGAGAGCCAAGCCAGGAGAGTGCCAACAATGGCAGCCAGTCCTACAGGCTTCTGACTGCTGCCTACAAAGGGAGACGGGACATACTGGACACATGCTGCTCCAGGAACCTGTTCTACCCACCATACAGCCCCATTGCCCCAAGACATCATTGGCAACACATACCTAGGTGTGGTGTGGCTACTACAGGGTGGCATCAGCACTGCTCATGGGGTGCATGTGGTGGTCATGCCCCAACAGCTGACACATGGCCATAGAGTGCTCTTCTGGTTTTGGATCTACCATGTCTGCCTGGCTGTCAGCATGTGGCTGTCCCCCCATCCTTGTTGCTGTGAGCAACCACATCCTGGTACTGTATATGGTAGGTCCAGGTGCAATGTCTGACATTGTTGCTACCAGACCATCTTCACAACATTATGCAGCTTACCTGTGTGCCAGCAGCATCTCAGTACCTGCTACCAATGGCTATTCTCATGCTGAGGGAGGTGTGACATACTGATTACCATCATCCCTGCTTCCTCCCATTCTGTGGCTGTGCCCCATGCCTTCTTCCATTACTGTGCCAGTGTTACAGATCTGTTAGACCAGCTTAGCCTGGTCTAATTACTGCTTGGAGCTACGAGGTTGAAGACTCACAAAAAAGGAGATGGTGCAGTTGCAGTTTAATATAAGCCCCCTTAGTGCCTTGTCACATCCTGTGGATGCCCACAAGCCTGGTGCAAGTCAGTCTGGCACAGGGGGTCATGGTGGTGCCACAAGCACTGTTTGAAACTCGGGACTGATGCAAAGTTTGGTGCTGTGTCCCACTTGTATCCTTTTTTTTTTTTTGCAAGCTCCTTGCGTCTGTCCTGACCAATTGGAAATCAAGCCAAAAGTCTCTTAGTTGGGTGGTGTGTGGTCTGTTATTTGGGGTAAGTGGCCTGTTGGTGTCACAGTGGCTTACTGTTGTCACCCTTCCCTGTCACCTCACAAGTCATATGACATATTCATACTTTTTTACTTTCATTTTATTTTATTTTTTGGCCCATGCAGCAGTAGCATAGTGAAGTAAATTTATCAGACAGGGAATGTGTATGTATGTGTGGGGGGGGGTGGAGTTGAAGGATTCATTTTTTAAATATGTTTTCTGACTAGTGGCAATGCAACAGTGTAAAGAAATCTGAAATTTTATTTTTCACATGTGTGTATGAAACTGTCTGCCAGTCTGTGAGTGAAAAGTACCACATACTGCTTTGAAGCACAAAGTGCAATGTGGTCTGTTAGTGGGGGGTGGGGCTGGCATGGTGTCACTTTTCCCTAGAAGTACATCTGCTTCCCTCTCTTTCTTCTTCAAGTCCTTCCAGTTCCCCTTGTCTAGACTGAAATGATCCATCCAGAAATGTAAAATCTATTTCCTCTAAAAAGTCTACTTGAATTCATTGCCTAGTTCCTCAAAACCACACTTGGTCACTTTTGTTTCTAAACAAAACAAAACAAAACAAAAAAATTAAACAGCATGAGATAATGAGGTCAAGCTGCAAGCCCAATCATAACTAACTTCATGATTCATTTTGTTTGGTACACAAGTAATACTAATACTAATAAATAAATGTACTGTAATAAAAATAATCATATAATAAATTGTATTACCTTATATAACTGTATATCATATGATATCAGACTATATTATATTGTTTTATGAAATGTGTAGGAACTTTCCCATGTCCTGATTGGCCAAGAGGTTTCAGAACCCAGTGACATAGAGGGTGACAACCTCCAGGTTAGGAACCCCTTCAATAACCAGGATGCACTGCACTTGTTGTAGATATCCTTGGTTCCCCAATTTTTTTTTAAGATTTCTGACAGCCAAGTTTGTAAGGTTAAACACATTAAGGGCATTGATTCCCTCACTGGCTGTGTAGCAGCCAGCCACACAGGACATTTGCTCAATCTCCTAGCCATCAGCCACATAACACAGTCTGTTGTTCACTCACTGTGCCATCAGTCAGCACATATGTGCAATTGACAGCCTGAGCAGAGATCAGTTATGTTTTGAAGAAACTTCAAAGTTTGGCAGCATATGTGTGTGTGTGTGTGTGTGTGTGTGTGGGTGGGTGGGTGGGTGGGTGGGGTGCATTATCAAAGAAGCCTGTCAGGGCTTGAAGGGTGAATCCCATTTTATCAAACACATTGGCTTCATCAGAACTGAACTTCCAGTTCATGACCACTGTAGTAATATAAATCACAGAAGTCACTACTTACAGCATGACTGACAGAAGGAACTCTTTCTTAAAGTGTATTACAATTACTAACAAATACAAAATTAATAAAAAAAAGCTTATTTTCTATTATAAAGTTTTTTTTGCCTGGTAACACATTTCTTTAAGTACAATAAGACTGTCCAGAGTGGTGGTTGTCATGGGTTACTTCCAGGTGCTGAAGACACTAGGCACAAGTGTCTCATGCCCCACTATGCACCGTGCATGCATTAACTGATGACAGCTACCATCCCATCATGTTTTATTGTTTACACGTAATATCCCATGATATATTATGCAGCTACAGTTATTGATATGGTCAGATATTTCCAGATATTTCACAATATTTCTACAGAGATTCTTTGTTGTGTCCCTAAAGCAGTACTGCAGGCAGGCAGGAATTTCTGTAGAGCAGAAACAGATATTTCAGGAGATATCATACTATAGGAATGGCTACAACTTTATAATTTCAGATTATGTTATCTTGTCATGTATCATATCTGCTGCCCTACCCAATGCCATCGCGAGGCATGATATTTCACAATGGCTGAAAAAAGAAATCATCTCACAGTCACCATCCAGTTCCATGGATATACCCCCCCCCACATCAATACCACCAATACCACCTTTCCACTGCACCATAAAAATCAAACATATCCTCTACATTGTAAGAGTATTTTACAGAAGGCACCACAAATCCACTAAAAACATATTGCAGTCAGTGTGAATTAATTGTTCGGGGTCATTGAAGTCTACTTGAACTTTGGTAACTAGTGTTCCAGCCAAAGATTTAAAACACGAGCAGGGACACCTCAGAACAGCAACAGCCACTCACAATCCATACTCAGGCCAGACAGACCAGTAGCAGCTGCAGGCACAGTCAGGCCAGGTCAGGTATGGAAAATAGTAGAATAAGATGGCTCATTCAAGTAATCTAGCCACCATGGGTGACAGCAGCCAGAGTCATCAGATGCATTTCTTGCTCTCAGACTGGAACTGCATCACAACTAGACCAACAACCAAAAACCAGAGCCAGGCACAGCATACTGTATGCACCCCAGCTGATGCTGAATTTGTTGGGAAGAACAAAGTACACTGCCTGAGTCATTGCATGCCTGCACTAAATTGTCACACTTTTCTCTGCTTCTTCAAGTGCTGACAGTTCCAGAGATATCTTGTTTTGAGTCTTGCATCAAAAAATAGCACATCACCTTTGTAATCATCTTCCTCCATCCATCAGTGAATCACATTTTCTTAATGGAGTGTAAGTGAACCACAGGGTTTGGGCACCCAGAGAAATAAAACAATAAGGTTTGTTTTTCATTACTAACATGTATCAATCACTGGGGTATGGCACTCATTGCTGAGAAGAGGGTGGAGGATACCTGACACTGACTGGACTGGTGTCAAAAAGAATGTATAACGTAAGGCTTTTTATTCATTTGCATTTAATTTAGAATGCAATTGTAAATGAAAAAATAAAATGTCCAGTTTGCACAGGATTCCAGCTTCAGGTGGGTGGACAGTACAATTATTTACATTTGATGCGCATCCACATCAAACATTTTGATACACTGAAAGAGAATTTGGGCAGGGGGTCACTGCCAAGCTCAATGCAGTTTAAAATAGCAGGGGCTTGGCAGTCTTGACCAATGACCATGCACTGTGGTCATGACTCCACTCGCTGCTTGCAGGCCGGAAACTTTGTGTACTCCAAAGGACCTACGTGCTGCAATCAGAGATGGCTTCAGTCCTTTGATTTGCATGTAACTGGCTGTCAACATCATGATCCTGTCTTTGGAAAGACACAGTTACCTGATGTGAATGGTATTGCTCCAACCACATGTGTCCTAATCTCCCTGTCCAGATGTATGCAAACTCTTCACACTTGCAAAGCAGTAGCCTCAGGCTTGTCTTGGAGAAATCCCCACATACTGAGCTGTTCCCCAGAGAATTGTAGATTTACTACAACACCCACCTCAAAATGAGGTCAGGGAAGAGAGTTCCAAATGCGATCCTCACCAGAGCTAAAACAATGCAGGATACTCTGCCCTCGACAGAAATGAGCCTTCACTCATTCTCTTTCCCCTGGACCCTCTGCCTCACTCTCATAATTTATTTAGGCCAAGAAAACTTGGCAACCAAGATCATAAACAAGTACTACTCCACAAGCAAATACAACTCCACAAAGTTCAGAATAATGTACAGTAGTTGCAGTCCTGCACTTAATGCTCAGCTGTGAATATGTTTGATTTACAACACTGGTCAGCCTGAAACAAACAAAAAAAATACTAACTACCTTGTCTAACTGATGTAAAATTACCTAATTTGTAAAATGATCTGTCAGCTCTAACCTACACTTACTTTGGGCATTTAGTAAATGCACTTAAATAGCTATTGGATTAGAGTATCCAATTTACGTCGCATTTAACTGAAATCAGCAGGTTGGCTAATGATGTCAATGTGCTGATGTATGAATAAGAGAGACTTTTTATGTTTGCCATGCCCCTGTAATTGCTCCCCCCTCACATGACTCTCCCTCTCAGCACCCAGTTACCACATCCCCACAAACATAGCACCTACACAGCAACATACTGTTACTGGTCGACCATGTAAATGGGTCTTTGGCCAATGGACTTTCCAGTTTTAAATAAAACAAACAAACAAATATCAAAGGATATTGAATTTTACTACTCTAAAATTCAGTTTGGCACACTGATTGTAAAAACCTCACACTGGAATTTCACCTTAAATTACAGTTTGCAGCACATCACAAAGTTTTTAAAAGGCAACAGACACTACAGATGTAAAGTGGAAAGAAACATGTTAATATCATTTCTAATAGATATCAATGGATGAATTTGAGTAACAAACATGTTTGAAACTCATTTTTTATATGTCTTGTCATTATTTTTATGTAGATCATTATTGTACCCATCCATAGCCTGGTCTCTCAAAACACAACATTCCAATTTTGCTCACGTATCTGCAAGCGTTGTATAAACAACAGCAGTGTGAGACAGCTACAGCCGCAGTTTCCTATTTACCAATGTTATATATCAAATGTTGAAAAATGCTTTAATTGTTAAATGTCTGAAAGTTATCAATGTTGTATAACTAGATAAATTAAAATCAGTCTTTTTTCTATACTCTTGTTGTCAGCAGAATGTTGTCTATATCAAAATAGCGTTTCATAAGCCATAGAGTGAATCACTAGCAATCAGTTGCTTTAAAACATTTGGGTTTCAGTAAGACAATGTTTAAATTGTGGATCGCACACCTACTGAATGTATCAAAGAGTCTTTATTTTATGTATTTGCCATGTTTAGGGTTATTAATTTGCCATTGTCTGTTTCTAGGACAGTGTTGGTTACTTTTTAATCGTATTTGTTAGTTTGAGTTCACATCTGTCATAACCCCCCCACCCCCACACCCCCACACACAAAGAAGTTCATTATGATGTAGGATTTAATAAAAAAAGAATCCCAAAGCAAACCTGTAATTACTTTTTTTATTCAAACAATGATAACTATTTCTGCTGTGCCTTCCATGCCCACCAGCAACCCTGGCCCCCAACTGCACTGTCTGTCCCAGAGACAGTATGATGTACTCTAGAGTCAGAAAACTGCATCAAAATCTGCCTTTGATTAGTGATTCCAATTATCTTGGAGAGTGCCCTGGTGATATGGTGATATTTGAGACAACAGCTGTTTCTGTACAGCATTAATAAAACTGTGCCCACTCTGTACTAGCACTGTATGTGAGTGAGAGCCAGAGACGGTTTCTAGACTGACATAGCATATGTGCACATTAGTGGATTTGCTATTGTGCACTACAGTTAATGCAATGTAACTGTAGAATATGCAGTCTCTGAAACTGACCACAATCATGAAGCACTACACAGAGGTAGATATTAACTGAGTAAAACATGTGCACTGTCTGGTGAGAGGTGCAGCTGTACTATGGTAAACAGCACACATGAAAAAGCACAAAGTGTGCACTGTAAATGAAAAGTAGCTGTAAAAGTGATATTTTATTACTTATATTAAAGTAGAAAAAAACATGATTCTTTTTCCTCAGTGCTTCCAGTTGTTCTTACTCTTCACCAAGGTGCCGCTGATTGGGCACCATCTACTGGTAACTACATGGCCAGCTATGTTAGTTGGTGGGGGCAGAGGGTCATGTGTAATATAGGAACATTCACACATGGATGTGACAAGCAGGACTTGCCCATAACCTTTTTTGTGCATTTGCTTGTTTGGTTGGTTTATAGCAATGGTAATTGTTACTGCCGTCAGACCACCATCACATACTCACCAAGATGAACCAAGTTTCAAGTTATGTCTCCTGCATTGAATGTCTATGTGTATCACTACCGTTGATATTAAAACATTTACAGAGTTACTTACTTAAAAATTAACATCTTTGTAATGTAATATGTATATGTACATTTATCATGTACGATGTAGTGTATACTAAAGTAATTTTTGGCACATTCATTAATTTGTGTGATGCAGCTTTTCACTTTGATTTATTGTAATATTTAAATATATAGATTTGTAGTTGATTTAAATAGAGATTGAGTTTTGTTACCATATTTACAAAACAGTTCACACAAATTTATGTACTTTAAAACAGCTTAGTTGTCACATTTTCTCTCATTAACAAAATGACATAAATTTATAATGAAGCTCATGACTGTGATTTATTACAAAGTGAAGGATATCAGCATTTTTAAGAATTTACAGAATGTTGGTTGCTGTTCCTAATTGTTATGCTCCGCAGTTATATCAATCTGCTAATCCTGATATTAATTAGCTGGCAGTATGGCCTAGAGGTTAAAGTAATGAGCTACAAATGAGCTTGGTACATCCAGCAGACCCACAACCGCCACCTGCATACAGACATTATAATTATTTAATCTGCTTAATATATGTAGTGAAGTGAGCTGTAGCTGTGACCAACACAGCCAGAAAAGCACTCATGCATGTTGTCATTTTTATGTTCACCGTGTGCACAAGCACAGTGAACATTTTTTTAAGAATGGCTTTTTGGAGGTGTGACACTATCAGTCCAATACAAAGTGGTTTGCAAGGGGCTTGTCAGTGTAACACCAATCATCAGCCAGGCTGATCATGACAGTATTCTGGCTTGCTGGGTGGAAACTTGATATATTTCAAGAGAAATAACCCTCCCAATCATAGGCCAATTCTTTCCATTGATCTATGCCACTCAGCAAGCACAACTGATCTGTCATGATCAGCCTGCTGAGGAATTACTCCATGTAACGCAGAAAACCATCCATCAATGTCTGTTGCTGGTGCCCTGGTAACTGTTCTTCCAACCAACCATCACTTTCAACACCCCCCCCAAACATAACACAATGGGAGTGCCCAATAGCCTAGTGTCAATACTTGAAATAAAGAAAACCTTCTCTCTTAGTTTGTTATATCTATCTATCTATCTATCTATCTATCTATCTATCTATCTATCTATCTCCTGTACAAAGGAAAACCATTAATTAATGTCTGTTGCTGGTGAACCGTAATTGTTCCCCACCACCTGACCCTCCCACTTAGGACCCACTATCCCGAGCTCCCAACAAACATACCACCAATACTGTGTGGGTCCAATCCCTCAGTTTTGACACCTAAAATAAAGAGAACCATCCGTCATAGTTTATACATATATAAATTATAGGCACATTGTCAAGCCCCTATAGTTAGGGTTAAATCTTCACTTCTATGTTAAACTGAAAGCGTTGTGCTTTAATAACTTTGCAACCATTCAAGTAATTTGCAGGAAATTTGGCATGCACCATCAGGGACCTGTGTTGATGTGGCAAGTTTCGTTCCAGTTGGATGTGTAGGTGTGGAGATATGGTGTCTCAAAGAATGTGTAAATTACCATTCTTTGTTGCCATGTTGCACAAAAACCTTGTGGAATTTTTGTAAGAATTTTTAGGTAGATAGGCCTTGGTTCACATAGTGAATTTTGAAGGTTTGTTGAAAAAGTATTAATCTGTTCCAAAGTTATTACATTTTAAAGTTCCCCATTATTTCCTGTGGGAAAAGTTAGATGTGTGGCTTGAAATAAGATTCTTGATCGTGAAACAGGATTCTTTATCATATATGCTGAATCCTAATTTGTGTTGCCACCATCTTGTTTTCCATTAGGAAGGGAAACAAACTAAATTTCAAAAATAATACAGGCTTTGGTAACCACCCAGAGTTGTGGTTACCTAATCGGCACTCATAGACTTGCATTCTGGGGTTAGTTTTTTATTACTTTGTGAGAAATGCATATTTTTTGCCATGGAAATCCTGTTTCACAAATCTCAGAAAACTTTTAACTCAAAACAGAATACTTTTTTTTTTTTACAGTTTGTGAAAAAGGATATTTTTTTACCACAAATTATGAAAAAGGATTTGTGAAACAGGATTCTGTTTCACAATTTGTGAGCAAAAAAAAAAATACATAGCTGTTTATTTGTCACTTAATAGCAAAGAAATGGTTTGGAGTTTTGGACTGAAATTTTCAGGATAGAAAGTACTTGCTCTACAGATGTGCTTTCTGCTGGTTTGGTGAAAATATTTCACTTTTGATTGGAGTTCTGCAGATTTGAATTTTGGTTTGATTTTCCATAGGATAATATTGCACTGGGAGGTTTACGGAGACGTTTATTTGTCATAATGGTGTTAAGAAATGGTTTGCAATTTTACTCTGAAATTTTCAGGGTACAAGGGGCTTGTGCTACTGATGTGCTTTTTGGTTGTTTTGAGAAAATATAGTCATTTTGTGTCAAGTTACGCAGCTTTCAAATTTTGCTGTGTTTTCTATAGGATAATATTGCAATATGATGTGTTTTGTGACTCTGTACACTATGGAATGGGAGCACAGGCACAGAAGGCCCTGAGCAGTCACAGGCAAATAAGGATACCACTACTGTATCTGAAAAATTATGCATGGATGGGAGTGTAGGCTACCATTATGGACTGGGCATTGTGCTCCCACATGCAAATTAGGATACGATTATGGAGTAATGAGGCCCTGCACTCCCAGAGGTAAATAAAGATAAGATTATACTACATCAAAATTTATGGCTGGATGGGAGTGCATATCTCCTAGGGTCAGGTTCCAGAGGATCTGCACTCCCACAGGCCAATAAGAATATGATTATGCTTTCTCAAAAGTAAGTAAATGCTTTGCAAAAAGCTTTGATAATGCACAAGTTGGGTTAAGTTGACAAAAATAATAAAATGTGGCATTAGGGTTTCCAATACTAACACCCAACCCCCACCATGCAAGCAGAAGTAAGCATGGGGTGTGCCTTGCCATTATCAGCCCTAACGCTCACACCCTTCCATGAGTAAGTAAGCTGAGATGGGTACAGTATATCAAAATGGAGTGAGTGTTAGGTCTGACAATGGCAAGGCATGCCCCACATCTGCTGCTGCCTGTAGGGTGGGTGTGAGATTTTATGGCTGGAAACCCTAATGCCACATTTCCCTGCTTTTGTCTCTTTAACCCTAACTAGTGTATTAATGATATACCCTGTAAAAAGAAAAATGTCCATCGAAGTATCTTACTGGTGCCCCCAAAACTGTCCCCCCACCAAACCCTCCCACTCAGCCCCCTTCAACACTGACACTGGGAGTGCTCAGTGCCCCAGTGTCACTACTTGGAATGAAGAAAACCATCCTTCCTATTTTTTTTATACTTACTCTATCTATCTTCCTACCTATCTATCTATCTATCTATCTATCTATCTATCTATCTATCTGTCTCTCCATCTATCTATATCCTGTAAAAAAGAAAACCATCCATCAATGTCTTTTGCTGATGTCCTGTAACTGTTCCCCCACCCATCCCTGCCACTCAGCACCTACCACCCAACCACAAACATAACACTGACACTGTGGGTATCCAATTCCCCATTGTTGCCACCTGAAATAAAAAAGAATAATCCCATATATACATAGATAGATAGATAGATAGATAGATAGATAGATAGATATGTGTATGTATATGTTTATGTGTGTGTGTTATATATATATATATATCTATAGATATATATATATATATATATATATTCATTGCAAAAAACTTCACTAATGCATTAGTTACTATTGTTACTAAAAGAAAAAAGTAGGGAAATGTGGTGTTAAGGTTTCCAACCCTAACACCCCAACACCTTGCAGACACCAACAGGTGTCGGGGTGTTCTCTTGGGTCATCAGCGGTAACGCTCACACCATATTCCTATATTGTACCCATCTCAGCTTATTTGCTTATGGAATGGGGTGAGCATTAGGGCTGATGACCACAAGGCACACCCCTGACACCTGTTAGTGTCTGCAGGGTGGGGGTAGGGTGTTAGGGTTGGAAACACTGACATCACATTTCACTACTTTTGTCACTTTAGTAAAAATCCTAACTGATGCATTAACAAAGGTTTTTGTAGTATATATATGTGTATCTATATACATGTATATTGCAAAAAAACTTTGTTAATGCATCATTTATGGTTCATAATAAAGCAAAAAAGTATGGAAATGTGGTGTTAGGATTCAAACCCTAACACACTGCCCACCACTAACCCAACCCTACCTCCTACCTCACTTTCCTCACTTCTCCACAGACTGGTCATTCATGGGGTGTGCCTTGTCATTGACCCTAATTCTCACCCCATTCCATGTGTAAGGAAGCTGACATGCTACAGCATAGAGAAGGGGTGAGCATTAGGTTGATGACTGCAAGGCACACCCTGATGCCTGTTGGTCTGTGGAGGGTGGGGGTGTGGTTAGGTGGTAGGGTTGGGTGGGGGAGTGTTTGGGTTTGAACCATAATACCACATTTCCATACTTTTGTCATTTTTCCCACTTTAATATGAACCCTAACTGATGCAGTAATGATGTTTTTGCAATGAATTTCCTTACTTTTTGAAAAATGTAATGTTTCCCTTATTTGGTTGTGGTCCCTGTGCTCCCATCAGTCCACAGTGTGTGGGACCTGTGATCCCATGCATGCAAATAGTAATTGTCCCTGATTTCCATGTGGAACCACAGGGCCCTTGGTATCCATATGTGGGAGTGCAGGGCCCCATCTACGCATAATTTTAGACACATTGTAATTAATCCTCATCTCCCTGTGGGAGCACAGGGCCCTGTGCTCCCATGACTCCATAATGTTATCCATATGTGGTAGCACAGGGCCCTCCAGGCCCTGCACTCCCAACTATCTATAAGTGTTGAGAGGTTGCAATTAACCCTTGTGCTGCCAATGGTACAGTATCACAGTCACCATTGGAACATTGATAAAAATGTCCACTGCAGTTGTAATCAAGGCCTGGCAACATTCATAACTACTACATTTCATGAAAAATCCATATCTCAAAGTGTTTTCCAGATATAGCCTCCTAAATGTACCTGACCACCATAATGGTATCCTGTGGGATGTTGTAAGTATGAAACCCTTGTAACTTTTATCACCAAACTAGCAAAAGGTACATCTGTGGGGCAAGACCTTTGTACCTTGAAAATTTCAGCTCATAAGAGCAAACCGTTTGCTTGCTATGCCATGGCAAAGAAACAGGCATTTATGCCAAAGTAATGTAGAAAATTTTGCTAAAGCTGTCGCAAAACAGTGTCACAGTTTACAACACTACTGAAATAGTTTCACAAAACAGTGTCACAATTTTTTAAACTTTCACAAAAGTAGTGTCACAAATTTGTGACACTATCAAGGATCAAATAAAATAAGCATAATTCCACTCATTATTTTTAAAATCTAATGACAGGATCATGTTCCTCGTGCCCTGATTAGGTAAACACAATTGTTGGTGTTTTCAGTGGGCAGTACTGTTTGAATTACATCATTTTTTCCCCTTCGCTAGCTGAAAACAAGATGGTAGCAGCATCACACTACTGATCAATTTGTGAAAGCAAAAAGTGCTTTTGTGAAGCAGGATCTGCTCTAACATGGAACATCTTCATATTTCCGTAGGATATAATGGGACACTTTAAAGTTTAATAACTTTTGAACAGATTAATATTTTTTCACCAAACCTTCAGAAGGCACATCTGAGACCCAGATCCCATTTACCTTAACAATTTTGGACCACACCACTAATCCACTTCGGAGATGCAGCATGGCAAGGGATTTGCACCTAAATGGTAATTTTTCAGATTTTTTGACACTCAACATCTCCGCAACTGCACATCAGACTGGAAAAAAAACTTGCTACATCAAGAGATCTATGATACCTGCCAGTTCATGAAAAATGTCAAGCACATAAGTTGTATGGTTACAAAGTTATTAAAGTGCAAAATTTGGGGTTTAACATAGAAGTGAGCATTGAACCCTAACTATATTGGCACGACTGAGCCAGTATAATATATATATATATATATATATATATATATATATATATATATATACACACACACACACACCATGGGTGAGACCAAGTCCAGTGAAATAAAACATGTTATTTTCACTGGAGTGAAATAAATCCTGATGACATCAGCAGAGTTAAAATAAATACCATTTATACCTACTCTGCTGACATCACTCACCTGCATTTAAAAACACCAAGAAACACCCCTGTAATTTTCTGAGTTCTAAAACAGGCCCTACACTGAAATTAACACAATTAAGATAGATAATGACAGTCAGATGCAGCACTCCTTCTAAATGTAACAGTCTCCCAATCTCTTGTGCTGTATTTCAAAATCCAAGTTTAGTACATTACTGAATCAAACAGATGATGCCTGAAATGTTTAAATAAATCTTGAACAGCCAAACATGAAGACACAAACATGCTAAAAGAAATCATTACCATCTTCCTCATTGTCACAGAACAGAACCTCCCTCAGGCAACCAATTACCAAAACACAGCACACCTAATCAAGACACACACACACACACACCAACCAACAACAGCTCACAACAACCCATTCATAAAAGTTCACACACACACACACACACTACCACAGCATCAGCATCATTTAAAGTGACATGATCCTCATAACAACAAACATACCTCGCTCACTGAAATTGGTCTCACCTCCATGGTATAAATAGCACACATGATGGGCAGGTCATGGAATATGGAAAGTATTCTCACTCCTGCATCATGAGCACTGTATATTTCACTTGTGCCTTCAGCACTTGTGAAATATCCAGAGCTCACTCTGCAGGAGTGATAATATTTTCCATATTCCACTCCTGCCCATTATGTATTCCATATGTGTGTGTATATATATATATATATATATATATATATTTATAAAATGGGTAGGGAAATTGTTGTTCTTTTATTGGATGATGAGGATTACATGATTGTGTGTATATCAGAGCACAACCACACACCTGCACTTTTACCCCCCTCCAAAACAATTTTTACATTTTATAAGCTAGATAAACCACTCTGAGGTGTGCGGTCACGCTCTGATATATGCATGCCTTGGGTGGTTGATGCACTCGGCCTATGGCCTCGTGCGTACAACGCACACCAATGCGTGCGTATATCAGATTGTGACCTCACACCTCAGAGTGGTATATCTATTACATATATATATATATATATATATTTGTGTGTGTGTGTGTGTGTGTGTGTGGTGTGTATGTGTTTGTGCCTACCCTGTAGAAAAGAAAACCATTCATCGATATCTGTTGCTGGTGCCCCATAACTGTCCCCTCTACCTGATCCTCCTACTCAGCACCCACCACCCCACTCCCTCCACAAACATGACACTGATACTTGGGGTGCCCAATTCCACAGTTTCGCCACCTGAAATAAAGAAAACCATCCTTCATTGTTTTTTTAAACCCTGTAAAAAAGTAAACCATCCATCGATGTCTGTTGCATCTTTAGTTCCCCTATCCAACCCTCCCACTTAGCACCCACCACTCCACACTCACAAGCCATTACTTATCCACCGGGGGTCCAATGCTGTAATCATCTCTGGACCACAGACATGTCTTCACTCTTCAAAGTGGGACCACTAACTGAGGAAATAAGATATGCAGTTCAATGTATTTCAGTTGAGTTTTGAACTCAGTTGCATAACTTTGCCATTTTTGAAAATTTTTGCCTCCAAATTTTCAATGTGCATTTTTGGGACTCCACTTCATGAACAATGGCAGTGAAATTATGCATATCTGTTCTGAAAGTTGATTTTGCAGTTGCTGCAGGAAATCACCTTTAGGGCCAGAGTTGAACATTTTCTCCACCCTTGTTCATGAGGTGGGGTCATAAGAAGGCTAAATTGAAAATCTGGCATAAAAGTATTTTAAAAAACTACAACGTTGTAAGTCTACATTGAAATTTGCAAATGCAGGCTTGTAACTTTGGTGATTAACTGTATTTTGACCCCAGATTTTCAACATAGTCATTTCTTCATAGCACCTCATGAATGTGACAGCTGTCATTTTTCAGATCCTTGCCTATATGTGTTTTCATATCTGTGGCACAGAATTTATTTATTTATTTATTTTAACATCAGTTTAACAACCTTTGAGCCAGAGGTTCATTTACAAAGGTACCTCGTCACAAGGAGGACAAAGACATACATACAAGAGACAATTATCAAAAACAGTTCAACAATAAGGCACAGTCAAGTTTCAAGTAAAGCGGGATTATACTACTGCTACCCACAATTTTAGATCAGTGATCAGGAGGTGGGGTAGCAGAGTTGAAAAAGGCTCCCATGGGGGGAGTGCAGCTCAGGGAGCTTTGTCACTGGGGAGGAGGTGGGGGGAGGTCAGGGGCAGTGGCAGGAGTGTGAGTTGAGCAAGTGAGTTTTCAGACTGTATTTGAAGCAAGCAAGTGAGGGAGCACCAGCGATGCCGGGGGAGGGAGTTGTACCAGGAGGAGGCTCTATAAGGGAATGCCCTCAGACCCTGGGAGGTCCGAGCCCTTGGAACGACCAGAGCAGCTTTGCAGGAGGAGCGAGTGAACACCATGGAGTTAGTTCGGTGAATAGAGTTAGCAAGGCCGGGGATAGACCATGGAGAGCTTTATAGGTAACTCGCGAGGTTAGAAACATGAGGCGCCATCAAGGTTGAGTAGGGAGGACATGGAGCACAGAAGGCAGGTATGGGTGAGTCTATGGGCACCGGTAATAAGTCAACATGCTTTATTGAGTGTTAGGCGACTTGGGAGGGTCGCTCTGGTCTGCCGTGCCAATACAGGAAGGCCGTGAGTCAATTGAGGAAAGAACCGAGGAGGTGACAGCCAGCGGAGTGAGTTTGGGGGGAGGCTTTTTTTGTGCCGGTAGAGGATGCCCAGCCGTGTGTTGGAGGCAGAGGTCAGGGCAGAGATATGGTCATGAAAAGAGAGAGCAGAATCAAAGATTACGCAAAGGTATTTATAGGAGTGAACAAGTTCTATAGGGTGATTATGGGCAGAGTGGACAGAGAGAGGAAAGTTGCTGGACTTATTTTGGGAGTATGTAAAGAGCATAGTTTTAGTTTTCTTAAGGTTGATGATGAGACGGTGTTCAGAGAACCAGGTTTCAGCAGTGTTGTAGGCAAGCTGAAGGGAGTTCTGGAGAGAGATGGGGTTACTGTCAGAGGCAAAGAGTACTGCGTCATCAGCATAGAGCAGGACATTTCCTGCACATGCATTGGGCAGGGAGTTGAGAAAGAGGGAGAAGAGTAAGGGCCCGAGTATGGAGCCCTGGGGAACTCCTGAGCGAATTGGGCAGGTACTGAATAGAGTGCCACCAATCCTCACACGTTGAGAACGGTTGGTCAAGTAGCTGGCGCACCAGGAGATTGGACCAGTGGCAAAGCCCACGCTAGCAAGGGTAGCTAACAGAAGAGGATGCGAGATGGTATCAAAGGCTTTTGATAGGTCTATAAATACAGCACCAGCGAGGGAGCCAGCATCAAGTGAGTTATGAAGGAAGTTAGCAAACTCCAGGAGTGCAGTATTGGTGCTATGACCGACTCTGAAACCATGCTGTTCAGGGCAAAGGACATCATATTTCACGAGGTAGTCTGAAATTTGGCTAGCAACAATTTTCTCTAAGGCTTTAGAGAGGGGAGAGAGGATAGTGATAGGCCGGTAGTTGCCTGAGAGCGTCCTGTTACCACCCTTGTGGATAGGTGTAACAGTGGCGACCCTCCAGACAGAGGGGAATTGCCCAAGGCAGAGGGACTTATTAAAGAGGCAAGTATGGGAGAGATGACCTGATCCAGGACCTGCCGTAGGAGACATGGATCAAGGGAGTCATTGCCAATAGAGTTGAACTTTAGGGCTTTTAGCAAGTAGGGCCTGACTTCATGAGTGGTGACAGAGCCGAAGGTGGAAAGGGGGCGGAGATGGGAGGGGCAGACATGGGGGGAGGAGGATTGAAGAAATTGCATGGGAGCACTGCACTAAGGTCAGTGAAGGAGTTATTGAGGTGTGATGCAATGAGGGTAGGGTCAGTGGAGGTGGTCCCGTCAATGTCAAGAAGTGACGGGGGAGCGCTCCACCAGTTAGCTGCTTGACATTGTCCCAGAAGGACCTGGGGTTCCCTAGAGGAGGTAAGAAGCTTGGTAATAATCGGCCTTAGCTTCTGTGGACAGCCCAAGTACACTTATTCTGGGCAGCTCGAGGGCCTGCCTGTCAGTCAGGCTGCCAGTTTCAACCGGATATGCCATAAGTTATCCTGTTGCTTAAGAAGTGTGTGTAAGGCAGGGGTAATCCAGGGGTGTGTTTTACTTTAGATCTACGTGGGGTTAAGTGCGAAGATGTCACAGGCAGAGTTAAAGGTGTAAACAAAGAAGGCAAGAGCCTGTCAATGTCAGGGTGTTTAGTAGAGGACCAATCAGTGCTGGCTAGGTAGAGTTTTAAGTCTTTTAGCCCACCAGGTCTAAGTCAACGATGAAGGGTGTTATGAACAGTGGGCTTGGACCAGGAGGTCACCCAGTTGAAGAGAACCGGGGAGTGGTCACTAAGGCAGTCTGGGAGGATTTGAATATTGTGGATGCGGCATGGCCTGTTGGTAAGGACCACATCAAGAAGAGTGCTAGTGCCCCTACTAGGATTCAACCTGGTAGGCTGGGAGACTAGTTGTGTTAGATCAACAGCAGCGAAAGTCTCACGGGAGGCAGACGACTTGGGAGAAAGCCAATTGATATTCAAATCACCCACCAGGATTTGGTCACAGGAGTTGGGTAGGGAGGTAATATAGTCATTTAGGGGGCCCAGTGCCTGAGCTAGGTTTTTGGGGTATGTAAGCTGTAGTTAGAAAGATTGGACCCCTGGAGGGGTCAGGTGATAATTTTAGTGTTATGGCCTGGGCCTTATAGTCAAGGCTTGGAGGAGGAAGGGCTAAACCAATGAGCGGATCTTTAACATAGATGGCACATCCACCACCTCTCCTACCGATCCGGTCCAGCCGGTGGAGGGAGTAGCCTGGGAGAGAGACCTGGGCATCAGAGGTGGAGTCAGACAGCCAGGTTTCAACCAAGGCAATCACATCCGGATTATGAACAGTCACCCAGCATTGTAGGGAGTCCAGTTTTTTGAGGAGGCTACATATATTTATAGAAGCGATATGAAGTCCAGTTGATTTTAGTGGGGAACCATTGAAGACAGGCCCAGGATTGGGATGGATGTTGCCAGACAGAATCAGAAGGAGGAGAGCAGCCCTAGGAGTAGGTGGCGGAAGGAAGTTTCCGATTGGGGGTGATAGAGGTAGGGGGCGTGGTGGTATAAGGGATAGGTAGGGTAGCACAGACAGGGGATGCTAGCGAGATAAGATACAAGAGTGGGCGGGGGTGGGAGAGTGGGAGCCAAGGAACGGTGGTGATGAGGGAGGGAGTAGGGTGTGGAAGGAGGAGGTGGGGCTGGGGAGGGAGGCAGGGGGGGCAACTGGGGGCATAGGTGTAGCTGAGTAGTGGGCAGAAGGTAACCCTAGGAGAGGCGAAGAATATCAGAAGGAGGAGAGGGAGTGGGGAACAAGCTGGGCCAGGGATGACAGTCATGCTAGGGGTGGGGAGGGGATTGCAGAGAGAGAGAGACAGAATAAGGACTTGGAGGCCCAGTGGGTGAACAGAGGGATAGTATAGGGTGGTAGGTTAGGGCAACTGGAATGGGATGAGAGGAATCAAGCCCCACCTGGTGGCCACCCAGTATAATCTGCAAATGGGAAAGTGAGGACTTAGGTTTTTGGGATGCAGGAGGCGTCGACACAGGAAGTGACGTGGGCGGCCTGAGCCAATAAGACAAGGCAGCCCCTGGGTGGGAGGGTGGTTGGGGAGGTGGGTGGGCTAGCACCCCACAGCCAAGTCCACAGAGACAATTAGTGGGCTGTGGAGCTGTATAGCCAGAGTATCAATCCAACGGCCAACAATAATGCCCAGAAGTCACGATGTTGGAGCCTGTGTTACCTGGAGGCAGTCGGCTGGAGTCCTTGCGCCTCCTGAATAGAGCTCTTGTCCTCCATGCCGCGTTGGCAGCATTCTGGGGGGGAGACCTGCCTGAAAAGAGGTAGGAAGGATGAAAATTAGTATGCAGCGGAGAAAGTGGAATGTGGCTAGCTTGGGTGGTGAACTACACATGCGCAGATACAGTACATTAGCGGCACAGCACAGTAAAATAGAATAGTAAAACGCCTCACCCTACTAATATGCCACAGTACTATGCATTTAACAATATTATTACATCCAGCTCTAAGGCGTAGAACAAGGTTATTATGGTGCTGCAGAGGGCAATGCAGTTAGGCTAGATGCCCACAAAATATTACACTATTACATTCAAGCTTTTCAACTTGGACACAGCTGCAATTTCTACTAACAGACCTGGGAGGCTACAAGTAATCATAAGAGGCAGATATCCACTGGCGTACAGCACAATACCCTAGGCAACAGCAACAAAACAGAAGTGCAGGTGCTCAGTACACATACAAGCCCTGTTCATGTCTTGCCTAGATTTGCTAACCATTGAGTCCCAGCCACCCTTACAGGTAGCACCCCACAGCCGAGTCCACAGAGACAATCAGTGGGCTGTGGAGCTGTATAGCCAGGAGTATCAATCCAACAGCTGACAATAATGCCCAGAAGTCACGATGTTGGAGGTCTGTGTTACCTGGAGGCAGTCGGCTGGAGTCCCGCGTTGCACTCCTGAATAGGAGCTTCCTTTGTTCCTCCACGTGCCACAGTTGGCAGCGTCTCGGGGGGTGACCTGCCTGAGGCAGTCGGCTGGAGTCTCGCTAGAGCTCTGAATAGGAGCTTCCTTTGTTCCTCCACGCCGCTGGTCGGCAGCGTTTTGGGGAGGGAGGACCTGCCTGAGGCAGTCGGCTGAGTCCTGCATTGCGCTCCTGAATAGGAGCTTCCTTTGTTCCTCCAAGCGCTGCGGTCGGCAGCGTTCTGATGTTTCATTGGTGTGAAATGATTTTTTGGCAGGCCGTTGAACATTTTCACCTACCGGGTTAATTAGGTGAGGGTAATAAGAAGGCTATGCTGAAACTTTTATGTACAAATATGGTAAAATGCCCAGGTTATGACTGATCATTACATTGTTTCAGTGTTCACTCATAACTTTGCTAATTTTTTGTATTTTGACTCCAAACTTTCAACATAGCCTTTTTTCCACACCACCTCATAAACATGATGTGCCAATTTTAAAATCCTGGAAGAGATGTGTTGCTGTACCCCTGGAGTGAAATGACATTTTGGCCTATATAGCAATGCCTTACTCTGGGTCCAGAGCTATTTTCTGGACCACTCACAAAGGGTCAAATGGGCTGGCTCTTTTTCCAACCTCAGACATGTCTCCCATGGAGTACCATAAGGTAAGGGCCATCTTGAGCCCACTCCTTATTCTCACTTTTCATTTATTTATTAGAATTTTGGTAACTATGTAAGCCCACTGAGATCTGACAACCTCTTTTTCAGGGGCAACCAAGGAAAAGCAGTACAATTTTAAGTGTAGCAGATGATACAACAGTTGTACAGGATAATTTATACATCAGATGAGCACAGTAGTCAATACAAAAGTTCAACAGGATAAAGCTACTGTAGCAAACAAGAACAACACTTCATGCAGAGATACAGTAATTATGTAATAGGGTACAATACAGCACAGGATAATCAATACTATGTACAGGCCACATACTTATTTACACATAGTCCTCAAAATAGGTGAGGGGAGACAGAGGTGATAAGGTACATCTTGCGAGTCAGTATTAGCAGTCAGAGAAGAGTTGGGAACTCTGGGAGTCACTAATGAGTTACCTAACAACTGTGGAGGAGCCTCTGTGCATCTCTACGTGGATGATGTCAATATTTACTGCTCCTCATCTAACATCAGGTGGATCAATCACACACTAGGAAGAAATTCCCATGCTCTTCAGGACTGGTTCCTTGAACATCAACTAGTTCTGAACACACACACAAAAAAAAGCATCCTGTTCTTCCATCTTCCATCCTCTACATATAACAACCCTCCCCTTGTGATCCTCACTCATAATGGTGACTTTCTTGAGTCAGTTCAATCATTTAAATACCTGGGAGTTACTCTTGATTCAGCACTTTCTCCTGACACTCATGTCTCCATCATTACCAAATATATTACCCAAAAGCTTGGTATGCTGTACCGTATCTGTCCCTTCCTCTCATCGGCCTCTCACCATAAGATTGCAGCTGCCTGGCTCCTTCCCATTTTAACTTATTGTGCTTCCCTTCTGCTCACCGCCAACTCAACAGTCTTATCCTGTCTTAAACAAGCATATCACAGGGTGGGTAGATTCGCTTTGAGTGTTAATGCCCATTATTATCACTGTGATGTCCTTTCTTCCTTGGATTGGTTAACCTTTGAATCTAAACTCCGTATTGCCACCCTCTGCCTGATGCACAAATTGGTCAATAAATACACTCCTCCCTGCCTTAGTGAGCTTGTTGAGCTTCAACAACAACAACAGTGAGCCCTAAGGACTGCCTTCCTGCCCCTTCTCATTTTGCCCAAACAGCAGTTAGCTATGGCACAAAGATGATTTGCCTACTCTGCCATTTATGCCTGGAATTCCCTGCTGCAACCCTTACTAGCCTGTTCCTCCTTCCCCAAATTCAGATTCTCATTGCTAACCCTCCTCTCTGCCTCCACTGTTTGTACCTGCTCCAGGTAACTCTCCCCTGGTTTTCCTTAATCTGTACAGCAAGCTACCCTGTAGATCTACTCCTTTGCTCCTCTAATCTACCTTGGTGAAGCTACCTTGCTTGAATGAATACTATTCTATTCTAATCCTCTCCTCAGCCTGCACTGCCACTTACCAAGCATTGTTTTTGCCTGCTTCCTCTGTGGAAGACTTTGTATTAATGACATTGTTCTACTGTGTCAGTCTATGTTGTTACTGTACTACTTATGTGATACCTACAGTACCTGTTGTTATCCAGTTAACCTGGAAATTCTACTGTGGCAGCCTATATTGTTACAGTACTACGGATGTGATACCTATATGTTGTTATCCAGTTAGCTTGGAAATTGTTGTAACCCATATATAACCTGCCTTTCTCTGTAAATGGACTGTTTTTGTATGTACTGCTCCTCTCGGGTCACCCCTGAAAATGGGACTGTAAAGTCCCAGTGGGTTCACCTGGTTACAAATATTCAATAAATAGATAAATAATAAATGAATGGTAAATGTCATGTGTATAAGGTAAATCCTAAAACAAGCATCTTCAAAAGTTGTGGTCAAAATAAAAAAAAGGGTTTAACAAGCAGTAAATGGTTCACATTGGCAAATGCTTATTTTATATTTATTGTTATTATTTATTTGAATTTGGATGACTGGGTAGGCCCACTGAGAAAGGTCTGTCCCTTTTTCAGGGAAACCTGAATTCATTACATAAATAAAGTGAGAAACAATTTTACACCCTTTACAGAGTAGAAAAATAAATATAACAGAAGTCATCATACATACACGGTAATGCTTATTAGTTACAATCAGCAGTATCAAGAAATATACATTCAGAAACAAGTCATAGGATAAGGCATGCATAATTGGAGATGTCCAGGGTCCATCTGGAGGAAGGTGAACCTCCAGGCATGGCCCAGAGAGATAATTCAGCTGAACATGCAACTGAGCATTGATTACATTTGCAAGGAGTAGCTCCACGGGAGAAGGCTTTGGGCCTCTTTTTAAATTGTGTATGAGTGGGGCATCTAAGGATCTCATATGGGAGTGATTTCCAAGGACAGTGGGCAATGAAAGAAAAGTATCTCTTACCATATGCTGATTGTACCCTGGGGATTTCTAGTAATGGACTATCAGCTGATTTTATCAGCTGAATGCTGCTTAATCCTGATTATTCCGTTAAGACTACGGGATGTGATAAATTTCAGTAGCTTGAAGGTTAGGCTGTACATTGGATAATGGAGTCCTGAATAAAAAAAGGGCCAACCAAGTGCAGCAAATGCCCAGCAGTGGTGGTCTCTGGACTGGGCACCAATTGCAAATCATCCAATTCTGTTATTGAGTACTTTTAGCCTACACAGTTCAAAGTCACAAATGGGCACCATAGAAGAGTAAAGGCATAAGGGTGCTGCTAGAAATGGCTAGATGAACCTCTTTAGAAAGAGAAGAGAAAAGCCTGTAGAGGATACCAAGCTTCAGGTGCATTGTTTTTACTATGGTGTTCACATAAGGAGCAAAGGTCATATTATGGTCTAGCACCACCCCAATGTATTTATGTGACTCCACCACTTCGAGATGAGTGCCAGCAGTGGTGAACAGCTTGAGCAGGTGGTGTCTCTCAGTGCCTAGTCTGTTTCCAAGAGCATGTCTGTGTTTTTGGTTTTTAACATTGAGGACTAGTTTGTTTGTCAGAAACCAATTTTCCAGTTGCTGGAAGTTCCTCTCTAGGTTGTTGTTTATCCAATTAATATCTGCTGAGGATCTATATAAAATGGCATTATCTGCATATGGTTGTACCACTGCCCATCTGCAGTTGAAGAGTATATCATTTATGAAAAGGAAAACAAGGAGGGGACAAGACTAGAGTCTTGTGATACACCATCAGCTATCACACTAAAATCAGATGTGCCACTTTCCCACTTAGCACACTGTTTGCAGTCAGTCAAATAATTGTGATAACAGAGACAGGAGAGGTCATCAAGGCCAATTGCCTTTAGTTTGTTCAGTAGTAGGCTGTGATTAATGAAGTCTAATGTCTTGGTAAGGTCAACAAAAATTGCACCAGTAGACATACCATTCTTCGTGGCACTACGTATATCTGAGGTCACACATACCAGTATGGTGTCAGTGACATAATTCTTGTTGAAGCCATGTTGGACACTAGTCAGTGAGTTATTGTACTCCAAGTAGGCCTAGAACTAGTCATACAGCAGCCTCTCCTGGATTTTGACAAGTGTGGAGAGAAAAGAGATGGGCCTGTAATTTTTAATCAGTTCTTTCTACCCTCCTTTGTGGATAGGCACAACAAGTGTCACCTTCAGTTTTTCAGGGACAGCTCCAAGAAGTAGAGAATGATTGCTATGATGTTTGAAGGGGTGACTATAATGGGTAATGCGATTTTCAGGAACTTGGGTTTCAGGTCATGAAATCCAGAAGAGTCTTCGCCTTTTATTCCTTCAAGGAACTTGAGAGCTTCCTTCTTTGAGACTAGTCTGAAATCAAACTTAGGTTGGGATCCTGGGGTAGGCAACTAGTAGGGAGGCAAGGAGCTATCGGAGTTGTCCCTTAAGGAGCTGTTAAACTGATCTACATCCAGGAAGAACTTATTAAACTCAGAAGCAATGGCAATAGGGTTAAAGAGGACTTGGACCACTTGCAGTTATTTTGTAAGGAGCTGTAATTGACCAGCCTTTAGTATTGGAAAGATTTTTAATCTGTAGGGACTTAGATAGTATCTTTTGGCACCTTTGATACCATTTTTGAAGGTTTTTCTAAGATGTCTGTAGGCGTGCCTGTCTGTTGACAAGCCTGATTCCTTGTACTGTTCCTAGCCCTTATCTCAAAGATGCATGGCCTTCTGGTGGCCACTATTAATCCATTTGGCATAGAGACTTTTGGCCACGCATCTCTTTATCGGGGCATGTTTGTTAACATCAAAACTTTGAAACATAGAATGAGACGGCAGATAAGGCCCACCTGGCTCACCTGAAAAAACTGCAGATCCTAATTGATCTGCTGCTTACCTTTTCTTTCCTACCACAATGGTTGCTTTCTGCCTATCACATTCATTCCTGAATCCACCCACTGTCTTTGCACCCACAACCTCCACAGGGAGACTATTTCATATATCCACCACGATTTCTGTGAAAGAGTACTTCATCACATTACCCCTGAGCCCCCCCAGTCCCATATTGTGACCTTTTGTTCTTGCACATCTTTTCTTTTGGAAGATGTTGCCCTCCTGTACCTTGTTTATCCCCTAGAGATATGTGAATGTCTCTATCATATCTCCCTTCTCCTTCCTTTCCTCCAGAGTATACATATTGAGGTCTTCCAGTCTTTTCTCATATGGATTACAGTGCATTCCCATCACCTTTTCCATTGCCCTTCTCTTTTCTGCCTCCATTCAGTCTGTGGCCTTCTGGAGATATGGCCTCTAGAACTGAACACCGCATTCCAGATGTGGCCTCACCAATTATCTGTACAGTGGCATCAGCACCTCCTGTTTTCTACTGGTAATGCCTCTTGCTATGCACCCCAGCATTTCTCCAGCACTCCCCACTGCCTTTTCACACTGCTTGGCTACTTGTAGGTCATCCATTATGAGTACCCCCAGGTCCCTTTCCAGTTTTGTTGTCATTAGTATCCCCCCTCATTGTGTATTCCTCTGCAGGATTGTTGTGCCCCAACTGCATTACTTTGCACTTCTTTACATTGAATTTAAGCTGCCACACTTTTGACCACTCCGCCAACTTGTCTAGGTCTCTTCTTATTCTTTCTTCTCTGTCCAGAGTGCCAGAGTATCCGCTCTACTGTAGATCTTGGTGTTGACTGCAAAGAGGCTTCCCTTCCCTTCCAGTCCCTCCACAATGTTGCTAATGAAGATATTGAAGAGGACAGGCCTAGCACTGAGCATTGTGGCACCCTGCTGATCACCCCCTCTCCTGGGATTGAACTCTGTTAACCACCACCCTATGTGTCCTGTTGCTCAGCCAATGTCTTACTCAATTTACTACCTTAGGCCCCACTCCTATACTGCCCAAATTGTTTGCCAGGTTACTGAAGTTGTTAATAAAATAGTCAAGGACTTGTCCACATCTTGGAAATATTTTATTGGTCACCAGTTGATGGCTTTTATATTGTGGAGAAAGGTGACTTCTTCAAAGTGGGACAGGTCTCAAGCTTCCATAGGTTTCAGAGGGGCTTCTATAGGTTTAGGAGTGGGATTGGGAAAATTTTATTTCCAGATACAATATAATGGTGAGTGATCTCTTAGGAAATCAAGTAGGATCCCAGCAGCTTTGATTCTTTTGCCTCTGTTAACAAGGACCCTGTCAAGGAGGGTGTGATACCTGACTTGCAGTTAAGTGTAGTTGGTTCCTCTGTTAGCTGAGCAAAGTGAACATCTGCTAGAGTAGATCTGTACCCTTTTTGCCCTGAACTGAACCAATTTAGGTTAAAATCACTACATACTGTACTAACAGTTCACCAGGAGACTGATCAATAAGACAGGATGTGGGGGAGGAGAGCTGTATGGTAGCAACATTTGCTGGATTGTATGTACACCCCATACAAAGAGATTTCCCCCCACCCAAGGTTATGGACACAAATATAGACTCTCAAGGAGAGTTTTTTATGGTAGGCAGGTTGACTTCTTTGGTGGATAGGACAGATCAAACATAGAGAAGGACACCTCCTCCTTTTCTCAGAAGTCTGCCTCTCCTAAAGGTTGTAAACCCTGGAAGGCCAAACTCATTGTATTGAATACTTGGTTTAAGCCAAGTTTCAGAGATGCCAATTATATCAGGGGCATAGTACTGGGTCCACGCTTCAACTCATGCAGATTAGGCATCATACTGTTCATATTCATGTGCATTATTTTCAGTCTTCACTTGGAAGTAAATCACAAATGAAACCTATGGGCTCAATTTTCAAAGCCCAGAGTATGAAGCAAATGCCTGCATCCAACATAATTGACATAAGCAGCACCTTGCCTCAAAAGATGCAGCAATCCCCATTTTCTTTTTTTTTTATTTATTGTACTTTTTGGTGGCCACCAGCCACCCAGTAATTCCATCAGGTCTCGGACCCTCACTCCCACCTCCATATCAGATGTGATGCTTCCCTCCAATACCCCATGGTTTATCCCCCAGATTGGGGCCACAGCACCGGGCTCCCATCAGTACTGCAGATGACAAGATAGTTCAGGGAGGGCTCTGCTGGAGACTGATCAGAGCTGAGGGATGGCATCATGGATGGTGGCTGGCAGCTCAATTTTCTTTGCCCCTGTATGAGAGAGTGGGAGTGTGGAATGATGCCAGTGTCTGTCCCGCCCCTCAGGTGGCTAGAGGTGACTGTACTGTAATCAGATATTGTACCGAGGAGGGTGTGGAGATATGCCAGAGATGTGTGGGCAATAGAGGGGACAAGGAAGATGCTTAATAAGAAAGTGGGGTCCATAGTGCAAGAATTGGGAGGAGTGGCAATTTGACATCAGAACATTACAGCAGATTACCTGGCTTTATACAGGCCAGATGAGGTTCATTTCATGGATGTGGGGCTGGATTTATTTAATCTACAGTTTGAGGAGGCACTGGAAGGATGGATCAGGGATTAAGCCAAAAAAAAGAGGGGAAAGGGGTGGAAGCCCATCTTCCATCACAATAGCTGGAGATGGACCAGTGGAGAAAAAGGAGAAATGGGAGGCAGGAAAGGGGGAAAAGGGAGCAAAATAAAGAAAGTTTGGGCCCAGGGGGTACTGGGCCAAAAAGAAGAAAGAACATGCACATGGTGTGCACCTAGGCTTGGTTAAGCACCTTGTGGGTTTGCACCCAGAGGGCTGGGACATAGAGATGGTGTGCACTGGACAACAATGGATATGTATAACAAAGAAAATGGATGATGAATGGTACCTGTGAATGTAGTAAAGAAATTAATTATTGGAAATGTAAACAAATGACAATGAAATATGATGATAATGATGAGAAAAATGAAATGATGTATGTATAAATTACAAATAATTTGGGGCAATAAATTAGCTGACTGACCATTAATACCACTGAGAGGTTGAACAAGCCATAATTCCAAAAGCCAAATGGGCAAGTGGCCTTTTCGAGTTTGTTTGTCTCTGAGATGGTAATATTTCATAAATATGCCAGGTACTACCAACTTTTATTTTATATAAAGTATTATGTTTGGACACTTTTTGCTATGTTCTATGTGTTAACATTGTGTTGGGGTAGGGTGGCTATTACATGTGCCATTAAGGGGCTTGTTATATGTGTTAGTAAAGAGCTTATTCGTTATTATGGTGCTTGTTACATGTGTTATTAGGGTGGTTTTTAGTGTGTTGGGTATAAATGTGTTTTTAACACATTATTGAAGTGGTAGAGCCATATATACTTTTTGCAATATTTATTGCAAAGAACTTTGTTAATGCTTTTGTTGGGGTTAAAGTGACAAAAGTAGGGAAATGCAGCATTAGGGTTTCCAACCCTAATGCCCTACCCCAACCCCGCAGGCAGAAACAGGTGTGGGGTGTGCCTTGGGATTGTCAGCCTTAACGTTCACTGCATTTCATGAGTAAATAAGCTGAGATGGGTACATTATATGGGAATGGGGTGAGCACTGACAAACCCAAGGCACACCCCATGCCTGTTACTGCCTGCAGTGTGGGGTTGTAACATTTTTCTACTTTAGTTGCTTTAACCCAAGCTAGCACATTAACACAGTTTTTTGCAATGCATTTCCTTACTTTTTGAAACAGTATAATCATATCCTTATTTGCCTGTGGGAGTGTAGGGCCCTCTGGGCCCTGTGCTTCTAGCCTTCCATAGATGCAAACATTTATGTAGCTGTGGAAGTGCATTTGTATTTGTAGCAGAACAGCAACCAAATTGTCAGCATAGCCTTCTTATTACACCACCTCATGAACCCAGCACTGACATTTTTCAAATCCTTGCTGAAACATTATTTTACACCACCAGAACATCATTCCATGCCACAGGTGGGAAAACACAGTTTGGGCAGGATTTGAAAAATGACAGCTGTCACATTAATGAGTTGGGGTAAAAAAATTGTTATGTTGAAACTATGGGTTCAAAATATATAACATTACTGAAATTATGAGTGAGCTTAATGAAATTTCAATGGATGCACATAACTTTGCCATGTTTGCATGTTTTGAACACATATTTTCAACATAGCCTTCTTATGACTCCACCTCATGAACAAGTGCAGTAAAAATGTTCAAATCATGCCCAAAAGTTGATTTCATTAACAGAATGTGCAATTAACTTTTGGGCCAGATTTGTGTAATTCTACCGACGTTGTCCATGAGGTGGAGTCCCAAAAAGTGAATCCATACAAAATCCTGGCATTTCACTGCCTAACAAAACAAGATCCTGACTCTGACTTACAGACAGTGGAATTATCTGTCAACTTAACTTCCTGACATGACACTGTCCGACACTACAAGTTGCAGCAATGTGGAGTTGATAATATTAATTTTGAGGAGCACGGTGGTCAAACTTCCAGTGTTGGGCAGTGTCATGTTGGGAAGTTAGGTTTTTGGGCAGTTTCACTTTCGGTATGTCATAGTCAGGGTCTTATGTTGTTGGGCAGTTAGATGTCGGGATTTGATAAATAATCCCCCCAAAAGCTTGTGTTGAAAATCTGGGCTCAAAATATGCATACATGACAAAGTTATGCCACAGAGTTGAAACCCCCTTTGAAATACATTGAACCACATTTACTTTACTTTCTCATAGAGCAGTCGGTGTTTCCAGGAGCAAGACATGTCTTCAATCAGGGAGTGAATCATCATATTGGGACCTGTTTATGTAAGTGAGGGCATGTGTGGAAGTCTGGGGTGTGCAGGGTGGTGGGTGCTCAGTGAGAGATCAGGGTATGTGGGGATCACATCACTGATGGACCTTTTGTTTTACAGATTTAAAAAGAAAGACATTGAGGGACTGTTTCCTTTTTTTCACTGTCCAGCAGACATCACCAGAGGGTGTGGGGTGCTACTAACCACTAGGGCAAGTAGAAACAAAAGGTGGATGGCCATCAGAGGGTGAGGGACTCCACTAGACACCAGGGAAAAAATGGACATTGTGGGTGCCACTAGATGCCAGGGAGAAATATTATAATATTAAAAAGCAAAAATACATGGAGAGCAATGGGAGGGTGGGTGGCACCACTAGACACAAGGAAAATATACTTTATTATGGGGATGGTGAGCAGACAGCAGGTGGGGGGTGCCACTTGACACCAGGTAAAAGATGAGGCAAAGGGGAAAGGATTGTCACCTCACCAAAAATAATTTATTTTCATGACTAGTGATATGAAAAAAAGAATCTTTTTTCCATATTAAGAGTCATGAAAAAATACTTCTAATATTAAAAAAAAACAACATTTGAAGGGCATTTCTCTAATAGTTAAATGAAGAATCCAGCTAAGGGGGTCTCAATAAACAAGCCACATGTGTTGGTCGCTCTCCAGAATGTATTTTTTGTGGTTATCTAAATTTGAATTTTTAGGGGAAGACAGAAAACAATATGATGGCACATGAAAAAAGATACCTTCCTCCACAAAAAAGAAACCCTGAAATGAAAACTTCATACAACTATTTTGAAGTACTTACTGAGCATGCTCAGAAACTGAATTTTTAAAATGTAATAATATTGGAACAGATTAATATTTTTTCACCCAACCACCAAAGGAAATCCTTCTGAGCCAAGATTTTCTGCCCTGAACATTTGAGACCAAAATTCCATACAGCCTGGGTGCTATATGATGGTGAAAAACAGCAAAAAACAGTGATTGTTTGTCATTTTGCTATCCCCATCCCAGACTCTGAACATCTGACTGGAACCAAACTTGGCATGGCAAGAGATCTGCCCTATGAGACTGTGTATGTAAGATTTCCTGCAAATTCATTGAAGGGATGTGACGGTATTAAAGTGCAAAAATTGGGGTTTAACATTAAAGTACCTACGTGCTATAATACCGTATTAATGACATTCTGGAGAAGTTATCCCTAACAGATGGTCAGGTTGGGAATAATCATGTCTAAAATGATATATCCCCTCACCCGTGGTAATGTTTTTTTTTCTTTAAGAGCAGCAGATGTGCAGAATTTTTATTATTATTATTATTAAGCACCACATGTGGATTAAATAATATAAAAATTAAATTTTCAAAAACAAAATAAAATAGTTTTTGGAGAAAAAATTCTCAAAATTCATTTGCTGTATTGAAATAGTAGTTTGAGGTAGTAAATTAATAGCAGGATTTGGGAATTATATTATGACAGATTACCTTAATTAGAAATCTGAACCATCTCACTGGAAAGCTAAAGTGGGGTTTGTTCTTTCATTTAACAGAAAGTATGGTAGACATTCTATTCAGGCAGTATTAAAAGATGGAGAAGTAAAATGAAGCTCCCAAGTATTGTATGCAATTGAATCTTGTGGTTTGTTAAATTTGTTTTAATCAGAAATATCTTCCTCCAAATTTTACCAAACACTTCTGTCCCTTCCTTTCTGTATTACAGCACCTGTGGTTAGCATTAAAGTAGGCTGAACAAATATGGAAACTATGGGCAATCTTAAGACTTTGTACATACATGTTAAAAAGAACAAGTCTCAAGAAATCTAGATTGCCAGCCCTAACCTTTAGGAAGAAGTAACTTCTTCTTGGGTATAGTTCAAGAAATATGAACTGACAGTGTTACAATTGTTTTAGATGATGATGTGATCATTTAACGTGTTAAAAATGAGATATAATTGTATTTGTACCATGGGGTTTGTGTTACTTGTTTGTATTTTTGTCACGTATTTTTATGTTTAAACTTTTGTACTTAACTGAAACTGAATATGCCTAAAGAGACCCACCTTGTAAATAGGGCATGATTGCCCTAATGGTGATTTTTGTGACCAATTTTTATCTGTCCTAAAGTAAACATTTCTACTACTATTTAATTTTTTTTTTAATGTATTAATATTTCAGAAAGTACCTTTGAGCCAAGGCTCATTTACAAAAGTTCCATGTCAATGAAGCACAGATAAGAGTTACAAGTAGAGTAAGTTACAAAATTAGATTGGGAAAGTACAGTTCAGAGCAACCAGAGGAATTGTCAGACGCAATCACAGACATATGATTCGGGACATTAGAGAACAAAAATTAAAGTATAGAGAGTAAATCTAGACTAGTTGCGAGGATGTATGCTTGCTTCATCTTAAAGACTTACTATGCAATATGGGTCTAAGTAACATCTGAAATATTTTGTTTTATAGCACTATGATAACTCTTTCCTATGAAAGAATCTTTAGAAAACATCTTTGGGAATCTGCAAAATAAAAAGACTACAGTGATGTATTTAACTATTGTTTCCATGAATGGCTTTCTATAATGAAATCTTCTTATGTTCAAGAACCCTATCTTCATTTAGTATTGCATCCAAAACTAAGTGAATGAACAGTAACATTTCACTTTATGTTATTTGGATGTAACCCTTTGCAGGCCAGATACAAAAATCTTCAGAAAAACACTCAACCCTTAAATAGCCCTTACTGCTTGGGTTCAATTGAAGGCATTTATTATATTACTATAGTCTGTTCATGGAATGTAGATATTCATACTAAATTGTGGGGTTTGTGAAAATGCATCCTTAGCAGCTAATCTAACTGTATTGTTAACTTGTTACCATTCACAACAAAGATAAAAGAAGTTTAAATGGCCTCACTCTCTTTCTCTAATTGTCCCTCAATGTTATTTTTTTAAATCTGTAAAAAAAAGGCCATTGGTGATACCACCCCACTCCCCACTGAGCACACACCCCACCCCTCAACCCCACACACCTTCACTTTCCTAGAAAGGTCCCAATTTGAAGATCTCATTTCCAATCAACAACACACCTTGCTGTTGGAACTGGCAACTGCTAAATGAGAAATAAATAAGTGTGGTTCAATATATTTCAATGTGGTTTGAACCACATTTACATTATTTCTCATATAGCAGTCACCAGTTCTAGCAGCAAGACATGCTGAAGAGGGAATCATCACCCTGGGACTCAGGTGAGTGAGGGTATGTGGGGTCATCTGGTGGGGTGCGGGGTGGTGGGTACTCAGAAGGAGGTCTTGATGGGGGGATAGCATCACCAATTGACTTTTTGTTTTGCAGATTAAAAAAAAGACATAGAGGGACAGTTTTTTTCTTTTCAGGTTTGGCATGGTGGGGCTGCCACTAGACACCAAGGCAATGAGGATGGCTATTGGAGAGTGGCGGGCACCATTAGACACCAGAGAAACAAAATATTTTATGGGTGGCATTTAGAGGTTGGGAATGCCACTGGACACCAGGGGAAAAAATATTTATGGGAACAGGAATCAGTGGGTGGAGAGTTCATCTAGACAAAAGTGAGACAAAAAGTATTACAGGGACAGCATTTGAAGGGAATGGGGAGCCACTGGACACAAGGAAATAATATATAAAATAAAAATAAAAGCAAATAAAAAGTACAACAATAAGAAAGAAATATTTGCATCACCAGGTAAGAAAAATGTCCATCTCCCCATACAACGCACAGGGGAAATGTCAAACCTCACCCAACAACTAACACACCAAAATCTGGCCAATGGAAAATCATGCACACAAATGCTCACAGCCTGGGAAATTAGATCCCAGACCTTCAGGCAATAATGTCAGAGGCTAAATTGGACATAGTAGCAATTAGTGAGACATGGTTTACCAGTAACCATACTTGGGAGACTTCAGTACCTGGCTATGTATTGTTCAGAAGAGACTGAGGTGCAAAAAGGGGGGGGATGGATTGGCCCTGTATGTCAATGAAAATATCAAAGCTACAGAAATTCAGAATACACATAAGGAGCCAGAAGAACTGTGGGTCACCCTGGAAACAGGAAATGGGACAACCATAAGAACCGGGGTTGTCTACAGGCCCTCAGACAAGGGGGAGGACATAGACAAATTACTTTTAGATGATATACAAAACATGACAGCTAAAGGGGAGGTTTTGATAATGGGAGACTTCAACATGCCAGATACAGATTGGTCAATACCAGTAGGAACATTTGCCAGAACTATACACATGGTAGATTCCCTGCAGGGGGAGGGCCTCAAACAACTGGTACAACAACCCACAAGAGACAGGGTTATCCTAGATCTAGTACTGACTAACAGAGAAAGGATAACAGATCTCCAGGTAGAAGGTCACCTGGGGGCCAGTGACCATCACATGGTATGGTTCAATTTGGCCACTACATCTAAATCATTCCATTCCAAGGCAAAAATATGGGACTTCAGAGGAGCTGACTTTGATAAGATGGCCAACAGACTTAAGCTAGCCCTGGCAAAAAGAAACACAGGTGAGTGGGTACAGAGCAAAGTGGCAAGCATTGAGGATGCAATACTTGAAGCAACATCCCATTGTGTTAGACAGAAAAGAAAGTGCAAAAGAAGAAGGAAACCACTTTGGTTCTCAAATACAGTAGCATAAAAGGTCAGAGCCAAAAGGCTGGCCTTCAGGAAATATAAGGGAACACAGCTGGATGAAGATAGGGAGGCATACCAAACTGCCCTGAAGGAAACAATGAAGGCAGTAAGGCAGGCAAAGTCCCAAACTGAGGAAACACTAGCACAAACTGTAAAAGAAGGTGACAAGACTTTCTATAGATACATTAGTGAAAGGAGAAAGTCCAGAGAGGGTATTGCTAAGCTCAATGGAGAAAAGGGGGCATGTGAGGAGGAGGACCCTGTAAAAGCATCTATCCTAAATAGATACTTTTGCTCAGTATTTACTGAAGAGAAAGCAGGGCAGGCCCACAGCTCAGCACCATGGACACGGGGGGGGTAGGTGAGCACTACTCCCTTCACAAAAGAAAGGGCCCTACAAGTGCTCACTAAGCTCAGGGTGGATAAGACAATGGGACCTGATGGCATACATCCGAGGATACTTAAGGAGCTAAGCTTGGAACTAGCAGAGCCATTAGCAGAACTGTTTAGTGAGTCTCTGAGCACAGGAGAGGGCCCAGAAGACTGGAGAAGGGCTCACGTGATCCCACTCCACAAGAGTGGTAGCAGCGAGGAAGCAGGGAACTACAGACCAGTCAGTCTTACCTCAGTAGTGGGCAAGATTATGGAGGCACTCCTTAAGGAAAGGATAGTGCAACACCTGGAATCCATAGGGGCACAGGATCCAAGACAGCATGGGTTTACAAAAGAAGGTTCTGTCAAACTAATCTCATAGATTTCTTTGACTGGGTAACCAGAGTGGCGGACCAGGGGCAGTTGTTGTCACCTACCTTGACAGCAAAGCTTTTGACACTGTTCCACATAGAAGATTGATAAATAAGCTGGGTAGGCTCGGGGTGGGTCAGAAGTTGATCAACTGGGTGGCAAACTGGTTGACAGGCAGAAAACAGAGAGTGGTAGTAAATGGTATACAGTCAGAAGAGATGCAAGTCACAAGTGGGGTACCTCAGGGATCAGTCTTGGGGCCAGTCCTCTTCAATATCTTCATTAGTGACCTTGCAGATGGACTAGAGGGTAAGGCTTGTCTGTTTGCAGATGACACCAATATCTGCAACAGAGTAGATGATCCAGATGGGGTGGGCAGAATGAGATAAACAAGTAACATGGTCAGAAGAGTGGCAACTGGGATTTAATGCAAAGAAGTGCAAGATCATGCACATAGGGAAGAAAAACCCTGAAGCCACCTATAGGCTGGAAGGGGAGTTTCTGGCAGTCACAAAGGAAGAAAGAGACTTGGGCATCATAATCACTGATGGCCTGAAATCATCCAAGCAGAACTCTAAAGCAGTAGGTAAGGCTAGGGAGATGCTAGGGTGCATTAGTAGGGGTACAGTATCACAAGTTGTAAGAGGGAGGTAATAATCCCTCTTTACAAGACACTGGTTAGGCCCCATCTGGAGTACTGCGTGCAGTACTGGAGGCCACACCTTCACATGGACATTAACCAAATTGAGGCAGTCCAGAGAAGGACAACCAAAATGGTGCAGGGACTGCATCAGAAGACATATAAGGACAGATTAACGGAGCTCAATATATATACACTTTAGCAAAGGAGGGAGGGAGAGAGGTGATATGATCGACACATTAAAACACCTTAAGGGCATTAACAAGGTGAGAGTCTAACATGTTTAAATATAAGAAAAATAGCAGGACAAGAGGACACAGCATGAGATTAGAGGGAGGCTGATTAAGGGGAAATGTGAGGAAATTCTTTTTCACAGAAAGGGTGGTGGATGCATGGAATGGCCTGCCTCAGGAAGTGGTGGCTATGAATACAGTGCAGGGCTTCAAACAGGCATGGGATAGGCATAAGGGAGCAATACAGATAAGTATGAATGGATAGGCCACTGACAGAGCAAAGGCCGATTGCACATTTATAAGGTAGAAAAAGAAATGGGCAGACTGGATGGGCCTCGCGGTCCTTATCTGCCATCAACTTCTATGTTTCTATGTTTCTATATGAGGTTGGAGAGGGGCACTGCTAGATACCAGGGAAAAAGCACTTTATTATGGGGACAGTTATCAGAGGGTGAAGGGGTGCAACTAAACACCAGGGATCATCAACAGGCATCGGGAGGTGCCTTGAGGTCATCAGCCATAAAGTTCACCCCATTCCATAAGTAAATAAGCTGAGATGGGTACAGTATAGAAGAATGGGGTAAGCATTAGGACTGATAACCCAAAGGTACAACCCTTATACCTGTTGGTGTGTGCAGGGTGGGGTGTTTGAGTTTGAAACCCTAACGTCGTATTTCCCTCCTTTTTACAATTTGATATCGACCCTAACTGATGCATTAATGTAATCTTTTTTAAAATAATTTCCTTACTTTTTGAGATAATGTAATTGTAGCCTTATTTGCCCATGGGAGAGCAGGGCCCTTCAGGCCTTGCCCTCCCATCCCTCAATAGATGTGTCTATGTATGTTGTAGCGTTGTGGAAAAACTACAGTTAGTAAATTATCAATTACAGATACTTAGAAAGGAGATGAACGGAAACGAGACTGATGGCGGAAGAATTTAATGATTATAACAATAATCACAGAGAGAGGTTACAAGTGGTACATTCTTCAAAATAACAGTGTGTGCAGGCTTGCTTACATAGTGAAAGGCAGCATACTCATTTTCTATGGTTTTCTATGATTGGTTTAAAACAAGCACAAACATCAGTTTATAAGGTAATACTTTTTCTTTGGTATATGTATGAGCTCATCCTTGGCCAGCACAAGTACATATAGTGTACATTTCATTACCATATATGGCTAGTAACAGCTGTTACTACCAGTTACCAAAGTCCAGGAGGAAGAGATAAGTTTCCAACTCAAAACTACACTAACAAGCACTTTGGCCTGTCCATATAAGGACAAGCACTACAGACTAGTTAAAAGGGGAACTTGGACTTTACCCTGTGTTCCTGCTTGCAGTCACATAGGCCAAATGTTTGCTATTACTTACATGGTCAGCACAAATGTCAAAAGGCACTTTAATATTGCAACTGTGGCTTAGTTTGTCTTGTGGCTTCACAAGCTTTATATGATCCAATTATATAGGCCAACATTTGTTACAAAGACATATGATATTTCAGACCAAAATGAGGTTAGGCTGCAATATGGGGACAAACTTCTTTATCCCTTGTTACATATGTCACTGTGGAAGGTCCCATGTCCATTTATAAGCACAACGGTGACCAAATTGCCAACATAACCATGGAATTACAAAGGGTGTAGGCAGGCATACTCACTGTACACATCTGTGTACAGTTTTGCTGTGTGTCTGTACCAAATCATATACCTTTTTGTTAACATTATCATTGTAATTTATACTATTTAAGTTAGTGTAGGGCACTGAGTAATGTCTCTTTTTAAACTTCTGTTGTTTAGGGGACAGATATGTGTGCAAGCTGTTTTGAGATTAGATGAGTCCCCTAATAACAATCTGATTTGTTTGTTATGGGGGCAGCATTTAGAAAGGCTGTGTACATTTTGTTTTTCATTGGGGGGCATCAGCTGGAGTATGTGTGCACAAAACAGAAATTTCTGGCTACACCACTGGTTATTACCCCACCTCATGTACCTAGTACAGAACGTTTTCAAATCCACACCAAAGCATAATTCCATGCAACTGCAATGCCATTCCATGTCAAAGGTGTGAAAACACATTTTGACTATTATTTGAAAAATGACAGTTATGACATACATGAGATGAGGTAATAAGAAGTCTGTGTTGAAAATTTGGGGTCAAACTCTTTAAAATTTCCTAAATTATGAGTGTTCGTATTGAAATTGCAATGAATGGTCATAACTTTGCAATTTTTACATATTTTCACGCCAAAGTTTCAGCATATCCTTCTTATGACCCTACTTCAAGAAAAATATGTCTGTCATTACACAAATCTCACCCAAAAGGTGAGTGCAGTCCCCAAAAGGCCATGTTAAAAATGTGGGGTTAAAATTAAAAACAAAATGGCTAAGTTAAGCATAAAAATTGAAACCCCCCATTGACATACATTGAACTGCATTTACCATAGTTTCTCATATTGCAGTTGCCAGTTTCAGCAACAAGACATGCCTTCAATCAGAGAGTGGATCTCAAACCTGGGACATGTTCAGGTGAGTGAGGGTGTGTGGTGGTGTGCTGGGGGATGTGGGGTGGAGGGTGCTGAGTGGCAGTGTGGGGGGCTGATCAGTGAGGGACTATTGTATGCAAACAAAAAAAAACATAGAGGATGGTTTTCTTTATTTCAGGTAATAATGGGATATAATTGGCAGATGGGGTTACCACTAGCCACCAGGATATATCTGTAAATACAAGGGGGCAGTAAATTGTGGGTGGGGGTTGCCAGTAGACACCAGGGAACTAATTTGTTTTGAGGGGAGGATGACTGATGGGTTGGGATGAACTAGACACCATGCTATAGCCATTATACAAGGGGGACAGTGACTGGTGGGTGGTGGTGCCACTAGACACCAGGGAAATACATTTTTCAGACAGCAAGACAATCAGTGGTTGGGGTATGCCCTGTTATATGCAACCCACCCTGTATACATAAAATAGAGGTACTTACCTGAGAGCTGGGTGCCAAGGGGTGGTCCTGGGGAGAGGTCCTCATTCACACCTATAAAAAAAAAGAATAGAAAAGGGGTCACAAAGGATCCACAGTTCTTAAGAGATACAGTAAATAAGGGGAGAAAGTACAGGTTAGGAAGGGAATTATACTTATCTGATGGGGTAGGAGTCCACCTCCTATCAGACCTGCAAAACAAAAAGAGAAATTAGGTTAGTTGAAAAAAAAACAGTAACAGAACAGAAAACAAAGGAAAAGAAGTGTGGTTGGGAAGGGGGGCTCAGCTAAAAAAAAAAAAACCTGTGCCCATTGGTGGCTGAGTGGCCAGTATTTTACTAAATAGCCCAGGTGGGCTAGTTGAGGTTCTTGGGGTCTGGTAGCCCTTTTGTTTAAATAGAAAGAGGCATTGGTGGTCTTGGAACTAGGAAATGCCGTGGGGGGACCATTATGCAAAGTTTATCCCTGGTGGTCTAGTAGGCTAGCTCTTGGATGGTTGACATCAGTGTTTTTATGTTTGCTTGTGCACATGCACAAGAAACATTATGTGGTAGATTAGGAGAGAAGCAGGTTGTAGCACTGTTGTGGCCAATGCTGGCATGGCATTGTTGGGCTTGTCAATGCTTGGCCAATGCAGGGCCAATGTCCTGATGACACTGGTTCTGCAGAGTGCCACCAAGTTGTAACAATTTTGCCTCTGCAATCAGGGGCCACCTCATTATTGCAGCATCAGCCATTCCACTGCAATGAGGGAGCAAGCCGTCATTGCAGGGTGGTACCTTGCCTGGTGTAACATTACCAGGAACATGGCGGGTGTATGCTGCCACCTCAGAGGTGAATAAAAAGCTGATGGGGTGACCAATCCCCCTGTTGGCATGCCCTTGACCCAGTTCATTTGCCAAAGGGGAATTCCACTCCCTGTAGGCATAATACCCCCATTTTCAGTTGTGTGCAAGGGTGCTGACCCCCTCAGAATCATGTGCCCCCACACATTTCTCGTGCTGATGGGGCCCAATCCCCATCAGCTTCAGTCTTCCTTCCCAATTTCAGTTGCCGATGGGGAGCCCACTTCCCGTTGGCATAATGGCCCCCCAATGCTTGCATGCATGTGCCGAGGGGGTGCCCAATCCCCCTCATCATTTCACGTGTCTTCTCTCATTTCTGTGCCGACGGGGGGGGCCCAGTCCCCATCAGCCTTGGTCCCCCTCCGCACAAATGTAGGTGGCACACGGGAGCACACCCCAGTGTACCAAACACGCCTGCGAAGAAAGAAAACCGACCTGCATTGTCCATTTGTTTGTTTTTTACCTGTAAAATTAAAATGGTCCCTCAAAAGTGTTCTGGTGCCTCCCCACCCACCCACCGGTTAAGTACTCTACCTCCCAACACCCCTTCACCACATACTTACCTCAGGAGCCTGGCGCGATGATCTTTGGTGAATGGGGGACACGTCTGCACTCTTCAAAGCCTACTGCAAACTGAAGAAATGCTGGTAAGCTGTAGAATGGCACAAATAGGGTTTCTTTCAACTTTGGTGCATATCTCAGGCATTTTTGGGAATTTTGGCACCAAAGTTTCAACACGGGGTCATTGGGACCCCTCCTTATGAATTCAGTCACCACCATGGCATTATTCGATCCTGAAAGGTGATTTTGCAGTCACTGCATGGAATCACCTTTCAGGACTGATTATCGAAATGACAGTGCCACTGTTTATGAGATGGGCTCTCAAAAATCCTATGTTGCAAATTTGGTGAAAAAAATCCAAAAAAAGACTGTTTTACGAGTGTGCATTGCAAAGTTTCCAAGCATGCTTGTAACTTCTCGAATTTGTAATATTTTCACTCCAGATTTTCAACACTGGCATTTTCCCACACCTCCTGATGAACAGTACAGCTGTCATTTTACACATCCTCACCAAAATGTGTTTGTGCACTAACGGCACAGAATAGCGCAGTTGGTGTAGGAAATCAGTGTTTGGGACAGATTAAGAAAATGGCAGTGAAACTGTTCATGAACAGAGGTCCTAAAATGCATAAGTTGAAATTTTGGTGAGGAAAGTCCATAAAATGACTGTGTTACAAGCGTGCATTGAGCAGTTTCCACGCACCCTTGTAACTTCACAAATTTGTAATATTTTCATGCCAGATTTTCAGCACTGGCATTTTTTCACACCTCCTTATGAACAATACAGCTGTCATTTTTCACATCCTGGCCAAAATGTGTTTGCGCACTTCCGGTGCAGAATAGCGGGGTTGCTGTGGGAAATCAGTGTTTGGGACAGATTAAGAACGAGCGAGTGAGAGAGGGGGAGAAAGTGAGCTCAGTAGAGCCCTGTTGGGACTGCTGTGGATTTCTTTGTGGGCAGAAAAAGGCACCAATGCAGGCAGGAGCTCAGTACAAAAGGACAGCCTTCAGCTCCTGGAGAAACAGAATGAGCTAGTGAGAGAGGCGGAGTGAGTGAGCTCAACTGAGCTCTGTCAGGACTTTAGAGTAGCTCACCCTCCCACTCAGGGTCCTGTGTGGTCCTGTATTACAGCAGGGTCTCTGAGGTGGAGACAAAGCAATGACTGGACACTTTTAGGATTGCTGTAGTAATAGATTTAATTGTTCCGTTTATTTCTATAACTGAGCTAAGTGCTGAGCTACACTGTTAGGATTGCTGTAATAATACATATTTATGTGTTCTGTTTATTTCTCTAACTGAGCTGAGAAATACTTGGAGTGCAACAGGATTTCTAACTGGGCTAAGTGAAACTATATAAGAACAAAAAGTATGGCAGCTGAGGGGTGGAAAATGGACAATGAGGCTGTAGGATTGCTACAGTAATACAATATCTAATGGATGAGATTTGAGACTAAATTAACCCAGTCAGCAAGGGAGCAGTAGAGGGACTAGTGTGGGGGGAACAGGAATTTGAGTAAATAGGGCCTAACAGTTGTGGTAGGGTACAGAAACTGGAAGTAAGAGCCTGTAACATAAGATGGGGGCCAAAATGGGGCAGGTGCCACATGTCAATAGAGCGGGCATCTTCGGAAGGGTGGTAGGATGTACAGGGTGTGGGTCCGCCATGATCCTGGACTGGGCTTAGAGGATAGAGGGTGTATGGTCTCTATAAAACTGACTAGTTTGAGGGAGGAACTGTGGAGGCTAGGAAGGAGTCTAAGTGGCAGGTCAGATGAGTATGGTAGGCATCCTGGCTGGGGAGGAATAGGGAATGGCAAGGGGGCACGGGGGAAGAACAACTAGGGACTGAAATCGACCCCAGTATCACAGGCACTAGCAGAAAAGAGAGGAGAAGGAAGGGGGTGCCCGAGGTAAGGAGGAAGGCCTCTTGATTGGGGAGGAAGGGACCACGAGGAGTACAAGGGGGGGGAGAGCAGATGGCTATGGGTAGGGAGGGACCAGGGGTGAGACCAGGGGAGCATGGAGGGGAACAAGTAGGAGAGGGGAACCGATAGGGGGAATAGATGTAGGAAGGGTATCGACTAGGAATAGATTCAAGCCTCTGCTATGGGAGAGAGAGGGGGAGCAGGAACATACTGGTAGGGGACAAGCAGGGCATGAGAGGGATGGCAACAGGTAGGGGAAGAGATAGCGAGGAAGAAAGAGTAGAAGGGGGCTAGTAAGGAAGGAGGGGATGACTGGAGGGGAGAAGGCTATGGGAAGGGGAAGGATGGGAGGGGCATCACTATCAGGGTCGAAGGGAATGGGCTCTCTAAACTGACAACAACAGGGATAGAAGAGGGGTTGGAAATCAGAAGGGGAGGAGGGGAGGTCGACATGTGAAGCCCAGTAGGAAGTAATCAGGCTGGGAAGGGGTTCAAGGGGGATGGGAGGAATAAGACAGAGAAAAGAGGTGAGGCAAAAGTAGGGGGTATAGATACAGAAGTCACAGAGGGTGCAGCTGGCAGTGGTAAGGGACATGGAAGAATGAAAACTGGGATCGTGGAAGGGACATTAGATGGGAAAGGGGGTAAGGGCCGGGGGGGTACTCATCCTGTGGATTCTTTACTGAAAGGGATGAGACTGGGTGGAAGGAGGAAAGGCACAGTTGTATTTGGCTTGAAGCTATCCCTGAGATGACTTCAGGAGGGGCAGGGCAGGCACTGCTCAAGCGTGCAGTGAGGGGGAGGAAGAAACCTCATTTACTGTTGCATGTGGGTAGAAGCGACTTGGCGGGGAAGACTGTGGAAGTAGTAAGGGGGAGTTTTGAGGAGTTGGGCAGGCAGTGTGAGGAGGTGGGAGTCGGTGGCATTCTCGGAGGTACTCCTGGTACGATGTGCAAGCACGGGGAGGAAGGGTAAGATCGAGGAGTTCAATGAGTAATTCAGGGATTGGTGCCACACCAAAAATTATGGGTTAGTGACTAACTGGGGTAGGGTCTGGGGGAACAGTGACTTGTACTCAGGGGGACAGGCTACACTTGAGCAGGGAGGGAAGGGGAGTATTAAAGGTGAGATTAGAGGGGAATATCTCTACTAAGGTGGATTTAAACTAGTGGGGGGGGGATTGGCCAAAAGACAGAGGTTGGTAGAAAGGTCCAGGCAGGGGAGCCTAATGAGCTCACCCCCCTAGATATAGGTAAAGGCAGAAGCGTAGTAACCCCGGGAGGGGGCGGGTTGAGTAGTCTGAGTATAATACAGAAGGCACCACCACCCAGTAAGAATAAGGAGGAGAAAGAGTGTAGACTACCTGGAGGAGGTACACAGGCCAAGGAGAAGAGTGAGTAGAAGGAGGGGAATGGGTGGAAGGCGGTCTCTCTCACTGCAAGAAGCCTGGGGAACCAAATTGCAGAGCTTCAGGTGCTCCTTTCAGAGGAGAAGGTGGACATTGCTGCAGTGACAGAGACTTGGACCATAGAGTACCATGGTTGCGACTTGGCAATCCTGGGATGCAGGATATACAGTAGGGACTGGGGGGTTGGAAGGGGGGGTTGAACTCTATGTGAAGGAAGGGATCAAATGCATAAGGGACGAGGGAGAACAGAAGAGGAGGGGACAGAGGTGCATTGGGTGCAGCTCCTGGACTCCAAGGGCAGAATGCTGAGGCTGGGAGTGGTGTGCAGACCACCAGCCCAATCCAGGGAACTGGATGGGGAGTTCACAGAGCAGATAAGGAGGGTGTGTAGCAGGGGGAGTGTGCTGATAGTGAGGGATTTTAACCTACCAGGGGTTGACTGGAGCACCCCGGCCACTAGCAGTACCAGGGAGCAGGTGCTTCTTGATGCATTCCAGAATGGCCTACTGACACAAATGGTAAGTGAGCCTACAAGGCTTGGTAGCACTCTGGATATAGTACTGACAAATGGGGAGGCAGAAAGGGAGGTAAGAGTAGAGGACCCACTAGCTGGTAGCGACCACCATACAGTGTGGCTCATTCTTGCACTGGTCAGGGAGACAGGAGGCACTGGCACTAAGGTGGTGGACTTTAGTAGGGTGGACTTTGGGAGGATGGGAGCAATACTGCAAGGGAAAGTCCAGGATATAAGACCGGGGATGGATGCAGAATAAAAGTGGGGAGACATAAAGACTGGGGTAACAGAGGCCACAGTAGCCTGCACCAGGCCAGGAGTAAGAAAAGCAGAGCCAAGAAACCATGCTGGCTGAACAAGGAACTGCTGCAAGGGGTGAAGGCAATGAGGGCTGCATACCGGCAGTACAGGAGAACAGGGAAGGGAGAAGATAAGGAGACTTATGGGAGTTGGTCAAGGGAGGTGGCCAGGAGGGTGAAAAAAGCTAAGGCCTCCAGGGAATTAAGGTTAGCACAGGGCATAAAGGGAGGGGGAAAGGACTTTTTTAGGTGTGTCAGGGAAAAGAGAAAGTGCAAGGAACATATTGTGAGGATAAAGTGGGGAGGGGATTGGGTGGAAAAGGGGAAGGAGCAAGCAGAAATTCTAAATGAGTGCTTCTGCTCTGTTTTCACTAAGGAGAGGGATAGTCCACTACCAGCATAGGCTGGTGGGGGTTGGGAAAGGAGGGGAGGTGGTGACGGACAAAGTGATCACAGGGAGTAGGGTGCTAGAGGGGCTGAGTGCAGTAAGGGTAGACAAGGAACCAGATCCTGATGGCATGCACCCCAGAGTGCTGAGGGAGATGGTGGAGCTGTTGGCTGAGCCCCTTGCAAATCAGTTCAACACCTCCCTAGAAATGGGATGTATGCCCCAGGACTGGAGGGTGGCCCATGTGGTGCCCATACACAAGAGTGGGCCTAGGGAGAAGCCAAGAAATTATTGGCCTGTCAGTCTCACGTCCATAGTGGGTAAGCTTATGGAGGTGATACTGAAGGAGATGCTGGTGGCATTCCTAGAGAGTAATGGCCTCCAAGATGGGTGGCAACATGGGATCATTTCAGGGAGGTCTTGTCAAACCAACCTAATAGAGTATTATTACTGGGTGACAAGGGAATTGGACAGGGGCCATGTGGTACATGTCCTGTACTGGGACTTCAGTAAGGCCTTTGATACAGTGTCTCATGGGAGACTGGGGGGAAGCTGACTGCAGTGGGGGTGGGAAAAAAGCTGACTAAATGAATAGAGAACTGGTTACAGGGGAGGGTGCAGAGGGTGTCGGGGGGGGCTCTCGGCATCCAGAGCAGTGACAAGCAAGGTGCTGCAGGGGTCAGTGCTGAGGCCAGTGCTATTTGGACTCTTTATTTCCAATATAGCACATGGAGTCAGGAGCAGGGTTAGTCTGTTCGCAGAAGATACCAAATTGAGGGCAGTCATGGAAGAAGAAGACAGATGGGAAAATCTGCTGGGAGATCTAACCAAACTAGAGACATGGTCAGTGGAAAATGCAAAGAAGTATAAGGTGAGGCACTTTGGGGCTAAGAACCAGAAGAGGGACTATTGGTTGGGGGGGTGAGGTTGGGATAACAGAGGAGGAGAAGAACCTAGAGGAGATGGTAACTGGGAGCATGAACAACTCGGCCAAGTGCAGGAGCACAGCAGCGAAGGCAAACAGGATGCTGGGGTGCCTTGCAAGGGGGTTCTCATCCAGACACAGGGATGTGATCCTACCGCTCTACAGATCATTGGTCAGACCACACCTGGAGTACTGTCTGCAATACTGGAGGCCATACCTGAGGAGAAAGATAAAGTTACTGGAGGGGGTGCAACGGAGGGCAACAAAAATGGTAAAGGGGATGGAAGGAAAGGCATAACTCGGGTTACTTGATGGAGGCTGTCATAGAGTGTCACAATAAATTTGAGCTACTAAGCAACCTAGAGGGGGAGGAAGGGGTTGGTGGAAATGAGGAAACTGATACAGAGGCCGGGGGGAGGGAGTCGGATACCCATAGGGCATCACAGACCGGCAATGGAAAGGATAGAAATAGTCCCAGAGGGAGAAGGGGAAACATAAATGTTAAGCAGATGGGGGAGATGCAACATATTGCAGACATGAGGGAGGAGAGCATAGAAACATAGAAACATAGAAACATAGACTTTGACGGCAGATAAGGACCACTAGGCCCATCTAGTCTGCCCATTTCTCTACCTACAGGATAGGCTGCAGATCCTAGTTAACCAACAGCCTATTTCTTCCTACCCCCCACAAGAATTGCCTTATGTCTGTCCCATGCATTCTTGAATTATCCCACAGTTTTAGACCCCACAACCTCCGCAGGAAGGCTGTTCCATGCATCCACTACCCTCTCTGTGAAATAATACTTCCTCCACATTGCCCTGAAACCGCCCTCCTTCGATCTTTAAATTGTCCCCTTGTTCTGCACGTCTCTTTTCTGAAAAATGCTACCCTCTTGGACTTTGTTGATTCCACTGAGGTACTTAAAATTTCTATCATGTCCCCCCTCTCCCTTCTTTCCTCAAGGGTATACATATTAAGCTCCTTTAGTCTCTCCTCATACGGCTTCTCTTGCAGACCCTGCACCATTTTAGTTGCCCTCCTCTAGACTGTCTCTATCCTGTCTATGTCCTTGCAGAGATGGGGTCTCCAGAACTGGACACAGTACTCCAGATGGGGTTTCACCAACTGTCTGTACAGAGGGATAACAACTTCCTGTTTTCTGCTGCTGATGCCTCTCCCTATACATCCCAGTATACCCCCAGCCCTCCCTACTGCCTTCTCCATTGCTTGCAACCTTAAGGTCATCTGATATGATTACCCCAGGTCCTTTCCTTTTTTGTTGTTGTTACTACCTCCCCACCCATTGTGTATTCTTCCCTGGTTCTTATTTCCCAGGTGCATTATTTTGCACTTCTTTGCATTGAATCCTAGCTGCCATACTTCTGACCATTCCTCCAACCTTGCCAAGTCCCTTTTCATCCTTTCCACGCCTCCTTGTGTATCAACCCTGTTGCAGATTTTTGTGTCATCTGCAAAATGCATACTTTTCCTTCCAGTCCCTCTGCAATGTCACTGATGAAGACATTAAAAAGGACTGGACCCAATACTGAACCCTCGGTACCCCACTAGTAACCCCTTTCTTCAGAATGGACTCCATTTACAATTACCTTCTGTGTCCTGTTGTCCAGCCAATGTTTTCAGGCTACCACCTGGATCCCACTCCCAGGCTGGTTAATTTGACTATTAATCTTTTGTGTGGGACTGTGTCAAATGCCTTGCTAAAGTCTAGGTAGGCCATGTCCACAGCCCTCCTGGTCTACTACTTTGGTCACCCAGTCAAAGAAATCATTAGATTCATCTGACATGACCTTCCCGCTGTGAACCCATGCTGCCTTGGGTCCTGTGCTCCACTGGCCTCTAGGTACTCGACTATTCTTTCCTTCAGAGTGACTCCATCACTTTCCCTACCACAGAGGTCAGACTGACAGGTCTGTAGTTTCCTCGTCTGTCTTGGACCCACTTTTGTGAAGGGAATCACATCCGCCTTCCTCCAGTCCTCAGGTACCACACATCTTCCCATGATTTATTAAAAAGAGTAGCCAGTGGTTTCACTAGTTCCTCCCTTAATTCTTTAGAATTCTGGGGTGAATTCCATCAGGACCCACTGCTTTGTCCACCTTCAGTTTTAAAGTTCTTGCAGAACCCTTTCTTCTGTGAAAGGACTGGGATCGACCCCCTATCAAGAGTGCTTCTGTTAATTGGATTAGGCACTCCCTCCTCTTTTGTGAATACTGAGCAGAAATATTCGTTCAGTATTCCTGCTTTTCACTGTCCCCTCTGCCCACCCACTGTTCATTCTATTCAGCCTCACTATCCCTTCCTTTGTCTTTCTCGCTCGCTGATGTACCTATAAAGGTTTTATCCCCCTTCTTAACTGAGTTGGCTATCTTTTTCTCAGTTTGGGCCTTGCTATTCTGACTTCCTCCTGCTTCCTTCTGCCTTAACTGGTACAGCTCTCTGTCCTGCTCCTTCTGTGTTTCCTTATACTCCGGAATGCTATCTTTTCTTCCGACTTTCACAGCCACCTCTTTTGAGAACCATAGTGGCTTTTTTTCATTTTGATTTGTTCATTTGTTTCACACAAAGGCTTGTTGTCTCTGTGATTGCAGTTTTGATAATTCCCATTGTTGCTCCACACCTCCTTCTAGCCTGTTTGCTAGTGCTTTTCTGAGGCACTCTCCCATCTTGCCAAAGTCAGCCCTCCTAAAGTCCAGTACCCTCACTTTTGTATGGCTTGACTCTGTAGCTGAGTTTAATGTAAACCACACTGTTTGATGGTCACTTGTCCCCAGATGGCAACCCACTTCTAGATCTGAGATCCTCTCACTGACCCCGTTTGAGATTACGAGGTCTAAGATTGCTCCCTCACGAGTGGGTTCCGAAACTAGCTGTCTAATGCCTGCCACCTGTAGGGCATCAAGAATGGCCCTGCTCTTGGATGTGGCTGCAGCAAATGTGCTCCAGTTAACATCTGGCATATTCAGGTCTCCCATCAACAGTATCTCCCCTTTCTCTGCCATTCTAAGAATGCCTTTTATCATATCCTTGTCCATTCCTTCCCCCTGACATGGGGGTCTGTACACAACCCCTGTGCGATTGTGGTGCCTTTCCAGTCTCCAAGGTGACCCACGGTGCCTCCTCTCCTCCTGTTTGCTCTTTTGTTCAGTTGCTTTTATCCCTTCCTTTACATGAGAGCTACTCCTCCCCTCTCCTCCTGCCTGTCTCTCCTGTAGGTTATGTACCCTGGTATGTTAACATCCCAGTCATGGTTCTCTGTGTACCATGTTTCTGTGACTGCTATGATATCCAGGCATCCCTCTTCCATTAAGGCCATCAGCTCAGGGAGCTTGTTGCCCAGACTACGGGCATTGGTACTCATGGTAGCATGACTGGAGAGAAACTGGGAGACAAGGAGGTGGGAGAGGAGCCCCCCTTCAGCAGGGGGGTCAGAACCAAAGATGGGGCCCTAGCTAAAGGGGACCCACAGAGAGCCTCTGGAGGCAGGGGTACTATTACAAGGGGGGAGGATGTTGGTGTGGGGGAAGGGGAAACCACCAGGGCCAGGATAAATGGTTCGGATAAGAGAGGGTTAAAGGGGACACCTATTCAGAGGGGGTCTGAGTTAAGTGGGCAAAATAATGAGGGAGGCAGAAAGGGGAGGGTGACAAGGGGGTCTCTAATAAGGCAGGAAGACTCCCATGGAATTGAGATCACGAATAAAGGGGGGTATGGGGGGCTGAGAGGGCATAGCGGAGGTAACCATAAGGATGATGGCGGTGTTAAGGTTCTGTTATTGGGAGACTCAATGATTGGGGTATCCAGTGGGAGGGACAGGGGGGTGGATGCCATAGCCAGGTTAAGGTAGTGAGTATCTCTGGGCTGAAAGTGCACAGAGCAAAGTTTATGGTGTATGAACTGGTAAGGGATTGTGGAGGGAAACCAAATTTCCTGGTGCATTTTGGAACTAACGATCTAGAGGGAAACAGCGTTTTGGAAATCCAAGCAAGGTTCCAAGAACTTGACAGAGTCTGTCGGGATAATGGATGCAACATTTCCTTTTGGAGATATTGCCAGTACCAAAGGCCTCAGTGTAGAAAAAAATGAAGATCACAGAGGTTAATGACTGGCTCAGGAAGTGGGGTGAAGAGAGTGGGTTGGGGGTGTTAGGGAACTGGAAAGGAGTTTGGGAGGATAAGGGACTGTATGCCAAGGACAGGCTTCATCTTGCCCCATTAGGGAAGGAAGTCCTTAAACAGGGGATGGCTGACTACATTCAAGAAAGATGAGGTTTAAACTTGTGAGGAGGGGAAGGGATATGGGAGGGGCTGACCAGAAGCCCTCTCCTCCAGATGAGGGGAGTAGCCTTCAAACCCAAGAGGGGAAGGGGGGAAACAGACTGGGGGTGGAGGTTTCAGGAGGAGCAGAGGGAGGATGGAGGTATAAGGAGCCTGGTTGGGGTTCAACAAAGGGGATCAGGGATAAGGGTTGGGGGTTGGTGTTAGTAAATGCCAGGAGCTTGGGAAACAAGTTGCCAGAGTTCCAGGCCATGCTGTTCGAGGGGGGTGTGGATGTGGCAGCGGTCATGGAGACGTGGGCCAACAAAAACCATGACTGGAACCTAAACATGTGGGGGTACACTATGCTTAGAAAGGATAGAAAGGAGGGCAGAGGGGGTGGAGTGGCTATGTTCGTTAGAGATGACATAGAAATTGCTAGGGTAGAAGAGCAGAGGGAAACATGGAGGCCTTATGGGTCACCTTACGATCCCCAGCAGGAGATAAGGTCAAGCTGGGTGTAGTATATAGGCCCCCCAGGATGAGTGATGTTCTAGAGGATGGTTTGCTGGACAACATCATTGCCAAGTGTGGACCAATAGAGGAAGGAGTGGTGTTGATGGGGGACCTTAATATGCCAGGTACAAACTGGGGAACCATGTCCTCTAAGGTGGCCAAGGAGCAGAGGCTGCTGGATGGTTTCCAGGATGTGTTCTTAACACAGCATGTGATGGAGCCCACAAGGAGGGCATATCCTGGACGTGGTTCTGGCAGATGGGGATCTGGTAAGGGACCTGGTTGTAGAGGACCCCCTGACTGGGAGTGACCACAATACTGTCTGGTTTCAAATAAGCATGGGGAAGGGGGGGAGATCTAGGACACTGGCAGTAGACTTCAGGTGGGCAGACTTTGTGGGCATGGGAAATATTCTCAAGGATCACTTGAAGGTGATTACATCAATGACAAGTGTGGAAAGGAGATGGGAGGTCATAAAAAGTGGACTTCATGAGGCAGTCAGGATCTGCACTAAGTTGAAACGTAAGGGAGCAAGGTCACATAAACCATGCTGGTGGTCCAGTGAGGTACAGGTAGTGGTCAGAGAAAAGAAGGCAGCCTACAAAAAATATAAAACAACAAGAAGGGATAGGGATAAGGAAATGTACTATCTTGCATCTAGAAAAGTCACCCGGATGGTGAGGGGAGCAAAGTCCAGTAAAAAGCAGTGGCTGGCACAGGTGATACATGGAGGGGAAAAGGGGTTCTTCCGGTACATTGGGGAGCAGAGAAAAGCTAAGGACCATCTCAGCAGATTGAGATCAGAAGGAGGGTGGGTGGAAGAGGCGAGGGACCAGGCAGAGGTATTTAACAAGTACTTTGCCTCTGTGTTCACTAGGGAGGGGGATGGGATATCTACAAAGCAAGGCATGATGGGGATAGAAGCGGCAGTGAGTGGGATCAGGGGAGCAACAGAAATGGAGCAAGAGGGAGTGAGAGGTACCCCAGGGGTGTCACATCTGGATAATGATAAAAAGGCCAGTAAGGTGGAGGGGACGGATGATGCTATCTCCGCCAAAAGGGTGTGGTTAGCCCTCAAGGCCCTAAAGAAAGACAAATCTCCTGGGCTGGATGGCATTCATCCGAGAGTACTATGGGAATTGGTGGACATACTGGCTGCACCCATGGCGGAGCTCTTCAACAGGTCACTTGAGACAGGGAGGGTACCTAGGATTGGCGAGAGGCACGTGGTGCCAATCCATAAAAGGGGTTGAGGAAGTACCAGGTAACTATAGACCCATCAGTTTGACTCAGTGGTGGAAAAATTAATGGAGAGTATACTAAAGGAACGATTGGGGTGTACTTGGAGGAGTGGGAGGTCTGGATAGTCGGCAACATGGGTTTGTGCCAGGTAGATCATGTCAAACCAATCTTGTGGAGTTCTACGAATGGGTAACATCAGAACTGGACAGGGGAAAGCCTGTGGATGTATTATTCTTGGACTTCAGCAAGGCGTTTGACTCTGTCCCCCACAATGGTCTGGCGGAGAAACTGATGGGGTTAGGAGTAGGCCCTTTGATGGTCAGATGGATTGAAAACTGGCTAGCTGGACGCACCCAGAGAGTAGTGGTCTGTGGGGAGCTCTCGAACCCTAGAGAGGTTGGTAGTGGGGTACCACAGGGCTTGGTCTTGGGTCCGATCCTGTTTAATGCATACATATCAGATATCAGGGAGGGTATAGGGTGTGAAATGAGTCTCTTCGCTGATGACTCCAAGATGGGAGCAGTAGTTGAGGGAGAAGAGGGGAGGTTGGTCCTGCAAGGGGACTTGGACACCCTGGAAAGCTGGGCTCACACATGGAAATTAAATTTCAATATCACCAAGTGCAAGGTGTTGCACCTGTGGGGGAAACCCCTAAACACAGGTCACCTGGGAGGGGAGGCACTGAGGCCTCTAATAGGGAAAAGACCTAGGGGTCATGGTGGATGCATGTATGAATAACTCTGAACAGTGCAGGAGAGCGGCTAAAGGGCAAACAGTATGTTGGGATGCATCGTAAGGGGGATCACCTCTAGGAGCAAGGAAGTGATTCTGCCGCTGTACAATGGACTGGTTAGACCACACCTTGAGTAGTGTGTACAGTACTGGAGACCACACTTGAAGAGGGACATACAGCTGCTGGAGAGGGTACAGAGGAGGGCAACTAAGATGATACGAGGGCTAGGGGATTTGACTTATGAGGACAGACTTGAGGAGCTCTGCCTGTTTACATTGGAGGAGAGGAGAGACAGGGGACATGATTGAGGTCTTCAAGTACCTCAAAGGGAATAAATAGGAGTAAACATGGAGGAGATCTTTAGACTAAAGCAGGGAGGTATCACCAGAGGGCATGGCTTGAAGTTGGAAGGTGGAAAGGCCAGGGGGGAAGAGGAGGAGGTTTTTCACTGAGAGGTGGTGGACCCTTGAATGCACTGCCTGGCGAGCTGGTTCAGAGATCCACAGTGGAGGCTTCAAGACAGGGTGGGACAGACACAGAAAATGGATGTATCAGATGATGGCCTGTCCCGGGGGGTGGGGATGGATGATAGGGGTTTCTGGAACACAAGGAAGGGGAGGGCCTCAGCACCCAACTAGGGATCTGAGGTTCAAGCAGACTCGATAGACCGTAAGACCTAATCTGCTTGCAAATAGTATGTTAGTATGTCAGTAAGTTAGGCTGAAGGAGCTGAACATGTACATATTGGAGGAGAGGAGGGATGGGGGATATGATTGAATGATTTAAATACCTGAGGGAGTAAATAAACCTAGCTCTGAGGCGGTGTTTAAACTGAGGAGTGGAAGAGAGATGAGGGGGCAGGGACTAAGGTTGGAAGGGGGACGTTTCAAGAGGGAAATGAGGAGGCACTACTTCACTGAGAGGGTGGTGTCTAGTTGGAATGCACTGCCAGGGGGTGGTAACATGTAGGACAGTCAATAGCTTTAAGAAGGAGTCGGATAAAGCAAGAGGAAGAGTTGAGGGGGCAGGGGCTGGGACAAGCGGGGGGAGGAACTGAGGGGGAGGAGGCTGGGGCAGCTGCAATCGAGGGTGCTAGCTGCACACTTGGGCAGATTGGTTTGTTCTGCTGGCAGATTCATATATTCATATGTAAAATCACAGTGACTCTGTTCATGAGCAGAGGTTCTAAAATGCCTATGTTAAAAATTTGGTGACAAACATCCATAAAATGATTGTGTTACAAGCATGCATTGTGCAGTTTCCACGCACCCTCGTAACTTAACATATTTGTAGTATTTTCACTCCAGATTTTCAACAGTACAGCTGTCATTTTTCATACCTACCCAAAATATGCTTTTACATACCTGGCACAGAATAGCCCAGTTGCTGTAGGAAATCAAAGTTTGGGACAGATTAAGTAATTCATACTGACAGTGTTCATGAGCAGAGGTCACAAAATGCCTATGTTGAACATTTGCTGAGATAATTCCACTAAATGACTGTGTTACGAGATTGCATTGCACAGTTTCCACGTATGCTCAGAAGTTCAAGCATTTTTAATATTTTCACTACAGATTTTCAACATTGCCATCTCTTCACACCTCCCTATGAATGGTACAGCGGTCATTCTTCACATCCTGCCCCATCTGTGTTTTTTTACATCTGGCGCACAATGGCATGGTCGCTGTGGGAACTCAAAGTTTGGGACACATTCTCAAAATCACGTGCCACTGTTCAAGAGAAGAGGTCCCAAATGCTTTCATGAGGTGAGGGTTACAAAAAGGCCACGTTGAAAATTTGTAGTGCAAATACCAACAAATGTCCGTGGCGTTAAGGTTTCTCACCATAACATCCCACCCTGTGCAGACTGACAGGCATCAGTGGTGTGCCTTTGGATTGTAAACTGTAATGCTCATGCCATTCCACCCACACCCCCCACCCTGCTGCCAGTGACAGCCATCGAGGTGTGCCTTGGACTCTTCAGCCCCAGAGTTCACTCCATTCTCCTATATTGCACCCATTTCAGTTATGTCCTTATGGAGTGGGGTGATTGTAAAGCGGAACACTTCAAGGCATACCTCAACACTTGTCTGTGTGTGTAGGATAGTGTGAGGTGAGGTAAAATGGCATGAACATTATGGGTGACAACCCAAATGCATACCCCATGCCTGTCCATCTCTGCAGGGTGGAGGTGGGGTTGGATTGAAGCTCACTACTTTATAGCCATTCCTTCTCTGCATCTGTCTAACTCCTACATTTCCAATACTAATACCAGCAAGCAAACTTTTGGCATTGACAAATGCTTGTTTTAAATAAGTTAGTATCCTTCCCCTGGGGTCTAGTGGGGGGTCCATGAGCCCTTGAATTTTCTGGCATATGTTGTTGTCAGTGGCAGAAGAAAGACAGCAAGTTGGGGCTGCGGTGCAGCCATTTGCTAGTGTGATTGCTCTAAAAGTAAAAGTGCCTGTGTGCACCGTTAACTCCCAGCCTGTATGGACCTCAGGCTGTGGCCTACTCTATGTGGGCTGTAGACAGAAAAAAAATGAGCAAGCGGGAGGTGGAGGAGACAATGGAAGGAAGCATCTCCCCCCACCTTCCCAAATCGCTGTTCTGGAAGCAATGTATTTATGCCCTATGGGGCTTTAGATGCAAAGGGGCTACAGCAGGTCAATAAGTAGCAAAGGAGCTGCTATTCAGTGAAACTGCTCCAGCAGTATTGTTGAGCAGAGAGGGAGTGAATGTGAAAAGGCCACAGAAGCTGCCAGTGAGTAATGCTACTCCTGTGAGGTGCAAAGCTGGGGAAGTGTTTCGGGAATAAGGAGGCAGCAGGCAGGCAACAGGTGCGGTGATAAAACTGCACCACAGTTTGTGCAATGCTGGTGGGCTTAAATTTAATTTAAACGGCTGAGGGATGCAGACAAGGATTGTGCATTCCCAGAGGGGAGAAAAACAGAGGAGCCATACGGCAGCAACAAGCAAACCTCTGAGGAGCTGTTTTGTAAAGGGGGGGCAGAAATAAAGCATGTGAGTTAGGAGAGCCCACAACCAGCAGCAGCAGACATACCAGAAGCCCAAAAGGGCCATGAATGAATAAATAAGTAAAATAATGTTTTTTTAAAAAAAGTGGCTACCTGCAGAGGCAGGTGTTATAACCAGGAAATGTTTCTGAGTGGGAGTACGATGGGAAGGTCCAGGGTTCCACTAGATACCAGGGAAATATATAACAGTACAGGGGATGGCAAGAAGAATCATAGCAAATTTTCTCCCTTCATGAAAAAGGATCCTTTTTCATGACTTGTGATATGAAAAGGGATTCTTTTTTTTTCATATTTTGAGGTCACAAAAAATCAAATCACTATTTATAAAAAGGCTCCTTTCTAGAAACCAAGGCACCTGTACAATGTCTAATTAAAACACCAATAAATAACCAATACAAAAAAGATTAAGACTAATAATGAATAAAGATAACAGCATTTCAAGGACACATTTCTAACACTGAAGTGCAGATCACACCTACAAGGGTCCGGATCAGCCTGCCAGGTGTATTGTTCTCTCTTTCCACGATATGATTTTTGTGGCTTTTGAATTTTTTTAAGAAAAAATGGAAACAAGATGATGGCAAATGAAAAAGGAACATTCCCATACAATTCCTTTTTCATTTCATACAGCTATCTTTTAATGCTTACTGAACATGCTCAGAAACATTTTTTTTTCAAATTTTTAAAATGCAATAACTTACAGACGTGTCATTATTTTTTCACCAGGCTAGCAAAATGCACATCTGTGGGCTAGTTCCTTTCTGCTCTGAAAATTTCAGACCAAAATTCCAAACCATTGGCTGTAGGCAAGTTCAAAGAAAAATACCAGTAATGTCATTGAGCAATAAAATGCTTTTTTCACCTCACCAGAACATGGAAACTGCACATCCAACCAGAACATAACTTGCCACATTCAGAGATCTACCCTGGGTGACATAGCATGCACATTTTCATACAAATCTATTGTAGTTACAAAGTAATTAACACGCAACATTTAGGATTTAACATTGAAGTGCCTATTCAACCTTAACTATAAGTGTGCGACACCGCCCCTATTATATACAGTATATATTATAAGGGTGCTGTCACACCTGTATAGTTAGGGTTGAGAAGGTATTTCATTGCTGAACTTGAAATGTTGTACTTTAATAACTTTGCAGCTGTTCAATGGAGACACACAAAACTTCAGGGATTTCAAAAAATAAATATCAGAACCTATCTAAATGGAACCAGTTTAGCTAGATTCTGATGTTTGTTTTTAGTTCTGATGCCCACAAATATCTTTCCTGGGCACCCAAAATCCTGGGTGCCCAGATTAGCAAGAGGAGTGCTTCTTCTGCATTCTCTGTATGAGAACAACAGGAATTTCTTTATTTCTGCAGCCGCAGATGACCTTGTGCTGCTGACTGCTATAATAACTGCAAAAGTGCAATGTTAAACTTGCACCCTCCACCTCCTACCCCCCCAGTGCATCTGTACAAATTGAACTATGAATAGATAAGACAGACAAATCTTATGTTAATCACAGACTAGTGGTGAAAGACATGGCCAGTTTTAGATCATAAATCGAGCTCTCAAGTGTACTTATAGTGCAGTATTAAACCTGCACATGCATCCTACTTCTGCCCCCACTCCCAAGCTGAAGTACAGCCCCCATCCCTTCACACTTACCTGGAAAGGTGTAACCAAGTAGGTAGTATAGAAGGTTTAATGAAAGGCTCAAGAAAAAATCACTGGGATAAATGTCCATGTGTGAGGATCACCTCCCCAGGCACACACAATGGCACTGATCAGGAGCAATATCAGTACTGACAGGGGGGCAATGTGAGTTACAAAGTGAAAAGGACCCCATAAAGAGTAAATATTAAATCAGACTTCTATTCTGCAGTACAAGATCTCCCTGGTTAATGGCCTATGAATCTCCACCAGCACAAGTTAAACTGAAGCAGAACGGTCCAGAACGCCATTCTACCTCCTCTGTTCAGCCTACCAGCAATTTCATTTGTTTCAGTTTCCGTCTGCATAGTTAGGATTTCAGCTGCTCACCCTATTGTTTAAAAGAAATGCAGCACAACCACAAGTTCGATAACAACTGCTGGTAGCCACTCAGAAGAACACCAAGGAAGGAACTGGTCAGAAAAGCTGTTTACTTTTGTAATAAATTAGCGTATGTAAGTAACTACCCCAGCACTGCTGAGAACACACATTCATACTCTAATTTCTTGACCTTTGAAGCTCCTCTGGTAGTATCTTGTCAAGTTGTTATCTGCTCTGCTGCTGTCCCACTGAGTCTCAGATAATAATAAGAACCCCAGCCCTCCCTCGTGAATTTGGCAGGCACTAAGTGACAATTCATATCTTGCCAGTTGCTGTGGGCATTTTGAAGCTGGAAATCATGGTGCTAGTGTGAAGCACCAAGCACACAGTTTGGATGGTACCCTCACCCTGAAAAATAGGTGCTGCTGGGGTATGACAGTTGATCAAAAGTCAGTATTCATTCCTTACTTTACTTGTAGTGAGCTACTGGTACTGCCCATGACATATAACTACTCCAAGTTTCTGAGACTCCTTCCTTCCAAAGCAATACGCTCCAATCCTGTCCCATCTGCTGCCTGGCTGAGCCACTGCCTGACATCTGTCCATACCAACTGACTCCCCAACTCCCTCACTGTTTACTCAACCCACCATCCACATCCTGGGACCTTACTGCTCCACACTGTGCTGCAGCTGCTCAGCGATTGGCTCCCAAGCTGCCTCCACAGTTCTGTTGGATATTAGTTGATTCTTCTTTTCATTAAATTTGCAGTGCTGCTTCTAGACCCTGTGCCTTTGGACTATTAGGTAAATGATGACTGCAAACTGTATAATTAAATTCAAATGTCTGTTCTCTAATCCCTTCGGTTCCCTTCCCACGTCTTTTGTTGCCTAATCCATTCATAGAAACATAGAAGTTGATGGCATATAAGGACCGTAAGGCCTAGCCAGTCTGCCAATTTTTTCTACCTTATGACTGTGCCATTGGCCTGTACTCTGCCAATGGCCTATATATTCATACTCAGCTTTTTGCTCCCTTATGCCTATCCCATGCCTGATTGAAGCCCTGCACTGTATTCATATCCACCATTTCCTGAGGTAGGCCGTTCCATGCATCCACCGCCCTTTCTGTGAAAAAGAACTTCTTCACATTACCCCTTAATCAACCTCCTTCTAATCTCATGCTGTGTCCTCTTGTTCTGCTATATTTCTTATATTGAAACATGTTAGACTCTTTCACCTTGTTAATGCCCTTAAGTTGTTTGAATGTTTCAATCATATCACCTCTTTCCCTCCTTTACTCTAGGGTATACATATTGAGCTCCATTAATCTGTCCTCATATGTTTTCCAATGCAGTCCCTGCACTATTTTGGTTGTCCTTCTCTGGAGTGCCTCCATTTTGTTAATGTCCTTGTGTAGGTGCAGCCTCCAGTACTGCATGTAGTATTCAAGATGGCACCTAACCAGTGTCTTGTAAAGAGGGATTATTACCTCCCTTTTATGACTTGTGATACTCCTACTAATACACCCTAACATCCCTCTAGCCTTACCTACTGCTTTAGAGGTCTGTTTGGATGATTTCAGGTCATCTGTGATGATGATGCCCAAATCTCTATCTTCCCTTGTGATTGCCAGCAATTTCCCTCCCAGCCTATAGGTGGTCTCTTTCCTATGTGCATGATCTTGCATTTCTTTGTGTTAAACCCCATTTGCCACTCTTCTGACCATTTTGCCAGTTTATCCAGATCTGTTCTCAATCTGCCCACCCCATCTGGATCATCTACTGTGTTGCAGATATTGGTATCATCTGCAAAAGACAAACCTTACCCTCCAGTCCATCTGCAATGTCACTGATGAAGATATTGAAGAGGACTGGCCCTAGGACTGATCCTTAAGGTACCCCACTTGTGACTTGCATCTCTTCTGACTGTATACCGTTTACCACCACTCTCTGTTTTCTGCCCGCCAACCAGTTTGCCACCCTGTTGACCAACTTCTGACCCACCCGAGCCTACCCAGCTTATTAATCAATCTATGTGGAACAGTATTGGAAGTGTTGCTGAAGTCAAGGTAGGTGACATCAACTGCTCCCCCTTGGTCCATCACTCTGGTTACCCAGTCAAAGAAATCTATGAGATTGGTTTGACAGGATCTTCCTGTTGTAAACCCATGCTGTCTTGAATCCTGTGCTCCTATGGATTCCAGGTGTTGCACTATCCTTTCCTTAAGGAGTGCCTCCATAATCTTGCCCACTACTGAGGTAAGACTGACTGATCTGTAGTTCCTCCTCCTCCCTCCTGCTACCACTCTTTGAGGCGGGATCACATGAGCCCTTCTTCAGTCTTCTGTGACCTCTTCTGTGCTCAGAGACTCACTAAACAGTTCTGATAATGGCTCTGCTAGTTCCACCCTTAGCTCCTTTAGTACCCTGTGATGTATGCCATCAGGTTCCATTGCCTTGTCCACCCTGAGCTTAGCAAGCTCTTGTAGGACCCTTTCTTTTGTGAAGTGACTAGTGCACACCTCCCTCCCTCCTGTGTCCATGGTGCTGAGCTGTGGGCCCTGCCCTACCTTCTCCTAAGTAAATACTGAGCAGAAGTATCTGTTTAGGATAGGTCCTTTTCCTTGGTCCTCCTTACACTCCCCCTTATTCCCTTTGATTTTAGCAATACCCCCTCTGGACTGTCTCCTTTCACTAATGTATCTATAGAAAGTCTTGTCACCTTCTTTTACAGTTTGTGCTAGTATTTCCTCAGTTTGGGCCTTTGCCTGCCTTACTGCCTTCATTGCTTCCCTTACGGAAGTTTGGTATGCCTCCCTGTCTTCGTCCCATTGTTTTCCCTTATATTTCCTGAAGGCCGTCCTTTTGCCTCTGACCTTTTCTGCTACTCTTTTTGAGAACTAAAGTGGTTTCCTTCTTCTTTTGCTCTTGCCTTTCTCTCCAACACAGTGGGATGTTGCTTTAAGTATTGCATCCTTAATGCTTGCCCACTTTTCCTGTACCCCCACACCTGTATTTCATCTTGCCAGGGCTAGCTAAACTCTGTTGAGTATTTTATCAAAGTCAGCTCCTCTGAAGTCCCATATTTTTGCCTTGGAATGTGATGATTTAGTTCTAGTGGCCAAACTGAACCATACCATTTGATGGTCACTGGCCCTCAGGTGACCTTCTACATGGTGATCTGTGATCCTTTCCCCGTTAGTCGGTACTAGATCTAGGATAGCCCTGTCTCTTGTGGGTTGTTGTACCAGTTGTTTGAGGCTCTCCCCCTGCAGGAAATCCACTATATGTCTAGTTCTGGCTGATGTTCCTGATTGTATTGACCAATCTGTATCTGGCATATTGAAGTCTCCCATTATCAGAACCTCCCCTTTAGCCATCATGTTTTGTATATCTTCTAACAGTAATGTGTCTATGTCCTCCCCCTGTTCTGGAGGCCTGTAGACATCCCCAGTTTGCATGGCTGTCCCATTTCCTGTTTCCAGGGTGTCTCACAGTTCTTCTGGCTCCTTATGTGTATTCTGAATTTCTGTAGCTTTGATATTTTCATTGATATAAAGGGCCACTCCACCCCCCACCTTTTTGAAGTCTCTCAAGTGTGGTTACTGGAGAACCATGTCTCGCTAATTGCTACTATGTCTAGTTTAGCCTCTGTCATTGTTGCCTGCAGGTCTGAGATCTTGTTTCCCAGACTACCAGCATTTGTGTACTTGATTTTTCATTGGCCAGATTTTGGTGTGTTAGTTGTTGGGTGAGGTCCGGTGTTTCCCCTGTGTGTCATATGGGAAACCAGACCTTTTTCCTTACCTGGTGATGCAAATGAACTACAAACGTGCTAAACTCCTGTTTGATCACTAGCTGAGGGGGAGGCGTGTTCTTCCCATTCAACGTATTGGGTGCTACACCCCTCTCCCCATTTGCTAGTTTAAATATTCTGCAACAGTGTCAAACTTCAGCTCCAATGCACTGATTCCCTCTTTAATCAGATGCAGTCCATTGAATTTAAGGAACTTTCACTCCCAGAACTGTTGCCAGTTACCTACAAGTATGTGTTCTTTTTCCTGGTACCAGCCCTTGAGCCACATGTTTAGCTCCCCTATCTCCCCTTTCTGACCTTCTGTCTATCTATCCCCCCCAGACCAGCAGGATCTCAGAGAAGGAGATGCCAGATGAAATGGATGACAGTTTGTCACCCAGCCTGGTCAGGTGTTCCTTGGTCTCCACAACTGACCAGCTGGCAAGATCATTAGTCCCTATGTGTACCAGGATGTCAATGTTTTCTCCTGCTTCCTGCATGATTTTAGCAATGGTCAGTGTCTCTCCACGCTGATGTACCTGGAAGACATCTGACCATTACCTCTGGCTGGAGGTAGGTATTAACTCCTGAGTCATGGAGTCTCCTATCATCTGAAATGTTTTGGATTTCCTTTTTGCTTTTTTTGTTTTGGTTCCTGTTTTGGGTGAGTTTTGTTGTTCTAGCTCCTGTGCTGCAGTGTCCATCTCTGCAGTATCCTCTGCCACTTTGTTTGATTTCAGCGATAGAGGCAGATACCTGTTTGTTGTTTTTATATGGTTTGTGGAAGTGATACGTTGCAGAGCACTGAGTGATGGAGTGACTGATTTACCCCTCCTAACCACCAGCCAACCTCCCAGACCAACTACCCTTTGCAGTCGAGGTGCTTCTGTTGGATGTTGGGGAAATGGCGGGTGGTTCTTATAATATATTTCCTCCTGAATATGCAATTTGAGGCGTGCAATCTCTGCCCATGCTGTCTGGAGATGAGCTCTTAGTTCTCCTCTAGTCCAGCATGTAGGACAGTGTCCTAAATCCTGTATAATTGCCCTTTTGAAAAGTGTCCCACAGTACCTGCAGTTAATAATATCCATTCCAGATAAGTTGCTGGGTCTATAACCTGGTCAGAGTAATTAGAAGGAGGAAAATGAAAGCAAAAGTTTTAATTTGTGTTTTGTTTGTTTGTTTTTGTATAACTTGTTATATCAAGCTAAATTACTTGTGCCCCTGTAAATGAGGTAATTGTGTGGATGCCCCTCTGATCCTCCCCTTCCTGCTTTGCTACAGGAAATGTCACAACTGTGCTACCCTATAAAAGGAGTGTAGCGTTGGGTGGAGTGGCCCTCTATGTCAATGAAAATATCAAAGCTACAGAAATTCAGAATACATATAAGGAGCCAGAAGTACTGTGGGTCACCCTGGAAACAGGAAATGGGACAGCCATAAGAACTGGGGCTGTCTACAGGCCCCCAGACCAGGGGGAGGACATAGACACATTACTGTTAGAAGATATACAAAATATGACAGCTAAAGGGAGGTTCTGATAATGGGAGACTTCAACATGCCGGATACAGATTGGTCAATACCAGCAGGAACATCTGCAGAACTAGACACATAGTGGATTCCCTGCAGGGGAGGGCCTCAAACAACTGGTACAGCAACCCACAGAGACAGGGCTATCCTAGATCTAGTACTGACTAACAAGGAAGGGATCACAGATCTCCAGGTAGAAGGTCACCTGGGGGCTAGTGACCATCACATGGTATGGTTCAATTTGGCTACTACATCTAAATCATCCCATTCCAAGGCAAAAATATGGGACTTCAGAGGGCTGACTTTGATAAGATGGCCAACAGGTTAAGCTAGCCCTGGCAAAAGAAACACACAGGTGAGGGTACAGGCAAAGTGGGCAAGCATTAAGGATGCAATATTTGAAGCAACATCTCATTGTGTTAGACAGAAAAGGAAGTGCAAAAGAAGAAGGAAACCACTTTGGTTCTCAAATACAGTAGCATAAAAGGTCAGAGCCAAAAGGCTGGCCTTCAGGAAATATAAGGGAACACAGCAGGGTGAAGATAGGGAGGCATACCAAACTGCCCTAAGGGAAGCAGGGAAGGCAGTAAGGCAGGCAAATTCCCAAATTGAGGAAACACTAGCACAAACAGTAAAAGAAGGTGACAAGACTTTCTATAGATACATTAGTGAAAGGAGAAAGTCCAGAGGGGGTATTGCTAAGCTTAATGGAGAAAGGGAGCATGTGAGGAGGAGGACCCTGTAAAGGCATCTATCTAAATAGATACTTTTGCTCAGTATTTACTGAAGAGAAGGTGAGGCAGGGCCCACAGCTCAACATCATGGACACAGTGGGAGGGAGGTGAGCTACTCCCTTCACAAAGAAGGGTCCTACAAGAGCTTGCTAAGCTCATGGTGGATAAGGCAATGGGACCTGATGGCATACATCCCAGGGTACTTAAGGAGCTAAAGGTGGAACTAGCAGAGCCATTAGCAGAACTGTTTAGTGAGTCTCTGAGCACAGGAGAGGTCCCAGAAGACTGGAGAAGGACTCATGTGATCCCGCTCCACAAGATTGGTAGCAGGGAGGAGGCGGGGAACTACAGACCAGTCAGTCTTACCTCAGTAGTGGGCAAGATTATGGAGGCACTCCTTAAGGAAAGGATAGTGCAACACCTGGAATCCATAGGGGCACAGGATCCAAGACAGCATGGTTTTACAAAAGGAAGGTCCTGTCAAACTAATCTCATAGATTTCTTTGACTGTGTAACCAGAGTGGTGGACCAAGGGGGAGCAGTTGATGTCACCCACCTTGACTTCAGCAAAGCTTTTGACACTGTTCCACATAGAAGATTGATAAATAAGCTGGGTAGGCTTGGGGTGGATCAGAAGTTGGTCTACTGGGTGGCAAACTGGTTGATGGACAGAAAACAGAGAGTGGTGGTAAATGGTATACAGTCAGAAGAGATGCAAGTCGGGCCAGCCCACCGGTGCAGCGGTTGGATTTCTGCTTGTGACGCCGGTGACCTGGGTTCGGGAATGAGCTCAGGTCATCGGAGGGCCGGCCGGGTGGAGAAGGATTGAGTGTCCCATGACTGCTCTCCTTCTCTGGGGGGAGGGTGCGGGATGTCGCCGGTGCATGGGGACACCTGGTGGAGGCCAGGAGTACCTCAGCATATGGGACAGAAAGGTTTCTAAGGGGTGGGACAGACACTGGCATCATTGCACATTCCCGTCCCTCTAAGGGGAGATAATCTCAGCCCGCCTCTCGCCGTCTAAATGATGCCCACCCCTCGGGCTGCTATCGGCTTCCCAGACTGACTCCCACCCTATCCTGTTGTTCGTGGCACCCAAAGGGGGTGGGTGCCACGTCTCCACCCTGAGGGATAATCCAGGGGTTCCCGGGAGTACGGCTCATGTGGGGATGCCACAGCTGAGGGTCCGTGACCTGGCAGACGATCGGCGGAGAGAGGAGGGGGGGCGCAAAAAGTATAAATTAAAAAAAAAAAAAGAAATGCAAGTCACAAGTGGGGTTCCTCAGGGATCAGTTCTGGGGCCAGTTCTCTTCAACATCTTCATTAGTGACCTTGCAGATGGACTAGAGGGTAAGGCTTGTCTGTTTGCAGATGGCACCAAGATCTGCAACAGAGTAGATGCTCCAGATGGGGTGGGCAGAATGAGAAGAGATCTGGATAAACTAGCAAAATGGTCAGAAGAGTGGCAACTGAGATTTAATGCAAAGAAGTGCAAAATCATGCACATAGAGAAGAGAAACCCTGAAGCCATCTATAGGCTGGGAGGAGAGTTGCTAGCAGTCACAAAGGAAGAAAGAGACTTGGGCATCATAATCACTGATGACCTGAAATCATCCAAGCAGACCTCTAAAGCAGTACGTAAGGCTAGGGGGGTATTAGGCTATATTAGTAGGGGTATCACAAGTCATAAGAGGGAGGTAATAATCCCTCTTTACAAGACACTGGTTAGGCCCCATCTGGAGTACTGCATGCAGTAGTGGAGGCCACACCTTCACAAGGACATTATCCAAATTGAGGCAGTCCAGAGAAGGGCAGCAAAATGGTGCAGGGACTGCATCAGAAGACATATGAGGACAGATTAACAGAGCTCAATATGTATACCCTTGAGCAAAGGAGGGAGAGGGTGATATGATCGAGGCATTCAAACATCTTAAGGGCTTTAACAAGGTGAAGAGTCTAACATGTTTAAATAAAGAAAAATAGCAGGACAAGAGGACACAAGTATGAGATTAGAGGGGCCAATTAAGGGGAATGAGGAAATTCTTTTTCACAGAAAGGTGGTGGATGCATGGAATGACTTACCACAAGAAGTGGTAGCTATGAATACAGTGCAGGGCTTCAAATAGGCATAAGGAGCAATACAAATGACTATGAATAGATAGGCCACTGACAGAGCAAAGGCCGATGGCACATTTATAAGGTAGCAAAGAAATGGGCAGACTGGATGGGCCTTACGGTCCTTATCTGCAAATCACTTCTATGTTTCTATGTTTCTATGGTTGGGGATGGGGGTGGGGGGTGGGACATTCCCTACCAAAAAGAACCACTGATGAAGAAACAAGGCTTTAAGAGCAGAAACAATCAACCAACAACAAAAGCAATAGCCCTGAAAGCTTAGCCTAATGATAGAGAAAACTGTAAAACCTGTAAAGCACCACCTGTAATAATTTCACAGAAGATATACCCTGTAAAAAACCCTTTGCTACAGAGAAAAATAAAGCAGTAACAGAAGATATACCTTGCAAAAAACAATTTGAATCAGAGAAGATAACAGCAGTAATCTGTAAGCCCAAACCTGTAGGCACACCATGTAATAAAGCAGCAGAAAATATACCCTGCAACAACAGTTTGAATCAGAGAAAAATAAAGCAGTAAAATGTTAGCAAAAAAAGCGTAACAAACTCTGTGAGCACAAAAGAAAATAATAACACACAGTAAATCTGCCTAACCGAAAGAAGCCTTAAACTTTTTCCTTGCTCTGATAAGGTTCCTTGCTCTGTCCTTTCAAGCAACCTAGAAGAAAACAGCTCAGATGAAGCTGGGTGCCTTTGCCAGCAAACCTAGTCTTCCACTCCCTTCCCATAAACACAATTTTACATGGCTTGGCTTAGCATGAAAGAATCATGATGGCACAAACTTTGGGAAAAAAGATGACTGTAGCACAGAGCAGTAGTAACTAGGCAGTACTACTGTGCAACTTCTATAATTGTAATGATGTGTTTTACAGCTAACTGAGCCAGCCATGAGCTACCCTCATTGTAACAACAGTAACACTGCTTCTCTATATCAAGGGAAAAAAAAACATTAACAGTGACAGAAGGTTTAGGCTGAAAAAAGAGTATAGGACTCAGTTACCCACCAGTGGTTTCTGGGTGGGGTACATAGGGACCACTGTCAAGCCTACCCCTCTCCCACCTGTCCTTGCACACTGGGGTCATTTCATGACCTCTCAGACCCCCAGTAGCTTGACAAGCAAAGCTTCCCCAAAGTTCTTAGAACAAGAACAAGCCAACCCCACCCTGCCTGCCTGTATCACTCCTTCCTCAGGGATCGGTGGTGAAAGCTGACAGTATCTGTACTTGCAAATACGGTATACAAAAAATTACATGTCTGAATGTTTGCTTCTTCACGTATCGGGCTTCAATTCCCTTGTATATTCCCTTGTGTCTAGGGCCCCCCCACCCACTGATCACCATTCCCAATTTCCCTGGTAACTAGTGGCACCCACCACCTGCTGATCGCCGACCCCATTAAAAAAGTATACATTCCCTGGTGTCTAGTGGCACCCCCCCATTCTCCCATTTCAGAAACATCTCTGAAATAAAGAAAGCAGTCCCTGGCTGTTTTTTGCTTCAAACCTGAAATAAAAAAGGTCCCTCACTGACCAGCGCCCCCCACCGCCACCTGCAACACAGCACCCACCACCCCACATTCCCCAGTACCCCCCACACACCCTCACTCTTCTGACCAGGTCCCAGTTTCAAGATCCTCTCTCTGATTGAAGACAGGTCCTGCTCCTGGAAATGGTGATTGCAATACGAGAAACTGAGGTACATGTGGTTCAATGTATTTCAATGGGGTTATCAAATTTATGCATAACTTAGCCATTTTGTTTTAAATTTTAACCCCACATTTTTAACATGAACTTTTAGGGACCCCATGTCATGAACAATATGACTGTCATTAAGCAAATCCCCCCGAAATGTGATTTTGCAGTCACTTGGAGAATTCACCTTTTGCATGGGATTTGTGTAATGACAGTCATATTGTTCATGAGGTAAGGTCATAAGAAACCTATCTTGATAATTCAGGGTTAAAATATGCAACAATGGCAAAGTTATGACTATTCATTGCAATTTCACTACACACACTCATAACTTTGGAAATGTTTAATATTTACACCCCTGATTTTCAACATAGCCTTCTTATTACCACACCTCATGTATGTCACAACTGCCATTTTTTAAATCCTGGCTTATTTATTTATTTTATTTGTTCATTCTTGCATTACAATACTTCTGAGCACAGACAGCTCATTTGCAAAGGTCCCACATCAGTGGGGAGGGAAGACAAACTATACAAAGGCAGTAAAAGTACAATGTTTCCAAAACATTAAAATAAAGCAATCAAATATATAAGTATCTATACACAGTTTTATCATTCTAATAGGAGGAAAGCATAGATGAGAGAAGGAAGTATAAAGACGGGAGAAAGAAAGAAAGGTAGGATGTGTCAGCCATACGCCTTGTCAAGCTGGTGTAGGGGGGTAGGGACAGGGAGTGTTTTGGGCAGGGGGATAAGAAATGTAGGAGGTGGCAGCCATAAGCCTTTTCAAGGTGGTGTGGGGGGTAGGGGTGGGGGTGAGGTGGATGGGGTGGTAAGTGAGGTAAGAAGTGGCAGCCATTGGCCTTGTCAAGCTGGTGTGGGAGGGATGGGGGCAGGGAAGGGAGGTGAGGTGGATGGGGTTAGCTAGGGGCCTTGTCAAAGTGCAAAAAGGGGGGTAGCCTTGGAATTATTGAGATAACAGCAGAGATTAAGGATTATCTAGTTGTGAGGGGAAGACTGAATGCTACTATATGGAAGTCTCAGGTGAAGCTGTCACAAGAAATGTTGGCCATGAGTTGTTTGCGTAATGTCAATTTGAATGGTCCCAATTTAGGTAGAGTAGTTACATCACTATGAAGAGTATTAAATCAGTGAGATGCTCTGTAGGCAAATGAGCATTGCCCCTGGGCTGTCCAGCATCTAGGGACATGGAGAGAATGGCTGTTTGAGCTTTGCGTATGCTGTGAACTACAATGGGGGCTTAGCAGGTTTGCGGTGCCTGGTGGCAGTAGGCCGAGAAGTGCTTTTTTGGCTAAAAGACAAGTTTGGTTTTGGATCCTCCTGGAGAACTGTAGCCAACCAGTCTCAGCATAAAGATCACAGGTGTGGGTGAAACAAGTGTACCCCATGAGTAGTCTGCATGTCTTGTTCAGAGCAATGGATATTCTGCACAATGAAGACATGGGGCTGCTCCATAGATTACAAGACCATAGTCTACAATGGATATGATGGAACTATACATAGCATGTCAGAGGAATTCTGGAGAAAGGCATTGTTTATGTCTATGTAGGAGAGCAGTCTTGACATTGACAGCCCTGCCTACATTATCTATATGTTTAGCATAGGATAGACAGCTGCCTAAGGTAACCCCCAGGTATTTGAAATGCGGTATTTGTTCAAGAGAGACTCCAAGACAGTTTCTGATGTTAAGTGTATAAGATCTGTGCTTGTTTCAGGTGTTGCTGAACATCATTAATTTTGTTTTCTTGTGGTTGAGAATCAGTCTATGGTTAGAGAACCAGTCCTCCACTTCCACAAACCCACTCTGAAGGTGAAGTTCCAGTTGCTTGGGGTCATGGCTACTGGAATAGATGACCACATCATCTGCATATAGGAGGATCCTTTAGTGGTAGAAACAAGGAAGGTTATTAAATAAGATGCAAATAGGAGTGGCCCCAGGACTGAGTCGTGTGGCATGCCAGAGCAGATGGGCTGTTGGTCATATACAATGTTAGCTATTTTTAACCATCGAGAGTGGTCTTCAAGATAGCTTTTGAACCAGTGTTGTGTAAGAGGAGATGCCAGTAGCAGTAAGCTGTTGGAGGATTAGTGACTGATTGACAGTACTGAATGCCTTAGTGAGATCTATGAAGGCAGCTCCTTCTAAGGTGCCCTGATCCAGAGATTGATGAATAAAGCCAGTGTATTCCATCAGGGCCAAGGTGGTGCTATGCCCCTTCTGGAACCCATGTTGCTGAGGGCATTGGGTAGAGTATTTTTCAAGGTAGTTCACCAGTTGGTCACCAACAATGTGCTCAAGTGCCTTGGATATTGGTGGGAGGATAGATATGGGTCTGTAATTTGCATGATGGGTCTTGTCTCCACTCTTGTGCACAGGGGTGACTAGTGCTGATTTCCAAACTTGCGGATATTGCGGGAGTTGTAACGATAGACTGATGATCTTAGTAAGGGACATCAGCACTTCCTCAAGAGTGAGAGCTATGAGTTTAAGATCCAGTGAGTCACTGCATGCCATGATTTACCTAAAACTTTGGTAAGATATTTCCTGACCTTTCGTGCTGAGACCATTTTGAAGAAAAAAAGGAGGTGGTTCAAGGGGGTTAGTAGCAGGACACTAGGTACTGGATGAGTCATTATCCATGAAGAAGTCTGAAGGGAGGACACTGGATAGGTCTGCAAATGCGTTGTTGAATGTGTTTGTTATGGTTAGCGGGTCCAGGGTTGAAATTCCATCAATATTGAGCATTTTTATCTATTTTATTTATTTATTTATTTATTAAATTCTAGGATTACAAATACCTTGAAGCAGAAACTGCTAATCTACAAAGGTTCCACATCAGAGGATAAGGGGCAACATACATACAAAGGTAGTAAAAGAATGCACAATATACCAAAATTATACAGTTACAACACACTTTGAGGTAATATGCATACAGTGAGCAGCTTGAGTAGGCAGCCGGCTGAGGTAACAATAAGAGATAGAGCGCATAAGAAGCTAATAAGAATGTAGACATGAGATGGGGTGGGGGTTAGAGAAAGTAGGCAGGCTAATGGGCCACTGTCAGTGGGTGGGAGGGGGAAGATGTCTTGTACTGGTGGAGAAGGGAAGCAGGAAAGGGGTCATGAAGAAGGCCAGGTACCAGAGAGAATGTAACTAGGGAAAGGGCGGGCTGTGGGATACGAGCGATCTGGGAGGTGTTCAGAGTAAACTCTATTCAGAGAAACAGTCACATTGAGTGGAAGAGTGAGGTAAAGTCTGAGATTCCTTTTAAAGGCTCCAAGTGCGGCAGAGGAAAGTGCTTCTTTATTGAGGGAATTGAACCATAGAGGAGCTCTATAGTTAAAGGACCGTTGACCCATGGAGGTATGACATCTGGGAACCTGAAAGGTTAGAGATTGGGCACCGCACATATGCTGAGTGCCACTGAAGGTAGTAAGGAGTGTGCTAACACCAGGTGGCATGAGTCCAAGGAGAATCTTTTTGGAAAGTAAGCAGGTCTGGTATTGTATTCTGCTGAATATGGGTAGCCAGCCAGTTTGTGCATAGAGGTCACAGGTGTGTGTTTGTTGGGCCACATCCATTACTAGTCTGCAGGCTTTGTTGAGAGAAACTGAGATCCTGTGGAGGGCAGTTGTTGAGGCAGAACCGTAGATGGCAAGGCCGTAGTCAATGATGGATGTGACAGAGCTGTAGATGGCTAGTTTAAGGGCATACGCAGACACACAGTGCTTATGTTTGTGTAACAGACCAATCAGTATATTGGCAACCTTGGCAACAGTGTCAATATGCTGAGTGTAGGAGAGGGTACTATCCAGCATGATACCAAAGTACTTGAACTCCTTAACATGTTTGAGTGGGTTCCCAGCATGGTTCTTGATGGTGAGGGACAGAGAATTGTGCCTGCTCCATGGGTTACAGAAGGACATGACTTTGGTCTTGCTGTGGTTCAGGACAAGTTTATGAGAGTGGAACCAGTCTTCGATGCGCTTGAAGTTGAGCTGTAGCTGGGATTCAAGGACTGTAATGTCATGGTGGCTGGAAAACAGGACTGCATCGTCCATGTATAGTAATATTTTTGGTGGCAGACACTAGGGAGACTGTTGATGAAGAGGTAGAAGAGTAAAGGGCCCAGAATAGACCCCTGGTGGACTCCGGAGAGGGCTGTTTTTTTATCCGATGAGATCCCTGCTATCCTCACACATTGGATCTGATTATCAAGGTAGCTGGTAAACCATGGAAGGGCATCACTGAAGATCCCAATGGAAGACAGTTGCCTGAGCAGTAGAGGCTGATTAACAGTGTTGAAGGCCTTAGTCAGGTCTATAAATACTGCCCCCCCCCCGCAGTTACCATTGTCATGCATGGCATGGATGAAAGTTATAAATTCCAGTAGTGTAGTGGTGGTGCTGTGCCCTTTTCTGAAGCCATGCTGTTCTGGGCACTGGACTTTGTACTTATCCAGGAATTCAACTATTTGGTCTGACACTATACGCTCCAGAGCCTTAGATAATGGGGGGAGGAGTGGGATAGGTCTGAAATTGATGTGGAGCATCCTGTCACCACTTTTGTGAACAGTGTGACAGTGGCTATCTTCCAGAGAGAGGGGAATTGGCCCAATCTGAGTGAGAGATAGAAGATCTTTGTTAGTGGTTCAAGGATTTCATGGAGAACTTGTGCCAGCAGTTTCAGGTCAAGGGAGTCACCACTGTACCCTTGTTTGCAGATGGCCTTTTGAATATAGTTGCTAGGTACTTGTGGTAGGACTTCCTTAAAGAAAAACTGTGGAGTTGTATGAACATGTGGAGCATGGAGGATGAGACCTTAGAGTCTTTCCTGGTGACATCTTTTATGTTGCTCCAGAAGTTTTTGTTGTTTTCCCAGGTATTGGTAAGCATTTCCCTATGATGTTTGGATTTCATGGTATGGATTTCATGTGTACAGGTGTTCTTCACCTTCTTGTAGTCCTGAACATCTGCTTGTTTATCTGACACCCTGGCATAGTGCCAGAGGTGATCTCTGTGCTTCATCATAGGAATGGGTTCTGGTGTAATCCAGGGATTTACAGTGCCACAGACTTTCATTTTCTTAACGGGAGCATGGGTATCACAGGCATTGTTGAATTGTATTACAAAATAATCCATTGCCAGGTTGACATCATTAAAGGCATCAAGAGGAGACCAGTCAATGTTGCTGAGGTAATTTTTTAGATGTTCCAGATGTCCACATTTTATCAATCTACTGTAGATAGTCAGAGATGGGGGCTTGCAGAATTTATTGGACCAACTGCAGGAAATGGGGGAGTGGTTACTCATAGAATCTTGATGCACTGCCACATTGGAGATTCATTGTGGGTGGCTGGAGAGTATCAGGTCCAGAAGAGTACTTGTTCCCATTTATAGTTAGTCCTTGTTGGGGATGTAACAAGTTGGCAAGGTGGAGCGACGAGATAGCATCTTTGTATGGAGAAGCACTAGAAGATAACCAGTTGACATTTAGGTCACCCAGTACTAAAGTTTCAGATTTGTGGTTGAGGCTATGAATGTAGTCCATTAGGCTGTGGAAGCCTGTCCTATTATATTTTCAAGGAACATAGGCAGAGATTACTGTCAAAGCTTTATTTTGGGCACCAAACAGAACTTTATTGGTTAGCGCCTGGGCCATGCAGCCCAGATTGACTGCTGGCAGGGCATATCTTTAAGTGTCTCTTTCAGGTAGGTGGCACAGCCACCACCTCACTTGGTGACCTATCCAGCTGGTAAAGGGTATACCTTGGTAGAGCAACTGAAGAGTCAGGAACCTTTGGGGAAAGCCATGTTTCTACCACTAACAGATTGTTGCGAGATCCATACCTGGAGGTTATCCAATTTAGTCTGCAAGCTGCAGATGTTGACAGTTGCCAATTTAATAGTTCCTTTTTTAGGGTGGTCGTGTGTGGACACAGGTCCAGGAGGGACAGGGTTAGGGTGAATGTCGCCAGACATAAGCAATAAAAGTAGGATGATTCTGAGTAAGCTTCTTTTAAGTTGTTTGTAGAAAAACTTCTTGAATCTTCTGAGGCTGAGGCACCTTCTCTGTTTCAAGCACAGTACCACGAGCTTAAGTGGAGTAATTAGGGTAGGGTATGAGGCAGGGACCCCAGTGGTAAGCCACCCCTGTGGAGGCAGCAGGAGCTAGTGGAAAGACCAGTGACCCTTGGTTAACAGTTTAAAATTACCTGTGATAAAGCAGGGATCATAATGGAGATTATGCTCAGCAGTGGTATGGGATATGGGAACCGGCATATCACTTTGTGAAGAGCCATTGCTTAGAATCAACAGCAGTATGAAGAAGAGGAATTGAAGGAGGTGGACATAGCCCATGTTCATAAGAGGAAGAATTCACATGTAGCCCTGGTTTCAAAGCAGGTAGAGGAAGCAGGCAAATGTACACAGAGTTGTAAAGATAACAGCTGGGGGACAGAGTGTGTGATGTGCCAGATAGGATAGGAGCCCCTAGTGACAGCTGTGTATAACCTGCTAATGGTGGAGAAGACACAAGAAATGTCACTCCTACCAGAGATATAGCCCTCTAGTGGCTAGAAGATATAATCTGCTAATGGAAAAATCAGCTCCAAAAAAAAAGTGCTTACTGCTACTCTGTCAGCTCAGGCAGAGTTACAGGATAGAGAGGAGCATATAGTCTAAAATTCTAACAGTATTTGGTAATTTAAATCACAGCAATGTAGACTCTAGGCATTGATAAAAAAGAGGTACAATGCTGAAATCTATGCAATATACAAAGCAGCAAAATAAAAGCAATAATATATATATATATATATATATATATATATATATATATATATATATATATATATATATTTTATTTATTTATTGAAGGTCCAAAAATTACAACCCTTTGAGTCAGAGACTTATTTGCAAAGGTTCCACATCATACATAAATGAGGACAGGTACAGGGTATAACAGAATACAGAATACTGCTCTAATACAGTTAGTGCAAGGGAAGCAGCTTAGGGAGATGAAACCAGCTGGTAATAGAAGGCAGGAGAAGGTCCAAGTGTCTAATCAAGGCTGAGGAACTGGATATAGCACCAGTCAGCCAGTGGAGACAGAAAGTGCCAAGATTCTAGCCAGACAATGGCTCCAAGGGCCAGGCTATGTTCCTGTGTCCATATATGCGGGTCTCTGGGCTGTCTGGCAGTCAGGTGGGTCACCATGGAAGAGCCACCAGAGAAGGTGCAGATCCCACGGGGAGAAGGTGGAGGCATGCACTCATTCAGGGCAGAGTATCCTGTGGGTCTCTGGGCTGTCTGGCAGTTGGGCAGGTCATAGTGGAAGAGCCACCAGAGAAGGCACAGCTGCCATGGGGAGAAGTTGGAGGCATGCACCTGTTCAGGGCAGTGTAGACTGCTGGTCTCTGGGCTGTCTGGCAGTTGGGTGGGTCACCATGGAAGAGCCACCAGAGAAAGCACAGCTCCCATGGGGAGAAGTTGGAGGCATGCACCCATTAAGGGCAGTGTAGCTAAATTATGTCTTCATACCTGTGGCTCAGAATGGCACTGCAATTGCGCAGAATTACGTTTTGGCGGGGATTACAATATTTTGTGTACTGAGTACATGAAGAGGGGTAATAAGATGACTATGCTGAAAATTTGATTACTGTTGTCCTATAAATGGATGTGAAAGGCCTGGAGGGCCCTGTAGCTTCCACAGCTACATATATATATATATATATATATATATATATATATATATATATATATATATATATATATATACATAGGGCCCAGAGGGCCATGCTCTACCACAGACAAATAAGGATACAATTATACTATCTCAAAAAGTAAGGAAATAAATTGCAAAACACTTTATTAATGTGATTTTGTGAGGTTTGCCATAACAAATGGGAGTAGTAACCTGCAATAACCTGTAGGAGTTGTGATACAATCTCCTATCATTCAAATTGCCAAAAAGTGTTGTTTTCCATATATATATATATATATATATATATATATCTAGAGAGAGAGAGAGAGATTTATAAAAATCCATTAGCATGATTGAGTGAAATAAGTCACATACATGACCATGCACTGATATATTGAAATGCTTCAATGTGCTGCTGAATCTTGTTTTACCAATTAACTGAAACTCTTTATATAGTGAACCATTTTATAGGCACAATAATGTTCCTCAGGGTTTACATTAATGCATTTCACTGCACAGCCTAGGATGTGTTATTACAGACAGATAGATACATAGACAGATGGGTAGGTAGATGGATGGACAGACAGACAGACAGACAGATAGAGACAGACAGACAGATTTGCTGTTTCTGGGATTTTGAAGTTTTAAAAAATGGTGCCTCATTCTGCCTCTGTCCAGAAATTGGGGCACTGTAAAAAAACTACATTTAGGTGTAGCCAATTAATTAGATTTTTAGATTCACCTACCAGTGTCCCATGGACGCATTCACAGGAGGTAATAGTCTTCAACAATGAAACTGTTCTAGTAAGGTACTATGTATTCCATTGTAGTCTACTGTTTCATATGTCATGCTTCAGTTATCTTTGCTTTGAATCTAAATGTTATTTCAGAACACATCAGCCATCAGACATTAAATCTCAATTAGTTCTCAAACGTTTGGTACTAAAGGTTGGGTGGTCTCCAGTCAATTCACCTTAATTCTTCCTATTAACGCAAAAAGCAATTATGAGGTGATGTGCACTCAGTAAGTTTTCCAAAAGTATATTTTTCTCAGCGATACAATAAAAAAGTTGACTACAAATATAGCTATGATTCATATATGAAGTCAATTACTTCTAGTTCCCTGAAGCCACTTAAACTGATTATTTTGCTTACAGATGAATTTAAGTCCTTCATGAAGAGGTTACCTTCCACACATTTCCTGACCATTGGGAGTATCCACCAGCACTGGGGTAATGACTGGGACCTGCAATTGCGCTACAAGCTCCTGCAAAGTTCAATGGAGGCTCGAAAACAGAAAATCCAGCGCCTGGCTCTCAAGCTTTTTGGTCTTAGCATACGTTGCCGCCACAATCCTAACCACCAGATGCCTAAAGAAAGGTATAGTAAAATAAGAGTGCATCTCTGATGACATAAGAAAATGCACTGTTAACTAGGAAACCAAAAAACAGCCAGCTTTAAGATAGTATTTTAACTCTTTAACACCTTTTTATTTTCTGTAAGCATATCAAATGGGCATTGTTGTTGGGCGAGGGGGACCAAACATTTTTCTACTATGAGTTTTCTTTTACACTCATCCCTCTTCACAAAAAAAAAAAAAGATTGTTCTAAGTATGGACTTGATGTGGTCTTCAGATTATATGTAATGAGTTTATTAAATACTTGCTTCTAAAGGATTACTGATCCTCACAATTAAGGTACTGTACAAGTAAACATGCACACACAGACGGCGGAAGAGCATTTGAAATAAGAACTGGATTAGTGAGAATGAGTGAAAATGAAGTACCAGCTAAATATGGTTTGAGTTGTATGAACCCACAATGGTTTTTGTACTTATTATTGGGGCCTGGACCTTGAACACCAAACAGTTGTTTCTGAGTATATGCAAACCTTGGGAAGCATACGACTGATGGAAATATGGCCATCTACTGTACATTACAGAAATGGGAAAGCATGTCTATAACCCTTAGATTTCCTGGTCATTATGATTAGTTTCTGATTAGTTTGCATATAAATTAAGAAAAAATGTGTGAAAACTATAGTTGCAAAATGGTAATGTGAATACAGTATGTTACTGTATGTGAACATCAAAGCAAAATCTGACTTTCTTGAGTCTGCTCTTCTGCAGCAGAACTGAAAATTTCTGTAGAGTACATACAATTCTTTAAAAACTGAAATCTCCATCTCCACCCAATACAAAACAAGACAGAATTCCACTTACAGAAATCTGATTCAGCCTGGCCTCCATCACAGATCCTTTACTGGAGTCCAATGGTTCCATGTGATAATAGCGCTTACAAAATAGCGACTGTCAAAATAGTGACTGCAACTGCCAATAGCAGCTACTACTACCTTTTCCTTCAACTGTTGTTTTTTGCATGATTACTTGATATAAATGCGGGGGGCTGTGCTCCTCCGCACTTCCCCATCTTAAAGATTCTAAGACCATGCCGCTCATTGATTTCGAGAGAATTACTTATTGGGAACACCAATATTATGAGTCGCTATTCTGTGTCATTCGTTATTTTGCAGTCGCTATTTTGCCATTCTGTAATTTGCAGTAGCTATTATCACAGGATACCAAGTTGAATTACCTACACAGAATAACTTTTTTATTTGCCAGGTTGAATCAGAACATTCAGCAAAAAAGGTGAATGCAATTCTATATATTTCTCTACAATGGGTGGAGGGGGAGACTATTGCTTCTTATTTACCTGATCTCTGGATGATATTTCAGACCAGGGTGGTTCAGATTGCAGCAAGCAGTTGTTCCTTTCTTATGTGGCACTGGCAGTTGCTCTGGATTTGAATTGGTGCTGCCTTTCTATTAAGCATCATATTCTGGTCCTGCTGGTATGTAACCAGTACTTAGTATATTCTCCACATGCCATAACTGCTACTGGGTTGGTTATGGCACATGTTACTATTCAGAAGTCATTTTTTCCCACAAAGAAAGCTGATCTATACATACTTATAATAATTTTCAGCATGTTTTATTTTTAATTGAGCACGATAAAACACATCTCAAAACAACTGAATGAAAATAATGCCTTGAACAAAGGCTTTTTTGTACCAAAGGAAATATATGAATCCTCTCTCAAGCAATTATACTTAAGGGCTGGGATGTTCATAGCTCGGAGATAGTCTCTGCTTAAACTTTGTTCCCGGAGCAAATTAGTGCCTGGAAGAAATGATAGGTAGAGTGGAACATGCTATAAGCACATTGTCAGTGCCAAAAGCGTGATCCAATATATTAAGCGACAGATGCTGACACTAACCCATTTACTCCTCTCAAAGCACGAGTAGCTACTGGCCACTTGAGGTATGTTTCCATTCGAGATCTAAATTAGCACTCACAAAAGGTAATTGCTTCTGTGAATCAATCTGCCATGTCCGAACCTTCCTCTGCAAATGACCCCATGGAAGAGCTTTGGCAGTATAGGTCATTTTCATATTATTGTGACATGATTATAGGCTAAAGAACAAACAGTCACTTTTTGGATAGTGCCCGCCATAGCACAACCACTGTTGATCCTTGTGCTGTTTGAAGATACACAAATCCCTGGTAGTTTAGTAATCCTCCCTGCCCAATCTGTGTGCTATTTATTGAAATTTGCATCCCTGGTTGTCTAGTGCCCACTGCCTGATTCCTGGTCTGGTAACTGATACACATATCTTTGGCAGGCTGGAGGCACCTCAACCTGATTACTGTGCTGTGACTGATACACATATCCCTTATAGTCTATTGCTCCCACCTGATCCTTTTGCCAACAACTTTATGCATATAACAGCAGTCTAGTGCCCCAACACCCAATCCCTGTGCTCATGACTAATATGCATATACATAATAGTTTATATGAGACACACCCCTGCCTGATTCCTCTGCTGGTGGCTGAGATATAAACCCTGGTAGTCTAGTGGCCCTCCATTCCTAATCCCCATGCCACTTTTCCAGCCACCACCATGCTAGCACTTACCTACCACTCACGCCACTGCATCTGCTGCACACAGCCTTTGCAAAATTAACTAAATTTAAATTAAGATCTACCATGCAGGCACATGGACATTGAAATTATTTCAGAACACCAGTGTATTAGCCATATCTTTGGCACCACATGAAAGAATGGCACCAAATCCAGCGGTATCTTAAATACTACTCCCATGGACACGTACATAGAACCCCATAACACCCACCTGAAATATGGCTTCAAGAAGCAAACATTTGACTCCTAAAATCATATTTTGGGTGGGTATTCACAAGCCCCACTTATGTGTCAATGAGGTGGAGGGGTATCTAAGACACCCCACCCCCAAATTTGGAGCAATTCCTCCTTATGATGTCAAAGATACAGCTTGTACACTATTATTCTGAGTTAATTTATATGCTTGTGCCCATGTTCAGTAAGTCTGCAACTAGACTTAGTTACTTTTACAAATGCTGTGTCTGGTAGATGGTGGCCATCACTGGCAGTGAGTTATGGGAGTCAGCTATCATAATGGTGCTGCACCAGAGGGTTTGGTATGGGGCATGGCGGGTGGGCACATTAGACTACAAGGAATGTGTGTCTCAGTCACTGGCACAGGGATCAGCTAAGGGGCCACAAGATAACTAGGGATATGTGTATCATTAACTAGCACAGAGATCGAATGGATGATTAAGGCACACCATCATGCATGTAATTAGTTTAAAGCTTGTGGAGGTATTAACTAGCATGGCTTTAATGGCTGGTTAATACCTCCAAAGAAGTGGCTACAGTATGTCAAACTGCCAGAATGCAATGTGCATTTAGAAGATTTGCATAGGCACCTGTCCTGCTTTAGCAGTGACATGCTAACTGGTTAGTGTCTTGCTAACTGTGCCTTACACTATGGTACTTTTAGTGATTTCCCTGCTTCCCAGGAGCAAACCACTGATAACAAGGTCTCCTGTCAAAGGTCCACTGAGTTAAGCACTGTAGTTTTAGGCTGACATCAGTGTCAGTTAGTGTTACAGCACCCAGGGAAGATTTTGCACATTTATGTATATTTAATACTAAAATATTGATGGTTTGCACAGTGAGTCCATACTTTAAATCCTTCTGTGTATGGTTTATACTGTATGTCTGTAATGGATTTTGTACAAATAAACAGCTTCTGTGTTACAGAAATTTGACTTTGCAATTTCACCATGGTTTGTTGTAATCTGCAACTTGAGTTCATGTAATTTTCATGTTAGCCACGTGCATGTGCACACAGTGAATGTCTTGCTATGATATTGTCTTTTGAGGGGGTGACACTGTCTATCCAATGCAGAGCAGTGTTTTATGGGTGATTCAGTGGCAACCCAATCATCATTCAGGCTGAAAATGACAGAGTTTTGGTTTGTTGGGTGAAGAAATCATGTACTTGAAAACAGAAAGCCAACCCAATCCTGGATCAGCTCTTTCCTTTGATCTATGCAGCAGAACTGATCTACCAGATCAGCCTGGAATTTCAAACATCCAGGGGCTCAGGCCAGCTGTAACAGAAAAAAAAAATACGTGTGTGTGTGTGTGTGTGTCTCCCTCTCTCTCTCTCAATGCCCAGCTCTGCAGACATACTCTAGCTGTACTAACTGCATTCAAATGCAAATAACTTTAAAATAAAAAATTAGAGCATGATATTGTGAGCATGAAAGCTGCACAGCACAAAGTATTTACAAAATGAGTGGTATTTCATTTATAGATACCTTTTTTTCACTTTTTCAACAAATAAATGTGAATAACTTTAAAATAAAAAAGTGATATCTTGGCACTGGGAGTACTACATTTTGTCAGCACAAAAATATCTACAAAAGGAGTCAAGTTTCATTTATATATATACCTTTTTTTTAAACAACAGAAAATTCCATTTTCTTTCACTTTTAGAAATAAACAAATGCAAATAGATTTAAAACAAAAAATGATGGCATGGTACTTTGACCACAAAAGTTGTTCAACACAAAAATTTCTACAAAATGAGTGGTTTTTCATTTATAGATACCTTTTAGATTTATAAACAGCAACAATAGGCAGGAAATAAAAAAAAGTTCACTTTTTTGAGGTACAGTATAAATGGAATATGTTACCCCTCCCTTCATGAAATATTGTTGATATTATTTGTTCTCATGCCAATTGTCCTGATGGCATTGATAGTGGCTCTGCCACTCATAATGTCATCGGGTCAATTGGCACTTGAACAAAAAATAACGACAATATTTCCAGTAGTGGAGTAGCATATTCCTTTTATATTCTTTGCAAAAAACTCTGCTAATGTGTCAGTCTGTGTTGCTATTAAAGTGACAAAAGCATGGAAATCTGATGTTATGGTTTTGAACACTAGCATTCCCCTCCCCAAGCAGACAAAGAGGAAAAGGCAACACAAGCAATCATAGACATCCGTCATCAGCTAAGACAAACAACATACAACTCTTTTCACATGGCACAAGAGACATCTTTCATTATGGTCCAGTGCTTCTTCAGCCAGGGATACACATGCACACTTGCACACCACCTGGGGATTGTGGTAAAAAATTCCCATTGGATCACATTGTAAATTTTAAGTAAAGAATAACAAATGACAGGGAGTGTGGCAATGCTAAATTACTGCATGGCCCAGGAGGGTTGTGAGGCACAAGGCACAGCCAAGTGACTTCAGCCACCTGGGAAGCATGATATAAAATTCCCATAGGATCACATTGTAAATTGTAAGTAAGCAATAACACACAACAGGGTGTGCAGTAATGCTAAATTATTGAATGCCCCAGGTGTGGTCTGCGGTGGGGTCTAAATCATGAGGTGCATCTGAGTGCCATCAACCACCTGGGAAGTATGGATGCCTTCACTCAGGTGCTGATGGCACCTATGCTACCACAGAAGAGCATGCTAAGGACTTGGGAAAGTCAGCAGGTGGATGCTCTGAGGAGCACCAGGCCCCTGGCTTCTTCACTTGAAAACAAAGGTAACATTCCAAATTAAATGGCACACAGCTGAATGACACAAAATGAAACCAAAAAAAGGAAAAGGGCAGCAGAGTGAGATGTAGCTCTGGGTAGTATGGAGAAGCCAGTTTTCATGTGTACTCACTAAACGCAAAGAAGAAAAGGAAGTGTCAGTGGGTGGCTGTGTAAGAAATGCAACGTGCCCTAGATCACTTTGCCTGATAATGTAAAGTGGGAGTATGAGAATCTGTGGCTTACGCTGTCACAGCAAGGCAGCACTGATAGAGCAGCAGAAAATAGAAATGGAAACATTATGCATTCAACAGTTTTGCAGCCCCTTCCCCCCATTCAGAATGCAGGAGGTGGGAGATATTTGAAAAGCAAATTGCAGTTTGGTTAATTGGAGGAGAGGGATCCTGAGATTGTTGGAATGCATTGACCTCTATAAGTGTGTACTGAGTAAGTTTTGTGGATAGACAAACGGTACTGTAGGAAGGCACAAGGTACTAATTAGTTTGAATATCCTGGCCTACTCTAACCATGTGAACCTCAGCCAGTCTCTAGAAATGAACATTAAGGCTTAATCTTTGAACTGGTAAACAGCTGAATGTGAGTGTCAGTGTTCAGTTTAGAGTGGTAGGCATGGTACATGTATTACTAAATTTATAGTGGTAGTTTATGGTGAACACTTTGATTTTATCCTTGAAATTCAGATACATTTTTGTGGGGGTTTAATACCCCTAATTAAACAGTATATGAACTGATGCGGCCTTTGGTTTTTCCTTATCAAGTTAATTTGGGTTCTGTAAATGGTTCTGTAAAGGACTGATCCCCTAAAGCATAGGTGGTTAATACTTTGCTAAGCTATAGTATATTTATTCCCCCTCTTCTAAGCACTGCTACTAAGAACAAGTTGAACTAATTCTACAAAGAAAACAACAGAACCACCTTGAACCTGCCTGCTTCAGAAATTTAGAAACAAACCGTATCCCTCTTTAAGTGGTTTAAACACAAATTAGCAATTAAAATGCAATTTGCACACAATACATATGCAAATAAATGCTAATTATCTGTTTCACAGAGGCATTTAAAATCAAGTCCCTCTTGAAAGCCTATTTGTTTTAAATTAGAAACAGAACATATCTGCACATCCCCACTACTCACAGCATCTCTCAGGTCTCTCAGAGGAAGGGTTCACCCTTGTCAACAGTTAAGGAGTTAGAAATGAAATGTGTTAGAGTGTGTTTTAAACATTTGTATGGCATGCATGTGCTGACTGCTAGCCTTCCATAATGTTCCTGCTAGAAACCTCCTGTCGAACACTATATACACTATTTTATTTTATTTAAACAGTGTTTTCTAATCAGTAAATACTGTAAGGTTTTCATTTTGCCGCTGTGTCAGCAAGACAGCAGTAATTGTGCCCTACTCTATTATACTGTGCAAAACTGCTGTTTACTCCTGCTTCTGTTCCTACCTCTAGTTCTTTCTTTTTACTTTTGTTTTCATCTCCCTTTCCATTTTTCTATTATTTCCTGGCACTTGCAGCTGATTCTCTCTGACTACCCTTATTCCCACTCACAATATCTGTTTCCATATATGGATCATATATCGGTTCTGAACTGCTTTCTACATTGCCAGCCATATGATCTATTGAGCCTCGTTATCTTAAATACCATTTATTGCTCCTAGCTGTTTGCCTTCTGCTTCTGTATATTGCTTTTCTTTTTTGGTTTCTGCAAACTGTATCCCATGCTCTTGCCTCTCCCACACTGTTAATGCTATATTCAATTTTAGCTGGGCTGTCATGGGGACATAAAATGCAAAAAAAAAAAGTCACCAATTTAGACTCAAAGTTGATCATATTATATCATATCAGCTTTATTTATAAAGCACCTTTCCATATTATCAAAGTGCTGAACATAACATAAAAATTCACACCATAAATAACATCTCCAATCAACATACATAAAATCAAATTTTAAAATCATCATTAGTAATCCTCAGCAGTATTATACAATAAAACTCCTATCAGTTGACCTCGTCCAGGAATGCTAAACTAAATGAGTTTTAAGGGCTGATTGAAAACTCTGGATGGTCAGCACTCCCTCACCCAATGAGGTAGAGAATTCCGCAGGGTAGTGGCTCCAAACACAAAAGACAGAGCCCCAGATGTTTTCAAACACACTCTGGGAATCTCTAGCAACTCTTGCTGGTGGATCGGAGTATTCAGGGGCAGAAGGGGTATAGGAGATCTTGCAGGTAGCGAGGTCCCTGTTCATGTAATGCTTTATAATAGCTTAATAGTTACATTTATTGTTGATCGGTTGAAAAAGCATTACAACATTTTAAAAAACATCACAAAAAGGTATTAAAATACATTTCTAACAATACGCAAATGGTACATTTACATATACTTATTACAATCTTATTTATCCAAATCGATAAACTGTTATAAACAACAGTCTAAAAATCAGATCTGTAAAAAATCTCTTATAATATATAAACATTTAGTATTGAAATCTAACACTTGTATAAATAGGCAGTGTAATCTAATGACCTCTTTACATGTAGAAGGCTGTGAATAATAGAAGTTACTAAGTTCTCACTAAAAATACTCAATTATGCTAGCCGTCCATATTTCATAGCACCAACTATCCTCAAGCTTAAATCTGGGGGAAAAATCAGGACACATTTGGTCCCCTTTTGGGTATCAAGACATCCTACAGTAGTACTGTGACATAAACAAATTAAGAGCACCTGATCACTGAACCCACAATTAGACTCTTTAAGTTATCAGTAACACCTTTCACTTTCTGGTGAAACTCCAGGTGCACCCTGCAGCTCTTGCTGCCCTGTGCTCCTTATGTCACCTGGTATGAGGGATTTATATGCCAATTACAGTAAAGAATCACTTGAAGGTTTACCTGGGCCATGGCAGTCCATCTGTCCATTCTTTTCTTTCCATATTTAAACATCACAGTAAACCCATTTAGAGGCCATGTATGTCTTAAAATTCCTATCTGAAAACAGGATCATGCCACCATAATTGGGACCCATTTAGGGTACCAAGACTATCTGCTAAAGTACTCAATCCCAGACAAATTGGAAAAGTTCCATCACTAAACCCACATTTGAAAATAATAAGTTGTGGGTAATACCTTCCCCTTTTTGGTTTAACCCCACGGTGCACCATGCAGCACATTCTGTTCCAAGCTCCAGGTGTTTACCAGGTATGGGAGGATTCATATGCTGACTACAGTTAGAAAATCATATGCTGGTTTCTGTAGACCATATCTAATTTCACTTGTCTGTGATAATCCTTATCACATTCAAGCCTCCAGGACCCATTTTGGGGGCCCAGCATGGCTACCAGTTCCAAGCCCAGAAAATAAACCATTAACAGCTTATTTGCTAATTCGTATTATTTAGGCATGCTCATTGAGCACGCAGGTACTCCCTCCTGTTGACACAAATTCCTTGTCAGCACTTTTTCAGTGCTATACATATATACACACTATGCACTCAGTCTATTAATTTTAATCCATACATTTAAGTTTCCATTAAATCGGGAGTCTGTCATTTAAAACAGAAGTCCCAGGGCCTGCAATCCCAGTGACCATGACTTAATATGTACTAATTAAAGAGCTACATCCAAAGCCCTAGTAATCCAAAATTCAGCTTATAAACATTAAAACGCACCCAAAATAACATAAGCTATTTACATCCTAAGGTTATAGCTCCATTTTAAATTAGAGTCTGTTCACCCATAATGTCTGCATCCAGGTTTCATTAGTTATAGCGTCCATGAATGGCTTGACTCAGCGATCATTCAGAAATGTCCAAACTTCAATAAAGTCTGCCCACAAAAACAACCTACAGTCTAAAAGGGGAACACAAAACTGGGATATAAGTATATTATTTTGAGTCTGTTAAACAAATTGATACCCAGAAAATGAAAACAAAAAGTTCAGGACATGATTAAGTGAATACTTGAAGTTTGGTCATCCCATAATTCAAGCCCAACTTATGTCCTGTTCTCAGGAGTCCACTATTCAGGGCTCAAAGGTTCCTAGAGTTTTCTGTTCTGCTCTGGTCAGCAGTTCTCTGAACAAAAAGGAAAGGAAACATTTCCAAAATGCCTCAACTTCATTGCTGTGATATCTTGTAAGGCAGAATATATGGGCCTGCATTGCAGCAGAACTTCAGCAGCATACAGTCGCAAACATTGATTTCCAACTTCCATCCCAGCTTTAAACTAATCAATAATATACACGCCAGTGGAGAAACATGACGTAAAATAGCTCTCTGGGTGCAGTAAAATAAAAGCAAAATCAAATTCACTTTTTAGAAAAGCCCTCAGGCGAGGCTGGCATATCTGTAATAGTTTGAAAAAGCACATAACAGCTCGCAAGGTGCAAGCAATCCTGTGGCCACTTGACTAAACATAGGCCTCTGGAGTTACTCACTCCATTAAAATTGAGAGTAAAGTTCTCCAATGCTCAAGTCGTACTCCTCACTTCTGACAGCAAAGCTTCTTACAACGCTGATACCGGCAGTCCAAAAACGCTGTCCAGACATGAAAAGCTCTAAGCACTATATGAGCATTAACAGCCAGCAATACAGCCACACACTAGTGGCACTTGTTCATACAATGGAAGCCTGCAAAATGCCAGAGCTGACAGGAGGCTCAGATCAAGACAGATATCTGAAATAAAATCTCTGTAGCTCACCTGGCTGCAAAATATATATTTCCAGTACTTTTATAATCAAAATTAAGGTAAGTTTCATTCATAAGACTGTTGAAAATCTTAAATAGAATCAACAGGCGGAGAGTGAAAATTTATGCAGCATGGGGAGAGGCAGCATCTCAGCCATCTTTCTGCCCCCTAGGGCTTTATAGAAACATAAAATTTGATGGCAGATAAGGACCGCTTGGCCCACCTAGTCTGCCCATTTCCCTACCAAACGGATAAGCTGCAGATCCTAGTTAACCAACAGCCTACTTCCTCCTACCCCCCACTAGAATTGTCTTATGTCTGTCACATGCATTCTTGAATTCCCCCACTGTTTTTGACTCTACGACATTGTCAAGAAGGCTGTTCCATGCATCTACAACCCTCTGTATGAAGAAATAGTTCCTCACATTACCTCAGAGCTGTCCACCCATCTTCCAAATGTGCCCCCTTGTTCTTGCACATCCCTTTTTCTGAAAGATGCTACCCTCTTGGACTTTGTTGATTCTCTTGAGGTATTTGAAAGTTTCTATCATGTCCCCCTTCTCTCTCCTTTCCTCAAGGCTATACATCATAAAATCCTTTAGTCTTTCTTCATATGTATTCTGGTGCAGACCCTGCACCATTTTGGTTGCCCTCCTCTGGACAGCCTCTACCCTGTCTATGTCTTTGCAGAGATGGGGTCTCCAGAACTGTACGCACTACGCCAGATGTGGTCTTACCAACTGTCTGTACAGAGGGCCAACAACTTCCTGTTTTCTACTGGTGATGCCTCTCCCTATACATCCCAGTATCCCCCAAGCCCTCCTTACTGCCTTCTCACTTTACTGGCCAGCCTTTAGGTCATCTGATATGACTACCCCCAGGTCCCTTTCAATTTTTGTTGTTTTCAGTATCTCACCACCCATTGTGTACTCTTCCCCTGGGTTTTTGTTTCCCAGGTGCATTACATTGCACTTCTTTGTGTTGAATCTAAGCTGCCATTCATTTGACAATTCCTCCAACCTTGCCAAGTCCCTTTTCATCCTTTCCACTCCACCTTGTGTATTAATCCTGTTACAGATCTTTGTGTCATCTGCAAAGAGACATACTTTCCCTTCCAGTCCCTCTGTAATTTCACTTATAAAGACATTAAAAAGGACTGGACCCAGTACTGAGCCCTGTGGTACCCCACTAGTAACCCCCTTTTCTTCACTGTGGACTCCATTTACTATTACCCACTTTATCCTGTTGTCCAGCCAGTGTTTTACCCAGGCTACCATCCTGGGACCCAGTCCCAGGCTGGGTAATTTGTTTATTAGTCGTTTGTATGGGACTGTGTCAAATGCCTTGCTAAAGTCTAGGAAGGCCATGTCCCACAGCCCCTCCCTGGTCTACTACTTTGGTCACCCAGTCAAAGAAATCAATTAGATTTGCCTGACATGACCTTCCTGCTGTGAATCCATGCTTCTTTGGGTCCTGTGCCCCACTGGCCTCTAGGTACTCAACAGTTCTTTCCTTCAGAAGTGATGCCATCCTTTTCCCTACCACTGAGGTCAAACTGACAGGTCTATAGTTTCCTACCTCTGTCTTGCTCCCACTTTTGTGAAGGGTAATCACATCCGCCATCCTCCAGTCCTCAGGTACTACACCATCCTCCCATGATGTATTAAGAAGGGTAGTCCATGGTGTTACTATTTCTTCTCTTAGTTCTTTTAGAATTCTGGGATGAATCCATGGAGGCAGTGTAGCGCAGTGGCTTAAAGCTGTGAGATGCAAATCTGGAGACCTAGGTTTGAATCCCACAGCCCCCACTTGCATACTGTGTGACCCTGAGCAAGTCACTTAACTTCTCTGTGCTCCCAGGTTGCACCTGTAAACAAGCTTTCAGCTTAGTGTGTCTCTCCTGGTTAAACAACTGGAAAAAAAATCTCATCAGGCCCCACTGCTTATTCACCTTCAGTTTCAAGAGTTCTTTCAGAACCATTTCCTCTGTGAAAGGGCTAATATCAAGCCCCCTATCCAGAGTGCTTCTATTGACTGGATTAGGTATCTCCCCCTGCTTTTCCATTGTGAATACTGAGCAGAAATATTCATTCAGTATCCCTGCTTTTTCACTGTCGCTCTCTGCCTAACCACCTTCCTCTTTATTCAGCCTTAGTATCCCTGCCTTTGTCTTTCTTTGCTCCCTAATCTACCTATAAAAGGTATTATCCCCCTTCTTAACCGAGTTGGCTATCTTTTCCTCGGTTTGGGCCTTTGCTATTCTGACTGTCTTCCCTGCTTCCTTCTGCTTTAACTGGTACAGTTCTCTGTCCTGCTCCTTCTGTGTTTCCTTATACTTTATGAATGCTATCTTTTTCTCCCTTACCTTCCCACCACTTCTTTTAAGAACCATAGTGTTTTTTTTTTCTTTTGTTTTGATTTGTTTATTTGCTTTACACAAAAGCTTATTGCCTCTGTGATGGCAGTTTTGATGTTTCCCCATTGTTGCTCCACCCCACCTTCTTGCCTATTACTGTAGCTAGTGCTTTTCTGATGCACTCTCTCATTTTGACAAAATCAACCCTCCTGAAGACCAGTGCCTTCACTTTTGTATGGCTTGACTCTACAGCTAAGTTTATTGTGAACCACCCTGTTTGGTGGTCACTTGTTCCCAGATGGCTACCCACTTCAAGATCAAAGATCCTCTCTCCTTCCCCATTTGAGAGTAACAGGTCTAAGATTACTCCCTCCCGAATGGGTTCCAAAACTAGCTGCCTGAGGCATGCCCCCTGTAGGGCATCGAGAATGGTTCAGCTCTTGGATGTGGCTGCAGCAAAGGTGCTCCAGTTAACATCTGGCATATTCAGGTCCACCATCAGCAATATCTCCCCTTTCTCTGCCATTCCAAGGATGCCTTCTATCATTTCCTTGTCCATTTCCTCCCCCTAAGACAGGGGTCTGTATACAACCCCTGTGTGGATTGTGATGCCATGTCCAGTCTCCAGGGTGACCCACAGTGCCTCCTCTTCTCCCTGTTTACCCTTTAGTTCTGTTGCTTTGATCCCTTCCCTTACATAGTGATCTACTCCTCCTCTGCTACTTCCTTCCCTGTCCCTCCTGTAGATTGTGTACCCTGGTATGCTGACATCCCAATCATGGTTCCCTGTGTACCACATTTCTGTGACAGCCACAATATCCAGGCATCCCTCTTCCATCAAGGCTGCCCTACAGGGGGGCATGCCTCAGGCAGCTAGAAAAAGGACTGCTGTGTGACTGAACTTCTCTACTGGGACTATATTGCCCTCTTTCCCTCCCCTCCAACCCCCCCACCCAAAGCTAGTTCTATTTTTATAGGCACAGGATTTGAATGACAACAGAAACTTCCTGTTTGGGAGCAGGAAGTGAGTGAGCACAGAACCACCAAAGACCCACCATCCTAGAAGGACAAGAGTAGCTCTCCGGCCCCCTCTAGCTGTTGGAGGTCTGCCTCTGAGCAAGTAAGTGATCTACTGAGAAATATAGGATATTCTTGTCTCAGAACAGGACAATCAGGAGCTGAAAGGGCACATAGGCAGAAAGAAAGGACAGAGAGAAAAAAAACAGAGGAAAGAGTAAGGACTGCAAACAGTTAAGGGGTCAGAAATAAGACATGATTGGAGTGGTGCACTGCAGTGGCTGTGGAGCAGCAGTCTTCCGGGAGACGTTCTGGAGGATGCAGTGTTGTCCCATCTGCAGGCACATCTTTGGACTGAGGGACGATGTTGCTCATCTCCAGGCTGAGTTGGCCAGGATTTGTGGGACCTCCTCTTCCATCCAGGGACCACCAGTGCCACTGCCGTTGCCTCAGAGGTTGCCAAGAAAGAGGAGTGGTTGGACCACAGTGGGCTCAGGGAGGGTGAGGGTGGTTGAACAGAGGTGCATGCCTCCAGTTGTACCTCTCCACAATTTCTATGCCATGCTGGCAAAGTGTGGTTCCTCTATGGAGGCACCCACAGTGGAGACCAAGGAGGATGCTGGGAACCCCCACAAAGGAGACCCACAGGAGGGTGGCAGGGGACCCTGCAGGGGAAGGAAACAACTCCTGGTGGGGGACTCCATTGTTAGGAAGGTAGAACTGGGGGAGGAAGGGGAGAGGGAGGTAAGGTGCCTGCCTGGCACCATGGCTTGGAGGGATAGGGAGCGAATCCTCAGGATTGCCGGAGCAGCTGCACAGGGGAGGGAGCTGAAGTCACTGTCCACCTAGGGACAAATGACCTGGCTAAGAAAGGGATTAGAGAAGTGCAGGAAGAGTTTGTGGAATTGGGGAGGGGCCTTAGTCAAGTAGCACGCACGGTAACCTTCTCGGAGGTGCTGTTCATCTATGGCATAGGAGAGGCTATGGTGTTCTGCACCATGGGATTCAATCAGTGGTTGAAAAACTGGTGTGGAGCTCAGGGATTTGGCTTCATTGGGGACTGGGGGTCCACCTGGGGTGATGCAAGCCTATACTGGCATGATGGGCTGCATCTGTCCGGAGGAACCAGGATCCTAGGTGATAGGTGTAAATGCTTCATTGGCAAGCATTTAAACTAGCCAAGGGGGGAGGCACTGGAAAGGAGCAGGAAATCCTAGCCCCCAAATAATCACAGTAGTAAGTGTGGCAAACACCAACATAGAGGTGTCGATAGGGAGAAGGGCAGGGGTAAATGGAGAAAGTGACAAAGGCAAGAAGGACAGGGATGGGGCAAAAGGGAGTAAGGCCATCAGGAAATGGAGTGTAATGAGTACCAATGCCCATAGTCTGGGCAACAAGCTCCCTGAGCTGGTGGCCTTGATGGAAGAGGGATACCTGGATATCGTAGCAGTCACAGAAACATGGTACACAGAGAACCATGACTGGGATGTTAACATACCAGGGTACATAACCTATAGGAGAGACAGGCAGGGGAGAAGAGGGGGAGGAGTAGCTCTCTATGTAAAGGAAGGGAGAAAAGTAACTGAACAAAAGAGTAAACAGGGAGGAGAGGAGGCACTGTGGGTCACCTTGGAGACTGGAAAGGGCACCACAATCCACAAAGGGGTTGTGCACAGACCCCCTTGTCAAGGGGAGGGAATGGACAAGGATATGATAGAAGGCACTCTTAGAATGGCAGAGAATGGGGAGATACTGTTGATGGGAGATCTGAATATGCCAGATGTTAACTGGAGCACATTTGCTGCAGCCACATCCAAGAGCAGGGCCATTCTTGATGCCCTACAGGTGGCAGGCATCAGACAGCTAGTTTCAGAACCCACTCATGAGGGAGCAATCTTAGACCTTGTACTCTCAAATGGGGGCAATGAGAGGATCTCAGATCTAGAAGTGGGTTGCCATCTGGGGACAAGTGACCATCACACAGTGTGGTTCACATTAAACTCAGCTACAGAGTCAAGCCATACAAAAGCGAGGGTACTGGACTTTAGGAGGGCTGACTTTGGCAAGATGGGAGAGTGCCTCAGAAAAGCACTAGCAGACAGGCTAGAAGGAGGTGTGGAGCAACAATGGGGAATCATCAAAGCTGCCATCACAGAGGCAACAAGCCTTTGTGTGAAGCAAATAAACATATCAAAATGAAAGAAAAAGCCACTATGGTTCTCAAAAGAGGTGGCTGTGAAAGGCAGGAAGAAAAAGATAGCATTCCGGAAGTATAAGGAAACACAGAAGGAGCAGGACAGAGAGCTGTACCAGTTAAGGCAGAAGGAAGCAGGGAGGGAAGTCAGAATAGCAAAGGCCCAAAATGAGGAAAATATAGCCAACTCAGTTAAGAAGGGGGATAAAACCTTTTACAGGTACATCAGCGAGTGTAGAAAGACAAAGGGAGGGATAGTGAGGATGAATAGGATGAACGGTGCGTGGGCAGAGGGGGACAGTGAAAAAGCAGGGATACCAAATGAATATTTCTGCTCAGTATTCATAAAAGAGGAGGGGGAAGTGACTAATCCAATTAACAGAAGCACTCTTGATAGTGGGGTCGATCCCAGTTCTTTCACAGAAGAAAGGGTTCTGCAAGAACTCCTAAAACTGAAGGTGGACAAAGCAATCGGTCCTGATGGAATTCACCCCAGAATTCTAAAAGAATTAAGGAGCAACTAGTGAAACCACTGGCTACTCTTTTTAATAAATCATGGGAGGATGTGTGGTACCCAAGGACTGGAGGAAGGCAGATGTGATTCCCTTCACAAAGTGGGACCAAGACAGAGGCGAGGAAACTGCAGACCTGTCAGTCTGACCTCTATGGTAGGGAAAGTGATGAGTCACTTCTGAAGGAAAGAATAGTTGAGTACCTAGAGGCCAGTGGAGCACAGGACCCAAGGCAGCATGGGTTCACAGCAGGAAGGTCATGTCAGATGAATCTAATAGATTTCTTTGACTGGGTGACCAAAGTAGTAGACCAGGGAGGGGCTGTGGACATGGCCTACCTAGACTTTAGCAAGGCATTTGACACAGTCCCACACAAAAGATTAATAGTCAAATTAACCAGCCTGGGAGTGGGTCCCAGGGTAGTAGCCTGCGTAAAACATTGGCTGGACAACAGGACACAGAAGGTAATTGTAAATGGAGTCCACTCTGAAGAAAGAGGGGTTACTAGTGGGGTACCGCAGGGTTCAGTATTGGGTCCAGTCCTTTTTAATGTCTTCATCAGTGACATTGCAGAGGGACTGGAAGGAAAAGTATGCCTTTTGCAGATGACACAAAGATCTGCAACAGGGTTGATACACAAGGAGGCATGGAAAGGATGAAAAGGGACTTGGCAAGGTTAGAGGAATAGTCAGAAGTGTGGCAGCTAGGATTCAATGCAAAGAAGTGCAAAATAATGCACCTGGGAAACAAGAACCCAGGGGAAGAATACACAATGGGTGGGGAGGTAGTAACAACAACAAAAAAGGAAAGGGACCTGGGGGTAATCATATCAGATGACCTTAAGGTTAGCAAGCAATGTGAGAAGGCAGTAGGGAGGGCTTGGGGTATACTGGGATGTATAGGAGAGGCATCAGCAGCAGAAAACAGGAAGTTGTTATCCTCTTTACAGACAGTTGGTGAGACCCCATCTGGAGTACTCTGTCCAGTTCTGGAGACCCCATCTCCGCAAGGACATAGACAGGATAGAGATAGTCCAGAGGAGGGCAACTAAAATGGTGCAGGGTCTGCAAGAGAAGCCGTATGAGGAGAGACTAAAGGAGCTTAATATGTATACCCTTGAGGAAAGAAGGGAGAGGGGGGACATGATAGAAACTTTTAGTACCTCATTAGAATCAACAAAGTCCAAGAGGGTAGCATCTTTCAGAAAAAGAGACGTGCAAGAACAAGGGGACACAATTTAAAGATAGAAGGAGGGAGTTCGGGGGCAATGTGAGGAAGTATTATTTCACAGAGAGGGTAGTGGATGCATGGAACAGCCTCCCTGAGGAGGTTGTGGGGTCTAAGACTGTGGAAGAATTCAAGAATGCATGGGATAGACATAAGGCAATTCTTGTGGGGGGTAGGAAGAAATAGGCTGTTGGTTAACTAGGATCCGCGGCCTATCCTGTATGAAGGGAAATGGGCAGACTAGATGGGCCAAGCGGTCCTTATGTGCCATCAAAGTCTATGTTTCTATTTTACCTAGACTGCAGACATTGGTACTCATTACAATCCATTTTTTTATGGCTTTATTTATTTTGGCCCCATCCCTGTCCTTACTGCCTTTGTCTTTTTCTCCATTTACCCCACCCTTCTCCCTATCGACTGTTCTATCTTAGTGTTTACCTCACTAACTACCCTGATTTTTTGGTTGGGGCTAGGATTTCCCTTCTCCTTTTCAGTGCCTCCCCCCTTTTGCTAGTTTAAATGCTTACCATTGAAGCATTTAAACCTATCACCTAGGATCCTGGTTCCCCTCCTGGAAAGATGCAGACCATCATGCCTGTATAGGCCTGCATCCGTCTGGGTATAGCCCCAGGCCCCAATGAAGCCAAATCCCTGAGTTCTGCACCAGTTTTTCAACCAGTCACTGAATCCCATGGTGTGGAGTACCCTTGCCTTGTCCATGCCATAGACAGGTAGCACTTCTGAGAAAGTTACCATGTGTGCTACTTGTCTAAGGCCCCTCCCCAACTCCACAAACTCCTGTTGCACTGCTGTGATCCCATTCTCAGCTAGGTCATTTGTCTCTAGGTGGATAATGAAATCCAGCTCACTCTCCCTTGCAGCTGCCCCCATGATCCTGAGGATTCATTTCCTGCCCCTTCAAGCCATGGTGCCGGGCAGGCACCTTACCTCCCTTTCCCATCCTCCCTCAGTTCTACCCTCTAACAATTGAGTCCCCCACCAGAAGTTGTTTCCTTCCACTGTGGGGTCCTGTGCCACCTTCCTGAGGGTCTCCATTGTGGAGGTTACCAGCATCCTCCTTGGTCTCCACTGTGGGTGCCTTCATAGAGGAATCATGCCCTGCCAGAGTGGCGAATGAATTGTGGAGAGGCACAACTGGAGGGATGAGCCTCTGTTCCACCATCCTCACCCTTCCTGAGCCCACCGTGGTCCAAACATTCCTCTTTCTTGGCATCCTCTAAGGTAGTGGCAGTGGTCTGGGTGGTCCCTGGGAGGGGGAGCAAGTTTCCCAAATTCTTACCAGGTCAGCATGGAGATGAACAACCTCCTCCCTCAGACCAGAGAGGTGCCTGAAAATAGGGAAGCAACACAGTCTCCAGAATGTCTCCTGGAAGACTGCTGCTCCACAGCCAGTTGATTGCACCACTCCCCACATGTCAGTGTCCCTTCTTGTTACAGATGCTTTTCTTTTTTCCTCAGATGGCAAGCAAGCCAATCTTGAAGGTGATCCACCACTGTACTGGCAGCCAGTGCAGTATGCAGAGCACAGGTGTAATGTGGCTGGTCCTAAAAGTACCAGTCACAAGTCTGGCTGCTGCATTCTGCACTAGCTGCAAGTGGTGAATATCAACCCCCAGTAGCCCTAAGTACAGGGCATTGCAATAGTCAAGGCGGGTGGTCACAAAGGCATGGGTCATGGTTGGAAGATCATTGGGGAGGAACCAGATGTTTCACCAGGGTGATATTCCTCAGATGGTAATATGAGGTCTTGATGACAGCCAACACCTGTGACTTCAGGGTCAAATCGTCATCAAAAATAAGGCACAGGTTACGCAGCCAGTCTGAGGTAGCCAGCTGAACATCCTCAAGCCAAAGCCCAGAAGCCTATCCTGCCAACAAACCCACTGCCTGATGATCTGGGTCCATCACCGACATCAGTTTTATCCGAATAAAACCTCAGCCAGATGACACTCAACCAGTCCTGGATCTTGATGAAGCAGTTGTTAGATACTGAGACAGCATTGCCCTGTCTGAGTTGCAAAGGACATGTACAATTGAGTATCATCTGTATAGCAGTGAAATCTCAAACCGTATCGCCCCTAATAACATCTCCCAATTGCAGCATATACACTGTGAACAACATGGGTAATAAAATGGGGCCCTGTGGAATCCCACAGGATAGAGAGTGACAGAGGAATAAATTCCAGTGACCACTCTCTGAATCCTACCTGTGAGAAAAGATCTAAACCACTCAAGGACTGTGCCAGGCAGTCCGTAGATGAACAGCAGGTGCTCCAAAAGTACACCATGGTCGACTGTGTTAAATGACACAGAGAGATCAAGGAGGACCAAGATGGAATTAGTCCTCTGATCTCTTGCTATTAGGAGATCATTTAGCTCATGGACAAGAGTCGCCTCGGTACTATGCCTCTTCCTAAAGCCAGACTGGAGAGAATCATAAACATTGTGGGTAGTAAGATGATCATCCAGCTGCAACGCAACCACCTTCTCAATAACCTTGCCCACAAAAGGCAGGTTAGAGACAGGTCTGTAGTTGGTCGGATAGTCTGTGTCAAGGGAGGGCTTTTTCAGGAGCGGTCATACAACCACCTCCTTTAGGGGATCAGGAAAGTTCCCCCTCTCCAGTGAACTCCAAACTATCTTGGCCAGGATCGGACCTATTTCATCCACATAACCCACAAGAAGTCATGTAGGGCCCAGATCCAAACTACAGCTGATTGTCCGCAAAGTCTGGACAATTATCATGATGTCTATGAATTCCAGCCAGCTGAAGTCGGTCCAGACAAACCGGGCACTCGTGATCTCCTGCCAACCATTGCAACACTCCACAGTTATGGCTGAGCTAATCCTGGAACTGATGGTGGAAACCTTACCTGTGAAAAACCGAGCAAACTCATCACATTTCTCTTTTGAAAAAGCTCCACCGGGCTGAAGACAGATTGGATTGCACAATCTGTCCACAGTCTGGAAGAGCTGAGCCGATCAGTTTTGCACAGCAGCAATCTCCCTAGATAGGAATTCTGACTTCTTACTGGTGATTGTCAATTGATAGACCATATAATGGTCCATCATTCTAAGCCTGTCAACCTCCAGGCCTGATTTCCACCAACCCACTCTAATTTTTGACCCACTCTCCTCAACTCCTTCAAGGTCCCATCAAACTGAAGGGACCTCAGGCTCAGAGTGAGGGGTTGAACAGGAACAAGAGCAATGAAATCCAGGGCCTCTGTCATCACCTTGTTATAGGCAAATACCAGCTCCCCTGGATCCAAGCATTCACTCTACAAACTCAATAGGTATAGCACCACCATTAGGCCTTCTGGGATGAAACCCCACAAAGGACCGTACTGGACCTTCTCCATAGGGGAAGGCCTATTGGGGAAGTCAAGAAATTGAACCCTATGGTGTGGTAATCAGACCATCTGACTGGTTCAGAGATCTCCATCCTCAGGAGGAACACCAGATCCAATGAGTGACCTCCAATGTTGATTGTGGAGAAAACAACCTGTGTGAGGCCCAGCAAAATCATTAGTTGGAGGAAGTCACAAACAAATTGCGAAAGTTCATCGTTGACTAAGGCATTGAAATCCCCCAGAATCAACCATCTGAGGGATTCCAGTACCACATCGACACTGAAGTCTGACTTCCTGCAGGAAGTCTTTTCCATGTCTGGGTAGATGGTAGATGAGCAGCATCCTGCACCCAACACCCACACCCACAATACACTCAAAGGATCTGGTGGACCCCACTGGCACATGCACAAGGCCCAGCTCCAGTCTAAAACAAATGGCTACCCTCTGTCCCTATAATCCATCCTTGGGCAGTGTATCACCAAGTACCCGGCTGGAACAGCTAGGGCAAATACTGGGCCTGCATTCTCATCCAGCTAGGTCTCGGTGATGCATGCCAAATCAGATGCTCCAACAAGATATGCTATAATAGCAGTCTTGTTTTTAAAAGATCTGGCATTACATAACACTGCCCGAGTAGGATGAGCAGTCGAGGAAGACTGCACTACCTGCCTGCATTCAGCAGAGCCCTTGGGTATGGGAATCAGGCAGGCAGGACCACTATTCTGATCCCATTTATCCCCCTGAGTGCCTCCTTGTCCCCACAACCACAATGCAGTCATCCCTCTCCATTCCGTTATCAGGCCCAGCCCCCCCCCACAACATCTACTGTATGCCTCAGCTGATAAAGGGGGAAAATCAAAAGGGTGAAGGTCCCTGAGCCTGGTGGTGGAATAGCACCTGACTATCTTTCTACCATCCCGACACATCAGAAAAAGGCAGTAGCAGATTCTACACAATCATTAATAAATAATATCAGGCTATCATTCTATCTAACACCACCACTCTCCTGCTGCTTACTAGCCTGGTGACACTAAGGGCTTAGATACTGATGAGTGCCTTATCTTGTGCCACACCGGCAACCTGAGTTTGTGAATGAGCTTGGGTTACCTGGGGTTTGGTGAGGGTTGGTGAGCTGGGAGTGGACATAGGAGCCATTAGGCAGCTCTCCTCTCCCAGATTGGGGAGTCTTGCCAACTTGGCTTTTGGCTGCCACCAGGTAGAGGTCTGCTGGCAGTGCTGAATGCCTCAGTTAAAGATATATCTGCATCACAGGGATGGGGTAGAGACTCTGGTTCTGGGTCACACATGAGCCTCCACATGCATGTGTCATCCATGTCATCTTAGCTCGTTCAGGAGCAGAAAACAGAAAATAGAAAATTGGACCCAAGGGTTAGCTGTCACACTACACATCTCTCTGAACCCTCTCTACCTCCTGGGCACTTCGGCGCATTTTGGATGTATCTCTGAGGAGAGGACAATCCCCCCCCAGGCCCCCCATGAGAGGAGAATCTAAGGGTGAATCTGCACAGAGGTAAATCCAGGGGAGGTGATAGCTAGTCTGGGGCAGGTGGAATTGTAGCAATCAGAAACCTGAGGGGTAAACACTATGTGAAGAAAAAATGGATGCTACTCAGTGTGTGCCAGTAACAAATAGTATATTCTGAATACCACTAACAGTTGGCTTTCCAAACTTTTGAGTCTGAATTCCAGATTTCCCACAATTTGTGAGGTAGTGTATTTGTATTCAGGGTAGTGTCTCATAAAAAACATAGAAACATAGAATTTGTTGGCAGAAAAGGATCGGTACGGTAGGCCCATCTAGTGTGCCCTATTTTCCCTGCCTATTACTATTCCTGGTCACACACACACAAAATCCCCCACCATATGGGGCCATGGCTAGTATCCTGGTCACCTGTCCTCCCCATTTAATGTTCTCACTGTCTCCCACTCACCTTCCTGTTTATCCTATGTCTCAAAGCTTAATAAATGTCATATTAGCATGCTGCCAGTGCCTGGAACAATGCCAGGAGCTGACACTCATTTTACATAGTAAGAGCCTCCTACACAATATCAGTCCCAACCCTACATGCCAAACACCATACATTATACAATGACAATAAAAAATGTTGGGCTCTGATTGGTCAATCTGGAGTTGGACCCATTATGTTATCCTAGTACAACATCATGGATCCAGTCCCAGCACACACATGACTGAATGTCATTAGTAAAACACCTCACTCCACATGCAGATTAGGGAGATCTAAATTAGGAATTTACTGTGCCCACAATTCCTTACTATGTAAATCTGTATCCAGGCTATTATATTTCTGTATCACTACAGAAATAGGAGAGTACATCTCTCAGTAAAGAAATCTTCTCAGCTATCGGTTTGTGATCACTGTGTGTACAATGCTTCATTTTGAAAATAAATACCTGAGATCTTATATTGTAGTAACCACAAGCAAAAAAAGGACAATGCACCTCCAAGTAAGGAAAAATGGAAGATAGTTTCATACTGTACCAACAATTCCTTGCAAATATATTTGCATGTTATGTGCTTTACTGTAGTCATTATTACCAAAATATGAGACTGCATTGTTCAGTACAGAAAATGTAAATTACATTTATGATCTACCCATATTTCCTTGTTACTCTATGCAAATCAGCATATTACCTGTTATACTCTGTAACCACTACCAAAATAAGACTTAATTGACTTAAGAGAAAGGGAGTACTTTACTTCTAAATGTTAAAATATAAAGAAAGCAAAGGAGTCATTGTTTTAGTTTTGTTAGCCCCCTTCCACATGAAATCAAGAAATGAGGAAAGGGGCATGGCAGAATTAGCATACTGCTCCAGGGTGAGTGCCATGCTGGGATAACAGCTTGCTGGATGCACTCGGCCTATGGCCTCATGCCCAACCACCTGAGGCATGATGTTATGGCAGCACAACACACACCCTGTCATGCATTGTTGCTTAATTATACAATGGCAAAAAAAAAATCCTAAACTCTGGTCAAGTTTGCACTGTACCCATGATGTTATCCTGGCAGAACATCAAGGATGTAGTGCCAACCACTCAGAAAGCCTCTTCTCATAACAGCAGCAGCTAAAATCACTCCCCACATCTGGCAAAGCTGTCAGACAGTCCTGTCAGAAACATCTGTCAGCAAAAGAGAGTCAACTGGTGATGAACCAGCTCCCCACAGTGAACATTCATCTAGTCAGCATGTCTATAATAGATGAATGGTTTGGGAAAGAGATAAAAAAACAGCAAGAAAGTGCAGTGCCAGCTCTGAAGAAAAGAACAGAAAAAATATGGCACCTTGAAATAGCATCTGAACAGCTTGACCAGATCGAGTGTGACAGAAACAAAGCCTCAGCCAAGTGTCAGACCAACTGGGCAATCAAAGAGCTAACTGACTGGGTAAGTAAGACTAACTCCCAAATAGATTTGAAAACAGCCACTGCACAAGAATTATGCTCAGTTCTGAGGCACTTCTATGACTCCATGAAGAACACGTATGGTGAGCTAAATGGCATTAGTAGTTTTGTGGATCTTCGAGAGGGCATCAGCTGCTGTTTAAATGAGCCACCACTTAGCTTTAAGCAACGCAGAGTTCAGCTCAGCTAACAATGCATTTACTACAGATATTAAAAACTTGCAGAGACAGGGGTGCAACAAAGCACAACACCACCCTACCCTGTCAGACCATGAATTGTACCAGTTACTGACTCTGAGGCGTTAAGCACTGAGACAACAGAAGGCCTCTTAACACCGCATCTGGCTCGAAATCCAAATACATTTTGCCAGATGCAGCATTGAGGGGCAGAGACAGCTGACCCCACAATCATTTTAGCTCAAAAAGACAACAAACGGAGTGAATATGTCAGTCTCAGCTTTAATGAGGAAACTAAGAATCACTCAAAGGCCAATGAAAAAGATTGAGACCTGTACCATGGCGGCATATTTCAAATCCCAGGCCACCCACATTGCTCCATAGCTGTGCTTCACAAATATCTGCCCAAAATGCTGATCAACAGCCCAAACTTCTATATGCATCCCAGAAAGAAGCCTGCCAAAAACTGGTGAGATGAACAGACTTGGTATACCTTGGAACTTATCGGTATATACTTATCCACAATGTTACCCCAAATATGCAAGATTGCAGGTCTAGAGAAAATTTATACCAACCATAGTTTGCAGGCAACTGCCATCCAGCAAGTCTGGAGAGCAGACAAATTATCTACCTTAAGAGGCACAAGCAGGAATCCTCTCTTAAAAGTTATTGGGCACCTTCAATAGAAGAGCAAAGTCAGTGGAGTTCTATCCTTTCGGGACTGCAACAGCGCAACGCCCAGCCTCGAACCTCACTTTCCTCACCGGAGGTCAAGACACTGGATCTGATGAGCACACGAGGAACCTCCAAGGATGCACAGTGCCTGCAACTTCAGCCCAACATAGCAGAAACACTGAACACCACCAAAGAAAAGAACAAGTCAATTATAGCCTGAACACCTGCATGAAATACAGTATTACAGTGCAGAATCAATTCGGGCAAGCCACAAGAGTAACACCTCGGTGATCATACATGGAAACACTTTGTGTGTGTGTTTAATATTTACAAAACCTAATGTTATAGAATATCAGTGCTTTACAAAGTAATGCATTAACTGCTAAAAGCTGCAGTTCTTATTTAAAATATTGCAAACCGTTAAATTATTTATGCTTTTAAATTTATTTATTATTGAAAATGTTGCAAAGTTTTTAAAAATATTAAAAAGATAGCAAACATATTTATACATTTAAAAAGTTCAGATTGTTACAGTTAAAATATTTTAACAATAAAAAAGACAAAACGTTAAAGTTGTAAAGCAATTTAAAAAAACAGAGAAACTGCTTTTTGTTATTCACTGATTTTAACCATTACAAATGCTTTTAAACACAGAAAAAGACTGTTTCATTTTTTTTTTTTTTTTTTTTTGTAGTTTGAGCCATTGTATAATAGGAATAATGTACTCCAGGGTGTGTCGTGCTGGGATAACACCACACCTGGGGCATTGGACACACTTGGCCTGCGGCCTTATGCCCGACCACCCCAGGTATGCTGTTATCCCAGCAGGACACACACCCTGTCATGCATTATTCCTTTATTATACAATGGCAGTTAAAAATCATGGAACCTGATTGGCTGTCTGCTCTTTGCAACAGTGAGGTTATCTGAGCACAACCACTCTGCACAGATGTGTTGGATTTGATCCTCCCATTATGTTAGCATCTTCGCTTGAGAAACAAAGATATTACCAATTAAAAATCTACTAAAAACATTTTTTAAGTATTCTTTTTTTATTTTGTATAACAACAGCCATTGTATAATAGCAATAATACATTCCAGGGTGTGGGTTGTGCTGGAATAACCTCCCTTCTAGAGTGTTGGATACACTCAGCATGCGTCCTCGTGCCCAACCACCCAGTCATGAGGTTATCCTAGCACAACCCACACCCTGTCTTGCATTATTGCTTAAGTCTGCCATGCTGCTTGCCTCATTTCTTGATTTTGGAGGGTGTCTAACAAAACTAAAACTGAATAGCCAGTCAGATTCCCCTCCTGCTGCAATGAGTAACTGTGTACCCTACTGTAGCCCTACCTTCTTAGCACTGACAGTGATGGAGTCATGGAGGTCTTGACTGTGGGAGAAGACAATGTTATTTAGGTTTTTCCACCACATAGAATCGCAATACTGTCACTTTCTGAAGAGAATTAGAGATTGAAGTTTGTTGTCTCTGAGCAGCCGGGCCTTCATTCCATCCAATTGCCTTACTTAACTGCAATCAGAACATGTGGATTCCTCCTCTGTTCTCTCTCTCTCTCTCTCTCTATCAGACAGTCCAAGAGCTCCCAAAGACTGCAGCCTCTGTTGTCGTCCTACAGCTCAACATTTGCTGCCATAGTCTCTCTGTTCAAATTGGCAGTGGAAGAAACTAACAAGCAAACAGAAAGCTCATCTCTGCCCCTTATCAACTTTAAGTTTGATTGTTTTACATAGAAACATAGAAACATAGACTTTGATGGCAGATAAGGACCGCTAGGCCCATCTAGTCTGCCCATTTCCCTACCTACAGGATAGGCCGCAGATCCTAGTTAACCAACAGCCTATTTCTTCCTACCCCCCACAAGAATTGCCTTATGTCTGTCCCATGCATTCTTGAATTCTTCCACAGTTTTAGACCCCACAACCTCCTCAGGAAGGCTGTTCCATGCATCCACTACCCTCTCTGTGAAATAATACTCTCACATTGCCCCTGAACTGCCCTCCTTCTATCTTTTAAATTGTGTCCCTTGTTCTTGCAAGTCTTTTCTGAAAAATGCTACCCTCTTGGACTTTGTTGATTCCACTGAGGTACTAAAAGTTTCTATCACGTCCCCCTCTCCCTTCTTTCCTCAAGGGTATACATATTAAGCTCCTTTAGTCTCTCCTCATACGGCTTCTCTTGCAGACCCTGCACCATTTTAGTTGCCCTCCTCTGGACTGCCTCTATCCTGTCTATGTCCTTGCGGAGATGGGGTTTCCAGAACTGGACACAGTACTCCAGATGGGGTCTCACCAACTGTCTGTACAGAGGGATAACAACTTCCTGTTTTCTGCTGCTGATGCCTCTCCCTATACATCCCAGTATACCCCAGCCCTCCCTACTGCCTTCTCACATTGCTTGCTAACCTTACGGTCATCTGATATGATTACCCCCAGGTCCCTTTCCTTTTTTGTTGTTGTTACTACCTCCCACACCCATTGTGTATTCTTCCCCTGGGTTCTTGTTTCCCAGGTGCATTATTTGCACTTCTTTGCATTGAATCCTAGCTGCCATACTTCTGACCATTCCTCCAACCTTGCCAAGTCCCTTTTCATCCTTTCCACGCCTCCTTGTGTATCAACCCTGTTGCAGATTTTTGTGTCATCTGCAAAAAGGCATACTTTTCCTTCCAGTCCCTCTGCAATGTCACTGATGAAGACATTAAAAAGGACTGGACCCAATACTGAACCCTGCGGTACCCCACTAGTAACCCTCCTTTCTTCAGAATGGACTCCATTTACAATTACCTTCTGCGTCCTGTTGTCCAGCCAATGTTTTACCCAGGCAACCACCCTGGGTCCCACTCCCAGGCTGGTTAATTTGACTATTAATCTTTTGTGTGGGACTGTGTCAAATGCCTTGCTAAAGTCTAGGTAGGCCATGTCCACAGCCCCTCCCTGGTCTACTACTTTGGTCACCCAGTCAAAGAAATCTATTAGATTCGTCTGACATGACCTTCCCTGCTATGAACCCATGCTGCCTTGGGTCCTGTGCTCCACTGGCCTCTAGGTACTCGACTATTCTTTCCTTCAGAAGTGACTCCATCACTTTCCCTACCACAGAGGTCAGACTGACAGGTCTGTAGTTTCCTGCCTCTGTCTTGGACCCACTTTTGTGAAGGAGAATCACATCTGACTTCCTCCAGTCCTCGGGTACCACACCATCCTCCCATGATTTATTAAAAAGAGTAGCCAGTGGTTTCACTAGTTCCTCCCTTATTTCTTTTAGAATTCTGGGGTGAATTCCATCAGGACCCATTGCTTTGTCCACCTTCAGTTTTAGGAGTTCTTGCAGAACCCTTTCTTCTGTGAAAGGACTGGACTGTGACAGCCCTTCTCCTATCGACACCTCTATGTTGGTGTTTGCAGCACTTACTACATGATTATTTGGGGGCTAGGATTTTCCTGCTCCTTTCCAGTGCCTCCCCTTGGCTAGTTTAAAAGCTTGCCAATGAAGCATTTAAACCTATCACCTAGGATCCTGGTTCCCTCCCAGACAGATGCAGCCCATCATGCCAGTATAGGCTTGCATCACTCCAGGTGGACCCCAGTCCCCAATGAAGCCAATCCTGAGCTCACACCAGTTTTCAACCACTGATTGAATCCATGGAGTGGAACACCCTAGCCTCTCCTATGCCATAGATGGGTAGCACCTCCGAGAAGGTTACCGTAGCGGCTACTTTGACTAAGGCCCCTCCCCAATCTCCACAAACTCTTCCTGCACTTCTCTAATCCCTTTCTTAGCCAGGTCATTTGTCCCTAGGTGGACAATGACATCCAGCTCTCCCTGTGCAGCTGCTCCGCAATCCTGAGGATTCGCCTCTGTCCCTGCAAGCCATGGCACCAGGCTGGCACCTTACTCCCTCTCCTTCCTCCCCAGTTCTACCTTCCTAACAATGAAGTCCCCACCAGGAGTTGTTTCTTCCCCTGCAGGGTCCCCTGCCACCCTCCTGTGGGTCTCCTTTGTGGAGGTTCCCAGCATCCTCCTTGGTCTCCACTGTGGGTGCCTCCATAGAGGAATCACACTTTGCCAGAATGGTGCTAGGACCAGGAGAGGTACAATGGGAGGGACGCACTTCTGTTCCACCACCCTCACCCTCCCTGAGCCCACTGTGGTCCAACTGCTCTTTCTTGGCAACCTCTGAGGCAACAGCAGTGGCACTGGTGGTCCCTGGATGGAAGAGGAGGTCCCACAAATCCTGGCCAACTCAGCCTGGAGATGAGCAACCTCCTCAGCCCAGAGAGGTGCCTGCAGATGGGATAACACCGCATCCTCCAGAACATCTCCCGGAAGACTGCTGCTCCACAGCCACTGCACTGCACCACTCCAATCATGTCTTATTTCTGGCCCCTTAACTGTTTGCAATCCTTACTCTTTCCTCTGGTTTGTTTTCTCTCTCTCCTTACTTTCTGCCTGTGTGCCCTTTAAGCTCCTGATTGTCCTGTTCTGAGACAAGAATATCCTATATTTCGCAGTAGACCACTTACTTGCTCAGAGGCAGACCTCCAGCAGCTAGAGGGGCCGGAGAGCTACTCTTGCCCTTCTGGGATGGTGGGTCCTTGGTGATTCTGTGATCACTCACTTCCTGCCCCTAAACAGGAAGTTCCTGTTCTCAGTCAAATTCTGTGCCTATAAAATAGAACTAGCTTTGGGTGGGGGAGGAGGAGGAAGAGCAATATAGTCCCAGCAGAGAAGTTCAGTCACCCAGCAGTCCTTGGAGTCTTCTGCCAAGCTATTAGCAGAAACTTTCTAAGGCAGTCTTTAAATGTAGCTTCCTTCTAGCTAAGCCACTCCCCCCTACTTACCAGATCTTTCTACAAGTAATTTAAACCTCACAACAGTTAAGTCCTCTCAGTCACGTGAGATTTACACCTAGATAACTCTTCAGACACCCATTCAGTTCAGTTAACCCAAACACACATTTTTTTTTGTATGTTAGTTTGTTTTACCCTAAATTAAAGGTCAAATACAAAAGTTCTTCTACTTTAGTCCTAGCAGAGAAGTTCAGTCACACAGCAGTCCTTTCTCCTTGTGTCTTCTGCCAAGCTATACTGCCAGATAAATTAAATTCCAGCCTGAAGCCACAATCCAAATCTTGTTTAACCAAAATTATCACATTATGATGCTCAATTGTCTACAATGTGACTGTGAGCAGAGAAATGTAGTCAGTCTAATTCTTTGAAGGAGGTGTGCATCAGGTGCTGAGGTGTGGATTAGTTCTGGGGAGCTGTGATAGTATTTGTTGCATTTCTAACACCAATTTATTATTATCTCTGTAGCAGTGAACTGGGGCAACGTAATGGTAAATTAATTACAGCTCAACAATACCAAGTCTTATTCTATGGGGAATTGCCTAATGTTTTCCTATTTAAATAGATCTGAGATTCATTATGTTAACAATCACAATAGTTTTATATGTACACATTGCTCATGTATTACATGTGAGGTGAAGAGCAATGTTTTGTGTTTATTAAATGAGAGATATAGAAATGCACAATAGTAGGGTCAATAGCAGAATGGACGCTTTCCTGTGAGGTTATTCTGGTTTCACCAGAAACAGCAGTGGCACATGTGCTTTTCTGTAAGGTGTTCCCTGGTACACCCAGAAAAACAGTGGTATGATTCTTTTACAAGAGGTTATTTTGGGTGCACCATGACCAACAGCAGCATGGCCACTTTTCTGACAGGTGATCCCATGTGTCATTGGAACACTAGTGACACAGATACTTTTTCTGTGAGGGGATCCTGAACACACAGGAACAACAACAACACAGCTGCTTTTCTGTGAGCTGATCCTGGGTAGACTAGGAACAACAACACCATGGCAGCTTTTCTCTAACATAATCCTGGCTGCCCTATAATCAACTTGGACAAGGAAACTTTTCTGACGGATGATCCCAGGTGCACTGCTGTCAACAACAGAACAACCATTTTCTGTGAGGTGATCCTGGGGTGTACCTGGACCAACAATGTGCATATCAAGATTTCTGTGAGTTGATCCCTTGTGCAAGAAGAACAACAGCTACATGACTGCTTCTCTGAGAGGTAATGCAAGGTGTACTTTGATCAACCTCAACAAGAATAATTTTCTGTGGGGTTATCCAGGGTGTAGCAGGCTCAATAGCAGCACTGATAGTCTTAGTCCTACTCACTCCCATGTCCAGATTAGTGTCTACCCCTCCATTGCTCTTCTTAGACTCACTGGCAGGTACTGGACACGTAAGCCAGGTGCCGTACTCAACAGATGGCTGGTTGCAGAGGGTACAGCAAAGGGACTGGCTCTCCATACTGGCTACATATCTGCCTCACACATAGACTTTATCTACTCATTCATTCATTCATTGTTTGTTTGTTCTTTAGCTAGATAGGTAAACTTATTCAAGGAACCATTATCAGGCAAGAATTGGGCCATTAAGATGGCACATCACAGCACATATACACACATGACAAGCTGCAGCAACAAAATATACAAAAACATGTCTGTTATGGTGCAGTCAGACCTGGACATTGCTGCCATCACAGAAACCTGGTGTAATGATAACCATGACTGGGAGATGGCTGTTACACGAGGTCCCTGCACCCTAATTGGTACCCTCAGAGGTACACTGTAGACAGCTAGCATTTAGGTATATGTCATACTAACATTTAAGGCTAAGGACATCTACCATACAAGAGCAGATGTCAGGATATGAATGCATATTGTTGTAATACACTTTGCTTGCTAACACATATATTCTGCCATGTATTTTCTGTGTATTTCTTACTTGTAAGATGCCAAGACACCTGTGTCCTTGGAGTAATTATAATATGTAAGACGGCATTGCCATCTTTTGGTGATTTGTACCACTACACTGAGTTATGTAAGACTCTGTATAAGAACTCTTTTGTTCTCAAACTGATGACTTTACAGAATTGTATAATGTTATCTTGGACCATGGAGCCACCTCTAATTTAGCTAATAGGGCTCATCTCTGTAACTAGAAACATTTCTTACATAACTCAGTGTAGTGGTACAAATCACCAAAAGTGTGAGAGGGTCTATGTGTACATTAAAGTATGGCAAGTATTCTGACAGTGTGAGTAGATAATCAGGGTTGCCATCAATAATATCTGCATCCAGAAGGGGGACAGGGGGTTATAAGAGTATGTCCAATAACAGTCTTCTGGTGGGGAATAAAACAAAAATTGGGGTAATCAATAGCACAGGTAACCGATCCATATGTGTAAGATTTATAATTCGTGACCATGCAGTACTTGCCATCAGAATTATACTGTGAGCACACAGTAGGCAGTCTCCACTTTTGCAACTGGACAGGGCAGGTGTAGGTTGTCTTTGAAATCCATGTTGACAGGCGATGAACCTCCTCACAATAGGATTGGTAGAGATTATCCGGAGCCAAAGTCGAGGCAAAGGAGTCGGTGCCATTTACGGTGATGTCATCATCCATAGTGAAAGTCCAATCAATGCTGTCTGGAGAGTAACCACAAACAGGTTGAATAACATCAAATACATCACATCGGCACAAATAAATATATTGCTTTTTCGCACAGCAGTCCGTGTGCGGAGCCACCCAGGCATCCAGGAAAGAATGATAAACCAAGAGAGGTGGTAGACCCAGGCGTTCTCTGTAGATGTCTTCATCCAAATGCCCAATGGAATGGACCAGTGCAAGCTTGTCAAACAAAGCTGTAGTGGGATCAAAGCATGGTAAGGAGACAGTGAAAGAAACAAACATGGTATCTGTTATGGAACACTTCTTAGCAGCAAAACAAGGACCAGTATTAGGGTGTCTGGTCACAAACCCCAAATTCCTAGCTGTGGAGAGAGGAATAGTTAAAGTCTGTTGCATACACATGGAAACACAGCTAGTGGTTTTACATCTTGGACAATACCATTTGGAGATGTGTCTATCATGTATAATTTCAGGTATTCTTCCTGGGAGGGCAGTGGCTGTTAGACCACTACGGGGACCAGGGGTATGCTTTGGACATTCCAAAAGCTGCTTGTCAGTGGATGGTAATACAGAGAGGTACATGGCTGCAGAAGCCATGTGGTGTATAGCACAGAATTTCCAAGCAGAATCTCTGGACAAAGAATTACAGTAAGAAGGATCTATTAAGGCAGTTATTTTGTACAAACCAGAATGTCTTAAAGCAGTTTGTAACAAGGACAGTGAACCGTTTGGGGATAATTTAGCAGTGGGCCAACCTTGGAAAGTTCCTTTGGAGAGTTTGGCCACAGCGAGAATTTGTCCTTGTGAAGTGGTTTGCCACTTAATTTGAAGGGTAGATTTATCAGGAGCAACAACCGAGGCAGTGAGGTAAGCATCAGAACCTTCCTGGACAGTGATCATACTATCTGGTATATTGATGGATACTCCCTCTGGAGGAGGTGCTGGAGGATCGAGGTGTCATAGGAGGTCTGGTACCGTGCCTTGGATGCAGGGGATGACTCCTGAGAGGAACAAGATAGCCATCTTGTCAGTGTATCTGAAAAGGAAGATCAAAGATTAGTATGTTAGTGCTATTCCACCCAATGGGGTGAGGAAAAGTCATTTAAGCTCCTTTATACAGTTTCAGCTGGTTTGCATGTAACCATTTGTCAGTCAGCTTGTTGTTGTGGAGGAGTCTAACTTGATAGACTGCCTGACTGAGCTTGTTGACAATAGGGTATGGGCCTTCCCACTTGTTGGAGAAGGAGTGGGTGGGATGTGCAAATCGAAGTCACATTACCTGACCTCCAACTTGCCAATCCACTTCTTGTGCATGTTTTTCAAACTGTATTTTGGATTGTTGCTGGGCCTTGCCCATGCAGTTGGCAGCATACAAGTGTGTGTGTATGATGTCTTTCCTAAGTTTTTCCACATATTGGTCCACAGACACATGGTCTTCAGTGGGGGTGTGTAGGTCAAACAACAGATGTTCAGGTAATCTCATCTGTCTACCAGTCATCACCTCAAAGGGTGTGAGCTGGGTGGTGGCTGAGGGTGTCTCCCTGATTGCAATAAGGAGTAACAGCAATAGGGAATCCCAGGTTTTGGGATTGTCCTCAATGAATTTGGAAAGCATTTGCTTAATCCATCTGTTGGCTCTCTCTACTTGACCTGAGGATTGAGGGTGGTAAGGTATGTGGAACTTCTGTTGAACTCCAAGGAGTTCAAGAGATTCTTTCATCAACTCACCTGTAAAACTGGTTCCTTTGTCAGACTCTACCTTGAGAGGTAGACCCCACCTGGAGAAAATCTGTTCCACCAGGATTTTGGCAGTAGCTTTCGCTGTACATGACTTAGTGGGGAAAGCTTCTACCCACTTAGAGAAAAGGTCAGTTACCACAAGAGCATATTTATTATTTCTGCTAGTGTTGGTCAGAGGGCCAATAAAATCAATTTGAATGGCATGCCAAGGGCCAGAATGTCTTTGTGGTAAGAGTTTGGCATTTCGTTTGGTAGGGATGGGGTTGTTTTGTGCACAAACGAGACAGTTGTCTATATACTGTTTAACATCTTTGGTGATACCAGGCCACCAGACGATAGTCTTGAGTCATTGGAGGGTATTTTCTGCTCCCTGGTGTCCACCAGTAGGGGTATCATGCACTTGGTGCAAAAATTCAGGTCTTAAATGTCTGGGGACTACCCACAACTTAGTGGTGGAGTCATCTGGTTGGAACCAAATGAGCTTGTCATCTGGTGACAAGCGCAACTTACCTTCATGCCTCTGGGTGGACCTAGCTAACATGTTACTGATACAGATTCAGGGTCAATATAATACCATTTTGATTCCTGATTCACATGTTGCGGCAACGATATTTGCCAATGACAAAGAGTATGACGTTATAGATTTATTCAAGAATCATGAACTTTTCCCAAAGCTCCTACCTATTTTGCAATGACATTTGGAAGCGTTTGCAGTCAACAAGCATTCTACCACATGGTTGTACCTGGCTATAACATATTCAGAAGAGACAGGGCAGGTAGAAAGGGAGGATGAGTGGCACTTTGTGTGGAAGATGACATAAAGGCCACAGAGATCCAGGAGGAACAAAATGGGGGAGAGATACCGTGGGTTAAGCTGGAAAGGAAAATGGTGCCAGCCATCTGCACAGATGTGGACTACAGACCATCAGCCCAGGATGAAGAAACAGATAGGGAGCTGATGCTAGCCATCCAAAGGATGGCAGACAAGTGTGAGGTAGTGCTAGTTGGAGGCATCAATATTCCAGATGAAGACTGGAGCATCCTAACAGATGCATCAACCAGGAGCAGATTTATCCTGGACTCCCTTCAAGGTGCAGTCCTCAAGCAACTGGTCATGGAACCAACTCGGCAGAAAGCAATACTGGACCTTGTCCTCAAAAACAGGGACAATGTGATGAGGGTAACGGGGGGAAGCACCAGAGGAACAGTGACCACCAGTCATTGTGGTTTAAAATCACAGAAGGAGCAAAACCAAGCCACACAAAAACACATATCCTGAATTTTAGGGAGGCAGATCTTGGGAAAATGGGGAGATGCTTGAAAGAGGCATTAAGGGAAATGGGGCTGGAATCAGAGGTTGAGGAACAGTGAGCATTATTTAAAACAGGAATTATGAGAGCAATGTAATTATGCATTAAGCAGGTTATCAAGGGGAAAAGGAAGAGGAGGCCATTATGGTTTTCCAAGGAGGTAGCAGAGAAAGTGAAAGCTAAAAAGGTTGCATTCAGGCAATACAAAAAGACACAGGCAGAAGGATATAGGGAGAAGTACCAGGAGAAGAAAAGGGAGGCAGGAAGGTCAGTAAGGGAAGCCAAAGCTCAAACAGAAGAGCACATTGAAAAATCAGTGGGTAGAGGGAACAAAACCTTTTACAGATACATAAGTGAAAAAAGAAAGGCAAAAGGAGGGATAGTGAGACTGAAGGGGGAGGATGGGGCCACGTGGAGGATGACAACAGTAAAGCTGACATACTGAACAGGTATTTCTTCTCAGTCTTTACTGAGGAAGAGGAGGGTAATGGGCCTGAAGGGAGTACAAGGGGTAGGAATGATGCAGAAATAGACACAAGTCCCTTTACACGAGAACGGGCCTGAAGGTACTGGAGTAATTAGAGTTGATAAAGCAATGGGGCCAGATGGGGTGCACCCAGGGTCCTTAAAGAACTAAGAGGTGGTGGCTAAACTCTGGCTATCCTGTTTAGCCAATCACTGGAAACAGGAGGTACCCAAAGACTGGGGACAGCAGATGTGAGCCCTTATACAAAAGTGGGAACAAAGAGGAAGCAGGAACTACAGACCAGTCAGCCTCCCTCAGTAGTGGAGAGATCATGGAAGCACTACTGAAGGAGAGATTGGTGGAACATCTGGTTGTCAATGGACTACAGGACCCAAGTCAGCATGGTTTCACCAGGAGGAGGTCATGTCAGACCAACCTCATTGAATTTTTCAACTGGGTGACTAGGAAGGTGGATCAGAGGAGGGCAGTGGATGTGGCCTATCTGGACTTCAGCAAGGCCTTTGACACTGTGCCACATAGAAGGCTATTACACAAACTGGGGAATATGGGTGTGGGCAGGACAGCAGTGCTGTGGGTAGGTAACTGGCTAGGTGGCAGGACACAGAGGGTGGTGGTAAATGGCTGTCACTCCATAGAGTGAAGAGTGACCAGTGGGGTACCACAGGGATCAATGCTGGGACCAGTCCTATTCAACATCTTCATCAGTGACATCACACAGGACCTAGAAGGCAGAATTTCCCTGTTCACTGATAACACAAAGCTCTGTAACAGAGTGGACACACCAGAGGGTGTAGACAGAATGAGAAGGGACCTGCAGAAACTTGAAGAACGATCGGGGTTTGGCAGTTGAAATTCAATGCAAAGAGGTGCAAGATAATGCATATTGGGCACAGAAACCCTGGCAAAATATATCAGTTGGGGGTGAGGATACAGCATGCACCAAGCAGGAAAGGGATCTTGGGTTATCATCTCTGATAACCTCAAGGTAGGGAAACAGTGCGACAAGACAGCAGGTAAAGCAAATAGGATGCTGGAATGCATAGGCAGGGGCATCACCAGCAGGAAATGGGAAGTCATAGTTCCACTATACAAGACACTAGTGAGGCACCACAGTACAGTGTACAGTTCTGGAGACCTTACCTATGTAAGGACATAGACAAAGTAGAGAAGACTCAGAGGAGTGCAACAAAGATGGTACATGGATTGTATCACAAGTCCTATGAGGACAGGTTGAAGGACTTGAATATGTACTCCCTGGAGGAGAGGAGGGAGAGAGGGAATATGATAGAGACATACAAGTATCTTACATGGAGGAACAGGGTGCAGGAATGCACTATTTATAAGTGAAAAAGATGTTCCAGAACTAGAGGGCATGGTATGAAGTTGGAGGGAGGATGATTTAGAGGAAACATGAGGAAGAATTTCTTAACAGAACAGGTGGTGGACAAGTGGAACACCCTGCCAGAGGAAGTGGTGGGGGCTGAAACAATCACAAGATTTAAGAATGAATGGGATAGACATAAAGGAATTCTGGAGGTCAGGGGTGAGGGGCAACAGACTTCTAGGAAGATATAAAGTGAATTTACAATCTCAAATGGACAGATTGGGTGCGCCGTAGGCCCTTACCTGACAACACTGTCTATGTATCTATGGCAAGTTTTTCAGGGTGCTTTAAAAACTACAAGGATACAAGGCACCCAATAATTGCCATACAAAAGAACAATATACAGAACAAGACATGTAAATAATGAGTGCAACAAGTTTCTGTGGTACAAAGCATGAATAAAATTTCAAGAGAAAACAAGCCCATTGAATTAACCCACTTTATAAAATGGGCATGTAAAAAGAAGCATCATGATTGGCCAGAAAGGAAGTGTCAAATAGGTATTACACATAGGGAAAAAGAAGAGCAGGCAAATAAATCAATGCACCCAAATGGAATGTTAAGATGTGTCAGTGGAAAGTTAAATTTTTAAAGGCCGCCATTGTTTTTAGTCTCAGTAAGCGAGGGAGTGAATGTCATGCTGACAGTCCCACTCCAAACCTCGTCTCCACTAGAAGTCAAAATCGGAGAGCAGCAGCATGCCAGCGTTTTATCCTGCATAAAGCATTCTTCTAGTTCGGCAAGACTGAAGCATGCTGCCACACGAAACTGGAAATAGACCAGAACGGGGTGCCGTCTCATAGTAAATTGTGCTTCCATCCCAGTACATTTAACTAAAACAACAAAAACAAATCTGCATCCCCTATTCCTTTTTTTTTTAAATTGCGAAAGTGGCGCAACCTGTCGAGGAGAACCTGTTACTTCCTCTCCTAACCACAATTGTTCTCTCGATCGGGACATGGGGTTTGGGGGGGTACAACAACAGTACTAATGTTAATGTGTCAGAAGACAATGATGTCATCATTTAGTAGGCGGAAAGACTATTTTATCTCAAATTAACACAATGATTTCAGTGTTTTTTCAGTTCAGTAATATTTTTTAAGGTGACAAATATTAAAAAAAAGAGAACCTTTTTATAAGCGCAATAAAACTCTCCAGGGTATGTGTGTTGAAAGATATTAGCCACTTCCGGGGCTGAAGGCACCAGGGCCTCTTGCCTTACTACGCCCCTGGGCATGTGGTAATATCTGTTCAATGCACGCCATGTTGTGTCTTATTGCTCACATATCAAAGATAATATAAGCAAGGCTTGCTGCTAAATGACAGCCACACAGGCAGACTGACACTTCAGCTCATGTATCACATCCAACTAACGTGACTTTCAATGAAAAATGTTGGCAAGTGGAAACGTGGATGATTCTGCCACACAATAGTCTATAGGTCCTTCAGAAACAGCTGCATGTAGGTATTTAAAGAAACCCAGATCCCCACAGCACTGTTTGGTGGCAAGAGTGAAGGGCTGCTATCTCCATCACTCACTAGCTAACAGACTGACACACCTACAGGCACCAGCACTATCCCAATATGTTTGCTATACAATTTGCAAGCAAATATAAACCAAAACACTATACTAATGGTACTGAGCAATGACAAGATGTCCCAAACCAAAGCGGTACCCAACAGGAAAGTGGGTTCACTGCTAGGCCATCCTTTGTAAAAAAAAAAATGCTTTCAAATCATGTTGGGATACATCATATGAAATCTTAATGTAAATCTGTACTTGTTCACAGTACTAGAATTTGATTAAAGTAGCGATGTTATGAGAAGTGCTGAGCTATCCATATCAGTTTGCCCCCATTTATTCAATCTTCTGTACATTTTTTTTTAAATGTTTTCTTCAGTACATCTTTTGGATTGTGGGGACGTACTGAATGCCAATTTGCTTCATCAGCAACAAGGGGCATCAGAGAGCAATTATGCTTAAAAAAAAAAGTGTTAAGGAGATTGAATAAATCAGTGCAAAGTGAGAAAAATAACTTAGCACCTTTCATTGGCATTGGTATTTTAATCAAACATTTGTACGGTGTGACCTGCAGAGTATGATAGCATTTACATTTATATGGCACTTTTCATATAATGTATCCCAAAGTGAAGGAAAAGCAATTTATTTACAAAGAATAGCCTAGCTAAGGTGACACATCTAATTTCCTGTTGGATACTGCTTCTGATTGGGACAGCTTGCTCTCTCTCAGTACCATTGGTACTTTGGTTTATATTTACTTGTAAATAGCATGAGCAATCACTACCAACCACAGCAAATCAAGAGAGGATTATACAATGAAACCTCATGTTACAAACCTTCTATACCTTTTCATCACAGAAACATTGTAGTTGACATGAGATGCATGAGAATCAAAGGCAGGTTCCATGAAGGGAAGTTTGTAGAACTCATACACTGTACAAGAATATAGATACTCTCTAATGGGTCTGATTTGTGTAACTCTCCAGTGCTTATGCATTTATTCTAAAGCATAAAACCCAGTGCAAATCATCATGGAGATGCCAGTCTTTCTGCAGTGAGTAAGCAGAATATGAATTGCCACACTTAAATTTAAATGCAATACTATTTTGAGTCCATGTACTACCATTAATAGGAGTACATAATGTTCCAATAAATGCAAAAGTAATCTTTCTCATTTTGCTTTATATTCATTTTTTCCATTTCCATTGTGGGACCTTACTGAGTTGTAATTCATTTGATTACCTATAGACAACAGCATTGAGCAAACAACTTATGTATTCACTGCCAGCCACAGAGAATCAATACATTATTCTAAACGTAATGCTGTGTTATAATCTCTTCATGCCTGTTGATTGCAGACACATTAGAGTTGACATGACATGCATGAGAAGCAATGGCAGTTTACAAAAATGGGAAGTATATAGAGTCCATAAACAATGCAAGGAGACAGCTAATTTCCAAGCTGTTTAGTTTTTGAAACACTCTCCAATTCATAAGTATGTAGTATGAAGCAAAAAAGAAAGGGCAGGGCATCTTGCATATGCAAACCCTTTTAGGGGGGAGGTGAGTTGTGTAAGAAATTTCTTCACAGGCACTACATTCTGCTGTCCATGTCACCACTCAGAGCCCACCACAGTTAACTCAGAAACACTAATTGTAACAATGGGCACTATGTACTATTGGGCTGGAGTGGCTACATGTGCGTATCTGGGGTGCCTAACCACTCCACATCCACTGCATCCCCCGTATAGCATTCAGGAAGGGGGGTGCAGACCCACTGCACCCATTCCCCCACATCTGCAGACAGCTCCATGCAGGGGGCATTTCAAGGGCATGCCAGCACTATGTGGGATTCACTATCCTCCGAGTGCTGGCTGCATGGGTTCAGTGCATGGCACAGGGTAACCAGGGCTGACCCTGCCGTAAGCCACTGCATGCACCCATAGACACAGGCTGTCAGTTGCTGGAGGACCAGGACTAGACTCCATGCTGCCCCTGACCAGTGGGAAGCAGGAGGTGGCAGGGGCAGCTGGATGGAAGAGCACCAGGTGAGACGAGGTGTGGTGGCATTGGTACATAATGTTGCTGCATGGGTCAGGTTGCCTCAAGTCAGCATGCACAGCCCTGGACCCATGCCAACCATTGCGTGGGATCCACTACTGTTCCCCAGGGAACATCCCATTGGATGCCCGCCCAGGAGGGCGACGCCTCCCCCCACTGCCCTGCAGAGTCCTGTGCACTGGGGGGGAGGAGCTGCAGACAGGTGGCCAGCATTGGTGAATGCTGGCATGTGCACACCTGTCTATGGGGCATAGGGGTGCATGTGGGGTATGCAATTTTTCCATGTTCCCCCCACCCGCTTAGTGAATAGCACCCAATGATCTTTAAAATCTGCACAAAAGAGTATGCATGCATGATATGAGCTGATGCATGCAAGGTTTCTGACATACAAACTGCTCAAAAGAGAAGACAGATAGTTTCCAGTTTGTGTTTTTCCAGAAACACAAATACTGTATAATCAAAGTTCTCAAAGTCATACCAGGTAAGCAAATGTTTGTGTGTGTGGGCACGCAAAGCAAAGCAAATTTTATTTATAAAATGCTATTACAAATTGACCATTGCATTGTACATAAAAAATTAAAAATAAAACATAAATATCACAAAACATATACTGAAAATCAGATAATACAAATAGCAGGACATTCAAGCATCAACGAATGCAAGATTAAAATGATGTCTTTAAGGAAGATTTAAAGGCCTCAATAGATGAGCACTCCCTAATCCAACAAGGTAGAGAACTCCAGAGGGTCGGGGCTGCAAAGGCAAATGATCTAGCTCCACAGGTAGTCAAATGGACCCTGGTAATCTCAAGCAACCCTTCGTCAGTGGAACAGAGTGAACAAAGGGGAGGCGGTAGTGGAAAAGGAGATCTTGAAAATACCATGGTCCCTGTCTGTGTTTAGGCCTTATAGGTCAGTAATCTGAATTTGAAGGTGATACTCCACCAGTAGCCATTTCAGGCTGCAGAGCACAGGACTGACATGGCAAGAACTCAATAAGCCAGACAACAACCTGGCAACCGCATTCTGAACCAACTGCAGGTAGCGAAGGTCCACCCCTGGCAGCCCTATGTATAGGGCATTGCAGTAATTAAGGCATGAGGTCACAAAGGTGTGGATCAGAGTCAGAAGATCATCAGGGAGGACTAGATGTTTTATCTGGCCAATGTTCCTCAGATGGTAAAAAGAGGTCTTGATGACTGCCAACACCTGAGACTTAAGTGTCAGTTCGTCATCAAACACAACACTCAGATTCCACACCTGACAGCTGGTTACCTCCTAGCCAAAGCCCAGAGGACTGCCCAGACAATGACCCCTCAACCCAATGATCTGGGTCCACAACCAACACCTCAGTCTTATCCAGGTTTAACCTGATCCAATTGGCACTCATCCAATCTTGAATCTCAGAGAGGCAGTTATTAAAGACTGAGAGCATCATTTTGTTTGGGTACAATGGACATGTACAGCTGAGTATCATCTGCATAGCAGTGAAAACTCAGCCCGTACCACCTTATAATGTCTACCAATGGCAACATATACACTGCAAGCAACATGGGTGAGAGCACAGAGCCCTGCGGCACCCCACATGGCAGGGAGTGAGGGGGCTGAGGAAAAAAACAAACAACACCACTTTCTGCATCCTGCCCATGAGAAAAGATTGAAACCATCTGAGGACTGTACCAGACAGTCGACAGAGAAGTCTCAGGTACTCTAGCAACACCCCATGGTCCACGTTGCCAAATGTTGCAAAGAGATAAAGGAGGACTAAGATGGAATGACTCCTTTGCTCTCTCGCAGTCAGGAGATCATTAAGTACCCGAACTAACACTATCTCAGTACTATGCCTCTTCCTGAAAACAGACTGGAGAGGATCATAGATATCGTGGGTGGTAAGATGCTCCTCAAGCTGCAAACGACTGCCTTCTCTATAACCTTGCCTACAAAAGGCAGGTTTGAGACAGGCCCATAGTTTGCAAGACAGTTGGGATTGAGAGGTTTTTTTTCAAAAGGAGGCATACTACTGCCTCCTTCAGGGTGTCCAGAAACACTTCAGTCTCTAATGAACACTCCACAATCTCAGAAAAGACTGGTCCAATAACCCCTATGCACCCCGCTAGAAGGCACCTTGGACCAGGGTCCAAACTACAGTAAGTCGGTTGCAGGCCCTGGGTAATCTTCACAACATCCTCGATCGCCAATCAGTCAAAGTCAGACCAGACAGACTGGGTGGCTGTAATCTCCCACCAATCACCACTCTGCCCGTTTGAGTTAGCTGTGTAGATCTCTGACCTGATGCTGCCAATCTTATCCATCAAAAACTTGAGTGAACTCATCAGACTTCTTCTGTGAAAAGGCTCCCCAATTCTGGATACAGGCTGGATTGCACAGCCTGTCCACAGTATGAAAAAGCTGAGCCAGTTGATTTTGTGCCAACACAATCTCCCTGGACAGGAACTCTGCCTTCTTGTGGGTGGCTGCAGATTGATAATCCTTATAATGGAACATCAATCAAAGTTTGTCATCAGTCAAACCAGATTTCCTCCATCATCGCTCCAAAGTTTGTCATCAGTCAAACCAGATTTCCTCCATCATCGCTCCAACCTTCTCCTCACTCTCCTCAACTCCTCAAAGTCACATCTAACCAAGGGGACCAAGGGAGAAAAATGTGGAGACGAACCCGGACAGGAGCTATGGAATCCAGAGCCACCACCATAGCCTTACTATAGGCTAATAGAAGCCTCTCTGGATCCATGGTAACACTCAAACTCCCCAATAGGTCCAGAACTGCCATAAGACCATCAGGGGTCAAACCTCACAAAGGGTGGTACCAGACCATCACCATAGGGGCAGGTCTATTGGGAGCCCCATGAAATTGAACCCTATAGTGTAGTGATCAGACCATCTGACAGGTTCCACCACATCTGAGATCTCCATCCTCAGCAGAAACACCAGATCAAACAAATGACTGAGTGAGTTGGCTGCAGAGGAAATCACCTGTGTAAAGCCCAACAAAATCATCAGTTGCAGGAAGTCTTGTACAAAATGCGAGAGTTCATTGTTGACCCAGGCATTGAAGTCCCCAAGCACCAACCACCTGGGGCACTCCAACACCATCTCGATGATGAAGTCTGTGACTTCCTATAGGAAATCCTTCTCGCCCTTGGGTGGGCAGTAGAAGAGATGTATCCTACAACCCACACCTGCACCCACAATACTTTCAAAGGATCTAGTGACTCCAACTGGCATGTCTAAAAGGCCCAGTTCTAATTTAAAACAGATGGCTACCCACCAGCCCCTATGATCCAACCTCGGGCGATGTATCACCAAGTACTCTGCTGGAACATGTGTGCATGTGTGCATGTGTGTGTATGTGTGTGTGTATGTTTGTGTATGTGTGTGAGAGAGAGCCATAAACAAACCTGTAACCATTGCAATATATCGGGCACATGAAAAAAGCTTAAAAAAGGTACTGCACATGCACATAAGGGTAATTTTTAAAAGGTTAACAATACTTTATTTTAAACAACTTTCTTCACATGACTTCAAGACCACCATTTTGAGAAAAGATCTGACAAATCTGATAGTTTATATTTCTAAATCTTTACTGCTTTCAGCAACAGCTGTAACAGTAGCTTAAAAACATTTGTCATCATGCATACTCTTTTGTGCAGAATTTAACACATTCTTGGCAATAGGACCTCTAAATAACAAAGGGACTAGAGACAATGGGCCAATTTTCAAAGAGCCCCTAGAGTTACACAAATTGCATCACTCCAGGGCTGAGAGAAACTTCAAGTGATCCAGGGACCCTGTGCCTTATTTTATAAAAATCAGGGTTCCGAAGCCAAACTCCCCAGGATTGCCACAAGTTGACAATGGCACCAAACAGGTAGTGCATCTGTGGGAATTGCTGCAGGGATCTGCCCCCCCTGCCTGGCACAATACTTGCTTGGGCTGAGAAGTGGTGGGGAGAATCTGTAGGACAGAAGTGGGCGATGTGCAGAAGGGGTACAGGAAGTGCCAAGGGAGAGTTGGGAATACAGCTGGGCAGCAATGGGAATGAAGGCACCCAGCACGGTGTGTTTGTATTGTACTGAATGTACAGTATATTCATTATACTGCATGTACAGTGTAGTTCTCCTCCATGGTGGTTTATTGCCCCCCCCCGATCCCAATGTCCTCAGTTAAAAATGACAAAACATTCCTGGTGGACAACTGCCCCCCCCCAATACCCATTCTCTCCCAATAGCATTCCACACAACATTCCTCAGTGGTCTAGTGAATCCCTTCACCCCCATCCCAGTAGGCAGTGCCCCACCACTCCAGTCCTTTCCATCCCAAACTGCAGATGATGACTGGCACAGCCCTCTACTCACCACAATGGCTAGCTACCTGACTGATCTCTCACTAAGGGTGTACTGTATACAGTACATGCACAGTCAGAGATCAGTCAGGCAGGTGGTGATTAGAGGGTTATGACAGTCACCAGCTGGGGTTCAGGATGAGGGGAGCGGGGTGGAGGGGCACTGTCTGCTGTGTTGGCTGGTCCACTAGACCACCAGGGAATGTTGAAAAAATGCTATTGGGAGAGAGAGATCAGAGATTGGGGGGGGGGGCCTAGTCCACCAGGGATGTTGTGTCATTATTTTTGGGGGACATTAGGATCAGAAGGGGGGAACTGCTAGACTACCAGAGATGTTTTTTACTTTCTATGGGGACATCAGGATTGGAGGTGGGCTCAACCGTCAGGAAAGATGACTCTACTGTATATACAGTACAATGAATATACTGTACATACAGTACAATGAATATACTGTACATACAGTACAAATGCAAATGCACCTTGCCAGGTGCCATCACTCCTGCTGCTGCTCAGCTGTCTCCTCAACCCCCATGACACCTTCTGTGCCCCTTCTGCACTCAAATGCCTATTGTCAGATCTCCTCCGACTGGCTCAAACCACTTAGACCACCTCCTAACTGACCTAAGTGGTGCCTTTGCTTCATCCATGGCGGGGCTTGTAAAATCCCAAATAAAGAAATGTTGAAGCCCTGCCATGGCGCAAGCCCCCTTGTGACCTGGCACACCTGGTTGTTTGCCATAACCATGGTGAAAGGAGTCTTTGGTGCCGCCAATATTAGGTTTGATGCAGGCTGCTTTAGAAAATCGCGTTTGACACAAGTGTGACACAAGTCACGACTTGTGTCACACTCTTTTGATGCAAATCCCTTGCGTCATTCTCACACATTTGAAAATCAGGCCTCAAAACTTTTAAATGCCACCCATTTTTAGAGTCAGATCCCTGTTGAGTTTACTTTATTCACCCCCTCCCCAAATAAAAGGCCACAGGAGCAGATTTTTTTTTCAGGTGTGCTGTTTTTTCCAACAGTTCTTATATAATGTATGTTCAACTGGTTTCCAAACTAGTCCCATGACCAAAGGGGAAAGTTTTGACTCTCTGCAAGGGGGGCATGAGTTAGGTGAGAACAGAGCAGACTGAATGAACATTCATCATTTTCTATCTGTAAAATATGTTCTGTTTCTATATTTCTCACCTCTCAGTCAGATTCTGATTAGTTGAGCAGCAGGGCATTAACAACTATTAACACCCATGCTGCCAAGAACAGAAAGTGACAGAGAAGTTATTTTTTTTATATTAATTCTGTTAGTCACGACTGGGGCCAAGCACCTTTGGGCTTCTCATTGGATAATGGTGTCACAGATAACACATGCATCGAACTATGTGCCCAGCAAGTGATAAATGACACATGGGTAGGCTGCAGTCTTGAATCAAGTGAACGTTTCAAATCATGTTACGTTTTACTCATTTCTAGTGAATAAGAAGATACTGAGGGTTGGATTTTGAATGGTTCTTTTTTCTGCAATTGGGATCAGTACTTTTTTGGGAGGCATATAATGAGGTGGCCATACACCATTTGTGCTAGCATATGACATTTTGCCTTTTTTCATTGTCAGTGGCTATGTAGTTCTGACCCTCATACACACAATGTTTTATCATTTGTGATCACTGGACATTATTTCTCCTTCAAATCAACATACAGAGAACTCATTTGCTTAATCAATTATTTAAATAGGCCCTACTGATCAAAGTTTACAATCTTACAGGCTCATGGAGAACTGTACCACCTGTCAAAGTCCTATACCTAAGTGCTGAAGTTGTTCTCTGCACTGCTAATACTCGTGTTTGTGACCTGTTTACAACAACAGTAGTGTGATGTCTCTTTCAGAGTATGCAGTTTTTCCCTTTGTGTATCTGTCTTTATCCAGCAGCACACAGCTGTCTGGTTGGGTAGTATGTCCTTTTCTTTTTTGTAAGTTCCTCAGTAAGTTACACATTCACCTCTGGGGCCAAAAGACTGGAAAGACATAGGATCAAATCAAACATCAGGACCTTGTCTTAATATCAAATACTGACAATGTAATTCAGCTCTTGGAGGAGGGAAGATAGTGCGCTATTGAGGTGCTGTCCATTAGAGAAAATGTTAAATCAAGTTTCTTTCTGTTTATGTCTGGTTTCTGTCCAGATGGAAGTTAAAGATCCCATAGAACTTATCACAAGAGCAGGGGAGTTTCTTCGTTGTCCTGGCCAGCATTCTGACAATCAACAAAACAGATCAATGTAATGCACACTCACAGACACACCAGAAAGCAAGCTGCAAGAGCTCAGTGTGTTTTTCCTGGTCAAACATTACATACTGTATTAATAAAATAAAATATCACTGCTAAAAGTCATAAAAATGTATCAAATATGAATGTGGCACAGTCATGATCCTATACTTAGGGCTGAGAAGCCTGTTTAAGGTTAAACCTCAAATTGTGCACTTTAATAACTTTGCAGTCGATCAATGGATTTGCATAACATTTTGTATGATCTGTCCTGTTAGGCAAGTTTCATTCTGGTTGGATGTGCTGATTCCAAGATCCAGATATTGTAAAATAGTTAAAAGTCACCACTTTTTGCAGTTTTTTTCTTCATCGTCTTACACCCAGATGGTGTGGAATTTTGGTGTGATTTTTTTATGGTAGAAAGAACTTGGGTAACAGAACTGCCAGTGTTTTTTTTTAGTGCAAAAATATTAACCTGTTGCAATGTTATTCAGTTTTAAATTCCCATTATTTCATACTAACATGCTAACATACTAATTGCCAGCAGATTAGGCCTTATGTTCTATTGAGTCTGCTCGAACCTCAGATCACATGTTGGGAACCGCCCCCCCCATGTACTAGAAACCCCTGTCATCCCTCCCCACCCCTCTGGGTCAGGCTCTCATCTGATACATCCCTTTTCTGTATCTGTACCACCCTGTTTTGAAGCCCTCCACCATGGTAATCTGAACCAGCTCTCCAGGCAGCACATTCCAAGGATCCACCACCCTCTCAGTGAAAAATCTCCTCCTTATCCCCCCCCCATCCTTCCACCTTCCAACTTTAAACCATGGCCTCTGGTGATACCGCCCTCCTTTAGTCTAAAGATTCCCTCCATGTTTACCCAATTTATTCCCTTGAGGTACTAGAAGACCTTTATCATGTGCCCCCATCTCTCCTCTCATCCAATGAAAACAGGCCAAGCTTCTCAAGTCTGTCCTCATACGTCAAATCCCCCAGTCCACATATCATCTTGGTAGCCCTCCTCTGTACCCTCTCCAGGAGCAGTATGTCCCTCTTCAAGTGTGGTCTCCAGTACTGTACACAGTACTCAAGGTGTGGTCTAACCAGTCCATTGTACAGCAGCAGTATCACTTCCCTGCTGCTAGAGGTGATCCTCCTTACGATGCATCCCAACATCCTGTTTGCTTTGCTAGCTGCTCTCCTGCACTACTCAGAGTCATTTATACATGCATCTACCATTACCCCTAGGTCTTTTTCCCCTGTTGAGGCCTCCAGACCCTCTCCTCCCAAGGTGTACCTGTGCTTAGGGTTCCCCCACCCAAGATGTAACACCTTGCACTTGGTGATATTGAAATTTAATTTCCAGGTGTGAGCCCACCTTTCCAGGGTGTCCATGTCCCCTTGTAAGGCCAACCTCCCCTCTTTCCTCTCTACTACTGCTCCCAACTTGGAGTCATCAGCGAAGAGACTCATTTCACATCCTATACCCACCCTGATGTCAGATATGTATGCATTAAACAGAATCGGACCCAGAACTGAGCCCTGTGGTACCCCACTACCTACCCCTCTAGAGTTTGAGAGCTCCCCAACAACCACTACTCTCTGTGTGCATCCATCTAGCCAGTATCCTACCTATCTAACCATCAATGGGCCCACACCCATCCCTGTCAGTTTCTTCACTAGACCATTGTGGGAGACCGAGTCAAACACCTTGCTGAAGTCTAAGAATAGTACATCCAGAGGCTTTCCCCTGTCCATTTCCAATGTTACCCATTCATAGAACTCCACAAGGTTGGTTTGACATGATCTACCTGTCACAAACCCATGTTGCCAACTATCCAGACCTCCCACCTCCTCTAAGAATACCCCCAATCGTTCCTTCAGTATATTCTCCATTAATTTTCCCACCACTGAGGTCAAACTGATGGGTCTATAGTTACCTGGTGCTTCCCTTGACCCCCCGTTATGGATTGGCACCACTTGTACCTCCTTCCAATTCCTAGATACTCTCCCTGTCTCAAGCGACCTGTTGAAGAGCTCCACCAGGGTTGCAGCCAGTACGTCCGTCATTTCCCATAGTACTCTCAGATGAATGCCATCTGGCCCAGAAGATTCAACTTTCTTTAGTGCCTTTAGGGTTTGCCACATCTGTTCGGTAGAGATAGCATCATCCATCCCCCCCACCTTACTGGCCTTTTTATCCTTATCCTGATGTGATACCCCTGGGATAACTCTCCCTCCCTTATGCTCCATTTCTGTTTCTTCCCTGATCCCACACACTACCACTTCTATCCCTACCATGCCTTGCTTTGTAAATATCCCATCCTCCTCCCTAGTGAACACCGAGGCCAAGTACTCATTTAATACCGCTGCCAGGTCCCTCGCCTCTTCCACTCACCCATCTTCTGATCTCAGTCTGCCGAGCTGACCCTTAGTTTTTCTCCGCTCCCCAATGTATCAGAAGAATCCCTTTTCCCCTCCCTGTATCCACTGTGCCAGCCATTGCTCTTTACTGGACTTTGCCCCCCTCACCAAATGGGTGACTTTTCTAGATGCAAGACAGTAAGTTTCCATTTCTCCATCCCCTCTCGTTGTTTTGTATCTTTGGTAGGCAACCTTCTTTTCTGTGACCACTACCTGAACTTCACTGGACCACCAGCACGGTTTATGTGACCTTGCTCCCTTACGCTTCACCTTAACGCAGGTCCTGACTGCCTCATGAAGTCCCCATTTTATGACCTCCCATCTCTTTTCCACATCTGTCATTGCTGTAATCCCCTTCAAGTGATCCTTGAGAATATTTTCCATGCCCATAAAGTCTGCCCCCCTGAAGTCCACTGCCACTGTCCTAGTTCTCGCCCCCCTCCCCCCATGCTTATTTGAAACCAGACAGTATTGTGGTCGCTACCAATCAGAGGATCCTCTACAACCAGGTCCCTTACCAGATCCCCATCTAAGACATGCCACTTCCTCATGGGCTCCATCACGTGCTGTGTCAAAAACACATCCTGCAAGCCATCCAGCAGCCTCTGCTCCTTGGCCACCTTAGAGGACATGGTTCCCCAGTTTGTACCTGGCATATTAAGGTCCCCCGTCAACACCACTCCCTCCCCTTTAGGTCCGCACTAGGCAATAATGTTGTCTAGTAAACCATCCCCAGAACATCACCCATCCCGGGGGGCCTATATGCTACACTCAGCTTGACCTTACCTCCTGCTCGTAAGGTGACCCATAAGGCCTCCACATTTCCCTCTGCCTCTTCTACCCTAGCAATTTCTATGCCTTCTCTATTGAACATAGCCACTTCTCCCTCTCTGCCCTCCTTTCTATCCTTCCTAAGCATAATGTACCTCTGCATGTTTAGGTCGCAATCATGGTTCTTGTTGGCCCACATTTCCGTAACCACAGCCACATCCACCCCCCCCCCAGCATGGCCTGGAACTCTGGCAACTTGTTTCCCAAGCTCCTGGCATTTACTAACACCACCCCCACCCCTTATCCCTGCCTCCCTTTACTCTAACACCACCCTGGTTCCTTATGCTTCCAACCCTCCTCTGCTCCTTCTGAAACCTCCCCTTGGATTTGAAAGCTACTTCCCTCATCTGAGGAGAGGGTGTCAGACCAGCTCTCCCTTATCCCTCCCCCCTCACAAGTTTAAACCCCACCTTTCATGAATGTAGTCCGCCACTTCCTGTTTAAGGACTTCCTTCCCTAATGTGGTAAGATGAAGCCTGTCCTTGGCATACAGTCCCTTATCCTCTCAAGTTCTTCCCAGTTCCCTAACACCCCCTACCCACTTTCTTCACCCCACTTCCTGAGCCAGCCATTAACCTCTGTGATCTTCTTTTTGTTCTCCACTGAGGTCGTAGGTACCGGCAATATTTCCAAAAAGGAAATGTTGCATCCATTATCCTGACAGACTCTGGCAAGTTCTCGGAAGCTTGCTTGGATTTCCAAAATGCTATGTCCCTCTATATTGCTAGTTCCCAAATGCACCAGGAAATCCAGTTTCCCACCACAGTCCCTAACCAGTTCATACACCATGAACTTTGCTCTGTGCACCGTCAGCCCAGAGATACTCACTACCTTCACCTGGCTATGGCATCCCACCCCGTCTCTGCCACTGGATACCCCTAATCACTGAGTATCCCAATAACAGAACCTTAACTCCACCATCATCCTTAAGGTTACCTCCACTATGAACTCTCAACCCCCCTCCCCCCCATTATCTGTGACCTCAATTTCATGGGAGTCTTCCTGCCTTATTATGAGAGACCCCCTTGTCACCCTCCCCTTTCTGCCTCCCTTATTATTTTGCCCACTTAATTCATACACCCTCTGACTGTGGGTCCCCTTTAACCCTATCTTATCCAAGCCATTTATCCTGGCACTGATCATGTCCCCTTCCCTAACACCATCTTCCTCACCCCTTGTAATAGTACTCCTAACTCCAGAGGCCCTCTTTAGGTCTCTATTACCTGTACCCACATCCTTCATACAGCTCCACCTCCTGAAGTGGGGTCCCTCCCCTGCATCCTTGTCTTCCAGTTTCTCTCCAGCCATGCTCTCCCCCCTCCTGTCTGCAGTATGTTGCATCTCCCCCATCTGTTTAACATTTAAGTTTCCCCTTCTCCCCCTGGGACTATTTCTATCCTTTCCATTGCCAACCTGTGAGGCCCTATGGGTATCCCTCTCCTTCCCCCCATCTTCTGGATCAATTTCCTCATTACCACCTCCCCCTTTCTCCCCCTGTAGGTTGCTTACTAGCTCAAATTTATTGGAACACTCTATGCCAGCCTCCATCAAGTGACCTGAATTTCCCCTGACTGCCCCTTTACACTACCCCTCTATCTCCCCCCTTGCACTGTCCTCCTTAGGAGCTCCCTTCCCACTGTCCGCTCTTCTAGGCTTCCCCACAACAGAACCTCCTGACACTTATCCCTCTACTCTCATACTCAGAATGTTTACCCCATAAGTTTTCCCCTTCATGTCAACATCCCTGTCTAAGGGTCCTCTATCCCTACTATCCCCCACTCCTGCTTGCTGAAATGTGACCTCCTCTAATTTCTGAACATTGCCCCAGCCTCCACTCCACCCCACCTGTCTGCCACCCATACACACTCCCCGTATCCTTGGCCACTCACCCCAACTCCCGAAGATTACTCCCTAACAAATATACTTCACTCCTGATCCGAGATAGCTGTCTACAGAGTGGACAGCCTCCATCTCTCCAGGCCCAACTGAGAATTATTGCCACCCCACAGCCTGTGCAGCCTACAACCTTCGGAAGATGCCTGCTGTGGTGGAAAGAGGCCACCCTGTTTGTCCCTCTCTATTTATAATGGGCACAAACCCCTTTTCCTGATCCCTTCCCCCGGAATACTAACCTTTCCTTTGGGAAGTCCATTTTTCAGGATAGAGGTAAAATGTTCGACAAAGGATTTGATCTCATGAAAACAGATTAATTCTTCCGAGATCAGTTCCTTTTTCGTGAGGGAAAATCCTTTTTTGCGAGCAACCATTTTGTGTTTTTTTTTTCCAGCAACTAGAAAGTGTGGAAAATACATTAAAATGTTGTCATTTTAAAAATTAGACACTAGAACCTAACTAAACGGGCCCTGTTTACCTAGATTCTGATGCTTGGTCCTCAAAATTAGGATCAGAATTACTTTGTCTTTGCACCCAAAATCCTTGGTGCCCATCTTAGCAAGAGGAGCCTTCCACCACATTCTCTGTATAAGAACAGTTGATTATTCTTGACTTATACAGCCACAGCTGAACTCCTGCTGCCAGCTGCAGTGTGAGCTGTGTGCTGCCCTGACATTTCCCTGGTGTTTAGTGGCACCCCCTACACATACACACACATACACACACACACACACACACACACACACACACACACACACTGTCCACAATATCTTCCTTTGTGTTCTAATAGTACCCTCATCCTCCAATCACCATCCCAGTTGTTTTTTAGTGAGCCCCCCCAATCATGTGTCCTCATTTAGAGTGGCATTCATTTGATCCTGCTATTATTATCTGTTCCGCAAAGCCAGATATGGAAGATCGGAGAGACTCGATCAGGGCTAGAAAGAAAGAATGGTCTTAACGGGAATTGCTGTACTGCTAGAGCAAAGTCACACATTCATTGCAAGCACTTTTAAAAGAAATAGTACCCCCTGTCTTCATCCATGCTAACAGCTTCGGACTACAATAGGCTACTGCCAGTTTTGATTAAGCTCAACAATTCTGTTGTGATAGAAACATTTTAATGGACACATCAATCAGAGCTTTTGAATATCTGGTCCTGCAGACACTTGACACTTTTGCTAATTTAAAACAACAACAGTTTCGGAGGGTATATGCAGTCTGTTTCAGCAATAAACTGGCTTCTTTTCTGCAATAATTTATCACAGTTCTTGTTTCAAAAAGTTTATTGGTGAGCACCAGCTATGCACAAAGGTTTGTTCTTTTGCAGTAACATGGTTTTAGCATTCACATATAAATTAACACATCTTTGATATGCCAGTTTTAAAAGGAAAGAGGGAGAAAAAGGGGGAAAGTGTTTCTCCGCACAAGAGGAGCTGATTAAGATAGGTGTTGGTTGCAGTATATGTTTCTAAAAGTTTTGTCTTATGTTTCATCATTGTCTATTCTTTGAAAACTACAATTGCTGAATGATAAACTGTTAACAGAAAGGGCAAGAAGGATAAAAAAAAACATGGAGTGTTAATGAAGGGAACCTCTGCTGAACTCAGTCAAACAAAAGACACTTTGATGCTGAATTTTACATCTGATTTCTCAATAATAATTGAAGTGCCTAGTAACACCCTACTTTTGAAGGAACCAGGAGAAATGAAAGACAATGGTGTGGGATGCATTGAGTCTTTAATATATAAATTACAGAAGTGGGCTTTCACAAAATTAATAATCCCCAGTATGAAACTGAGTGCATCCAGGTAGGTGTATAGTAGTACAATACTTGGGACCATTCACTTTGTCTGTGACCCCTAATGCAGTGTATAACTGGCTGCAACTTGTGACTTAAAAAGTCATATAAGCGAGCCCGGCTGCATGTACCTTCCTCCAACCACTAAAGCTGTAAGTGCGCCGCTTTGTTTTTATCCCCGACTGCTCCTTACTCTCTTGCCCAACTGCGAAACCATGAACCCGGCGTGTATACCTACACCTTGCCGCTAAAGCCATACACTTACCTAACTGTCCCCGGATGCCATGGAATGCCTGCCACCATATGCCCACATATGACGCTTTCCAGCCCAGCCTCATGTACACAGCTTTTGCTGGGTGCCTTGCTATCTCCCCCTCTAGTCGCTTTTCCACAAATGACGAAACAGCTAGCCCGGTTGCCTGCCCCTTCTGAAAAAACCTCTACGGCTTTGTAGTTTACCGACCGCTTTTAACCCTCTTGCCCAGCTGTGAGACCATAAGCCCGGCTTCTACTCCTACGCTCTACCGCAAAAGCCGCTAGATTACCTGACTGTCCTCAAGACCCCTGACTGCTTGCCGCTCACACACCCGACTTCGGTACCCAACAGCCCAGCCCACCCCCCTCTCCCCATCGCCATATCTAGGAGCCATGCTTACTCCCTCTAAATCCCCAACGCCAGACCTGGGTGGTTTCAGCTATCTGAAACCCATCTCCAATAATCCCCCCTTCCCTTTATCTCCTTACCTATATACCTGTCCCTTCTGGGGTGAAATGACTCTGACTTCGTACCAGTACCTACACTCCTTTGTAACACCTCCTGTACTTTCTATCCAAACGTTTTGCCTAGTTCTAGCTGACTCAATGTTAGCCTAGCTGTAACTGCCTCCCTGTATGTATGTACTTTGCACTGCCATTCAAATTGTATTGTTAAACCTTCCTTGGTATATCCTGTATTGTACTCTCCCAGGTCGTGGCTGAAAATAGTCACTTGCTGGCTAGTGCACCTACCCGGTAAACAAAAGCTAAATAAATAAATAAGCATGAGATCCACATAAGGTAAGGTTTTAGAGATGTGGTGAATTGAGTGAACACTGAACTGCCAGTGGCTAGCATGAGGCAAATACAGTTCATGCAAGAGGTTTAAAATTGAACCCTTTGGTACTGAAAAGCATGGGTCACTGATTATGAATTACAGTATCGGGAAAACGATGAGGGAGGGCTGGCTGCACTGGGAGAAGGAATGAATAAAAACTAAAAAAAAAATCACATATATAATAGATAGACAGATAGATAGATAGATAGATAGATAGATAGATAGATAGATAGATAGATAGATAGAGTGGTATCCTGATTATCCAAACCTCATTATCTGGAAATCCCTATCTAATGGACAGCCAACATGTCATCAAGGCTGCCTTGAAAGTTTAATGATGTGTTACTTTTTGGCATACAACAGAAATTTGCGATGTACCACACTAATTACAGTACTTAAAACATTTGAATGGGGATTGAAAGGGGACTGATTGAAGCTGATTGCTGCAAATTAGCAAGGCATTAATGTGAAGTCTCCTTGCTCTCCTTGTATCATACACAGCTACTGTTAACTACTATTAGTACACAGCAGGTTACTGCAGTACTGTTTAGCATATCTCACAGTTCTCAGAGCTTGTGTCAGAGTTTGTTTCAGACAGTGATGGGGTCACCTATTGAGCTCCTAATTCATATACAGAACATGATTCTACCTTGAAAGGGAATGCTGCCTTATTGGAATTTGCCTTTCACACCAGCCTAGTGCAAATGGACTGTGCCTAGTATCAGTTAAAAACATTTGTAAGCAGCTTAAGAAGGTAGAGTTGTCACTTTCTAATCACAGTTTCACACACAGATGAGCAAAATTTTATTTCAAACAGCAAAGTGCTATCTTGAAGAAATTTAAATCATCAAAGTGACAGATTAATATGGAGTCTTTGAAAAAAGGTGTTACGTTGATTGATGACCTGTATGTGTGCACCAGAGATGACTTTAAAAAATGTGACCAAAAGTAAAACTATGAAATATGACACAATGCTTGGAAATGGGACATGAAGCTGCCTTCAGTGACAGCTCCAAAATCACATTTGTCTTTATTGCCCCTACAGTATTGTATCTGTTACGTATCTGTTACATGGGTGAGCCCACATCACGGTACTTTAGCTTTTCTGGGACCACATCACTACCATGATACCCCAACTACCAACTATTCTGACTCTCAAGATGCAGCTAGTCCTAAATTTCAGTGGGGGGTGAAAAAGGGAGCAAACAGTCCCGAGTAGGAAACTGAGGGCATCCCCGTAGCCTTATTATAAAACTTGTGTGGTGACTGCATAAGCATATTCAGTAAATGTTGAATCTTTTCTTTTTTTTTAATCATTACATTAAACAGCACACTAACTTTGTCCAAGGGATAATGAATGAAAGTTTCATTTACATACAAGTGGTTCATGCAAAACCTTTCGCAGAGACTGTAGATGTGTCCTGCTATTCAGTAGCAGTTCAGTGCTCTGTCAACTCACTGTAACTCCATAATCTTATTTTATGCAGGTGTCATGTTTTCTATGACTTTTTTTAAAGCCACAAGTTGCAGCCAGCAAAAAGTTTCAGTAGTAGGCTTCAACAGAGTGAATAAGCCCCAGTTTGAAACTAGGTGCATGCAAGCAGCAGTATAGTTCTCTGGACAATTACAGTTGCTTGCTGCAAAATATAACCAGTATAACTAATAATGATCCAAGCTATTGTATACCATACACATGCAGTATAATGTACATTTAACATGCAGAGCATATTACACTATAAGAGCATCTATAATGGAGAAGAGTTGTGACACAGGACAGCCTTTTTGTGACTTATGTAAGAATGGAGAGGGAAGGAGCAATGGATAAGGGTATTCAAAGGGCTGGAAGCAGTCAGGTTACATGGACTCCAGATAGAGACTGAAAGGTCTGTAATGTGGGCATGTCTGATCACATTTTTTTTTGTAAACTGGGATACAGACATCAGTCTTAGGAGAGCGGGAAGGTAGGTTAGAGTGAGGATAAGGGGTGAGATTCTGCTGTATAGATGGATCTCTTTCCTGTTTTAGTTACAGTGTTAATGGTGCACCTGACATTCATCAACTACAGCTGTTTGACTTACAATACCTATTTAACAAAGTGCACTTATTAAATAAGGCCCATAATCTGATAAGTGATATTGCAATAAACATACAATGAAGACATGCTGAGCAAGATTAAACAACAATACGTAGATTATAATGTGGAAATTTTTATAATGCAAGCATCAAAAACTTTAGCCTCTGTAGTGTGTTATGAATCCTCCATTGCAGTTGCTTGCAGGTAAATAAGACCTGTATAAATTTATAATGAACCACCATTTTGTATGCATATAATGTACATTTAACACTCGGCACATATTACACAGTAAGAGCACCTGTAATGGAGATGAGTGGTGACACAGGACAGCCTGCAATTTTTTTGTAATATAATATATAGGGGGGAACAGAGTGAGGGATAAGGGTATTCAGAGGGTTTAAACAGGCAAGTAATTCAGACTAATCACTGAAGTATGAGCAGCCAGACACAGTGACAGTGGTGTGTGTGTGTGTGTGTGTGTGTGTGTGCGTGCGTGTGTGTGTGTGTATGTATCTCGGCCAACTGCCCCCCTCCTGCAGGCCACAGGCACTGACTGACAGCTCAGAGCCCATAGCTGACAAATTGCTGATTAGAGGTGTGACAAAAAAAAACTTCTGCTGGTGGAATTTCCACGAAAGTCGGATTTTCTTTTCCACTAAAGAGCGGAAAACAAATCAGCAACTTTCATAGAAATTTTGACTTAGAATGGTGGAATAAATGAATAAATTACTGATTATTCTATTAAATTGTGGAGAAAAAAGTCCACAGAACTGATTACTGAACTGCAGAATAATTACATGAATTGCAGAATAATTTATCAAACTTCGGAAAACAATTCCTCAGAACTGTAGCGAAAATCTGTCAAGCACATTTGGAAGATTCTGATCTCGCCAATGGCAGAAATTTAGAAAATTTTAAGAAATTTCTGAATTTTCATGGAAATTTAGTGAAAGTGGAAGTCACAACTTTTGCCCACCCCTATTGCTGATGCTAGTTTCGCTCATGGCCATGCTGAACTGCTTAACAGCACTTTACACTTTGATAAAGCATTAATTTGTGTGAAATGTTGGTGGCGGCAGGAGGTTACCTTGGTAGGGAAAAAAAAGAGAGGGGGAAGGAACTGAGTAAAATGGGAACAATCAAAGAGGGGGGATTAGAAAATGGAGCAAGTTAAATTACTGACTTGTAGAAATACATTTTATGCTAGAAATAAACCCATGTCAGTAACCATTTTATAAAGCACCGCACTTAAGACTTTTTTTGCCAAACATTATGAGTTCCTAAAATCTCCCATCATTTGAATCAGTGTTCTAAGTGAGAGATGACTTGTCAGAAGGGCTGGTGCAGCTTATCAAAAACTTTTATCTTTAAGAAAACAATGGGTGAAGGTAAAATAATCAAAAGAGAAAACTATCTAAAACCCAGGTCCAAATATATGCCAATGTATAATAATAAACTATTTTAATAACATAATAAATACTAATTAACATTAGTATCCATATGATTTTAGTTCAGCCATAACGTTTCACAAAACTGAATATCACTAAAATTCAAAAACTAGAAAAAAACCTTCTGTGACAGGATTCTTGACTAATGCTTGCTAGTGCTTGTAAAAACCACAGTATTCAAGATTCTTAAACTGGGGGGGTGGAGACTGTATGAAAAAATTGAAAAGTAAAGGAAAAGTGGGGACAAGGGTTCAAGCAGGAGGTACAATATATAGGGAATATTAAAAATCAGTAAATAGTAAATGTGATGCCGAGCCAAAATTTAAAAACATTACATGAATTGTTCTGAAACCAGAAATTAAACAAATAAGTCCTATTATAAGGTACTCCTGAGTGCCAGTGCTATATGATTACATAATCCCTTGTCAGCACAGTCCTGCGCCATTCACTAAAAAAGTAAGAGCGAGACATAATTAGTCCCCTAATTCTCTAGAACAAGTAAGCAATAATACCTGGCAGGGTGAGTGGTATTGGGCTATACCAGACTGCCCAGGGGCATAATGAGGCCTGATGCTGCAGGTGGAGGGCCTTATAGCTCCTGGAAGGTCCAGCATAGCCAATACTGCCCACCCTGGAGGATATCATTGCACTTAAAAAATGGAAACAAACTCTCAGACTTAATTTTTTAAAGTTTTAATATAATAATAATAATAATAATCTTTATTTATAGGGTGCCTTTCAAATTGCCAAGGTGCTTAACATTCAAAATAAATAAAACAATAAAAGCAGAATACAAACATATCTAAAATCAATTTGGGTAGTCTTGGCACCACAAATGGGTCTTTAGGGCCTAAAATGTTACAATAATTTATTTAACTTTTCATAACATATTTCTTGAGTTTTGAGATGAAATATTCATTTTTTTTTTAAGGGCGGGCTGGGTAAAACAAATAAAACACCAAATAACAGTTTCACTTATGAAGTGATCTCTATGCACTCTGTTTTGACACTGGTGGTTAGCCTGAGTTTAAAATCAGGGTATGGGGACATGTGACTTGCCACCACATGCTGAGCTCAGGACTTCAAGGTCAGATTTTACCTCCAGATTTGCTTCAGTTTCACTTAACTTGCTTTAAAACACTTTCTTTTTGGTAGCTTGGCTTTGCGCTTAATTTGTGTTATTTTTTTATTGATATGAATTAATTACTAAGTGTGATATGTGTACAGTTTTCATTGTTATAATGTCAAAAACTGCAATTCCCAGTGTTCATTGAATGTTGGGTGACATTGTAAATTATTATGCATATTGAGTATTGTTTAGTATTGCATGTGAAAGAAAAAAAAAGGCACGGTCATATGCCAGCTAAATCAATTACATGCTGTTAGACCTGCCATCAGGGTTGGTATAAGAAACAACAGAAAAAATAGATAGGTAGATAGACAGACAGACAGACAGACAGACAGATAGATAGATAGATAGATAGATTATTTATAAAGCACCCATTTCCTGAGACTCTGGATGCTGTAGAGTTAGTAAAATACAATCATAAACAACAGACCAACACATCTCAATTCATATCCACCATCAGACCTTTTTAAAACACTGAGAGCATTAAAATCACTATCTATCTCAATGATTCTAAAAATATATTGACAATTCATAAATCCTTGCTGAAACAAAAATGTTTTTAGTCCCTTTTTAAAGGCTTCCACAGAGGGAGCCTCCCGTAAACAACCCAGCAGGGAGTTACACAAGGCAGATGCAACTACCAAGAAAGCCCTGTCCCCCGAATGATGCAGTCTAGCCCTGGGAACCACAAGGAGGCCTCCCATGGAAGAACGGAAAGCCCAGGGTGGGTAATGGAGACGAATAGATCTTACAGATAAGCAAAGCATAAATAATAGTTAGACGGCACAGCTTAGACTGTGTTTTGTTTTTCACCACAATAAGTGCACACTATAAAATTGTACTGAAAAGAAAGACTAACAAGTTGCTTTTCACAAAAATTAATAATTAGTAAAAATGCAATTTTAAGGGAGACCACGTGATGTAGAGTGCCGGCTAGCTGCTCCTCCACATCACTCCAGCCACCCGATTCTTTATTTTTTTGTTTTATACTCAGGCAACCCACTATAAACCTTCATAGACTGCTCTATGAGAAACCTTGAACACTCAAGATACCTTTGATGCAGTCTGCTGCTCCGATGGATGTGTACTTGAATAAGACACCGCAAAAACGCACTCCCCCAGTTCCTCCTGAAAAGGCCTCGAAAGTAACCAAGGGCCTTGGGTGTTGTAGAATGGTGATCACTAACAATCACAGCCAAGGATCAGGAACCCCTAACACTCAGTCGGTTTCTGGAAGAATTTAAACTCTTCCGTGACAAAGTGAGAAACATCTCCTCAGAGCTCAGATCGCTCACACAACCGATAGAAGACGTCTCACAGAAGGCTACTGACAACGCTACCTGAATTTGCTCCTTAGAAAAGCGTGTGGATAAAATAGATCCTGACTTGGTGTGCATGCATCATAAAATGTCCCGACTTGAATCAAAACTAGAGGATCTCAAGGGCCACAGCCGCAGGAGCAATGTTGTTCTCATTGGCCTCCCATAAGGAGAGAAAGGCCAAGATACTATTGTTTTTACTCAAAAACTGGTCAAAAAGGTTGCTGGCCCCTCTCCCTTCAGATCCAAATATGTAATTGAGAGGGCACGCCGGGCGCTTCGCCTAAAACCTTCTTCTGGATCCCCACCTCATCATCCTCTTATCTGCCATTTTTTGAACTTCCTTGAATGACAGCACATTCTTTCAAAAATAAAAGAATAGCAAGAGGTGAGATGGGAGGCAACAAAATTAGAATTGCACAGGACCTCCCAGCCAGAGTGTGACAGAGAGGATCAGCCTTTCACCTGATTGTATCTAAAATCATCACAGCCAGAATTAAGTTCAGGATTGTCTATCCAGCCAAGTTACAAGTACAAGTGACTGGTAGTTGGCTTTCTTACGAGGATCCGGAGGCTGCATTGACCAGGCTTAAGGCTGCCATCCCTGTTTTATTCCGAGACCCATGACTTGTGGTTGGGGAGCAAAGGATACCTGCTCATCAAAGTAACAGCAGGCTTAAGAAAGAAAAAAAGGAAAAGAGATTGTCCCCTGGTAAAGCATTAGAGAGCCATTAAGCATATCTTTTCTTGGAAACATATTTCTGGTCCAGATTTATTGAATCTGAGTTTCTACCTGGCTGGAGGGTTCTTGTTGTAGCTTACACTGTGGATATCAGTAGGATATGTGACATCTCTGCATTATTTAATAGCTAGATCAAGAGGGGCCTTGAAAAAAGTGCTTTCCAATAAGGATCTTACTTTTTTACTTTTGCCATCCTGATCGTTTCGCGTCTCCAGTTCATCCGCTGTGATGGTGCACATCAGCGTACAGTTAGTTTTATTTAAGTTTCCTAAGAAGTCCTGGCAAGCTAAGGCTACTAGAGGGAGTTCTCTACATATCTTTCCTCGAGATCTAGCAATGTCTTTAATATACAAGACGTGTTCAATGCTGGATGCCTTCGGGACATACTTAACAGCGTTTTCATTTGCTTTGAAGGGGGGAGCCTACCCAAGCTGCTTTTACTGCTCTAATATGATGTGTTTTGTTCAGATTTGCCCATAATAGCCATGATACTAATGGCAGACTTACTTTTTATTTATTTTTCTTTTTTCATTTCTTTTCGTTTTGTGCTTTTAGAATTCCATTTTCCACAGACTATTTACAATTTAAAAGACAGTTAATTTACTTTGTCCAGTTTTCCTTTAAGGGCGGTTTCAAATATTTAAATACTGCATTCAGACAATCAAAATTATATAATTTTGAGATACACCTGTCATATGGCTCACCCACAGATCAGTGGGTAGTGTTGTTATTACTCAACAAATATAATCCAGCAGCGGATTACATAATTTTTAAGACCCTGCTGGTTTCATTTACACCTTTGGTCTATATAAATATAAAGATCTAGCATTTTTTTGTCTTACTATTCTTTTTATTTCAAGCCTGTCAAGCTGGGCATTATTATTATTGACACAAATATGGCGGTGTGGACGGGTATAATCCTTATTCAATGGACTAAAGCAATAACTCTTTCAGGTCTGTATTTTGTTTTGTTAATGCAGGACAGTTTACAAGACTAGACTCATAGATAAGTAAATCATTTTGATGGTCTAGTATCCTCTTGTTCACATAGTGTTAAGAACATTTTTCCTCTTTATTTTACTGGGGTAATGTTGGGTGGCTGGAGGGGGGGGAGGTGATGAGGTAATATGCAGATCGTAGTTTGTAACAGTAAGAGAGGAAGGGAGGGTTGGGTACTATTCAGACATATGGAAACTTATTTACTTGTACAATGGTTTATGGGGTGGCAAGAGGGTTGGGAGTTATTAAGGAACTGGGGTAGGGGGGGGGTAGTGCTGGGGGAACCTTGCATGGTCAGATCCACTTCTATGTCTTTTCTGGCAGGAGTTTGTTCTCTTTCACTCAGGGATGTCCACCCACAATTCATCTGGGATGATGGCTAGGGATTTAGTATTTGCCACTTGGAATGTCAAGGGTGCCCACAGTAAGTTGAAACAATACTAAATATTGAAACAGATACTTTTACTAGGAGTAGACATTGCATTTATATAAGAATCTCATTTGCTAATCTCCAGATCCCCAAAACTAAGAAGGCAACATGTGGGTCAAGTCTTTGCCGCAGAAGGTAATTCTCAAAGTTGTGGGGTTCTGATTTTAATATCACTATCTGTTCCATTCCTACCAGTAAATGTTATCAGTGATCCTAATAGTAGATTTATATTTTTTCAGGGGAAACTACATACTACCAAGGTTCTATTAGGCAGCATTTACAGTCCAAGCATTGACTCCCCTGGACTTTTTGTGCAGCTGGTCAATACTATGGTTCGCTGTTTATCTATCCCTATGGTATTAGGTGGTGATCTAAATAAAACTTTTGACTCAAATGCAGATCATACAGGGAATAAATTTAGAGGCCTATCTCCAGCTCAGAGAGCACTGAGGGAATTGATAGATCAAGTGGGTTTACATGATGTTTGGCATATCCATCATCCCTCAGAAATAGGCTATACATTTACCTCCCGGGTTCACAGGACTTCCTCAAAACTTGTTTATAGTTTGATCTCCCATGGCTTACTTTCCAGAATATTAGAATCTTCCATTCTTCCAGGTCCCCATCTGATCACTCATTGGTTACATGCAAACTCTCATTTTCATCCTGCCCAAAACAGGGGGATGATAGAAAATCAACTACCAGCTCTTAAAAGATACGGGTACAGTACAGATTATTGCAGATCATATCACACAGTTTGTGTATATCAACCACAATACTACCAGCAAGCCAGATGTTGAATGGTGTGCCTTAAAGGCATATTTAAGAGGTATACTAATTGGTTTGGCTTCCAGGTGGAAGAAGGGGAATGCGGATCAGTTGTTAAATCTTACTTCTCAGATTAGAACCATTGAAGCTAAAATGTCCCCATCTACCTCAGAACAAACCAAGCAAGAACTCATTAAATTGAATGATGCTTACTTGAACCTCTTGAGAGAGAAGGATGAATTTATGATTATAAAAACTAATGCCTCCTTTACTGACCAAGGAGATAAAGCCGGATGTCTCCTGGCATTAAGAATTAAGCAACAAGAATCATCCAGACTTATCACTGCCATCCAGTTGCCCATAGACAGTACCTTGAAAATTACCCCATCAGAGATTATGGCTGAACTTAACTCATATTGCCAGTAACTATATAATTCCATGCCAAATCCACCTTCCCTAGATAAACTAGACAAGTATCTCCTAGACTCTCATTTGCCTTACCTTTCCAAAAGTCAACATCTCACATTATGTGCTCCCATCACCCAAGAAGAATGTTTTAGAGTCATAAAGGACCTCCTCTCAGAGAAAACCCCTGGACCTGATAGCTTCTCACCTAATTTTTACAAAGTCTATGCAAGACAACTGGTTCCCTTTCTTGTCTCCTTATACCAGTACATTCTCTCTGATTCTGATATAGATAAAACACTATTTGAAGCCTTGATTGTTCTCCTACCTAAACCTGGCAAACTCCCTGACTTCACAACTAGCTACAGGCCAATTTCTCTTCTCAACCAATATATTAAAATTCCTGTCTACACTACCAGCTGATCTCATTAATACTGTTACCCCTGATCTAATAGGATTGGAACAGGTGGGATTTATGAAAGGCAAATCTTCTGTTGATCACTTATGAACTCAGGCCCATGTCTTCTCAGGTCCAGGGAGGTTCAATACCCCTCTGCTCTGGTCTCCCTGGATGCTGAGAAGGCATTCTACAGAGTCGATTGGAACTTCCTGTTCCATACCTTACATGCCTTTGGCTTCCCCTTGACATTTCGAAATTGGGTCCACACACTTTATGAATTACCTTCGGGCCAGAGTGACATGCAATGGAGTGGTCTCAGACCTCTTCCCTTTGTGATCAGGTATGAGACAGGGATGTTCCTTGTACCCCATTCTTTTCAACTTATATCTGGAACCTCTGATACAGCAGCTGGTTAATTGTCCCAGGATTTGAGGCAACAATGTACAAGATTATGAAATCAAGGTCTCTGCTTATGCTGATGATTTACTACTTCAGCTCTCCTATCCTACCTCATCTATCCCTCCCATGCTAGATATTATAAGAGAAAATGGTGCCATTTCAAATTATAAATTAAATGTATACAAAACAGTTGTTTTTCCCCTTAAATATAACATAATGAAGCAAGAAATTCAGGCCCTTGGCCTGTCTTTGGAAAAAGAATCCCTGAGATACTTGGGTATTGTACTTTTGAGAAGACCAGTTCTCCTCCAAAAGAAAAATTTGGATTCTTTATTGATCACACTTACCCAGGATTTAAAAAGGTGATACCTTCTCCCGATTTCTCTATGGGGCAAAATCAACCTGGTCAAAATTAATGTCTTTCCCTATCTTCTTTATCCACTCAACCTTTTAAATTTATGGCTTCCTCTCTCGTGGTTCAAGAAAGTACACAGTCTTATTGTGGACTTCATTTGGGCTGGCAAAAAAACCCATCTGGCCTTTCATAAACTTACAGCACCTAAAGCAAAGGGCAGCCTCCATCTCCCACATTTAGGTCTCTATTACTGGGCTTGTCACGCCAGCAAATATCTTAGATGGCTCAGGATGGAAATTTCTGAAATGCCATCCTCTTATACACCACTCTGGCTCAAAATTGAATCTGACTTAATTCAATTCCATGGCCTTTCTCCATCTGCACTTTTATTCACCAAGACAAAGTGTCTTCCTGTGCAACTTCACTCTACCCTGATTGTCATTTCTGTCAAAGTGCATTCCCAGCTTTGTACCTTTCTGAAGTATGACCACTGTTCAGACTTGACACAACCATTAATAGGGAACCCTAATGTTAAAATTGATGGTAAAGTCCTTTTTTACCCCTTGGTTGCCACAGCTCGCTAATTGTACCCTCTCTTACTTTGTAAACAGAAGAACAGGGTCCTGGATATCTTCACCGGAGATCTTAGCTAAGTTTAATATCCCAAGCTCCTGTATTTTAAAATCTTCCAATTATGTCACTTGTTGACAAAAACCATAGGGGTAACCCCCTCTGCACCCACAAACCCAACTTTTAGCACAGAAATGGTTCCTTTAGCTGGCCACCCACATGCAGTGTCTAAGATGTTTAGTATCCTTTTTGATTGGATTTACCCAGACCATTTTGGTCCTTTGAACTACTGGGCCCCCCTTTTCCCCTGAGACAATTATAAATTGGCCTGTTTTATGACAGGGGTGTCACAAGTTCATCACACAGTACAGACTCTGCCTCATGCAATTCCATATATTGCATAACCTGTACTATACACCACAAAAGCTGGCTGGATATGATATAGCTTCTTCCTCTATTTGAACCAGATGTGCACAGGATTAAGGTAACTTGCTTCATATCTTTTGGACCTGTCCCAAATTAACCCCCCTCTGAGCACTCATTAAGCAAAGAGCAGACCCCCTTTTAGGCCTTAATGAGTTGTTTTCTGCTAAAATTTGTCTCCTGGGTGATTTTTTGGGGATCCCATTCCTTGCCCGCAGGTTTCATTTGGCCTTAATATCAATGTCAGTCAAAAAATTAATACTGAAACACTGGAAGGACAGTAAAGATATTTCCTGTACTGAATGGCTGAGAGAATTGCTAGCTAATCTCAGAACAGAGAGATCCTTACCTAGTCTCCGGAATACCATAGCTTGATTTAATAAAATCTGGAGCCCTCTGCAAGCTCTTTATGCCCTACAATCTGTCTAATGTTATATGTCCGACTATAAACTCTGGTGATATATGTTTATTTACACTATGCGCCATTTTTGGGAGTGTGTGATCACTGGGGGGAAGGATGGTGGGTGGAAGGACTCACCAATCAATATGCTGTGTATTACCGATGTTTTGCATTACTTATGGTGATTTGTCCTTTGTATGTATAAAATGTCAATAAACTTTTAATTGGAAAAAAATGCAATTTTAATAAAAGATAAATAAATGCAGCACAAGAAATAGAGACAGTAAAAATTAAAAATATATATATAAAAACAACAGCTTTTAGACAAGTTGTAAAGTGTAACCCAATGTTACACACTTATTAGAATCAGTCACAAACAACATGATCAAGCTGCTGCAGCAATTGTAACTAGGTCTAAAAATCCTGAGTTAACCAACTGAAATACAAATAATATTGGGAGTATATACAAATCATTTAGATGTTATCAGTCAGTGAACAGAAGCATATTTATGGTATGTTGGTTTGGCAGTGTCAGTGTGAAATCGCTACCATCAGCTGATGTGCATGCAAGAGTAAGCTACCTCATTTTCTGAATAAGACTGAACTCGGGGCTCCAGCTGTGTAAACCTGCTATTCAGCTTCAGAAAACTCACTCAAAGTCTGAGAACATCCAAAAGAGAGTTTTGAGTGAATACAAACTAGTTATACTTAAAAAACAATCATATGACACACTTCAGAAGGGTGATGCTACTATTTATTACAATGAGTGTTTCCTATCTCATTTCATTCCACTCACTAAGTATACAGTTCACAATGTCTGCCCTCTCTCTGTCATGCACAAACCAATAAGTAAATCAAGGAGCATTTGAACCACTGAGTGTCCGAACCCTCTCTCATGACCGAAACCAGCTCCCGCCACAACCTGCAAACAATCTAGAAGGGTATAGGTCTCATAACTAAATTATCAGTAAGATTCCCATTTTAAGGGACCTTTCAGAGATGGGAGTATATTAAGTTTTAAAATGTATTTTTTTAACACTGACAACTGACTAACTATGAATGACAGTCTGCTGCTTGTCCTGCTACTGCTACTACTGGGGGGGGGGGAGTAATGTTGAGCCTGACATCATATCCCTGAATGCTTGCCATGCTTAAAAGTAAGAGGTAGAGAGAATGTGCCCAGGGGACAGTACCAAATGACATCTAATTTCAGTGTGAGCCCAACACATATGATATAATTTTTAAATTCAGGTGGTCTCTGGGCTATATGTTGAAATAGAAAAATCCCTTATTTACCATATACATTTAAGTTTTAATTGTTTATTTGATCTTAGGAAGGCTGAAAAAAAGTGTAATTTGGGGTTCTTCATGTAATGAATTGTAATGATGTCCCTCCCACCCAAGAAATTATCTGGCATGAGGCCCTTGCTAAAAATCTTACAGAGGCTGAAGCAGAGAGGGAGAGAGAGAGAGAGAGAGAGAGAATAGAGAGAAAGAAGACAGAAACAGAGAGAGAGAGAGAGAGAGAGAGAGAGAGATAGAGACAAGCACATTTGCCGTTTAAGGCTATTTCATGAAATGGGCCTTTCCTATTTTCTCAAAGGAGCAATGGTAACTTGGAGAGAAGTTTTTGTTGATATGGAATTTTAAATGACTGTAAAGTACTTTCGGTTACCTGTAGCATGTTCCATTTAAGAATCTTTGATGCAACTGGGATATACTAGAATGTAAAAGGTTACACAAAAGACTTTCAGAATAACTTGTATGCTGCATAAGTGCAGTGATGTGCTGGTAACTTTTTAACAACTCCACCAACCTTTGTCTCCTCAATCGACCTCGCCTCCCCCCTTCCCACTCATTGATGAGAACCTAGCACATAATTTCTGATCAACCAAATTCATTTAGAGGCATAGTTTTTTAATAAACTTAACTTTTATGGTAATGGCCTCTCTGCCCCCTCCCCCCAAAAAAAGCATTATCATATACCTTTTACCCATATGCTGACCGAACACTTATACCACTACCGTGAATGTTAGTATAGCAACACAGCAATGGGTCACTGTACTGTCACCACGGGAGCCCGGCACTGCCTTCTCAGGGTCTTGCACCACCTCCCTGAATCAACTCTGACTCAGAGTTGATTATAATAATTACGGGGTGTCCAGGGCAGAGCCCCCCCTTCATGGAGGCTTTGGGGGCCAAACCCCCCAAAAGAAACAAAGTGTTTTTGGATAGATGTATGCTGACCACAATTGTGGTCAACATAAATCCATCTCTGTAATCTCAATTGACAAAATGGTTGTTGATCTGGCATTGTAGAGCCCTTTTTACCATGCCACAAATTATATAGGGTACAACTAAAAACAGGATGCACATCTCCTACAAATACACATTTGTCTGCTTTATTGTTTGTGTTGGTTTATATGTTATACTGGCATGGTAACACCATTACAGTTAGGGTTAGTACAGCACTTCAATGTTAAATCCAAACATTTGCACTTTAATAACTTTGGCATAGTTCGAAAAAATAGCCCCAAATTTTCCAAGACAACTAATGAGTACATGCTATTTAGTGTACGTGCTTGGGTACTGATCAGCCAGTGGCTGGCCATGACAGGGTGAGAAGGGTTGTGCCAGTCACCAGCATGGGTTGGGATGTTGGGCTGCAGGGTGGTGGGTTACCGCTTACTGGGTTGGGAGGACACTACACTATGGAAAGGGGACTTGTTTTTTTTTTTTTATTACAGTGGTTGGGGATGGGGAGAGGGGATCCCTACACTATGGAACATTGGATCGAGTTTTGTTTTGTTTAAGTACAGTGATCAGGCAGGGGAGGGGAGTCCCTACACTATAGAAAAAGGGATTAACAACAGCAGAAAAATCCTTCAAATGAATTTTTAGGTATTAAAAACCTTTCAGCTTTTAGGGGCCTAAGAGGACTCTGAACCCCTAGCCTATTGATGAAGTCACAGGGCACCCCACCATTACACAATCCCCATGGCCCAAAACATTATTAATCAAACCCTGCATGGGAGTGTGGAGGTACCACTGGACATCAATGAGCTGTGTCCGAAGTAGTGCACAATTACATTTAAACATATATAGAAATCAGAGGGTGGGGCATATCATTGGACACCAATGTTTAAAAAAAAAGAATATATGGGAATCAGAGGATGGGGGGAGGTGCCTCTAGACACCAGGAATAAAGGAGAATGGTATGGGATGGTGGGGGGGTGCCACTAGTCACCAACAGGGGTGAAACATATTATAAATATTACAAATTAATATAAATAATTATTTTTAATATTATAAATATAGGTACTGAGGGTGGGGGTGCCACTAGACACCGGGGATCTACATTATACTAACATGTGATGGTTGGGGGGGTGCCACTGAACACCAATCAATATATACCTTGAAATATATACAAGTGGGAGAGTGGGGGGTGCCACTAGACTCCAGGATATAATGTAGTAATTAATGGGCCTGGAGTACAGTTGGAGGGTGGGGGGGGTACCACTGAACACCTATTAAAAATGTCCATAAAATATGTACTAAAATTGGACTGTGGGAGCAGAGGGGTGCCACTACACACCAGGGACTATTAACAGTAATGGAGATCGGGCACAGATTTATGATGTGGGGACTGTGAATACTAAGGAACTGACAAATATCAGAAAAATAAAAGCTGACAAAATGATGTATATCTGTGCACGCAGGGTCCAAAGGATCCTGTGCTACCACCGTAAAATAAGGATTCAATTATACTATCTCAAAAAGTAAGGAAATAAATTGCAAAAAACTTCATTAATGTTCCAGTTATGGTCAAAGTGACAAAGGTTGGTAAATGAGTCAATAGGGTTTCCAACCCTAACACCCCTGACCCAAACCACGTAAGAAGAGTAGGTGTAGGGTGTGCCTTGGGCTTCTTAAGCCTAATGCTCACCCCACTCTCATAAAATCTACACAGCTGACCTTATTTACAGATGAAATGGGGTGACTGTTAGTCTTGAGAAGCCTGAAGCACACCCCACACCTGCTCTCCTTGACTGGTTGGGGGAGTAGGGTGTTAGGGTTGGAAACCCTAATTCCTCATTTCCCAGCTTTTGTCATTTTGACCCCTAACTGGAGCATTAATAATTTTTTAAACATACATATATATATATATATATATATATATATATATATACAGTATATATTGTATATATATATATATATATATGTATATATATATATATATATTATAATTTGCAGCTATCAGCTGCAATCAATCTCCTTTCAAAACTATATATATATATATATATATATATATATATATGTTACAGGGGTGCGGTCGTGCCCCTATATTTAGGGTTGAGTTGGCACTTTAATGTTAAACCTCAAATTTTGCACATTAATAACTTTGCAACCATTCATTGGATTTGCATGACATTTGGAATGCAAAGTCTGGTATGGTAGATGTTTTGATTTACCAAGTTGCATTTTTGGTTGGACATATGGTTTTTGTGCAGCAAAACACCAAATAATAATAATGCACATTTCACCACTTTTGCATGTTTTTTTACCTGTAGTGTTGCATGGACACCATGTGGTCTAGTGGTCCAAAACTTGGGATGTAGAAAGAGCTTGGGCCAGGGAACATGCCAGCACTGGTTTGGTGAAAACATATTTATCAGTACAAAAGTTATATAACTTTTCATTTCCCATTATATCCTATGGGAAAATGTATATTTTGTGAAAGAAGAATGGCAATCTGGCTATCTGGTCATCCCCTCATGGCCAAAGATTTTGCATGCTCATGGTGGAAAATCTTCTGTGCAAGAAATTTTTTTTTCACTAGAGCCACCATCTTATTTTCAGTTTTCTGACTGAAAAAATGTTGTACTTTTCTCCATGGGTGACTTTTGGGACAAATGAGGCATGGATTTTGATCAGGGGGATCCCCTCTATCGAGCCATGCATTTGGTTTGCTTTGGTTTTGTCAAAAAATAGAGTCTTAAAATTTTAAATTCTTCATTCATAACTTGCTAACATGTTTCCACCTCGAGCCTGCAAATTCTTCGGTCGTGAGAGAGGACGACCAGAAAGCCAGATTTTCACAACCAGATGTCCATGGGGAAGACCAGATGACCCTAGGGATGATCAGATGGCCCAAATTAGGATGACCAGATGTCCACTTGTGACTGAAGAATTTCTCATGGCCAAACATTTTTTAAATGTTTAAAAACTTTAAAATTGCATAACAGTTTGATCTTTTTACTTGAAATTTGCAGGGTGTTGAGGGGAGTCCTATAGATGTGAATTATGCTGTTGACGTGTTGGGGAATTAATTGGTTGCAGAAATATTCAATTACGTAGTTGACATTTTTCACATAGGATTACATTGCAGTCTATGTCATGACTTTCAGCGTCGTTATCTTGGAAATGAAGCGAGATACAGACTTTTCACTACTGGTGGTTTAGGTCACTTTAAAGTGACCTATGCCACAAGAACAAGATTTTAAACTGCAGAGTAAGAATGCAGTGGAATTTTTTTGGGAGGTTTCACAGTTCATGACATATTGTCAAATTACTGTGACAAGGGTTCAAAGAGTGCCTGTGCAATGCATTTCAGTGCCCATATCTCAGAAACGATGCAAGATGCAGGTTCAATCATTGATTGTCACATGAACTACTCACTGTCACAATCACTATGACAGATATGAAAGATATGGACAAATTACTGTTACAAGCGTTTGGTGGCTTGTAGGGCTGCTGTATGGCTTTGTATCTACGCATAAGTGGGAGAATGGGCCTGCGCTCCCACAGATACATATTGTTATGCATAAATTGGCAAGTTGGTGGGAGCACGGGGCCCAAAGGGCCCTGCACTCCCACCATGTTTTTTAGTAGTTATATTACACTTTTTCAAAACGTAAGAAAATTCATGGCAAAAAAATGTGTTTAATGCATCATTTAGGGTTTAAGTAAAGAAAGTCAGGAAATGAACCATTAGGGTTCAGCTCCCTAACCCCCCCACACACCCCACACCCCCATCCTCCACAGATTGACAGACACTGGGGTGTGCCACTGGGGTCGTGAGGCCTAAATCTCATCCCATTCTCCTTTACTGTAGCATATCAACCTGCTTACATATGGAATGGGGTGAAAGTTGGTCCACACAACCTCAATGGCACACTCTGGCATCTGTCAGTCTGTGGAGGATGGGGGTCTGGGGTGTGTGTGGGGAGTTAGGGGCTTAACCCTAATGTTTCTTTTCATGACTTTTTTTGCTTTAATCCTAAATGATGCATTAAATGCAATTTTTATGAATATATATATATATATATATATATATATATATATATATATAATTATGCAATGGGTGGACATATATTCAGTGTGATAAATGCATTTATCTGAGTCACTGTATGTATAAATAAATTTATACATACAGTGACCATTTATACACACAGTTACTATGTCACAAACTCTTTAGAATTTATTTAGAATGTTCGGCCTCAGAAGCAGTTCTAACCATATTCAAATGGGAATAACTTTAAAACGAAAAAAGATAGAATGGTACTGTGAACATGAAAAATGTTCAGCACAAAATTATCTACAAAATGAGTGGTGTTTCATTTATAGATACCTTATAGATTTTTTTACAATTAGCAAAAAAGCAGAAAAAAATGTAATTTTTTATTTACTTTTTTGATAAACAAATATGAATAACTTTAAAACACAAAATGATAGCATAGTACTGTGAGCACAAAAATGTTCAGCACAAAAATATCTACAAAATGAGTGGTGTTTCATTTATAGATACCTTTTAGTTTTTTATATAATTAGCAAAAAATAGCATAAAATTCAATTTTCTTTTCCTTTTTTGGACAAACAAATGTGAATAACTTTAAAATGAAAAAGGTAGCATAGTACTGTGAGCGTGACATTTGTTCAGCAAGAAGTGTTCTACAAAATGAGAGGTGTTTCATTTAATAGCAACCGCTATGCTAGGCAGACATCCTATAGGAAAGTTAACCAAAACTACCAGAAATTATCATTTAAAATAAAGATAAACAGTCAAAACCAAATGTTCCTGCACTGATAGAAAGCATCCCTATTGCATAAATGAAATATACAATGGTGAGCTGTCAGATAAATGAGTTATCTACACTTGTACTGTTTGACCTCAGACACCTCACTCGTGGCTTACGCCACTCACGAGGTTACCCAAGGTCAACTAGCACTTGTGTAGATAAATCATTTATCTGACAGCTCACCATTGTATATCCCTTATATATATATATATATATATATACACACACACACACACACACACACATATATATATATATATGTATGTATGTTGTGAGTGAAACAATGTTTGCTAGAAATTTCAGGGTAAATAAACATTAACACAAGGTTCAGATTTTTCACTGAGAGTTCATCACCCACAGACACAGGTGTATCTGTGGAATTTTGAATGGATGGTGACCAAAGTCCATCTGCTGCACTTGTGCCAAATTTCCAAACAGCTGCCAGTTATATGACAGTTGGATATGTCCTTTGGCAGTTTGCATCTCAGATCAGTTGAAGGCAACTCCAAGATGCATGTAGGTGGCCCCCAACAATGATGCATGCTAGATCCTAAATAAGTGGCCAATGGGCATCCTTTGGATCCAGATCTGGAAAATCTCAGGCTTTTGCCACACTTGTGCATCCATGGTCAGGCTTTATGGTGGCATGTAATGAAAAGCAACATCCAGATATCCAGCCTTGTGTATCTGCTGGATGTTTTAGCTCTTTGAAAAAAGAAAAGCTTCCTCACAGAACTAGCAAACAATATCAATGTACTATATGTAGATTACTAGTTAACACTGTACATGAAACTAGAGAGATATGTAAGGAGATTCAGCATATTGTACACATAATAACAATAGTAATGCATGCATTGTTGCCCCAGTGGTAAACATGTATAGAATAATGTGTACGAGCCATAGATAGTTAGGTATTATAACACCTAAGACTTATGATGACCAATTAAAACCATAGAAGTAAAGATAGGGGGCACAATTCTCAAAGCTTGAGGCAAGCTGCACCAAAGGTGACTTGCGCTGATCTAAGGTGTGCCATGGACCCTGCACCCAGTTCTCGGTCGGTTAGGGTCCCGGTGTCAAAGACCCATGGCTTGTGGCAATGGTAGGGGTGCACCAAACAGAGGGCACACCTAAACAGGTTGCCACAAGCCCTGAATGGCAGTGCAGCAATGTTGCCAATTAGCTGCTCAGTGTCATTGCCCAGCCCTGATCACCCATCATATTTACTTAAATACCCCTGTATTTCAAAATGTCAATAAATTACAGGAAAGGTACAAAAGTATATCCCCAGTAGTCTAGTGGCATCCCCCTCCATGCCCCAATCTCTTGCCATTTTTCCTTAAATATTTCTGAACGTGCAAAATGTTAATAAAGTACAGAAAAGATACAAAATATATCCCCTGTAGTCTAGCGGCATGCCCCCCGAAGCCCTGATCACCCATTGTGAATATTAAACCCTGATCCACCATTAATAGACATAACAAAATACTTGGTGAACCAGTGGACCTCCCACACACTACCCTGCAGTGCCTCACCACCCTGCTCTCCCCATCCTGTAGAAGAGCTGATGACTGGCACAGGCCACTGCTCATCACCATGGCCAGCCACTGACTGAGCTCAGAATGAGTGTCTATCATATACAGTGGCTGCTCATTCTGAGCTCAGTCAGTGGCTGGCCGTGGTGATGAATGGAAGGCTGTGTCAGTTGCTGAATCATCTACAGGATGGGGGAGCAGATGGTGGAGCACTGTGGGGTAGGGGGTCTGCTGGACATCCAGGCATTTCCTTTTGTCTATTAATGGGGAATTATGGTTTAATATTCATAATGAGTGATTGGGTCTTGGGGTGGGGGATGCCACTAGACTACCAGAGATATATTTTGTACCATGTTTGTACTATTAATATTTTGCACTTACAGTGATATTTCAGGAAATATGATGGGTAATCAGGACTTGGGGAAGGGGGGGGGAATGCCACTAGACTAACAGGCATATATTTTGTACCTTTCCTGTACTCTATTGATATTTTGCACATATGGGGTATTTCTAAAATATTCTGGGCAATCAGGGCAGGAAGGGTAGCAGTAGACTACCAGGGAGTCTTTTTATTCATATAACAGGAGATTGGGGCTGGAAACCAGGGCACAATGCCACAAAGTGCTCAACTCACCCAGAAGGTAAATTTCTAAGTACTCTTAGACCAGCCCAGGCCAGTCTAATGATACTTAGAAATTCACACTTTGGTTGAGTTTTGTGAATCCCGGTTGGGGAGCTTTGGGAGCCTACATCTGCTGCAAACCCTTAGTGCCTTGATGCAGCCCATTTTGTGGTGCACAGGTGGTGCAAGCCCCCTTTGGGGCAGACTGTGTGCTGTACGTGCAGGCTGCCTTTGTGAATCACTCCAAGGGCATCATTTGGTGCAAGGGGCACTTTACACCAATCATTGTGATGCGAGCCACTTGCGCTGCCCTGGGAGCTTTGAGAATCGGGCCCAGGGTGGTTTGCGTAGTCATCACTAACCAAGTTTATATAATTATTTTATTAAATAGATAACTATTTTTTTAATGTTTAAAGAAAGAAAAAACATGAAGTGATAAAAAAATCTAATTTTCTGACCACAGTGGGTCTTGGGTAGCTGCAACTAGTTTGTAGGGTTTAGTGGAGATACGTTTAAGGTTAAATGTGTGGGAAAGTGGGCTGAAGAGCAGGGAAGGAAAACAATGTTGGCAGACACAATTGCCAACATTCCTAAACTCCTATCATATGTGTGTATTACACCACAAATGTACACAGTGGGGCTTTTGATGTCATACACATCTATAACAGCAATGTACAACTTCTACAAACTGGTTAGAATTGCATCTTATCAGTTATTATTAACCTATTCCTTCTGGAGAACTATACAACGATGTTCTAAGGATTGTATTGTTTGCAACGTACTCCAAGCTGTGGTTTGTGGCACTTTCTGATTTTCAGAGTGCCATGCTTGAGTTTTTTTGGTACCAGTAGAAGTTACTTGTTGGTGAATTTTCCCTGCAAACACCAGTGAGTGAGCTAAATGTATTCTACTTTATTTTCTATATTTCCTGCCATACATTGCACTGTATCACAAAAAACATGTTACATTTAGGCAATTAAACAAACAAAGCAGGAAATCATGGTCAGGCAAGGGTCTCATACTTACTCATTTCTTAAATTCAACTCTAAATTGCACCATTCTCAGTCGCTATGGGTGTTTGAAAAAAAAAATGGCCCAAACTGGTCCATCCATTGCATTGTCAACCATTAACAGCGTACAAACAACAGTGTGTATGTTACTCAGGAAAAGAGTGCCTGCAACAAAGCCATATTGCATATTGTAAATCTAGATATAAGCAGTGACAAAACAGGATTTGTTCCCACTAACACACTAGATTGCAACTATTCCTGTGAAGCAGCTTGAAAGTCATGATTCTCTGCTGCTAGTGAGTTGCTACCATTGCAGTAGCAGTAATATTTACTAATTACAGAAACAAAGCAGACTTTCACCCTATAGTAGCACTGATTTTTTATAAACAGTGATGCTGGATTTTCAACAGAATGTGGAACTAAGTCCCATGCCACAGATGCAGTTGCAGTCTAAAACCTCTGCAGCTTTGGAGGTTGGTATTTTCAGCTTGCACAGGTGCAAAGGATGTTACATCTGGTCCCACCAGGCATAACCTTTCCCCACAGCTGTGCCCAAAAAATGGCTGCAAGCTACCTTAAATCATGGAGCCGGTCACAGACCAGCTCCACTTTTGAAAATATCATTGCTGCAGGAAAAACTGCAGCTCCAGAAGTGGAGACCCACTTTCACCAGTGTTTTCCCACAGCTGCAGGAGTTACAAGGGCATTGAAAATCTAGCCCAATGTCACTAACAGGGAAAAGAGGCGTAAACATTGACAGTCAGGTATGTGTTCACCCAACAGGATATGTAGCCATAAGGGAATAATCCACAACTTGGGTAGTTACTATACACAGTGCACTGTTGAATGCTGTAACTGCTCATGAAGTGTATTATTCCCTTATGACTGCACACCCTTGTGTGCGTGCTATCCTGTGTTATCCTACTTTTGAAAATGGCTGTATTGTTAAAAAATATATTTTAGTTGAAGCAAGGTGTCTAGTTGTAAGAGAAAAATAACCAATTATGTGACATGTTCACCAATGAGGTTACATGACTTTCAAAGCCCAAATTATACTGGCCAATTGTCAATTGGTAAAAGGAAAGTTATCAGTGATATTTATTGGGGGAGGAGTGGTGGATAGGGAAGGATAGAACCCTGTACAGACAATTGCTCCTGGGGATAGATAAGGAACTATTGGCAGACTGGATAGACCATTGGTCTTTTTCTGCCACCATTGTCTATGTTTATATTTACTGACTTTTTGATTGATGTTATTTGTGATCAGGAAAGGCACACTGAGCTGTGATAGTTCGTTTCCAGGTTTTCCTGGGGTCAGGCTACATGAACCTGTTTTACTGACATGGTGAATCTTAGCCATGACACTGGGGAAACTCCTCTATTTTTTTTGATAGGTGTCATAGGATCTTTAACTTCTACCTGGCCAGTCACTACAGATGGCCAGAAGGACCTTGGTTTAATATCTCAGCAAAATAAAGGCACCTTAACAGTGTATTACCTCCCTTATACTGCACTATAGTGTCAGTTATGGCTATTGTCCAAAGTGCACTTTCAGTCATTGATATGTCTGGATATCTCCTGAAATTATATAATATTTCTAATGAAGTTTTCTATCTGCCTGCAGTACCACCGTATGACAACCAGAAAAAGGATTCTTTAGAAATATTGCAAATTATTTGTAAATAGACATATAAGTTGATGGCTACAACTGTACTTTGGCGTGGGACTAGAACCCATCACCTTTTGCTGTTCCAACCGGTACTGGGTGATCACATTGCGGACATAATATTGCAAGAAAATACTTCACTGACTACAATGTCGGCATGGAATGATGTCGCCCACCCAAACTCCATGGGCAATGCACTGAACAAATAGGCAAGGTGCCAACCGAGACCCCTGCCCACTGAACGGTGCCAGAGGCACCGTAACTGCAGCCAGCCACAATGAAGTGGCCAGTCCCCCCCCCACTGCAATGTGGTTGACTACATCCCTGGTGTCTAGTGGACCCCCCTCCCCTACACCACCCCAGCAAGTAGATGCTCACCCCTGCACCCCCCAACATACTCCTGACAAATGGTGGGCAGTCAGCACAGCCTTCCACACACAGCCACGGCTGGCCACTCCATCGAATGGACTGCATGGGTGTATATGTACGAGCTCATTTGGTTCATTCAGTGGGGCACCCAGCCATGGCAGTGTGTGGAGGGCTGTGCTGGCTGCCCGCCAATTGTCGGGGTATGTTGGGGGGTGCGGGGGCTGGTCACCAGGGATGTAGTCAACCGCATTGCGGGGGTTGGGAGGGACCAGCCATCCCATTGTGACTGGCTGCAGTTACGGTGCCTCAGGCACCATTCGGTGGGCAGGGGTCTCGGTCAGCACCTTGCCTATTTGTTCGTTGCACTGCCCACAGGGTTTGGGTGGGCAATATTGTTCCATGCTGGCATTGTAGTTGGCAAAGATTAGCCTGCTTTGTATTTTCCAACAATATTATGTCCGCGATGTGATCACCCGGTACCGTTCCAACCGCAGATGGCAGTGTACTAACTATTGAACTACTGACACTAATGGATGAAAGGAAGGAAAGGAAATTTGATTTATATAACACTTTTCCAAAAATGCTATGGCCTATATTTAGGAACACAATCTCAAGTGCTGTCATGGCTTTGCCCTTTCTAACCCAATTCAGCAATCACTGATGCTGTTTAAAGTCACACTGGTGAATTGGGTTAATGAAGGTAAAATGGTACTAAAGCTCGAGGCAATGTTTACGAATGTTATATCCCAAGGTGCTTTACAATTCATAAATAATTGTTGGTAGCATTAGTTATGAGCACAGACATTAAATGAACCTGAGTGAGGTTAAGAAAAGCTTGGGGGATGGGATAAGTACAGAGGAAAGTATTAGGAGGGATTACAGTCAGGGGGGTTGCTCATGGTCACAATGAATTAGCAGAGGTGGGTGGATGTCACCTTACTGTCTAACTGTATGGGTCTTTGCTTTACTCACATAGCTAAACTGTAAATAATTGCTTCTTCTTTGGATTTGCTTCCCCTTGGGAATGGTGAGGGGTACCAGTGCCAACTAAGAATCCCTTGCCTGGTGTGTTGTGATACAGAAACTTGCTGCCTGAGACGTGACTGTAACTAAGGTATGTCTCAGTGTTTGTTGTTACAGTTTATCCTGGTAATAGCTTATCAAGGTATTATTTCATTTTCCTGTTCTTCCTCACTGCCAAATGTTTTCAGAGCGCTAGAAGGATGACTTTGTAATAAGATTACCATCACAAAATCATCTTAATTTTTATAGAGCTGTAATGTAATTCAGGTTCTGAGGGAAAGATCATGAGACTTTGTGTTCAGGATCTGTCAACACTCTGCCAAAATAATGTTGAACTATTCATTCACATGTCTGACTAGGTCTTGAATGTTCATTAACATATGTGAGTGTTCACCACAATTCCTGGAATCATTCATAAATATTCATTAATGTCAATAAACACTGAATAATGGTTTGTGAATTACAGTATCATGATCAGTTAAGAATATTCATAACAAGTACAAGAAAACACTGTCATGAACAATTAATAAACACTCAAATACTTTATCCCTAAACAACTTTGTTGATATATAGCCAGAGTAGTCGAGATGAAACATGGATGAAACTGTAATGATTGTGCAGAGCTTTCATTTCATTATTGTAAACTGTCACATTTTATATTTGTTTTGTTAATATCATTCACACATAAGGCTTCTCACTCAAAATCATGTTTTCTAGTTTTAGTTTAAAATCTCAGCATGCCTTTCAGGCAATCATCATTTCCCAGTTGTGGCCAATACTGTTGTAGTCCCCCTTTTTGAGTGTAGATGTTGATAAATTATTCATGTCTGTCCATGCAAAGATCGCACATTGCAAAGATCATGATTATTCATAAGATCATATGCAAAGATTGCGATTATTCATGACTGAATTTAACATATGCCAACATTTATCAGGAGGTCCATGAACTCACGCAGAAAAATAAATTGTTCATAACTGTGTGCACATGTAATTCATTATGTCAACAAATAGTGTTGATTTTCATACCAGCACCATCATCTGCAGTGCATCAGTTTCAGTCATATAGTTGTTTGTCTTGATTGTGTTAGGTTCTGGCCTGTTCATCTTTCTTGATATCTTAACTTGTTCTAATCTTAGACTTGACCTGTACTTTAAACAAAAAAAAATCTTAAAATTCTTGGATTATTATTGTGCCCCTATATAACTGTATACTTATTTTTGCACTGTTCAACTTCATATATACAGAGACTGTCCAGGACTAATAAGGGTTTTTATCTATCTTGCCTGTCCCATTTTTCTACCTAATTTAAATAGTCGCCCCCCCCTTTTTCCTGACACTTTATATTCCTACTTTTCCAAACCTCCCCATGGGGTAGACATTAAAGAAATGCCATACAATAAATGCACACCACTTCAGGTAGCATGTGCTATTTCATATGGTAACCCATGAGGAGGGCACATGGGGAAGGGCATCGTCCATAACGGCAACTCCTTCTCTAGTGAATACCTCACAGCAATGGGAGGGTAGGGTGACTGGATGGGGGGGTAGGCAAAATGGGTGACAGGATGTCACTATATGTACACATATGGGGTGAGCGAGCACGGCAAGCGTGGTTGGGGAGGGGATGGAGGAGCTGTAGGCAGTTGGGCTGCAGTGGGTTGCCGAGCTGCATTGTGGCATCAGGGGTTGGTCTGTAGTTAAGGCAGTGAGGTATTGGGTTTGGGTCTGGGCACTGGTGCGATTTTATTGCAACCAGCCTGAACCTTTATTTTTTCATGTTTTCACCCCCTCCGACATGCACCCTCCTAGAGTTGAGAACTTTAGTAGTGGGTGGTAAAAGCCCCTCAAAAGAAAACATTGAGAAAAGTCCTCAGTGCTGTTTTCCTGTAAGCGCTGGTGTCAGAGTGGCGAAAATGTTTCCGGCACTCTGACTTCACAATAATGGCGATCACCTTTAGGCTTTTGCCATTATCACATAGAACCATTTCATAGCTCCTGATTCAGAAAACAGTCTCTTAAGGAAGCAACAGCAATTTGTGGGGAAACAACAAGATTTTAGCTAAGCACTGTGGAAATAGCACATACGAACTGTGGGGGTCAACCAGCTGAAGGATAGCAAGAGCAGGGCACCACGGCACTGAGAAAATAAACACAGCCAACAATGCAGGTACAGTAACAAAACATGCACGGTGCAATTCATAAGGGATGCAGACTTTTCATCACAGAAAACTGCTACAAATGGAGCTGCCTTAAGTGGCATGACCATGATTAGCATACCAGACACCCCTTAAAAAAACTGTAGCACTGCATTCAGGAAATAAATAGCACACTGTTGCTACTGTGCTAAATAAGGGGATTCTCAAGCACCAATAATTAGCACAGTACTGCACGAAGTTGCAGTAGTGCCACAAAATGACAGTGGTACAGGCTGCCTACATACCAGCAGCAGGCCAAGAGGAGAAAAAAGAGGATGCAGAGGTCTATTGTATTTCTTTTTCTTTAGAAATTATTCACTGAGGATAACCCAGCTGAGATGTAACCTATTGACTGCAATGTGTCCTGCCTCTTACCATTTTCCACAATTGGGCATTCTGGAGAACTTGGAGGTAGGGCTGGGTGAAATTTATCTTATGCAAGTGGAATTCTGATGAAATACTAATTTCACTTTCACAAACCTTGGTGAAATGTCCATGAAAATGTTGATAATTTCTGTCTAATTTATAAGGTATTATCCAACTTGCACCAGAGTTGGTAAGGTGACTGCTGCAATGCCATACAGAAATGTGTCAGTTTTCAGATCTCTGTCTTTAAACATGACTGTGTTATAAGCCTCCGAACTTTTAGAAATTTTAAAATTACAGTTAAAGGGACACTGTCAATCTGTTTGTCATCATATTATTTCTACCTAAAAACCTACATTTTATGATTGCTTACCTTCTCTAACATTCATTGATGTTTCTGTTTGTTTTGTCTGTCTGTCTATTTGTTTAGTAGAACTGATATGCATGGTAACGTATATTTATAAACAACCTTGTTTTGTTTACAGTCCTGGATCTGTTCTTACTGCATACTTCATGAGCATCACACACACCCAAACAGTGCAGTCACTTATGAGGCAGTAGCCTTCTAAACTCCCACTGCATCATGAGGGGCTAGACTGTGTTGTGGGTGTTTCCAAGTTCTGGAAAGATGCAGCTGGAGTTGATCAAAGAATGTTAACGCACCTATGTTTGCGTGGTAACACCAGTATGGTGGGTAGTCTGTTTTACACTTTTTCAAAGAAAAAAAGTCAGACTCAAACTACCAGCTACATCAGCAAACTTTAAAGAATGTTGGCAATCATAAAATGTATTTTTTAAACTAGGGACACTTTGAGACATTAAGGGGTTGACAATGTCCCTTTAACAGCTGTGTTATCTAAAGAAGTCTGTCCTAAGTGCACCAAATCTGGTATGGGGACTTTTTCCACACTCTTGAATTCATGTGACAAATTTCAGATCTCTAGCTGTAAAGGTGAATGAGTTATACGATTCCATACTTTCAGAAATCTTAAAATTACATTTTGCAATTATGTAAACTGCTGAATTTCTAGCCCCTATAAGTTTAAAACAAGAAAACATAATATTACCAATGTAGTTAGGTTCATTGACCCTAAATATTAGGCTTTAAATCAACCTCCATGGCCCAGCATCAGAGCATAATGCCTCAGTGCTGATGATCTGGGTTTGAAAGCAAGCCTTGGAAGTCATGGTTGGAGGCAAGTAATAGCTAAAACTCACAATTTACATAACCAGTATTGACTCTTCCAAGAAAGTATGTGTCTATGTTTTCAATTATCTAGCTCCAAAGGTAGCTAAGTTGTAAGCATAGAAATATTTTCAAAAATGTTCACATCATTAATAAAATGCCAAACATTGAGCCCCTACAATTTCTCTACCCATCATCCAAATGCTATGACACTTGGACCACGTTAAGGGTCTGTACAGACAATATGTATGCCAAGCATCAGACCTCTAGCTGCAATATGAGCCATGTTGTATTAATTTATTAATTTTGGAAAATTCCCTAAAATGTCATGAAATTCTACAAACTTTTGTGGAAATTCTGCAAATTCAGAATTTTCTAATTTTGCCCAGCTCCACTGGGAGGTTAAATGACTAATTTTGCTGTAGCAGGGTTTGAACATGTGTTCTTCCAGTGTGACAGTCAAGAAGTCAAGAAATGACACAAGATCCTACAGACCTGGTGTCCAGGAAACAGACTGACTACTACATACTGAATGACTACGCTTTTTAAAGCAGATAACGTGTGCTCTCTTTTAATTCTGAATCACATGGTACTTGCACTACTGTAGGCTCCAATGTAATAGTGCCTGTGATGTCATCTTCTGCAGCCCAGATAACAAGCTAATGGAATCATGAATATTAATATGCCATTTGCAAAACTGTACCACATGATTCATGAACACAACTACCATGCCTGCTAGCAGTGTCCCTGTTGCTTCTTGAATCTCGTGGTACTGCAAAAACAGTAGTGGTCTATTTATCATGTGCTACTTTCACCTTCTTGAATCTAGCCCTATTTAATCTATACCATTGGATCTTGAAGTCTGACACAAATCCAGCATACACCACTTCCCATAATAGTCTAGTCTACTGGTCTACCACTCTTTCAGTCAGTACAAGCATTGATAACTTCTTCCTGAATTTTCCTCCACCTAGTTAGAGGTTATGACTTTTTTAAAACATAGTTACTGAAAAAAACATCATGCTTGCAAGAAGCATACATAATATAATACAGTTGAATATGTAATGCAGATTTTTAGTAAGTAGCAGTAAAAATCTTTATTTTTATACAGGATTACAAATGATAGACATAGAAACATAGATTTTGATGGCAGATAAGGACTACTTGGCCCACGCAGTCTGCCCATTTCCCTACCTATTAGATGAGCTGCAGATCCGAGTTAACCAACAGCCTACTTCCTCCAACCCCCCACAAGAATTGCTTTATGTCTGTTCCATGCATTCTTGAACTCTTCCAATGTTTTTGACCCCACAAACTCCTCAGGAAGGTCATTCCATGCATCCACCACCCTCTCTGTGAAAAAAATACTACTTCACATTACCCATGAGCCATCCCCCCTCTGTCTTCAAATTGTGCCCCCTTGTTCTTCCACATCTTTTTTTCTGAAAGATGCTACCTTCTTGGACTTTGTTGATTCCCTTGAGGTACTTAAATGTTTCTATCATGTCCCACCTCTCCCTCCTTTCCTCAAGGGTATATATATTAAGCTCCTTTAGTCTGTCTTCGTATGGCTTCTGGTGCAGACCCTGTACCTTTCAAGTTGCCCTCCTCTGAACTGCCTCTATTCTGTCTATGTCCTTGCAGAGATGGGGTCTCCAGAATTGCATACAATATTGCAGATGGAGTATCACCAACTGTCTGTACAGAAGGATAACAACTTCCTGTTTCCTACTGGAGATGCATCTTTGTATGCATCCCAGTATCCCACAAGCCCTCCTTACTACCTTCTCACATCGCTTGCCTACATTTAGGTCATCTGATATGACTACCCCAAGGTCCCTTTCCATTTTTTTTTGTTAGTACCTCCCTCCACATTCTGTACACTTCCCTTGGGTTTTTGTTTCCCAGGGGCATTACTTTGAATTTCTTTGCATTAAATCTAAGCTGCCATATTTTTGTCCATTCCTTCAACCTTTTCAAGTCCCTTCTCATCCTTTCCACCCCACCTTGTGTATCAACCCCATTGCAGATCTTTGTGTCATCTGCATAGAGGCTTACTTTTCCTTCCAGTCCCTCTGCAATGTCACCTAAAGATGATCCTTTTCACACCATTAGGATAAAAAGTCCCATTTTCAAGGTGGTCCTGTTTATGTATCCAATGATAGTTACAGTAACTAGATAATTAACTACAAGACTAGTCAATAAAATACCATTTAAATAAATCAAATACTACACATTCAAACCACTTAACATTCATCATCAACTTTGTGATAGTAGTTCATGTAAGTAACAATCATACAAACAAATACAAAGCAAATGGTGGCAATAAAAATATTAATGTTTTGTTTATCACCTATTGCACATACTGTACATCTGCAGGAAAATTCTTTACTTGGTTAGTGAAACTTTTTATGGGTTTCAAGGCCTTAGTTTGATCACTGATCTTACCCATGTATTTATAATATTATAAGAAAAGTTCATCTCTTCATATCTATTTCTGACCTTATGTGTCCTCAGCTCTCTTTGTTTCTTATTTCTAAGGTTATGCGTATGTTCCACTTTCTCCAGTTTTTCAAATAAATATAGTGACTGCTGGTCAGTTTTGAGCTTATACATAAGATTTGAGCAAATGTTTTCCTTTTTTGATCCAAAGGAAGCCAATTTAAGGCTTTATAATTAACACAGTGATGTGTCCTGTAGTCACAACGTAACACAAAATGGGCCATTTGGTTATACAGTACATCAATGTTATTAAGATGTATTTTGTTTGTCAAACTATAGATATGGCTCTCATAGCTGAACATTGGAATGAGCAATTGATTTACTATACTTTTCTGCAGTTTTAGATCAAAACAATGTCTGGATCTTCAAAAGGCACCTAGTCTTCTATTTATGTTTGTGGTAAATTTTGGAGATGTGGAAATCAAAATTTAAATGTTGGCTAACCCACACACGCAGGTATTTATACTCTGACACCTATTCTAGTATTTCAACATTTAGGTTTTTAATTTCAATTTTAGGATTACTTTTAATTCCCTTGGAATGTTTTTTACTAAACAGCATGACTTTGGATTTTTACTATTTAGGATGAGCCTTGAATCTTCAAATCAATCACAGATGATGCTAAAGTCAGCTTGCATTAAATCCCTGGATATGTCTGTTTCTACTAAAACTATGTTGTTTGCATAGAAACGTGTTTTAGTGTGAATAATAACATCCCAATACTTGGCTTATGTATATCAAAAATACTGTTGGGCACCAAATTGAGCCTTATGGTATTCCATTAACAACATGTTTCATAGAGGAAAAAATCATTGCCTACCATTACAAACTGCTTTCCTTTCACTGAAGTAGGACCCAAACCAGGCAGCAGCATCTCCTGGTATTGTTGCATCCAATAGCCTTTCTTGGAGAATATTATGGTCAGCTGTGTCAAATGCTTTTGAGAGGTCCACGAACACCACGCCCATCCCCTGGCCCTCCCCCATAGATGAACAATAATGTCAACCAGGTCAGTGAGCATGGTGTCCATGGAGAAACCTCTACAGTAGCCTGACTGGTATTTTGGCAACAACTCATTTCCCTCTAGATATTTCAATAGCTGTTTATTTACTAGTTTTTTGAATATTTTTGATACCACAGAAAGCAAGGCTATTGGACAATAATTTGCTGGTTCTGTAACTGAATCCCCTTTGTGAATTGGAATTATTTTAGCTGTTTTCAATGTGGACAGAAAAACACCCTCCCTTAGGCTCCAGTTTTATAGCTTATTTAAAGTAGAAACAATACAGTCACCTGCATCCTTTATAAACTTTGCCTCTATACGTTTTTTTTTTTTATTTCCTTAGCCACTTCTTTGTTCTCTGTTATCTGGGATCTCTAAAATATTCGAACATTTAGTGCAGACCCAAATTAGTGAGTACCTAGAAAAACACTCTTTAATAACTGGGTATCAGTCAGGATTTCAAAAAGGATATTCCACTGGCACCGCACTCACCGACATGGTAGATATAATAGTCTTAAAGATGGAGGATGACCTGTCGGTGGGTGGGGTGTTCGTGGATTTATCCAAAGCTTTTGATACTGTGTCTCATGAGATATTGGAAGGGCAATTGCTGGATGTGGGATTGTCTGAGAAGTCATGTGGTTGGTTTAAATCCTATTTGCAGGGTAGAACTCAACAGGTGTTTGTAGATGGTTATCTATCTAGTAAAGCTATGGTTCAGAGAGGGGTGCCTCAAGGCTTCATTTTGGGGGCCTACATTTTTTCTAATATATATAAATCATTTGGTGGATAAAGTGAAATATTCTGATATACGCTTATATGCTGATGATACCCTGTTGATTGCTAGCAGAAAAAATCCCCAGATTATGGAGGTAAAATTACAGGCAGATTTTGGAGAACTATGTACATGTTTGGCAAACTCAGGACTAGTAGTAAATAGTAAAAAAAAACAACATTTATGCTATTTGATAGATGTGGTAAAAATCTGGGAAAAATAAATATATAGTGGAGATAAAAACCATAAAAAAATGAAACATTATCCCAGGTATCACAATATAAATATTTAGAGGTATGGATGGACCAAAATTTAAGATTTGATTACTATATATTGGATAAAATTTCAAAATTAAATAAAAGATTGGGGGCATTTAGATGCTCAAGTTTTTGCATGAACAAAAATATGCGAAAAACTAAAGTAATTCAACTTCTTATTCCCATACTTGAGTATGGGAACCATGTATATGGCTATGCCACTAAAAATATGTTGACAAAAATTGATACGATGGACAATTGATTGGCCCATTTTATCCTTAGAAAGGACCCTCATGCTCATCATTGTGAAATTTATGAGGAACTTGGGCAGTTTCCACAAGAATTTAAAAGGAAATTAGTTTGGGCAGTACAGACTTATCAAGTTCTAAACTTAAAGCAATCAAGTTATCTTTATGATAAATTAGAAAAGAAAATATATAATCAAAATTTGCAAAATATAAGTTTGAGAGAGTTTGCACATCCTAAATTTAAAAATAAATATAGTGAGATGAGATTTGCACAGGTTGCATTTGGATTGTGGAACTCAATAAAGTCTGTGACCTATAAGATACATAGAGATGTAAAATTCTTCATAACTGATATAAAATTAGAATTTACTGTCTGTTGTAAGTGCTATGGGTAAACAAATGGGGTTAATTTTTTTTATTTGGGTATTATAAATTAGGATCTTGGGTTATGCAAATAGTGAGTTGAAACATGGGGATTTTTATGTAAACATTGCTAATGCACTTTATGATTGTAGCATGTCTTGTATTATGTATTATTTGTATTGTTGATGCAATATGGTATAAGTGTGTAATTCGTATTGTATCATATCTATTGTTATATGATGTTGTTTATGAAACTACTTTTAACAAGGCCATCTTGTAAATAGGACTTTGTTCTAACAATGTAAAAAATCCACCAATCTCCTGTATAAAAATAAAGATTTTTACTACTACCACTTCTTTAAATATAATTAATTTAAACCTGAATTTTGTTTTTATATCACAGCCTTGTTCATTATGGCCATTTGTGTTATAAGCTACAGACATTACTATATCAAGTCATAGACCAAAAGACTAACAGTAAATACATGGGTATGTACATTGTGTGGCATTGTATGGTCCTGGGTTCAGGGTTCAGGAAATGGGTCCTGGGATGATACATGGCTGCCCTGCAGGGCATATAGTTGTTTGGGGATAGGGGTCTGGGGGGACACAACTGCCCTGTGGGGCACTAGGAAGTGTGGGGGTTCAGGTCTGAGGGCAGCCCTGTGGAGCATGAACAGGTTGGGGGACTGGTGGGCTGGGGGGGTGTGAGATGCCCTGTGGGGCACCTGCTGTGGTGGTCAGGGCATGGGGTGGGCACATTGATTGGGTGCTGGTCTGCTGGCAGGTCTACACAAACCCAGGAGGGCATAAATACAGTTATGCCAGCTAAATGCTGGTGTAACTTACATTGACAGTTCTCCTCTGGGGGTTGTTGTAGAATCCTGACATTGGGGACTTTGTTGTTGCCATTCCAGAATAGGGTGGAACTGCTGCCATAAACCCCCTAGTGCCATGTCACAGGGGGTTTAGGGCATAAGTGCTGGCATAAGTCCACTTTGGTGCAAGTGGCCTGTGTCATGTTGCAGGCCACTTTGTAGAATACGTTATGTCGCAACTCCTGGCGTAGCTTGCTAATTGCATCATTTCTTGTGGTGCATGTCAGGTTATGCCAGGTGTAACCCTTCTAGAATCGGGCCCCTAGTGTCTTTCTAATATTGTGTATCCCATGTCTACATTTGACAAATCTTGCATGATTTGCAAGCATAATTGTGGGAAGCACTTTCCCCAGCCAACTCATTAGGATATGAGCCACTATTTTGTAGTTGGTTGACAAAAAGTGAGAGCGGCCTGTAGGTGGAGCACTGTTGCTGATCTTTCCCAGATTTGGGGAGAACTACAATAGTAGCAGACCACATGAAGTGGTGTAGTATTCTAGTCACCAGACTCTCTTTGATCATGGTCATGAGAGGTTCTTGTAATTCATTTAAGAAACTTTTTAAAAAATCTATAGGGAAGCCTTCAGGGCCATGAGGGTCCCCCTTTTGAGATGCATAATGGCTTGTTTTATCTTAGCATCCTGTATCAGTGCATTCAACATTTCTTTGTTTTCTGAGTCTATGGTTGGGAAGGCTGCCTTGTCTAGAATTCTTTGATTTGTTTGTCCTTAGGGAATACCTCAGTAGTGTAGAGTGTTTAATAGTACAGTACATTCTAAAGCTATCACCTGTCTCCTAGTAAGTAGTTAACTCTTCCCCTGCCACATTCTTTATTTTGGATACATTTTTTGCCCCCTCCCTGCTTTGCAACTGGCAGGTCAGCACCTTCACCTCAGCATTGCCTTAAAAATAAGTGCTTGAATTACAAGCAGTGCTCATTCTATTTTGGCATTATGGGCTGTATCATATTCCAATTTCAAGTGCTGGAGGGCTTGCTATTGCTCTGCAGTAGGCTTTGACACATGGGCTTTCTCTGTTTTGGAAATTTGGCATTCCAGGTCAGTTAACTGCTGGTACTTTTTACATTTCTTGTGTACTGCAAGAGAGAAAATAACCCCTCTAAGAAGTGCTTTCATGGCGTCCCATCTCATGGCTGCAGAAGTCTGCCCTCAAGAATTGTTTGCCAGATAGTCATCTATCTGATTTTTTTATGAATAATTGAAAATCTTCCTTTCTGGGTAAGGTGGAAACTAGTTTCCAACTTTTGTGTAAGACAGGGGAATCCATCCCAGCCATGGTGAGGCTCACTGGGGAGTTATCTGTAACAGCTATAGTACCATGTGTCACAGATTTGACTACATGTCAGTAATCTTTGAGAGGTAAGGGCATAATCTAGATGATGGTAGTTTTGGGCAGAATAGGAATAATAAGTGTATTGCCTACCTGTAGGATGGAAGTGCCTCCAGGTATCCACATGTCTATTGTCTTGCTTTAGATGTTTTAAATCTGGGGTACTCTTGGAATTTGGCCCACCTGCCCTTGAAAAATAGTCCATGATATTGTCTAGCACCCAATTAAAATCAACATACAATATCCAAGGACCTTCTATATTAGACATCTCCATGGAGAGTTTGTTGAAAAAATCTGGTGAATCCAGATATGGATCATATACAGACCCCAATGCAATTTTCTGACCTGAGTTAAGCTGTATTTGTAGCTGAACATATTGACCCCCTGACTTATCCAAAGAGACATGAGTAACAATCCCTGGGAACCGAGGTGTGAGCCACACAGCAACTCCTTTTGATTTCAAGGTGAAATATGAGTCATACCATTTCCTTCCCCAATTTTTTATAATCTGGTTTCCGTCCTTGGCTGTCATATTGGTCTCTTGGAGACAGAGGATATCTGCTTGAGTACTTGTAATCTTACTCATGTCTTTTTTCCTCTTGGCATGTGTCTTTAAGCCATTGATATTCCATGAGCAGACTGTTAGGTTTTCAATCATTGTCACCTGTGTATTCTATAATGTTACTGCCTAATGCATGATTGTTTAGCAAGCAGAAGTCAGGTTTCATGGTATAAAAACAATGAAAAATAAACTGAACTAGAGCAACGTAACAATAACAATGGCATATCTTTGCCCAGTCCCCCCATCCCAATTGCAGAACATCTCACTATACAACATTGAACAATATATTGAGTAGATACCACTACTGAGATTCAGACTTGCCCACATTCCTGACCCACATGCAGCCTGCGAATCCTGGAGTGGGGTTTCCAACTTCTGGATAATTAAGACCCACAACAGAGAAATGGGCGTGCTGCAACATCATTTATCTTACCTCCCTCCCCTCAAGATGCATTAATTGTATAAATTTTCCCTGTAGTTATTTTGGTGGATAACAATTGAAATGAGAAAGCACCTAAACACATGTACATTATTATTGCTGCGGCACTTTGCAGTTGAGGACACTATGACAGGACTCAGGGCAAGCTGTCAAGCCAAGAAAGCTGTGCCACTCACTTGTTTCTAACAGCTAAAACATGAAAGGACTTTCCAGGAGTGCATAGCATCAGTGAATGCATGGTATTGGCACTGTTGAGGAAGGGTCTGACCTCCAATGGAATATTTTGCTCAATCATGAAGACATGGTATATGAAGGGGTCGTGTCAGAGCCCTCCTTATGCTTGATCATGAAATGTACTATGACAGTTACAGGTGAGTGGCAGTACTTAGTTAGCTGCCACTGCTGTGTTGGAATTGGCCCATGAAGCACATATGGTCGTAGGACCATGCTATTCTCAGTGTTGGGGCCATGTTGTTTTATGACACTGACATTTCATTGAGTGCCTGTCTGTAGCAAAGAAGACAACCACATTAGGGATAGGTCCTTGACTGTCCATTGGCATTCCCCATCACCATCATAGTCCCATTTGCTCAGGCCCAAGCCAGGAAGCCAACTCTTAGATTATATGGGGTAACTATTAAGACAACATAAGTACCACCGCAGATCACAACATGTTGAAAAACCCAGATCAGGGATCGGTAAAATGACTGGCTGGATCACAAGTTTGCCACCACATAGCAGGGATTTTTCAGTTCTTGCCCTGGTGCCACCCTAATTCACTTTGAAGTGTTAAAGGAGACATTAGAGGTAGAATACTGGCACAAGTATCACAAGTTTGAAAATAACAGAAACAAAGGACAGGGTTGGCAAAGGGTTTTCTCTTTCTTCCTTTTTGTGCTGATGACAGTGGTAGTTAAGTTAACAGAGCTGTTCTTATCCCAGCTGGCTCCCTGGCACTACCTATGATCCTAGCCATAGTGGGGAGTGCTGTGGTGGGATTCAAACATCATAGCCTCCAATGAATTACACAGTCCACTCCACTTACACTGTCCTCGGTCATGACGGGCTGTCAGCTTTGTCGGACAAAAAGTAATTTCCTTTTGCAGTCTGTATTGTAACACAGTACAAAAAAACACTGTATATAACAATCTATTGTGGCCACCTATTTCAGACAGTTTCAGGGTCATTAGCACTGTTAATTGCTGTTATTAGGACATCAAAATGTATGAAGCACTGTAAGCATTGTGATTGCTGTGCTATTAAGGAATCCGTGGTAATGATTTTTCATGATGATCATCATCAAAAAGTCACAATAAGCTCTTGTAACATCCTCCTGATGTCTGGCTACTCTGTCTAGCTAAAGTTCTAACAGCAAGCCAGCCCACCAGCACAGTGGCAAGGAGTCTGCCTACAGAGCCAACATCCCAGTTTTGGGGATGGACTCGAAAGTCAGCGGGCCAGTCGGAGGAAGAAGGATTGAGCATCCCAGGGACTGCTCTCCTTCTCAGGGGGGCTTTAGTGTCTGGAGCTTTGAGGACCTCTGGTGGAGGCTGGGAGAACTACCGCAGCTGGCGCTGTATGTCAGGGGGGCAGGGCAGACACTGGTCATCATTGCACGTCCCTGTCCCCAGGATCCCAGCAAAAAAAAGAAAATGTCAGTCCCTGATCATGTCGCTGGCCTCTTTGCCATCCTTCTGCCTACCTGTGTTCTCCAGGGGGTTCCCGTTCCCATTGCCCTAACCTGGGGGGGCAAGCCGGGTCTCACCTACCCCAGTGTCCATTGGTAGAGGGTTCCCAACTGGCGGCTTCACACTAAACAGGTAAGCCTGGGGCATGCAGGGGTGGTGAGCAGAGCTGGGCCGAGCTTCCGAATGGGGCATGGCAAAAAAAAAAGTTAAAATAGCATTGCCCTGCCTAGCTAAAGTTCTTTCACTGTTTTGAGCAGGTTGGGCATGTCATGCACTTTAACTATATCAGTTACGTAAGATCTGTTTTAATGTTTAGCCATCATGTTTATTTGGTTATTTATTTAATTCTCTTTTCTGGTTTGCCCATGCATGTTCGTTTCATAGTAGGACCACTTACTACTGCTGTGTCAACTTGCAGATTGCTTCTGTGACATCCCTCCGATGTCTGACTACCCTGCCCAGTTAAAGTTCTAATATTTAGGGTTACCCTGCCTATATTAAGTTCTAATAGCATGTGTACTGCTGTAACAAATTAGATCTTTCACTGTTTTAAGTAGGTAAACTGATTAGTCATGACAGGCACTTGTAGTATAGGCTGGAAAATCCAGGAAACTCATTTTTTGGTTAGATCATCCACTCGCTATACCGGGCAGAATATGTTATTACACATCAGTCCGGTATAAGCGGTGGGGACTGTAGATACAAACAGACAAGCTGAAAAAATACTAGTGGAATTAGAGGCATTGCAAGAGGTACCTTTCCTGGTTTAGGTTATAAAACAAATACTTGTAGATGACTAAGGCAGTGTTGGTTGAGATGTAGTACATTTACTGTCAGCAATCTGAGATCACCACCTTATTAAGTGACATGTAGCTTGTTGTGGCTCTTTGCAATTCTGGAAAGTGCAATGGAGTTCTGGACAAGTTGTTAAACCAAGAAAGCTGTTTTGTTCACTTGTCCCCAAAAGCCAAAACATGAGAAGACTTTCCAGGAGTGTACAGCATCAGTGATTACATGGTGTTGGCATTATTGAGGAAAGTGGAGCCAGCCTGTTGGTGCAGGGGCAGAGTGCCAGTCTGCGGTGCCTACCACCCAGGTTTGGGAATGGATCTGGGGACGTCGGATGGCCGGCCAGGGGAGAAGGATTAAGCATCCCATGACTGCTCTCCTTCTCCGGGGGGAGGAGGGTAAAGTGTCCTGTGCACTACAGACACTCAGTAGAGACTGGGTGTATCACAAGTGCAGGCGTCAGTATGTCGGGGGGTGAGGCGTATGCGGGCCGTCATTGAATGTCCCCACCCCCATACAGGGAAAAAATCTCGACTGCCTACTGCATTCATGAAGCCAGCCCCTAAAAGCCTTAATCAGCCTCCATGGTCAGCTCCCTGTCCGATTACAGTGCTTGCGGCACTTAGGGCCAGTGCCATGGCCCCGCCCTGGGGGGTAAGCCAGGGGGTTTTGGGAAGTTGTGCCAGCAGGAGGTGGAAGTTAGAGGGGTCTGTGACTGGGCTGATACACGGTGGCAAGGTAGGCTACAAAAATACAAAATAAAAATAAAAAATTATTGAAGAAAGTTCTGACATCCGAGATGGAATATTTTGTACATTCATGCAGACATGGTACATGAAGGGGGAGTGTCAAAGCTCTCTTAATGATTGATCTCACCATGCACTGTGACAGTTACAAATGAGTGACAGTGCTTAGTTTGCCACCATTGTTGTGTTGGAATACCCCCAAGAAACACATATATGCATAGGGCCATGATATTCAATGTCAGATCTATGAAGTTTTACGATACTGTCAGTTCACTCAGCATCAGTCTGTAGCAAAGAAGACAATGACATCAAGAATAGTTCCTTGACTCTCCTATCAGCTGTCCTCATCACCCTCATATTCCCCTTTGCTCAGTCCTGAGCAAGAAAGCCATTGCTCAAATTATATGGGGTAACCATTGATACAAATTGTAGTGCCACTGCATCCCCACACGTGAAAAGCCCAGATTAGGAATCAGTACAATGACAGGCTGTTTCACAAGATTGCCACCACATAGTTGGAATTTTTTAGTTCTCACCGCAGTGCCATCCTGATCCACTTTGAAGAATTAAAGGAGACATTAGAGACAGAATACTGGGCACGAGTATCACTAGTTTGAAAATATTTATTATTTTCTTAGAATAATACCTTTGAGCTATAAGCTTGTTTACAAAGGTTCCATGTCAAGACAAGCACAAATAATACAAGTAGCAATGGAACAATATAAGTGCAGAGTTATAGAGTATAATTAACATACAGATAAATAAATAATTAACAAACACAGAATGAGGCAGTCGGTTGTTGAACTTTGTTACAAGCTTGTGTGTGTTACAAGCATGCATTGCACAGGTTTCCACACACCCTTGTAACTTCGCAAATTTGTAATATTTTCATGTCAGATTTTCAACACTGGCATTTTTTCACACATCCTTATGAACAGTACAGCTGTCATTTTTCACAGCCTTCCCAAAATGTGTTTCCGCACCTGTGGTGCACAATGGCGTGGTCGCTGTGAGAAATCAACTTTTGGGACAGATTATCAAAATCACAGTGCCACTGTTCATGAGGGGAGGTCCCAAAATGCCCATGTTGAAAATGTGGCTAACAAAATCCCCCAAATAATTGGGTTATGGATGTGTGTCGTGCAGTTTCTATGCATGCTCATGACTTCACCAAATTTTCATATTTTCACTCCAGATTTTCAGCGTTATCATTTTTTTACACCTCCTCATAAACAATAGTTGTCATTTTTCACATCCTGCTCAAAATGTGTTTTCATCCCTGTGTCGCCAAATGGCATAGCTGCTGTGCAAAACCACCTTTCAGCTAACAAACTGATTGTGCTCCTCTGCATGAAGTGGGGTCAAAAAAAGCCTATGTTGAAAATTTGGAGTGAAATTACCAACAAATGCCTATGGCATTAGGGTTTCCAACTGTAACACCCCATCCTGTAGAGACTGACAGACATCAGGGGTGTGAATTGGGATCATTTGCTGTAATGCTCATGCCATTCTACCCCCATCTCCACCCTGCAGCCAGTCACAGGCATCAAGGTGTGTCTTGGAGTGTTCAGCCCTAAAGTTCACCCCATTCTCCTGTACTACACCCATCTCAGCATATTTCCTTATGGAATGGGGCAAGTATAAGGCCCAAAGACCCCAAAGCACACCACAACACTTGTCAGTGTCTACAGGGTAGGGTAAGGTAAAACGACATGAGCGTTATAGCTGACGACCCAAAGGAACATCCTAATGCCTGTCAGTCTCTGCAGGGTGGGGGTGGGGTTGGCATCAGTTCAATACTTCACTGCCATTCCTATTATGCATTTCTAACTCTGGCACTACCAATGTCAATGCCAATGCCAGCGAGACAACATTCGGCATTGAGAAATGCTTGTTGGTTCTTTTTATATTCATTGAAGGATCTCTTCTTGTCATTCACTGTCAGTTTTCTCTTAGTGTTGAACCACAGTGGTTTATTATGTCTTTTCCTATACTGTACATCTTGCACATTATTAATACTGTAATTATCATTGCACTTTACCACTTACATGTTTATTATATTTATTTATTCTTTGTTGACCGGTTAAGTGCACTAGACAAATCCTGCCTATTTTCAGGCACAACCCAGAGGAGGGGATACAGATGAAAGCCAACTGACCTTGAACCAGATTAAGCTGTTGGTGGTATTTTTAGTGAATGAGGGAAGTTTGGCCAGGACACTGGGGAAATTCCCCTACTCTTTTCGATTAGTGCCATAGGATCTTTAACATCCACCTGAACTACCACCAGTCCAGGCAGATGGGACCTCGGTTTAACATCTTATCTGAAAGACGGCACCTCAGAAGTGCAGCACCCCTCTCATGCTGCACTACAGTGTCAGTACTAGGCTATTAACCCAAGTGCCAGATGTGGGAACTGAACCCACAGCCCTCTGATCTCCCGGCCTCAGAGGCGAGTGTGCTACCTACTGAGCCACTGACACTGCTAAGTGTCCTGTAATCCTGTAGTCCTGCTAATGTACTGTAGTCCCCCCTTTTTTGTAACTCCCCTCTTAAAGGCCAAATACAGAATTATCTGCATTCTTTTTTCAGTCAAAAAATTATTAAAAAATACATAAATTACAAGCTCTTAAAGGAATTGTTCGATTTGTGAGCAGTAAAATCACTTACCACCTCTAAACTAATTTTTCCAATTTAAAATAATTTAATTGTAATACAGTATGAATGAATTAGTACAGTAGTAAAATTCAATAAATGTTTTTATCAAGTTCATAGAATTCTGTGTTGTCCAAATATGCATACAGTGTCTGCAGATTCATACAAAACTGTGGCGACACTGCTTTTATGTGAATGTGTTTGTTACTTTTTGCATCAATAATTATTGTTTTGTAGTAGCTGATCAAATTAAGAGTTTAGGATATTCAGCCTGGTTTACAAAATGTTTAATGTCTCATTAACATAGATTCCCTGTATATGACTTGCAAAGCTCTCATAATCATTTATATGATAAGTACCCTAAAAGCATCTGCTTGAAAATATTTCTACCATAGGATGGTAAGTAAGTTTGATCCTGTATTCAGACATTTACAGCACTTAAACAAAATAATTGCTCAAATGATATTGTCCTTGGAGCCCCACCCAGAAATAACTCAGGCAACTGCTTTGTCACTTTTGGATGCTCACTGGCAATATTTATTTAAAGGCACAATTATATATTCATCATTTACATCCCAATTCATTTCTATCAATCAATATTTACAATTCAGACATAACAGTCCCATATCACTTTTAGGACATATTCCTGTCTTCCCTCTCGAGGTTGATCTTGTTCCTTCCTCTTTTGCCTTTGCTTCTTGGGGTCCAGACACCGTGCTCCGCTGCCCCGTTTCAAGCACCATAACTGGGTACCACACTTACCTGGACCACTACCCCCCTACTAGGTGTGGACACAGCAACCCACCCCTAGCTCTCTAAATTCTCCTCCCATCTCACACTTAAGTTTCTTTGTCCCCAGCCCATGGTATCTACCCTCCTCTTCCTGCCCCTTTTCCCTTGGCACCAAACTCCTTCCACTGACCCATCTCCAGCTTGGCATGGAAGATGGGCCCCCGTGGGTTAAAATGTCAGCTCTTTCTTTTTGGTTTCCCAGACCTGGTCCCCAAAGGGCCAGAGGAACAGGCATGTGCTGAACTCCATCAGGTGTACCCCATCTGCCCGATACACCTCTTCATACTCATATGAAATATCCCTATGCTGGATGTGAACCCCCCCATTTCAATCACTGCCCTGTCCACTTTCCTGTTCAGGCATTTCTGCCCTACCTCTATCATCTTAGGACCTTTAGCTCCCCTCTATACCCTCTGGGATGTGATCTCGGACCAGCCGATTACCACCCCTGGCCACCACCTCTTCACCTTCTCCAGATCTGCAATAAGATCCCCCATCAGGGACCCCCAAGGCAATGACCCTAAGTCATTACACCCCCAGATGGACAATGCTACAGTCTAGTCTGGTCCAGTGCACCCACAGCTCCTCCAGCAGGGTAAGCAGCTGCAACCACCTCATGCCTCTCATCCCTCTCCACTGCACCTTGGTGTGCTCTGCTTCCAGGCACAACTGCAACCCTATTCTTGTGCCAGCTGAAAACCTCTCTGCCCAGTAGATGAATGAGTGCCCCACGGTCCACACCTGCCTCTTGGAGTCTGCTGTGGGAAGAGAAAAAAGTAATACCAACTAACCATGTCAACACCTCACATATCTCTTGTAATAGTTTGATGTCCATCTCCCCACCCACTTGACCTCATTCTCCCCTGCTCCTACAGTGACCACCTCTGACACCACACCAATCCTGAAGGAGTGTGGGGTGAAATTGCTGGGGTCCTCCCCCACAAAAGCCACTGCCTTCTTCAGTACTGCACCCACCTGAATACCAGTCACTGGGGATCTGTCCCCGTGCAAGAACCAGGCCCCTTTCATGTAGCCTCGAACCATACCATAGTCCTTCATGGCCTGGACTGTGCATTCTCCTGCCCCTGCCTACCTGTGCAACTCCACAGTGGTGCCATTACCCCTCTGGTCTGTTTTGGACTTCTGCAGCCAGATGACCACCTTTTCCTCCTCCACTCTCACATTACCTTCCTGTAAGCCTGTGGCGGCCACCCAATTCCTGGGCACCACCATTTCTCCAACCCTGAAAGACCCCCCCTGCCATGATCACAAATATGTCCCTGAATAAACAGGCTTCAGTTGCCAAGCTGCAAATGTGGTCCAGCGCCCTTACCACCTTCATGAGTAGGTGCCCCATTATGGGACTTCTCCCATCCTGCCTCATACCCTGACCCCTCTGCCAGCCCGTGACCATCCACTTGATAGCTCTGCTGCCCGCAGCATCGATCCACCCCCGATCCTTGCACATCTAGCTGATAGCTGCTAGCTGGACCACCATGGTGGCATGGGCCACCCCTTCCTCCCATTTCTCCACTACATACTGCATGACTTACTCTTCCCAGATTGGCTCCTTTGTCTCCCAGCATATCCTAGACAGAAATGCCTGGAAACTTGCCCAAGCCCCTTCATAGGCTTTTAGGGTTTTGGCTGACCATGACCATCTGTACAGGGCCCTGGCTTTCTCCCTCCAATCTCCCATAGCCAGTCTGGTACTTTGGTCTGGGCAGGTACAGCATGTAGCGCCAACTCCCAGAACAGCTCCATCTGAAAATGAGAAAGACAGTCAGCCACCTCATTCCGTGTCCCCTCAATGTGCTATGCCCTAAAAGACAGGTTCAAAAGCAAACCCAATAACACAGTGCCCCTTAGGATCTGCCCCACTGACTCCGTATGGCCACTCTGCCTGTTGATCACCTCCACTCTGCCCTTGTTATCACACCTAAATAAGATGTGCTGCCCCGCGATCCAGTCACCCCATACCTCCAGAGCCACACATATTGAGAAGATCTCAAGGAACCTGATGTCTTTGGTCCACCCTCATTTGTGCCATTGTGCTGACCATGTACCCGAAATCCACTCCCCTTGAAAGTAGGCCCCCATCCCAAAATCCCTGGTCATGTCCCTGTACAGTTCCAAGTCTATATTGTAGGCCCACTCCTCCTGCTAGAATGTCACCCCATTGTAGGACTCCAGGAAAGCTTCCCATACAAGATCCTCTCTCAAGCCTTTATTGATGTCCACTCAGTGATGCAGTTGTTTTGCTCTTCCCGTGACCCTTCCTAATCTCCTCGTAAATGCCCTGCCCAGGCTTATGGGCTTGCAAGCAAAATTAAGGTGCCCCAGCAGCTGTTGTAATTGTACCAGCGGCACCCTCCTCCTGCCCACCAGTGCTAGCAGCCCTCTCAGTTCCACCACCTTGTCCCTTGGCAGCCAAAAACACTCTTCCTCAGTGTCCACCTCAGTTCCCAGAAACTCCTGCTTGTGGGCTGGGCACTCTGTTTTTCATGCTGCCAAGGGGATTCCCATGGAACTGCACATACCTTGGAAGTCCATCAGTATCCCTTGAGACTCTGTCTGTCTGGCCCCTAACAACAGGAATTCATTGAGGTAATGGACTACCCTCCTGTGCCCATATTAGTGCCCGAATACCCATTGCGCCCTTAACTGAATGCTTCGAACATTGAGCATGCCACTGAGCAGCCCATGGGCATCGTCTTGTTGAAGTACACACTGCCCTCAAACTGGAAACTGAGCAGGTCATAGTCTGCCAGGTGGACCGGCAACAAATGGAATGCGGACTCAATGTCTGTCCTTGCCAGCCAGGCCCCTTCCACTGAACAGATCAACTCCACCACCTGGTCTAGTGAAGTGTAAGAGACCATACTGAGAGCCTTCGGGATCCCTCCATTTACCGACCCATCATCAGGGTAGGACGGGTGATCTATGAGCCAGAACTTCCCTGCTTGCTTCTTGGGAACCACCCCTAGGGGTGACACCTGGAACTGCTGTGAGCGGGCTCCCGCAGAGGCCCCTCCACCCTACCTGTCCTGATCTCCTTCTGAATCTTAACCCAGACTCTGTCTTCCTTCCCTTTTATGGAACCCAAGCTCTTGGCCCACATCCATACCTAGGCACCCTTGAAACTCAATGTAAAACCTCCTTTAAACCCCAATCTCAGCAGCTCAGCTCCTCTTATCGGAGTTAGCCTTCTGTCCAGGTCTCAACCACCCCTAGCTTGATGAGAGTGTGGGCCAGATCATAGCCCACCTCCCACCCACTGGTCCCATCCAAATTCCAACCGTAGTTGGAATTGTATCCCCTTCCCCCAGGGCCCCTGGCCCCTCCCAGAGTTCCCTCTTCTATCTCGAAAGGGCTGTTCCTGTAGCTGCCCCCCAGCTTGTCTGGCTTTTTCACCCCTGCCTACAGCTCATTGTCAGGTGTGACCACCCACACAGTGAGCACATGTGCCTAAACTTGCATCTAGGCCATGTACACAATGCCCTGTTAAAGGCCCAGCAGGCCTTGGCACCCTGGGCTGGTGCTACTCTTTTCACCTGCTCCACTACCTGCCCCACTGCTGGTCCTGAGAGGGTCTTTACCCACAGCTCCACATGGGTGCAGTCCCATTTCAGGTCACCCTTCACTGCCATTCTCCTCCAAATCTCATCGTATTTAAGCCATCAGAAACTCAGCTTCACCTTATATGTGTTCCTAATGATCACCATATAAGTCAGCAGAGGGATTGTAAGGTCTAGTTGTTTCTCCAGCATCAATACACTATAAATCAGGAAACCAGCTTGCCATGTATTGATGCTCTTCCCTTTAAACCTTGATCTTCAGCTTTGTGCCCTACCACCGCCAATGCCACCGCCATTTCTGACTTGTCCACTGATTCCTTCTGCTCATACTTTTTGGCTGTTTCCTCATCCACAAAAGCGAACACATCAACATACTCCCCCTTCCATATCTTGTCCTTTATTGAGGCTATCACATGGTCACCCAGCGTGAACCCTGGCTGTAAATCATGCAGCTTCTGTACTCCCTCCCCCCATGGTGCCCGCCCCCGCCTTGCCTGTCCTACCCCCATCCTTAGGGCCTGTATGGCATGCTCCATTTTCATCACTCCTTCCTCCCCCATGTCCCCTAACAAACCCTCAATATACTCCTTTAAATCCACTTCATTGTTCATATCCACATTGTCCTTACCATTATCCAGCTGTGGCCCCACCAGGGTTGGGAGTGGCTCGACTCCTGCCCCAGGTGCCACCGGTTGGCTGGATCCAACCCTCTTCAGCCTCTTGTTCACCTTCCCTGTCCCTACCATCTTATCGCACCTCTTCCACTTTTTATGGGCCTCCTCCTCTGCCTCCCTTTTCTTTGCAGCCTCCACCAACTCTGTCATCTGGGTCATCAGCTTCACTGCCTCTGCCAACATTGTAGCACTTGACACTAGACCTCTCTTGGGTGCCATCTCCTCTGTCGCATGACTAGATTGCAAAAGAAGCACAATATGAGCATACAACAAATGTGCGGCCTGTTGTTCCCCTTCAACAAGAGGCTCCAGCCCCCCCCAGCCTGCCTGAGTCCCACCCCATGATTTGGGACATGTGGAGGGGCCTCTGGCACCCCCAAACCTGAAAATGGTGGCCGCACCATGTGGCCAGGCCTCTGCTGGCCTCCAACTAGAGAAATCCCTTGTCTGTTCCTGGCCCTCTCAATGCTTGAAACCTCAACCCAGAGGCATTGCCACTGCCACCTCACCATGTCTTAGACCTGTGAAATGGCCTCCCAACCTGTCCCCTCCACCAGCAAACCTACTCCAGATGGCCCCTCAGCCCCCAATGGTGGCCATGCTATGTGTCTAGGCCTCTGCGGCCTCTCAGCCACCCATCAGGACCACTAAACTCCTTTCTCCTCCTTGGTCACCACCATGTGCAGTGGGCCCTCCTGTGGCTGCCATATAGGCCTCGGAGGCCACAGTCACCAGAATCCCCCTAAACTATCCATTACAGGAATCAACCAAGGTCTGCTGGCCAAAATGGCCCGAACCTTCACAACAACCACCAACCGCCACCTCGGGAGCAGTCCAGTGGCCCCAAAAATGGCGGTCGCCCCACACAATGGTTCCTTCCATGGCTCACAGCCTTGCTATAGGCCACCAGGCTCATGCTCCATGTTGCTGCTGCTGCTCCGTTATGCAGGCAGCCAGCATGCATCCTCCCCCACACCTCAGAGGCACACACTCTGCTTGCAATCCGACTTGGGTCTTCAGTTACCCTTCAGATGTCATCTGGCCCTGCACGTGGCCCCCCCAGGCCAAACCATACTGCCTAAAGTGCCACTGTGCCATCGCAAACCACACCACTGGGTGGTCCCGCAGCCCAAAAATGATGACTGCTCCTGGCAGCCACACCGCTCAGCTGTGCCTTCCACAGCTCTTGGGCTTGCTACAGGCCTTGTGTGCACCTGTGCTCCCCCAGGCTGAAATGGCCCCAAAACTTCACAAAAAAACACCCACCCCACCTCAGGGTGGTCCCCCAGTGCATCCACCACCCATTGGAAAAACCACGAGGCACTCTGACCCATGGCACTGCCACCCACCCCTGAAGTTTTAAATGGTGCCACTTGGAAAAACCACGAGGCACTGTGACCCACAGTGCCGCCAACTGCCCCTGCAGTTTTGACGGTGCCAATTGGAAAACCACATGCCACCATAATCCATGGCACCACCACCCACTCCTACAGTGTTAATGGTGCTACACAGCACTAACCATGCACTGGTCTGCCCAGCTGTAAGCCCCAGGCCAGCCAAGCTGCCACAAAATGGCCAAAATAGCGGCAGCACAACGTGGCTGGGCCTCCGCAGCCCCTAACCTTTCTTTGGGCCTCCAGACCCTGGCATCCTTGCTGCTGCCACCTCAGGCAGTGTGCAGCCATGTGTGCATGCAGCAAAAACCACTTCAGGGCCCCCACGAAAATCGCACTTGATTCTCTTCATCCCCAAAGCCACCAAATGCCATCTGGCCCTGCTTACCAGCTCAAGGCCAGCAAAGGTCCCACAAAAATGCCACAAACACGCTGTCCTGGCCACAAGCACTAACAGTCCTGCACTCACTCTCTGTGTCAAAAGCATGCATTTCATTCTCATAAATAAAACCTTCCTCCTCACATGCTATGGCCTACCCTTGGGCCTCAATCCCAAACAGGAAAAGCAACAAATCCCTCAAGTTCTGCTCCCAGCAGCCTGTCCTGCCATAACACATATTCTTAAACAGTATATTAACTTTCTCCATTTGTAAAACTGTAACTTTTAGCAATGACAATTAACCACAACAACATTACCAGCTTGTTGTCTGATAAAAAGAGGGGCCCCACGCTCTCAATGCCTAACCTCAGATTGCCAGTGATGTGCTGTAGATCAAGCTCTGAAATGTACAGCAAGAAAGAGGGCTTACTGAGGGTTAGTGACCCTTAAATAACCTCTAAGGACCCCTGATCGGGACCCCTTCTGTCCCCTTCCCTTGGCCAATAGCTACTGAGCTCTGAGCCTGGTCAGATGACACCATCAGTGAGGTTATAGCTCCTGCCTTTTCCTTTTAGTCCCTTCCCTTCCCTGTCCCCTCCCTCTCCCCCTCCTTTCTCTGTATTTATTCCTGGCTGGGTCCCAGGACAACCTGGCCTGCCTTTTAGTGACAAGATTAATTAACATAGCAAAGACAACCATTTAGAGAAGCACCAGCATCAAACTAAAGATATAGACCAAATACTGTAAATCATAACTGAAATGGGACATAGATTGTCCACAGTCCCGCTATGTAAGAAAGAAAGATGATCTGCAGTCTGCAGTGTTCTTGCCCCTATCAGATCAGTGGGATATGCTAACTACTTATTCTGTTTCTCTCTGAATTTGATGAGCTTGCATTTCCTGCTTTCACACAATGTGGTAACATTTACAAGATTTGTAAAGTTGATGAAAGGGTGCTAAGAATGGTAATTGCAGTTTTTTTTTAAACATTATAATACAACTCACACAATAACTGGGGTTTATGTGATTTTTGCCCTAGAACAAAATTGTTCAGTCCTGGTACACACTGACAGTAATTTTAGCTTCTTCCTCTGCCTTGATTTAGACTTCAAGATCCTACAGTAGGTGAGATTTCTTAGTAACATTCATGAAAAGTTTAGTTAATGTCACCAAAATGATGCCATTTTAAGCCTTATAAAACTGATGAAATGCACAATACTCCTTTATTTGTATGGTATGAAAACTCAAATTATATGCAGTGCAAATTCAGGAAATCCCATGCTAGGCAGTAGAGTACTTCAGGGCAAAGGGGTTTTCAGACCTGTATAGTTTAAGATTTGTTTCCCTCAAATCAGAGATTTGTAGGGGACACATCTGAATTTCTTATTCTTAAAGACTAGTGGAACCAAAACAGAAAAACAGGAACATTATGCAAATTATAAGAAGCTGTCAGTTGTAACTTTTTATTTTTAAAGTATTTTTCTTTTTCTTTTTACTCATTAGAAAGTTTTCTATGTGATAATATTGTGCTGAATGTTTTGAAAACTGTCAGCCTTGCAGCTGACATATTTATCTCTATTCAGTATCAGAAAGTTTATTTGTTTGACAATAACACGTCTTTATAATTAAAAAATAGAAGCATTTGTGTCAATAAATAGTGTTTAAATAAGATCACAATAGACATTCAGTTTTGAATCCTGCACTATTATTGTGCCACATTTCTCTAACAAACCATATTACTAAATTTCATTCACTACATATGTCGAAGCAATCCATACAGTAATTACTATACCAAGTCTCAGTTTTTTTATAGATTTATCTAATTAATTCATATGACTTATTGCAACCAATGGTTCTGGCCTCCTTTATTTCAATTGAATTTAATTAATAATTTTGTGTATACAGGACCACAATTTTGTCATATACCTCATAAATTCAATTATATACCATCTTTTCCAAGAAAGAAGGAGTCTCATGTATTTTGAACTACGTTTCTACATGTTGTCAGTTCTTTAATAAATGTTTCCAATATTATGGCTTGAGCACTATCCATTGGGTGGAGTAATACTGTAGAATAGGAAAAGAATGTATCAATTATATTTAGCACTAACCAGAACGTGGTCATATTTGTGTACATTTATTTTCACTCAAAATTAAAAGTCTCCCATTCACCTTAATGGAAAAAGTACTAATTAGCGTAATTTTATTTTCACGCTTTTGAGCACTTCAGTGAATATAGTGAAAATGTATGTACAGTGAATATTTCCTGTTCTACAGTATATAAAGATTATTTTCCAAGTTATTTGTATAAGGTCTCATTAAATTCTCTATGTGTAGTTTTCTCCATTTGTTATAAAGTGGACAGTGCAACATCATACACATTAAAGTCTCTATGTGTCCCTTGTTATAAGGACACACATTAGGACTATTTTGCCTTCTTTCATAAATATATTCAGTCCTGAAATTCTGTAACAATTCAAATCTGGCCCTTATTATTATTTTTTTGTACTCTGGTTCAATAGGAAGCATCAAATATGTTTTCAAATCATGTACCTGTTTGCTTAAGGCAAGCCACTGAGCCACCTTAAGTCTGCTTACTGCTTCCAAATCTTCTTGTGCTACTTTGTCAAATAGCCTAGTTTTGATTTTATTGCTATAATTAAGAGAGATCATCACTCCTTTAAGAGATATAAGCCACTAGGATTCAAATTGAACAGAGCATAATGGCTGCAATTCACTAAGGGGTGGGTTACCCAAGAGAAATGGTGTTAAGCCCCCCGTGCCGCTCCTCACTCATGGACAGGTGCGCATTGCTCAGCATTCACAATCTCCAGACACTGAGCATCTCCCATCTGTAAAGCCTCCCGCCAAGCATGCTAGTTCATGGGGGAAGATCAGCAGACATTGGAGGGTAGCCAATGGAATGCCCACACTCAGTCCACTAGTGGATCCCTAGCCTAGTGCAGTGTGGGGATTCTTCAGACCTGCAAACTGAGTACGTGCAGGGGCACCAAATGAGTTCCCAGGCAGCTGCCCCCAGTCCCCCTGTGATTCATGGGGCTCAGGCAGGATGGAGAAGGGTCCAACAATGTTTTGCTGTTGCCAATGGCAGCATCGTGAGAGGGTGCAGTAGCTACACCTCCATTCCCCCCAAGGAGAGGATGAAGCCCCAAATGGCATGCAGTGCCATCATGAATGGGAGCACCACAGAGTGCTCCCCTGGCACACCCAACCCATCCCCAGCATGGTGCTTCATGGCCAGCTGGGGATCCCTTGCTAGGGGCACTAACACACCCATAGATGAATGTCACCAGGGGTGCACAGGGCATCACCAAGCAGCATTTGGCCATGAGAATGCCTATGTGCTGCCCTTAGGCATTTGTGAATCGCGGTCAATGAATCTATTGAAAAGCTCAGCCAGGGGGGATGGAAGATTCCATTTCAGCCATTTTATTTTGTTTTTTAAGGCTCATATGGTTAGTGGGATTGCTTTTGCATTGATTGCATTGATTATTCTGAGCCTGTATAGAATCAGTTCCATGGTCACCAATGTTTTTATTGATGTCCTCCTGAGCTCTGATTGCTCTGCACAGTCTGGGCTTGCTCTTGGAGTTCCCAACAAGGACTTGTAATATATATTGCGTGGTCTTCCAATCATTTCTGATACCTGAAACCCCCATGTTTCTGCCTATAAAGATTAATAAGGGTCAGTTTTATTTCTGCTGCTCTCAAAACTGGTAATATTGACCAACCACCGTATTTGTAGTTAAACTTATGTAGGGTCCTGGCATTGGTTTTTACTTTAGTTACTTGATTATTTATATGACGGGCCCAATTTCCTTCGTGATATAGAGTGATACCCAAATAAACATACTTTTTGGCCTGCTCTAGTTTCCTTTTATCTAAAAATCATGGATAAGTGTTTCTTGAACCAAAAACCATCATCTTAGTTTTAGTTAGGTTAATTTTTGAGTTTTCACAAGTGCTGCAAACTCCTTGAGATAGTGACTTTTGAGGGGTGTAACACTGTCTGTCCAATGCAGAGTGCTCTGCAAGGGGCTTGACAGTACCACACCAATCATCAGCCAGGCTGGTCCTGATGATGCTTTGTATGAAGTGGTCTGCACTTGAAAAGAAAAAGCTGCACCAGTCATGTGGCAGCTTTTTACTTTCATCTGTAGGTCACCATGCAGCAAACAGCTGTTTGCATCATGATAAGCCTGGCTGATATATCCACCCCTCCCACCCCACCCCACTGGTTCCTTCCTGTAAGGTGGGAGGAGGCTTTCCTTGGCTGCCTCATCCACTTCCCACTGTCTCCATTTGCTTACTTTCATCCACCCGTGCAGAGTAGGCCACAGCCTAAGCTCCGAATGGGCTGGGATTATTCAGTGCCTGAAGGCACTTTTACTCTAGGCACGATGGTGCTAGCAGCTCTCCCCTACCTGCTGATATTGGGGTGCTCAGTCCCCATGTCAGCATGTATCCCCCCTGTCCCTTTAATGTGGCACACTAGGAGGTCACCCCAGTGTGCCAAAAACTACCTCTGGTGTTTCCAACATCGGGATGCTCACTTCCAGTGTTGGATGTGCCTCCCAATGTCCCTATATTCTCAGCCAACCACAGGGGGCCCAATCTCCAGGTCTGTATTGATCCCCCCAGTACTCTTGCACACTGGGAGCCCACCTCAGTGTGCTGAAATCCATGAATAGTTTACCTGTAAAAAAGAAAACAGACCCACTATGTCTTTTTTTTAAACCTAAAAGAAAAAGAAAACACTCCCTTATCATTCTTGCTGGCCCCCCTTCCACAACCCACACCATCCCTCTGTGCACCCCACCTCCTCACACCCCCACTCTCTCATACTTACCTTCAAATGTTGGGTGCAGCGATCTTCTCTGGACCGGGAACACGTCTGCACTCTTCAAAGCTGACTGCAAACTGAAGAAAATCACGATAAGCCCTATAATGGCAATCAATGGGAGGTTTCAACTTAGGCTAATATCTAAGCTACTTTTTAGAGTTTTGGTCCCAAATTTTCAACATGGGGCTCTTGGGACCCCACCTCTAGAAAACATCACTGTTATTTCATTTCTTGGTCCAGAAAGGTGATTTCACAGTCACTGTGCAGAATCACCTTTCAGGAAAAATTAATGAAACAACAGTGCCACTGTTGATGAAATGGGGTCCTAAAAAAGTCCTTGTTACAAATTTGGTGAAAAAATTCCCAAAAATGACTGTGTTATGAGCATCCATTGCGCAGTTTCTATGCACGCTCATAACGTCATCAATTTTTAAGATTTTCACTCCAAATGTCCAACATTGCTATTTTTTCATACCCCCTTATGAACAATGCAGCTGTAATTTTTTTGCATCCTTACTGACATGTGTTTTTGCACCTGTGGCACAGAAGGGTGTGATCGCTGTATGAAATCAATGTTTGGGACAGATTAACAAAATTACAGTGCCGCTGTTCATGATGGGAGGTCCCAAAAAAGGCTATCTTGAAAATTTGGTGAAAACATTCAAAAAAATGAGTGTTATGAGCGTGCATTGCAGTTTCTATGCACACTCATAACATCACCACTTTTGCATATTTTCACTCCCGATTTTCAACATGGCCATTTCTTCACATCTCCTCATGAACAGTACAGCTGTGTTTTTGCACTTGTGGCACCAAATGGCACACTCGCTGTGTGAAATCAACTTTTGGGATTGAGTAATGAAATGATACTGCCACTGCTCATGAGGTGGGGTCCCAAAAGTCCCATGTTGAAAATCTGGAGCAAAAATACCAACAGACGCCTGGGGCATTAGGGTTTTCAACTGTAATGCCCATCCTGTACAGACTGACAGGCATAGGGGGAGTGTCTTGTGGTCTTCAGCCGTAATGCTCACCCCATTCCCCCCACCCCACCCTGCAGCCACTGCAGGCATCGGGCTGTGCCATGGGGTCTTCAGCCCTAACGTTCACACCATTCACCTATACTGCACCCATCTCAGCTTATTTCCTTATGAAATTGGGTGAGCTTAAGGGCCAAAGACCTCTAGGCTCACTGCGACACCAGTCGGTGTTTTCAGGGTGGGGTGAGGTGGAATGGCTTGAATATTATGGCCGATGACCCAAATGCACACTCCCAATGCCATCAGTCTCTGCAGAGTAGGGTTGGGGGGTGGCAATACTTCAATACTTCACTTTCATTCCTATTATGCATCTCTCTAACTCCTTCACTACCAATGCCAATATCAGCAAGCAAACATTCGGCAGTGAGAAATGCTTGTTTTTCTAATGAAGTAAACCAGTGCTGGAAGAACATAAAAAATCTGTGTTGAGAGTGATGCCTTAAAATGCAAGGCAGAGGAATAGACACAGAAAAATATGGGAGGCATGTACAACAGCAATACCAGCAGCAAACTTTCAGCATTGACAGATGCTTGTTACATTTAGGATTGCACACATTTCATTTAGTTTATCCAATTTCCTTTGCATCCCTAATCTTGAAAGGGCTAGAAGAACCAAAGCATCAGCATAGGCTGATAAAGGGCATTTTTTTCATTTATTTTTGGGGAATACATATCTACAGTATATTTGAGCATGCATCAGCCAAATGGTTTATATACAGATTTAATAGACAGGGTGCCAAAAAGCAACCCTGTTTAATCCCAGTATTAGATCGAGGATAACTAGGCAGGTTCCCTAGATTATTGTATTGAACTGTAGATTCATAATTTGTATACAGTTGTATAACTGGAATAAGTGCTGAATGATTGTTATCAAGATTAATTAACATCTGCCATAACAGATGTTTATTCAATGAATCAAATGCATTAGAAAAATCAATAAAGACAACCAATAACTTAGTCTTCCTTATTCTGATATAATTTTCATTAAGATGTTGTATAACAAAAATGTTGTCAACTGGTGAACAATGTTTCTTAAATCCTGCTTGGAATACAGACATGGGGTGGGATATTCAGACTGTGGCAGGCTGTGGCGCAAGCCTGGGTGCAGCGTAACTGGGAGGTGCCAGGGCGCTGACAGGGTGATATTCAAATGTGCTGTGCCATGGATCAACACCATTGAATATCAGTCCATGGCAACCTGCATAGTGCATGGCACAGTGGCACTGCACCAGCACAAGTGGCCAGAAAGGAGCAGGGGGATGTGCCAGTGCATGTGCCATTGTGCTAGGTGCATTAACTGCAATATTTAGCAGTGGACATGCAAATGTGGCCATAATGCATGCAAGGCACAAATGGGGCCATTTGCATGTCATAGAGGCTCTTTTGCATGCAGGTGTGCTGATCCCCGGTGACTTGTGCCTGGCACCATGCCATGCAGCAGCCATAAGGGGCCGACGCCCCCTGCCCCTCACTGGCAATGTGCTCCAATGCCTGATAGTGGGCAGTAATATTTAAAAAACTCCCTTGTGGTCCAGTGGACCTATCTCCCTGCCCGATTGCAGGCATGCAGTATTCTATCCCTGGTGGCCCAGTGGTACCCGTACCCCCCTTCCAACCTGCCCACTCATTCCCACCACCCCACTCCCCCTGGCCAGTGGCAGGTGGCAGCAGCCCACCTGCAAGCCACCCGGCTGACTGCTGACTGACAGCATACAGTACGGCTGTATGCCCATTGGTCCAGAGCGTGTGCCGATGGGTATGCAGACCATACTGTACTACACAGTCCCAAAATGTGAATGATTCATTCACATATCAGGACTGTTTAGTACAGTACATCTACACCCATTGGCCCATGCGGTACCAAGTGTTACAGCCGTACTGTACACTGTCAGTGGGCAGGCGGGTGACCAGGCAGCTTGCAAGTGGGGTGACACTGCCCGCTGCTGACCGGGGGTAGTGGGGTGGCAGGAATGAGTGGGTGGGCTGGGAATGGGGTAGGGGTACCGCTGGACCACCAAGGATAATTAGAGAACTGCATGCCCGCTGTTGGGTAGGGAGATAGTTCCACTGGACAACCAGGGAGTTTATTTATTATTACAGCACACGATCAGGCAAGGAGATAGGTCCACTGGACCACCAGGGGTTCTATTATTTAAAACAGCCCGTGATAGGGCATGGAGGGGGCGCTACACCACTGGAGGTGCCACCAGAGCTCAGGTGGCCACCCACAGCTGGCAGCTGCCATGTTGCACCCTGCATTATGGCAGCTCACCTGTGGGTAGCCAGCTGGTGCTCTTTTATTTTGTGGCTTAACTGTGTGTTGCGCATGTAGGGGTTGTGCCTGCATATTCTCAGTGAATCACGGTCTGAATATCGGGATGTGCAGAATATGCATGGGCACGCCCCCCCCCCTTACCTGTGCAACATATATTACTGATGCGCCCCGGAGCATCGGGATTTGTGCTGCGCATATTCCCCCCATTGAATATCACGCCAGGGCACATTAGTGGGTTCCGCATGGTGCAACTCTGTTGCACCATGTGCAACCCGTTTGAATATCCCACCAATGATATTTTCTTTTTCAACCCAGTCTAATAATCTGTTTAATATAATTCTTGTGAAAATTTTAGAAATTGAGTTGTGGAGGCTAGTGAGTCTATAGTTCATGGTGTCTGCTATATTCATTTTCTTAAATTTTGGAACAGTTATGTTCTTAGTCCATGATTTTAGAATAAATCTAGCTTTCAGACATTTATTAAACAGATTTGTTAACACAAGAACACAAATATTTAAATGTGCTTAACATACCCAATTTGGGATGCCATTAAGACCTGGTGTTATTTTTTGTTTTTGCTCAAGTTTTTATGGCCTCCTCCACTTCATCTATCTGTACGATCAGGGGAGGGCCATTTAGATCAAGGTTTTTTGTTTCCATCCAGTTTTGACAGGGGATTAGATTATTAAAGAAGACTTTTTTGAAAATGAAGTACCCAACTGTCTTCTGAAATATGTACAGTATAGGAATTGTTTGGGTAATACTGAATGTCCCTTTAGTCACGAGGCTCCAAAACTTTATAGTGACTCCAGTATTCAGGATATCCATCATCTTATCCTAGCACTTTTGTTGGAAGATTTTTTTCTCAGATTGGAGAAAAAGATTGTAATGTTTTCTTTTTGTATTTAACATCACTATATTTTTTCAAGAGGGATTTATTTTTACCCTTCTGACCAGTTTAGAAAGTTATTTTTTCACTTACATATTTACAATTATTGTTAAACAAAGTCAATGGTTTTAGAGAGTCACATATTTGTTGTATATGAAATCTTTAATTTTAGAAAATATGTTTTTTAATTCTTCATAGACTCTTTGTGGAGATGAATCCATAATGATATACTGTATACTAAGATATTTAATACATCTTGTCTTGTTATTAGACCATCTATATCCTGAGTTTTCTGAAACAAAAGACTTTTTTTATTATTATTATTATTATTACTATTCAGTTTTAATCTTGCAAGATGTTCCTGCATATCTGACATAGTAGGACCACCTAGATTTTTTAGTTTTACATTCAAGAGTGCGTGATCACCTTCTGGTTTAAAATGCTAAAGCTATCCAGAGTTATCGTAACATAATCAATGATGCTCTTCCCATTAGGTCCAAACTGTGTGGGATTCCCTTCCATGTCTCCTTTCAGTCTCCCATTTGCCACAATAAGGTTTGTGTCCGACAGGAAATGGACCAGTTTTTCCCATTTTTATTAATTATTTCATCTGTACATTTTCTATTTGGAATGTTTATTTTAGTACATATTTCACTAAAATTGTCTATGTTGTCATAAAGAGCTATTCTGGCATTAAAGTCACCTGACAAGAGCAAAGGTGCATTGGTGAACTGAAAAAGCAAATCTGTTGTAATTTTTTTAATTCATCCCAAACGTCCTCCCTACATGAAAGAATTCCTTCTGGTGGTACATAGATCACTCTAATTATCATTAAAGTTGTTTTGGCTGTATTTAAAACCAAAACATATTGTCATTTTTGTCTAGAATTTTAAGCATCTTAATGTCTGGAAAAAATGTATATAAATGGCAGGTCCTCCAGAAGCTCTCCCACATATTTTTTGTTTAATTGCTGGAACACTTACTACTTGATAGCTATTCAGATTAATTTCTTCACAGGCCCATGTTTCATGTAGACAGATCAGATCACATAATTTGATCAATGTTATCCATTCTGGGTCTTCTATTTTGTTGCTTAGCCCTGCTATATTTCATGACATTAAGGAAACATTCTCTGTCATTCCTACTTCAGCAGATGATCTAGATGGCATCTGTTTAAGTCAGCAAGTCTGAGGGCAAGGATTTGAGTATAATAATGAATCTCCTTCACCCCTACTTGGTTCATGTCCATGTCCTTTGTTCCTTGGCCCTCCTTTCCCTTTTCTTTTTATTCCCCTTCCTTTTTTGGCTTTTTCTTTGTTTATCCTACCTTTTACCTTTTTGTTCTTTGTATTCAGTTATTGTTTTACTTTTTCTCTGTTTTTTTCCTTCTCTACTGGTATAATAATGCTTGAAAAAGGCGCTATCAATGAGTGTTTGTTTCATGACTGTGGAGGATTCTAGGTTGAACTGTTTTTTTAAATGATAAGCATGTCTTCAAGTCTAGCCCCATTTATGGCCAAATCTTCTCTTCAAGTCTCTGGTCCTGATTCTCAAAGCACAAAGTATGATGCAAGGTGCCCTTGCCAAACATAAATGGTGCAAGTGGCACCTTGAGTCAAACACTGCCTCCTGAGCTATTCACAAAGGCAGCTTGCATCAACTACAGGCTGTCTGCCCCAAATGGGGCTTGTGCCACTTGTGTGCCCAGAAATGGTCTGTGACATGGGACTAGAGACTTGCAGAAGACACAGGCTGCCATAGCTCCACAATCGGGATTCACAAATCATGACCCAGAGGGAAAATTTCAAAGTACCCTTAGACAAGCCAGGGCTTGTCTAGGGGTAGTTAGAAATTGACCCTCTGGGTGAGCTGTGCACTGTGCAGCAATGTGCCATAGTCCCAAGATCCATTAATATCCTACATCTCTGGTGGACTAGTGGTCCCCCTCCCTCATCCACAATAGTGCCCATTATTGTATTATAAATTAATTCCCCCCACCTTGGTGGTCTAGTGGTCCCCCACCCCAACCCAGCAGGAAGTACCCACCACCCCACTCCCCCAATCCTGAAACACATCCAGCGACTGGCACAGCCTTCCTCATACCTCAATGGCTGTTCATCAGACTGAACTGTCATTGAGTGGCTACTGTATAGTGTATGCACTCATGGATAATTAGTGCATACACTATACAGGAGCCACTCAATGACAGTTTAGACCAGCAGCCAGAGGAGGAGGTGTGAGGTGGGCTGTGCTGGTTTCCAGCTGTGTTTCAGTATTGGAGGGACCAGTGTGGTGGGCAATACCTGTCAGGGGATGGGTGGGGGACCACTACACCACCAGGATGGGGGGAATTAATTTAATTTAATTTTCATTTTCATTTTTATTTTTATACTTGTAAGCAAGATGGGCAAATTGCCCATTTTCACAAGCGACAAGTTTGACTTAGAAAAACGCACATAATTTAAATAGATAACATGCTACAAAATACAAAATATATATAAATAACATTTGCTATTGCATATTACAGTCTGATCAGTCATACTATTAATGAAAACAATTGCACTCTGATTAGTAGCTAGCCATTGAACCAATCTATTCCTAAATGTCCTCACTATTCTGAAATTAGTTACTGATGGATGAATACTATTAAAAAACACAATGGCCTTATGAATCACTGATTTTTGACCTATTGCTTTCCTATATAAAGGAATACCAAACAATTCCCTAAGCTGAGACCTGTTATTCTTTAAGCCGGTTGAGATCAGAAAGAGATCAAGGATAGTGGGGGGGGGGGCAATAAACCAAGGGTACCCTTAAACACAAATACTCCCAGTTTAATTTTTATGCTGTCCAAAAATGAAGGACAGTTAGCTTCCCTAGTCATAATACAGTGATGGGTATTATATGGCAAACCAGTCATAAACCATAAAATACCATGATAAGTGGTCCTAAGTTTCTGCAACATTTTGTCATTTGTACCTGAATAATTCAACAATCCATAATCCAACAGACTTAATAATAGGCTATGTGCCACTAACATTTTAGATTCAGGAACAAGAAAAGGTTTTATTCTAATGATATTCCCAACCATTGATGAATTTTCTTAATTAATATATTAACATGATTTACAAAAGAAAATTGAGAATCCAAAGTAATCCCTAAGTAATTAAAACTATCAACAAGTTCAATAACATTACCTGTAGATCTAATATGGGAACAGAATTTTTTTTAATTTCCTGGGACATGAAAAAAAAATAACCTTAGTCTTAGATGAATTAAGAATTAAACTGTGAGAACATAGCCAGTTTTGAAATATTTCAAAATCATGTTGGAGCTTAACCAAGGGCACATCAGGGTAAGGGCCTTCTGCAAACAATACTGCATCGTCTACATATAAAATTATTCTTGACCCAGCACAGGACAAAGAAGCAGCATTCATAAAGAGGGAAACAAGTAGGGGACCCAATATTGAGCCCACATGAGATTGGAAGAAACTGGGAACAAACATTAGCTATAATGGTCTTATGCTACCTTTTTTGTAGGTAATCAAATAACCACAACTTTACATTACCTGAAACTCTAACCTCCCTCCAAGACTCCAATAATTGGGAGTGATTAACAAGATCAAAGGCCTTGGTGATGCTACCATAACTGGCACTATCAGGGATCAGGGAAGATGGCAACTAGGCCACCATGTCAGGGGGAATAACTTTATAATTCAATAATGGGCACCATCAAGGATCGGGGAGTGGGGACCTCTAGATGACCAGGTCAGGGGAATTAATTTAAAATACAATAATGGGTGCTATCAGGGATCAGGGTGGGGGGACCACTAGACCCCCAGGTCAGGAGGAATTAATTTATAATACAATAACGGGTGCTATCGGGGATCAGGGAAGGGGGCCACTAGACCACCAGGTCAGGGGTAATTAAGTTATAATACAATAATGGGCATTACCAGGAATTGGAGAGGGGGGCCACTAGACCACTAAGGTAACTCCATGTTTACTCATTGTTGGGCATATCGGGGCTAGGGAGGGACTGCTAGTCTGCCTGGGAAGGGGGCAAGGATGCTGGCCTGTGCAGCAGGAGCTTGTGGAAACCCCTCACATTCACTGGGCAGTTGTCACACAGGAGAGGTTGCCACAAGTGTGGGAACTTAGGTGCCAGGACCCCTCCTGTGCTTGAGTCTGGTTCAGGGTCCCAGGCACACTGGTCTTCCTTGCAAGCTGCTATTTGCCACAGCTTGCTCTGATCTCAGCCCCTTTTGTGAATTGGGCACTCTGTGTCACCCCTAATTAAAACAAATGGTTCATTAGCATCAATCATGCAACATACTGATTTTTCATTACCCTAATTACATCTGGGCTAAGGTGTAAGGAAAAGTAGGAGAGGTGTCACTGAAAAATGTGTCTTCCTCATTCTTACTTACAGTACATTGGTTAATTGCCTCTTACTAATTTTATCCTGCATCCCATCATTGGAATATTTGTTCATTTTAAGTTTGATATCAAGTTCTTTAAACTCTTGTTTTGTGTTTATTTATTTTTTATTTATTTATTTATTTATTTAATTCTAGGATTACAAGTATCTTTGAGCCAAGGCTCTTTTACAAAGGTTCCACGTCAGTATTTTCTAACTCTATGAGTGCATCTGCTAGGTTTTCCAGTTTTCCTGTGTTATTAAGTTTCCTTAAATGGGGGGGGGGGGGCATTTAATGAATTATTGTCAAAAATCCCATAAGAAAGGCGTGCAATAAATTCTGATGGTAACTCACTTTCTTGTTCCCCTGCAAGACATGGCTCACTGTCTTCCTCTTTTGATGAATTTGTTATGTCTGTACTTAAATCCTGCAGACTGAGAGGTGACCATATTAAAGACTCATTTTGAGATTTGTTTATACTTTCAGTCTTCCTTTCAGCTGTTTTCATTCAAACCCTTTGTTTCATCTGCTTAAAACTATTATTTTGCCCACAGGGAGTAAATATCTTAGCTAATATGTCTATATCTACTGTATTGCCTTGACCTCTAATTTGGTAAATAGCCTGGTTATTTTAGGCTGTTTTTTTCTTCCATTTTTTAATGTTTGTTTTTTTTCCAGCCTGATTATTATTATTTTTTTTTCCTGTGAGGGTATAGCTTTATTTTTATCTTCCAATTCTTCCATATCATAATTCTTTATCTGACTTCTTGCATTCACCATCTTAATATAGTGAAAATCCTATCGTTATCTAATGGTCATCAGTCAGTGTGCATCCCAAAGTACAGGTTCTGCCCAGTCAAGCCAAACTGCAGAGATATGATCAAATCAAATCAAATCAAACTTTATTTGTAAAAGGCACCTTTCTGAAACCAAGGCACCTGTACATAACATAATAAAATAAATCAATAAATAATTAAAACAGTAAATAAAATTAATCCAAGGCAGCAACAATAAAAATCATTATATGCAAGGCTAAAAATAAATGTTTTCAATGCCCCTTTAAAGCTTTGGATGGTCGGGCAATCTCACACCTGATGAGGTGGAGAATTCCACAGGGTTGGGGCCATAAAACTAAAAGATCTGGCCCCAGATGTCTTTAAACAAACCCTGGGAATCTCCAGCAATCCCTCATCAGTGGATCAGAGAGAGCGGGAGGGACAGTAGGGACAAAGGAGATCTTTCAGGTAACCAGGTCCCTGATAGTGTAGGGCCTTATAGGTCAGTAAACTGACCTTTAAGGTGATTCACCAGCATATTGGCAGCCAGTACAGTCCATGGAGCATAGGTGTTATATGACTGGTCCTAGAAGAACCAGTCAATAGCCTGGCTTCCACATTCTGCAATAGCTGCAAACAGTGAATATCAACTCCGGGTAGCCCAAGGTAAAGGGCATTGCAGTAGTCAAGGCAGGAGGCAACGAAGGCATGGACCAAAGTAGGAAGATTGCTGGGAGGAACCAGGTGCTTCACCCGGGCGACGTTCCTCAGATGATAAAAAGAGGCTTTGAAAACTGCCAACACCTGAGATTTAAGTGTCAAACAGTTACCAAATACAACACCCAGGTTCTGCACCTGGTCTGAGGTAATTAGCTGAACACCCCCAAGCCATAAACCTGAAGGTGATCCTGCCAACAAACCCACCACCTGGTGACCTGGATCCACAACCAACACCTCAGTTTTCTATAGATTCAACTGCAGCCAACTCACATTCATCCAATCCTGGATTTCAGTGAGACAGTTGTTAAAGACCGAAATGACACCAACTTGGCCGGGCACAAAGGACATGTACAGTTGAGTATCATCTGCATAGCAGTGAAAACCCAAACTCTACCACCTAATAATCACTTCCAACAGCAGCTTGTACACCGCAAACAACATGGGCTCTAAAATGGATCCATGTGGCAACCCATAGGATAGGGGGAATGATGCCGAGGAAAAAAATCCCAGACACAACCCTCTGAGTCCTACCCTCGAGGAAGATCGAAACCAACTGAGGACTGTACCAGACAGCCCACAGATAAACCGCAAGTGCTCCAATAGCAAACCATGGTCCACGGTGTCAAATGCTGCAGAGAGATCAAAAAGGACAAGATGGAATGGGTCCTTCGATCTCTCGCTATTAGGAGGTCATTTAGTACCCGGACAAGAGCTGTCTTGGTACTATGTCTCTTCCTAAATCCGGACTGGAAAGAATCATAGACATTGTGGCTGGTCAAATAATCATCCATCTGTGACGCGACCACCTTCTCAATAACCTTACCCACAAAGGGCAGGTTAGAGACAGGCCTGTAGTTGGCCAGACAATCTGAGTTCAAGGAGGATTTCTTAAGAAGGGGCTGAACCATGGCCTTCCTCAGAGGATTTGGTAAAATCCCCCTCTCCAAAGACCTCCAGTCTATCTCAGCAGGGACTGGACCGATTATATCCACACAGCCCCCTAAGAGACATGTGGGGCCCAGGTCCAAACCACAGTTGGTTGGACACAATGACTGGATGACCATCACAATGTCACTGATTGTGGGAAGGCTGAAGTCAAACCACAGAAACTGCATGTCCGACATCTCCTGTTAACCATCACAGCTCCCATTAGGGAGGGTCAAGCAGATATCAGACCGGATTGTGGCAACCTTAGCTGTAAAGAATTGAGCAAACTCCTCACACCTTTCTTGAGAAAAAGCACTTCTGGGCTGAAGACAGATTGGATTGCACAATCTGTCCACAGTCCGGAAAAGCTGAGCTGGTCGATTCTTTACAGCAGCAATCTCTCTGGACAGGAATTCTGCCTTCTTATGAGAAATTGCTGATTGATAGACCATATAATGGTCCAACAAACTAAGTTTGTCACAATCCAGGTCCAGCTTCCACCAGCACCTTTCTAACCTTCGTCCAACTCTCCTCAACTCCCTCAGAGTCTCATCAAACCAGGGAGACCTGAGGAGAAAAGTGAGGGGATGAACACGAACAAGATCAGTGGAATCCAGGGCCCCTATTACCGTCTTATTATAGGCTAGTACCAGGTCCCCTGGATCCATGCAATCACTCAGTAAACCCAATAGGTCCAGTACTACCATCAGGCCATCTGGGGAAACACCCCTCAGAGGGCAGTACCAGACCATCTCCATAGGGTCTGGCCTACTAGGGGTGGACTTGAAACTGAACCCAATGGTATGATGGTTAGACAACCCAACTGGTTCTGCCACCAACTCTGATATCTCCTTCCCAAGTAGGAACACCAAGTCCAATGAGTAACCGCCAATATGGGTTGAGGAGGAAATATCTTGTGCGAAGCCAGTGCAATCATTAACTGGCAGAAGTCCTGACCAAACTGCAAGAGTTCATCATCAACCCATGCATTGAAATCCCCCAGAACCAACCATCTGGGGGATCCCAATGTCAGGTCCACAATGAAGTTTGCGACTTCCCACAGGAAAACATTCCCATCACCTGGTGAACTGTAGATGAGAAGTATCCTGCACCCCACACCCTCACCCATGATACATTCAAAGGAGTTGGTAGTTCCCACTGGTACCTTCATTAGGCCCAGTTCTGATCTAAAACAGATAGCAGCACCCCCACCCCTATGATCCATCCTAGGGTGGTGTATCACCAAGTACCCGACCGGAATTGCTGATGCCAAAACTGGGTCAGCATTCTCATCCAGCCAGGTCTCGGTGATGCACGCCAGGTCAGATGATCCAACAAAATCTGCTATAACAGCGGTTTTGTTTTTAATAGACCTGGCATCGCATAACACCACCCGAGTAGGATGAGAACCCAAGGATGACCGTGTTACCTGCTGACTACAAGCAGAACCCTTGGGTATGGGAACCAGATATGGAGGTCCCCTTTCCTGGACCTATTTCACCCCAGGGCATCTCCTGGTCCCCACTATCCCTATCCACCCACTCCTTTCCATTCCCTCTCCAGGCCCAACCCTCCTCCTCCTCCTCCTCTTTCTAACAATCCCCAGAGCCCTACACAGTCTGTACACCTCTGGCAATAGGGGAGGATAAAATAAAGGACAGAGGTCCCTGAGCCTGGAAGGGGAATAATACCCAACCATCCTTATGCCTTCCCAACACATCTTTACCACACTAAGCAAATACCAGCAAGTAAACAACTCCAAAATACAAATTTAACCCACACCAATCATACAATACTCAAATATTCTATCAAACATCCACAAAAACTAAACAAATACAATACCCTATATAAAAAATTTAGCAGCACAGTATGAAAGTCTGAGTTAGGAAACAATCACAGTCAAATAGGTCTCAAAGTTTTTGAGTTATTTTGGTCCGAATAGCTCCCACCTCTTAAGACATGACCAGAGAGGACGGCCAGATTCAACTCTCACTTTAAACCTGACCATCCAGCCAGAGCTTGATGGAAAAGAAATAAACTTTTTTGTAAGGCACTCTCACTGCCAATGTATGTCCAATAATTCATAAGGTCAGTCAGTTCCAATTCTCAGTTTTTTAAAGCAAGAATCCCATCTCTGAATGCATAACATAAAATCAAAACACATTCAGCTCACCCAAACTGGCCCATGACTCCTCAGAGAATCCTTTATAAATCCAAATCCAATATATAGATCTTTTTATTAACTTCCAGTTAAAAGCTGATTCCACACCACACTGACATGTACCTAACCCCCCCCCCCACAGCTGCCTCCACAGCTATTGAGGCAGGCACAGACAGTGACTGGAGTGCCAGATAAGATTGATTTAAACAAAAGGCCCCCCAGCCCAAACCCGAGGGGTAGCCATCTCCTCAGCCACTGAGCCCGTGACTACAGCCCTCAGGCTAAGCCAGCCAATTAGTTGACCTCCCCAGACCACTTAGGAAACAAATCAGCCCCTGCCCACCTTCCAGCAGACCATGAGGCCAAGCTTCCTGCCCAACTCAGTAGAAACTCGAAAGCCACCCTCTCCAGGTAGGGCAAGGGAATCCCTGCTCACAATCCTCGCTACTCACAGTTTCCACAAAACCGATGCTGTTGCTGCTCAGATTCAGCCACAGGGATACTCTGACTCTCATTAAATCCCCAGATATTCCAGAAGACCTACTTCTCCAAACTAGGGGACATGGGGACTTCCCCACTCACAGCTCTTCTGTGGTGGAGGTTGGTACCACTCTGTTTCAGTCCGACCTCCAAATAGCTTGTGCAAAGACAGATTCTCTGTGAGCCTGCTGCTGTAGTTCCTTCCTTCAGGACGTTAACTCTCTTCTCTGAGTCTCCTCCTTTGCTCCTTGGGTCTCCTCTAATTGTACACCAACACTCCAGGCAGGTAAGAGAGACAACAAATTGATCAGACCTCTAAATTTTACTATAAGCATCCAGTGCAATATCTTGGGGCACTGGATAAAACAGAAAAAAGTATGCATAAAAGAGGTTTCCTGACTCCATTTAAGCTCCCAGAAAAACCCTCTCTAAGCCCGATTGTGCCACTCAAACCTCACTAACTCACTTAATATTCCCTAACCTACTGCCAAAATTAATTATACTAACTAAAATCAAAAGGAAACTAAAAAAAATGACTTATTACAAAAACAAAATAAACTAGAAACAAGACTGGTGCTGTAGCTTGTTGTGGACTAGCCCAGCGTGACTGCCATCTTGAAAAACCCTAATGATAAACAATGATCAACTACATGATAAAAAACATCAAACAAATTTGTCTCAAAAGTAGCAGACCATCTATCACCTCCAAGTTTTAAGGCAACTTGTGTATTCTCTGTTCTATATTCTATATGAGAAAAAACAAGAATAAGCCAATGTGTATCTATTGGGCTATAGAGCTAATAATATACTGCAAAGCCAATACTATACCACAATATAAAAATTATAATAATTTGTATGTTTTTTAAGTATCTTTATTCATGAGATAGTGCCTTTTAGGCTGTTTTAGCCTTTGTACTGAGAAATCAGTTCTGTGATCTGATAAGTTGTTTGTGGAATCGGAATTCAACAAGAAAACAATTAATTAAATACTTGCACTTCAGTTCTTCTAGCTAAATCAGTGGCAGTCCTCCAGTGTTTGTTAAGCTAGCAATAAGACACGACGAGGTGTGGGTTATGGCCTGATAGGTGCCCCAGGTGCGTTATGAGGCACGAGGCGCTTGCGCCGAGTGTCTTTAGCACCTGGGAAGTGCTCTTATCAGGCCATAATCCACACCTCGGAGTGTCTTATTGCGCTTATAAAATGGGCCCCCCTCCACACATTTTTTTTTTTTTTTAAAGAAGAACAGAGACAAAACATAAATATAAAAAGGTTTAACAGATGAAATAGTGAAAAATAGTCCCCCTATTGCAGCACTGGAGGGCTGCATATCCATTATAAATGGCCATCATTGCTGATTTTAGTAGCTTTACAGACCCTCTTGGATTTATTTTGTATCAAGTTTTTAAAAATTATAACAGGATTGGGTCTGCTGTTTTATTTCTAAGCTGTTGACACACTCAGTCACCAGTAAGGACAATTTGTGTGAAACTGCATTTGAAAGTCACGGGCTTTCTTTTCTCAGTTTGTTGCGCCAGTTTTCATACAATGGGTAGTTGAAGACAGCAGGTCTTAAGTAAAAAGTGCTTTACCCAATTCATCAATTGATTTTTTATGAAAGCTAGCTCACGAAGGCTTGCTCCACGTGTGTTGACTTCAGCCATTACATTACATTTCAAGCCCCGCTTGAGTTGGATCGAAGCGTATCCTTTTGTGGCCACCGTGACGGAGCGGTTTGTGGTTTATTAAACAGATCGAGGGAGCCGCTTGCCATCTTTTTACTTTACTTGGTAGATTTGGGGTTTTATGGAATGGGGCTGAAGACTGAGAGCGCTTAGTGATACAAACGGATTAGAGATGGGTGAATGTTCAGCGTTGGAACAGCGTAGAGCTGTAATCAGGTACCGAGCAACGTGTAGCGTGAAAAATCAAAATTAACATTAAAAATATTGTGGTTTTGTTTATGCGGGGGACTTCATGTTCTTAGTAGACTGAGTGGTGCATTTGTAGTGTCTCTGTTGTTTGGGTACTGCTTTACAGCGCGGTGGTGTGTGAGGGTCTGGTCCAGCTCGATCACTACGGGACAGAGACTATGTTGGCACATTGATCTTTGTTGTTAGGTGTCCTGACTGGCCGAAGAGGTGCCGGTTAGCACAATATGTCCTGATAAGGACACGGCCAGAAGTATCTCTCGGCCAATCAGGACAAAGAAAATTGTCGACCCATTTTATAATTACTTACAATGTTCAAACACTCCTTTTATAGAGCCTAAATGTTACCACTGTTCAATCCCCATTCTACTCGCTGCAGGAATCATGACTTGCCAAATACTCACATCTGCTGCTCACTCCTAACTTAAAGTGACTAGATCTTTCTACCAGTCCATTTTTTTTAGGTTGTCCTAGATTGTTTCTGTCTAGGTAAGGATAATCATACCAAGAGGCAAGTAAGCTCTTTAATTCTACTCTTACTAGGATTAAAAAGGAAAAAAAAAAGAAGATTTTACTTAATTACACAATTTCTACTGTACTAATAAACCAAAACAATCAATTTTAAAATAATCTAAACTCTATATAATAAAGCTAATTCTTAAGTACAATAAAAACACTCAATCAATTACTAAAATAAATCTGACAATGGTTAAATTCCTTAAAAATCTAAACCGTTTCCTCTAGGTTACTAATAATTTCCTTGTACTTGCACCTAATTAAACTGGGCTAAAGAATAAATTGAACAAATTGAATAAATTGGGTGTGGAGGTTTAACATATGAACTTACTGGCAACACTCCATTAGTTGCATAAAAAAGCCAATCCACCATATGGGAATATTAGAGAATCAAGGTTATAACATCCAGCAGTTAAGATTTAATAGTTGTTCTGTGATCTCTCACACACAGTCATAAAATACATTCTTCCTGTTATTGATGGTGGGTGAGCAATAGGAAGCAATATACAAAAGGAGAAACAAAAATAGTACAAACACAGGCAGAGGAAAAGGTAAATGGTAGATGCTACAACATTACAGTTTCATCTCTCCTGCATCTTCGCTTATCAGGCAAGGGGTGTGCATTGGGGTTGTCAGCCCTAATGATCATCCCATTCAATCATGAAAGAAGCTGAGATGTGTAGAGTACATGAGAATAGGGTGAGCAGTAGGGCTGCCAACACCAAGGCACACCCCATGCCTGATTAGTGAAGATGCAGGAAATGTGAAACTGTAAAGGTTTTTTCTTTTGCTGCCTGGGTGTGGGGGTGGTAATTGGGGTGGAAACGTTAATGCCACATTTTCCTACTTTTGTTGTTTTAATCTTAAATAGTCCATAAAAAAAGATTTTTGTAAAGAATTTAGTTTCTTTTCAAGGCAGTCTAATCGTATCTTGATTTGTTTCTGGGAGTGTAGGGCCTGGAGGGACCTGTACTCCCGTCTCTCCATAGATACAGTGAAGCCCGCCAGGATGAAACACAGTTTCACAATTTCCTGCATGACAAAACACAAACTTCTATTAAAATTGCATTGTTTCCTGCAGTAACTTTGCTGCAGCATGTTACAGAATTGGGTTTCATCCTGGTGAGCTTCACTGTATGTGCAAGTACCAAAATAGCAACCAAATTGTCAGCATAGCCTTGTTATTATCCCACCTCATGAACCTCTTACTGAGAACTTTCAAATCCCTGCTGAAACAGCATTCCATGGCATTGAAACATAATTCCACACCACAGGTGTAAACACACATTTTGTCCAGGATTTGAAAAATGACAGCTATCACATTCATGTGGTGGAGTAAAATACTGGCAATGTTGAAAAGCTGGAGTAAAAATATATAAATTTAGCAAAGTTATTAGCTAGTATAGCAAAAGTTCAATATATGTGCTTAACTTTGAAATTATTACATATTTTGACTCCAAATTTTTAACATAGCCTTCTTATGACTCCCCCTCATGAACAAGGGCATTACAAAATTTAAATCCTACCTGAAAGATGATTTTACCAAGTGACCTTGAAATCACAATTCCAGATGGATTTGTGAAATTCTACTGACATTGTTCATGAGATGTGGTATTAAAAAGGCCATGTTGAAAATTTGGTATCAAAATATGCTAAAAATGGCAGACTTATGAAAACCCCATTGAAATACATTGAAATGCACTTAGCTTAGTTTCTCATATTGCAGTCTGCTGTTCCAGCAGCAAGACATGTCTTCCACTGGAGAGTGGATCTTCACCCTGGGACCTGTTCAGGTGAGTGAGGGTGCAAGTATGGTGAGTGCTGAGTGGGAGGTCAGGGTAGGCAGATTGGATCAGCAAGGGACCATTTTCTTTTTTACAGGTGCAAGAAAAAATACATCAAGGGTCTGTTTTCTTTATTTCAGAGAGGACAGTGAATGGAAGGTGGGGGGTGCCACTAGACACCAGGGAAAGAAGAAAATGTAAATGGGGATGGAGATCAGAGGGTGTGGGTTGTCACTAGTCACCCAGAAAAAATTACTGTATTTTGGGGATGGTGATGGGGGGAGGAGGCACCACTAGGCATTAGGGAAAGATTAAAGAATTACTGGGACAGCATTCATGTGAAAATAGTTTCTATGTTTCTTATAGTCAACCTATCATACCTCCAATAGCTCCATATGAAGTCCAAACTATCCATTGTTTATCTGACACAAAATGGTCAGCCAGGAGGTAATGAGTTTATAAACCCTCAATATGTAACTGGCTCTACCTAGTTCTCTGCAATTGCTGTTCTCATTGTATATTTTTGCTTACCGTATCTTTGTTCTCTTCCATGCTGTTTCATAATGCACAGTGCCTCCACCCAGAGTTTAATTTTAAAGTGGGCTAGCTGTTACCTGGTACAACCCGCTGGGATGTCATACCACCCACTATAACAATTTGCTACCCCCAACACATGATCCGATATAATTTCCCCACATTTCAGACAATGGGGGGAAAGTAGTAACAAGAATAAAAATGGAAAGGGACCTGGGGGTAATCATATCAGATGACCTTAAGGTTAGCAAGCAATGTGAGAAGGAAGTAAGGAGGGCTGGGGGGATACTGGGAAGTATAGGGAGAAGCATCACCAGTAGAAAACAGGAAGTTGTTATCCCTCTGTACAGACAGTTGGTGAGACCCCATCTGGAGTACTACATCCAGTTCTGGAGACCCCATCTCTGCAAGGACATAGACAGGATAGAGGCAGTCCAGAGGAGGGCAACTAAAATGCTGCAGAGTCTGAAAGAGAGCCATATGAGGAGAAACTAAAGGAGCTTAATATGTATACCCTTGAGGAAAGGAGGGAGAGGGGGGACATGATAGAAACTTTTAAGTACCTCAGTGGAATCAACAAAGTCCAAGAGGGTAGCATCTTTCAGAAAAAGAGATGTGCAAGAACAAGGGGACACAATTTGAAGATGGGAGGGTGGTTCAAGGACAATATGAGGAAGTACTTTTTCACAGAGAGGGTGGTTGATGTATGGAACAGCCTCCCTGAGGAGATTGTGGGGTCTAAAACTGTGAGAGATTTCAAGAATGCATGGGACAGACATAAGGCAATTTTTGTGGTGAGTAGGAAGAAATAGGCTGTTGGTTAACTAGGATCTGCAGCTTATCCTGTAGGTAGGGAAGTGGGCAGACTAGGTTGGCCAAGCAGTCCTTATCTGCCATCAATGTCTATGTTTCTATGTTTCTATATGGATGTCCAAACAAAAAAATGGAAGCTAGTCATGGAAAGATGGGTTTAAAATGTAAAAGTAATGAATTTTGGAGTCATTTATCAAACAGTTAAGTGCAGATTTCACCTAATGCACTCCCGATGAGAAAGATACATGTGTCGGTCTCTCTCCAGAATTTCATTTTTGAAGGTTTTGAAATTTGTTCTTTTAGAAAAAATGAAGAAGAAAATGGTGATGAATGAAAACGGATTTTTTCTCTCACAAAAAAGGATTGGTACAATATGAAAAAGGATTGCTTTCTTGTTTCATGCAGCTATCTTGACGTGCTTATCGAGCATGCTCAGAATCAAATTTTTCTAAATTTTAAAATAAAATAACATTGGAATGACTTAGTATTTTTTTCACCAAACAAGCAAAAGGCACATCTGTGGTCCAGACCCTTTCTACTCTGAAAATGTTAGACCAAAATTCCAAACCCTCTTGGCGCTAGACAAGTTCAAAGACATACAGCAAAAGCAATAAGAAAAAACACACAAACATTCACGTTTTGCACTATCCAGAACTCAAAATCCACAAATTCAACTATAACAAAACTTGGCATATCCACAGACCTATCACTTGAAACAATACATCCAAAATTTCATGCAAATCTGTTGAATGGTTGCAAAATTAGTAAAGTGCAAACATTGGGGTTTAACTTTAAACTGCCTACTCAACCCTAACCATAGTGGTGCTACTGTGTTTGTTTATATACTTATTTATTTGAATTTTGATGACCAGGGTGGGCCACTGAGAAAAACGGTCCCTTTTTCAGGGGTGACCCAGAATTAGTTACATACATCAGGGTAATAAAATATTCAACATTTACAGAAAGCATATCAAATTAAAATAAAAAAAAAAACTACAAGGTAAAATTGTATTAGTTACATACATTAGGTGATTAAGTTGCATGATATTTACATAGAAGTAGACAGATAAAGTAGTTTGTATAATATGTATAATGTACACTATGGACTGAGAGGTCATGGAGTGCAGTTTGATTAAATAGCACAATATTTACAGAGAGGTAGAAAATAAATCAGCAAGTAACAATTCATGTAAAGTAAACCAAAGAAGCAGTAGGTCAGTGATCACAGTTACAGGGTGCTAATACCCAAGAGATGGTGTTGAGCTTCTTTTTGAACTGTGTAAGGCTGGGGCAGGTATGAATCTCTTGAGGTTGAGAGTTCCACAGATTGGCAGCTATGAAGGAGAAGGATCTCCTGCTGACTACATATTGTACCCTGGGGATATCCAGCAATGGGCTGGTAGTAGATCTCAAAAGTCTTGCCTGCTGCTTATGCTGTATTATTCCAGTGAGACTGGGGGGCATAGTGAGTTTCAGTAGTTTAAAAGAAAGGCAGTTCAGGGGATAGCACAGCTTTGCTTCAAAAGAGGGTCATCCCAATGATGCAAGCACTTCACAGTGGTTGTCTCTGGAGTGAGCACAGGCTACAAAATGCCCAATTCTGTTATAGAGAATTTTCAGTCTGGAGAGTACAAATCCATGAGCAGACTGTAATACTAGGGAACCATAGCAGAGGACAGGCATTAGGGTGCTGTTAGCAACTGCTAGGTGAGCAGCACTTGGGAGGTAAGGAGTAAACCTTTAAAGGAGGCCAAGCTTCTGTTGAAGCATTTTCATAAAGACAACTGTATTAGGTTCAAAAGTCAAATTTTGATCCAGTATCACCACTAGGTATTTAAATGCTTAAACGACTTCAAGACTGACACCATTGATGGTGAAAAGATTATAGGTAAGAAGTTAAGGAGCATATGGTTATCTCCAGTGCTTGGGAGGATATGTTTTGGCTAACATCAGTGATATTTTTTCTCCTTCCAGACCTACAGTGATAAGTTCAAAATATTCTTACTGTGGGTACCCAGCAACAAAAATATACTTACTGTGTCTCCTGATTAATTCTTGTCAGCAGCACAAACATCACAGTTTCAAAATTGAAACTTTTGGTTTCGATTCATGGCTAGCTCATGAGGAGTACTTTCAGTTTTAAACTCCATCTAGCCTTACTGCACAAACCACATAAAATTGTCCTCATTTAAGAAAAAGAAACACTTTTATCAATCACATTGTTAGCAACTTAGCTTACTTGAATCCTTTGCCCAAAACATAATTCCCCCTGCAACTTACCTCCCCTGACTGCGAATCTTTGTATCAAACAATGGCACTCTGTTGAAGTCTTCATGGGAATCCAATATCAAGTCAGTCCTCACACCCTCACTTACAAAGTGCTGACAGCCCAGTAAGTCTGCATAATGCACATCGGCAACTCACACACTGATGCACTGATCTATGTAATGCTGTTATATACATCAGTACAGGAAAACAATCTCTTGGAGCAGCTCTCTGTGTGAGTGGCTCCCACTGCAATAGTGGGAGTCAGCAGCAAGAGGCTGCAGGGAGGCTGCTTTCCTTTCTTTGTTATATGTTTCATTTAGTTTATTTCTTTTATTGGCTTTTATTGTTTGTTTCTTTAAGATTTAAAATGTGGATATTGTTATGTGTATTGTTAACATTTCCTCATTGTATACCAATTTACAGCAGACTGTGTTTAGCACTGAAGATAATTTTTCTTGGGATAAATTGCCTAATTTATTCAGAGAAACTGTGTTTGAGAACTTAAAATTTCAGGTTATGTTGTCTGGGCCACAGGTGATTTTTCACAAACAGTTACTGCAGCAGTGTTTAGTACTATATGAGGAAATATGCAATATCAGTCATTTTGAGATAAGATGGGGAAGTGAAAGTGGGTTAATAAAGTGGGCCATTATAATTGGATTTCAAACTGTTAGATTAAGAAAAATGATTATTTTACATCTGTTTTTCTTTTTTTTGGGGGGAGTAGTGTGCATCCTTATCCTGGCCCAGTGGTTCTGTCATCTAACTATATATTTGATCCTATTCCAAATTTTCAAAAATGCAAAGCTTCACATCCAGGTCATATTTTCTGATGTGATTTTTTGACAATTAACCTTTTGCTGGGTGACTTACAAAATTTAGTTCTGAGTGTGTTTATATGCCTCCTGGATGTCAAGAAGAGGGTAAAGAGATATAGTACTATTAGCAGTCTCAACAATGTTCCCAAAAACAGGGACTGGTTAGTTCATGGAGATTTCAATACTATCTGGGCTAATAGAAATTTGATGTTTTTCAGAGCTTATTTCAAGGCTTAAGGCTCTATCAATTAATAAAAACCCCAATACATTTTAATTATAAATCTGAGTCCCACACAATAATTGATCAGGAAGCAGTCTCAGACTCAAGAAAGATAATTAATTCTGGAACATTGGCTGATGAAGTTGGCAATTATTGCCCAGTACATTGTCAGTGGTCAACTAAGAAGCCAAAAGATAGGCAAGTGATTATTGAAACTCCTAACATAAAAAAAAAAAATGAATCCAGTATTTTTATGAGGTGTTGAGTAGGCATGATTGGTCTTTACTAGACTCAATTTAGTGATATTAATCTAGCAATTGAAGGTTTATTTAAAGTGTGTAATGTAGTGTGTGACAAATCAGTACCCCAAAGAAAATGAGGGTTGGAGTAATACATGTAAATGTATAACCTATGATATTTTAAAACAATTGAAAGAATAAAATAAAACATGGGATGAGTTTTTAAGGACTTGAGGTAACTAGTCTATAATTGAGTATAAAAGGATTTGTAACCTTTGTAAATCATTAATTAGGAAAGCTAAGACTACTTATTTTAAAAATCAGTGAACATCAGTCTGTTCCAAATAATACAAACTTTTGGAAAATGTTTAAGGACTTAACATGAAATACCAGACATGGGGAAATTCAAATTTTACAGTTCAGTAATAATTCTATTTGTGATGCTAGTTCTTTAGCTATTATTCTTAATGATCAGTTTGAAGATTTAATCACATTCATAGATGGATTTAACAGTAGAGTAGAATATAAAGAACCTGAATGTGCCTTAGTCAGTAGTTCTTTAAATGCCCTCAGTTTTTTATTTTAAATGTCTTTCAGATATAGAGGTGCTATGTTATATTGAAAAACAAAATCTTTGACCTGTTAATGGACCTGACAATACAGATTTTAGGCTTTGGAGTTAGGAACATATGCAATGGTAGCACCATTAATGAAGCTCTTTAATTTTTCTGTTTGTAGTGGACAGCATCCATTTTATTGGAAGCATGCTACTATATGGTCTGTGCATAAAGGTGGATCAATTATAGAACCTAGTAATTATAGACCAGTTATAGCATTGTTAACCTCACTTTTTCAAAAATATAGGAGTGAATTATCTTTGACCTAATTGATGAGTTTTTGTCAAACTAGAACGTTCTTACACCTGTCCAGCATGGGTTTAAGCAAAAACACAATATTGAGACTGCCTTGGTGTGGCTCATGGACTATGTCCACTGGGCCCTTGATACAGGGGACCTGGTGGCAGCTGTGTTTGTGGATCTCACCAAGGTATTCAACTGAATAGAAGATTCTTTGTTATTAAAAGCACTATCAAGATTGCAGTTTTCTGATGAGGTAATTAATTGGTTTAGCAATTATGTGAAAGATAGGGATCACGGAACAGCAGTTAGAGTCACTTTGTGATTGCTGTAAGATTGTTCATATAGTACCTCTGGGATCCATCCTGGGTCAGCTGGTCTTTCCCTGGTTTTTGAGTCACCTGCCTCTTACCTTTCCATCAACTCATATGATTATATATGCTGATGACATAGTGATTTTTAAACAGTGGAGGGATCTCAAGGATCTTAGAAGAGTGGTTTAAGGGGATTTTGACTTATGTCAAGGATGGTTTGTGAGGCATAAAATGGTGCTTAATAACAAAAAAGAGACAATGTTGTTCCATGATCAAAAAAGGAAAATTAGTCCTGATGTTCAGATTGTAACTTGGCAAAGTGAGATAGTTGAGACTGTTAGGGAGTTTTGATATTTGGGTGTTACTCTAAACAGCACCCTTATGTATGAAGTACATGTTACTAATTTAATTGAAGGTACTAATCAAAAACTGGATATATTTTTTAGGATCTGGAATTCCTTAATGTTTGAGTCCAGAAAAATTGTTGCACTTAGTTACTTGTTTTTGGCTATTGATTATGGGATTATTTGTTATTCTTCAGCTGGGGAAGGATTGGTGACTAGAGTTAAGACTCTCTATAACTACTGTTGTTGATTTGCTATGAATGTTCCAGTCAGAATGCGTCAGAGTGTTTTGTATGATAAAATTAACTGTTTGTCCTATAGGGATTATGTTAAATTTAAAATGGCAATTTTTCTTCATAAGACTGTTCTGGGGAAAGCACCAGTTTGATTTCAATAACTTTTTTCATTCAATAAAACAATAATGGTTAGCAAGCAGTCTCATATTTTTGGTATTAGACCTCCTTTTATGCATATTTCAATAGGTCAGATGTCTTTGGTTTATCAAGCATCTAATGTTTACAATAATCTCCCCTCTGAAGTTACAAATTGTAGAACAACGTCATCATTTAAGCATAAACTATTTGCTCATTTTGAATTACAGTCAGTTTGAGACTTTCATTTTTTTAATTTACATTTACACAGTTTTTGTGGATCTGGCAGGCTGGGCTCTGGCCCCCCTCCTGTGGGGGCTTGTATCTCTTCTCAGTAGGTGCCCCATCACCAGAATCACTGTCAGAACCTTCATGGAGCCTGTCAGCTCCTATTTATTCCTTTTCCCATGCTGCGGTCATGTGCTGTAATGTGGAGGTATGTGCAAGCCATGAACCACAGAACTCTCCCTACTCTTTCCCCTCTCCAACTGCACAACTCCACAACTCCCAGGCCTCCATCTGGTGGGTAGCTGTATGACAGAAGTGACCAGAATCCTCCACAGGAGATGACAGCTTGCCTTGTGGTGGCTCTATCCAACTCCCGACCTCCCCTCTGGTGACCCCCAAGGACCCAGGATCATTCTAGAATCTGAATCACCAGAATAGCATGAGGTGTGGCATCCAGGACCTCAACCCTCAGTGCCACTGGACCAGCTGCTTATGACTGTTTTTGATGTATAATTTTATTGTACTTGTTTATTGTATGTGTTTGTTAATTTTTAAGTTTGCTAAATGTAACAGGATGCCTGTGAAAATGTGCAATTATTTTCTCACAAGGTTTACCAGTATAAAAAATTAAAAATTAAATGATATGGTAATTCTGTAAAAATGCTCGGACATCATAAAACACAAAAAAACTAAAGAAAAACCAAAGACAACTCAAAGAAAACATTAAAAATAGCAACAAGCACTGGATAAATACAGTATGCCATGCCCCCATTAGAAATATCTGTGTATTTCTCCCACATGTAGTTTGACTTTTGCCATCACTTGGGAGAACTATCACAAATATTTCAACCAGGGGCATGGCTTATCATCTACCTACCTATCTATCTATCTATCTATCTATCTATCTATCTATCTATCTATCTATCTATCTATCTGTCTGTCTGTCTGTCTGTGTCTATCTGTCTATCTATCTATCCATCTAGATACGTTATACACACAAAAGAATGCTGTTTTTCCATCCAGAGGACAGCACCTCATCAGTGCAGTACAATTGCAGCTGTAGACAAGGTCAGATATTTCCTGAAATTTCTGGAGAAATTCCCTGTCAGACTGCAGTACCACTATGGATCACAAGAGAGATCTCTTTAGATATATCTTGAAATATCAGAAAATATCTGAATGTATCCATGGCTGCAGTTGTACTTTCCTCGTACAGCACTGCAGTGCCATTTAGGGATATTTATTTATTTGTAATGTTTGACTAAAAGGAAAACAGGACCATGTAAAATAGCCCAGAGCACACATGGAAGCAGGCTATCACGGCTTAGTGTACCTTTCCTGGTTAAAATTACAAACAAATAAGTAAGTACATAAATAAACAAATCAAATGCCATAACTGCACAAAATTCATGATTTTTTTTCTGTGGAATAGTAAGGAAAAGATCAGTATTTTTCCTGGAAATTGTGGAAGTCATATGGAAATTGCTTTTGTTACATGAAAGCCATTGAGCACAGATTGATGTGCTGTGTGTGATTATCATGCAGTGTTGCCAGTGCAGTTGTCTGACCAAATCCTTCAATATTAGCAATTAAAAAAAAATCACACAAAAGATGAGATTTTTGCTACTGGGAAAATACCAAGCATTAGTGTGATGAACCCTGACAGTAACTGTCACTGCATTCTCCTGTTTGGAGAGTGTCACTCCACATAGAATGCACACATCACAGTACTAGTGTGCTGAACCCATTTCAGAGTAACTGCTCCCTCTCTCTGGATCCTTACCTGGAAATCCTAGTTGGGATTTCTGACTAACATTCTTGTGAAGTTTAGTTCAGTTCATTTTCAGTTTGTGATTTGTCATATGATGTTTCAAATATACAGTATGTTAAAAATTCACATCTTTTAGAGTAAAAGGAAGACAAATTATATAGTATACAATAAATGCTTTCATAATACATTGGGATAATACATCCATCCAAATACCTATATTTCTGTATTTCATTCTTGGATCTCTTAACCTTTAAACCATTTGCTAGAAATGATTTCATCTCAATAACATGTTGATGTCATTGACATTAAACAAATAGTCTAGTAGTTCATGTTTACCAAGAAAAAGATTTCCAAATAAATTGCTCAAGCATTCCTCTCTGAGTTTGTCATATTTTGGGACATTGCAATACTACATAGAACAAGTCCTCCTTGAAGCCAGTATTACATGTGAAAATATCATATATAATTTTGTTCTTGTCCTCATTGAATCTTTTCATTAGTATATTGCTTGGAAACATGCCCAGTGTGAATAGTATTACTATGGCTCTCATTTCAGGATCAGACAGGAGATTTAGATATTGCTCTATTCTGTTACACATTTTCATGGCTGTGGGCAGAGTCTACAGCCATCTTGCTATCTGTAGCTGGAAATGGAGTATCGTGGAACACATGTTTTGGACGTTTCAATGTATCCTTCCATGCCAACTGAAATAAAATATTCCCTTCTTTCCGTTAGGAATGTTGAAGACATAACATCAAGCTGCTTATCGGATGCCATTAGGAATCTCAAACAGCATGTTAAATATGTGTTAAATATTGGCTGCCTATTAAACTGGAGATTTGTTTACCCCCTTCAGAATGCAACAAACTACACATTTGAATACTTAGCATTTAAACAGCTCCTTGATACAAGTTTCACTTGAGTATGTATTGTCTTTCAAGAAAGATTCATACATCATAAATGTCACCCTTTCCCAGCAAATCTATGATTTACACAGCTTTTTTAACCTCTACAGACACTATTTGATGAGCACTGAGTCAAACATATGCCAGGTCTTCAGTGAACTGCCCAGACTAAATACTGTATGTAGCAGTCAGCAGACATTTTCCATTATGGTTTTTGGGAAAAAAAATATATTGAGCTGCAGCAAACACACACACACACACACATACACACACACACACACACACACACTGTACACACCATCCTCATGGTCACAACATTAAAAATAAATACTGCATTCTAATAGGTTATAAAGAAACTGTTTATGTCAGTGAACACAGTGAAATTCAGTTTGGAGTAAATTTCCTTTAAATAATTCTTATCATATATTTTGTACACACACACACACACGCACACACACACACACACACACACACAACTACACATCATCCGCATGGCCACAATACTGCCAGGAGGCCTGGGTTCATGTCCCAGATGAGGCACTTATTCTTTCTCACCTCTGTTTGCATGTGTTCCATAAAATATGCACTCCACACTCCTGTGTGATTGTTACAAGTAAATATTTGTGTTGCCATTGGGTTGTTCATTTGAGAAAAAGTAATGTGCTCAGGAATGGCCCAGGTTCCAGTAATTTCATTGATGCAGCTGATTAGCGCAATTGGAATGGTATTCCTGGTGGCCTGGGTTCAAGTTCTAGCTGAGGCATTTATTATTTCTCACCTCTGTTTGTATGTGTTCCATAAAATATGCACACCACATTCCTGTGTGATTGTTACAAGCAAATATTTGTATTGCCATTGGGTTATGCATTTGAGAAAGTGTAATGTGCTCAGGGATGGCCCAGTTTCCAGTTGTCTCAGCAGTTCAGCTGGTTAGCATAATCAGAGTGGTATTCTGGGTGGCCTGGGTTCAAGTCCCAGTTGAGGCACTTTATTCTTTCTCACCTTTGTTTTTATGTGTTCCATAAAATATGCACACCACACTCCTGTGTGATTGTTACATTAAAGAAACTGTTTCTTTATGTCAGTGAACACATATAGGATAGTGGATGGGTAACTATGCCCAACAAGAGTGTTGTGTCATCGAAGTGTACTGGCTCACTGTGACTTCAAGAGTGAAGCTTGAGAGGTTCATGGGAATCAGTTCCCTGATGTGGCACAACATATTGGTTGTGTATAGAGTTGCCCATCACTGTTCTATGTAGTGTATGGGCATCCATGCCTATTTTGGGCACTGCCCTTTATTTTAGTGAACTGGAGGTTGGGGAGTACTTGGGGGTTGGTGGTAGGCTCAAGTTACTGACAGTGTGCTGAAGATGTTTCTGCAAGTTCAATTTTAAAAATCAACAACTTCCAGCTTAACTGGATAGGGGACATCAAGTATGTGGCAACATTCTAAGTTGTTCTCTTGCAGTACTGACATCACTACTGCAGCAGAACAACATAATGATGTCACTACTGCAGCAGAACAAGCATATTCCAGGAATGGACTTCCATGCATAACAGCATTCCACCATACACTATAAAGAAATTCAGTTTAGAGTAGATTTCCTTGAAATATTTATTATCCTATATTTTGTATCCTGGATAGTGCAGGGGAGATGCTACATTTCATTGTCATAAGGATCTTCATTTACACATTTTTGCACTGTATTTACTCAGGCTGTCCCACATTAGATGCAATATCTCGTTTTCAGTGGGGTCATGATTTTCCCATTTTGATAATGTGTTTCGTCAGGGTAGCCTAGTCCATGGCCCCCATATTGAAAGAAGATGTGTAACACATCCCAGCAGAAAAAGGAGATGTGCCATACAACTCCAGCAATGAGCTGCAGTGTGATGTTCAAATGTACAGGATGTGCCTGCCACTAGGGAATGGGCTAAGGTGCACACAAATAGTATGCCATACAAGTCGATGGTGCATTCCCATGCATATGCTGCACTACAGCATACTCAGTGGGAATGGACCCTTCATATCCCAGACCAGTGAAGCCCACAGTTAGGCCATCAATAGCTGGCCTTAAATGGCCAGCCACCCACAGGCAGGCTGCGGAAGTGCACCCAGGTGCACAGCAGCCTGGCAGCCCTGATGGACTAGAGGTACCTCATCCCATCCCCGATTGATCCAACTCCATCCCTGAAGAGCTCCACAGTGTAGGGCTCACCTGGACACAATCACACCAGAGGAAGCCACAGTCCATATCCATAGCATAGAGAACCCCCCCACCACCACCTTGGTACATAGACAACCCCGCTTCCCCCATACCTGACTGTTGCGGAGACTGGCACTACCCTCCACATCCTGCCATTGCCAATTGCCAACTGCAATGGACCTGGGCCAGAGATCTGAACTCCAGAATGACCCAAGTGGCTATACCATACATTGGGGCACTACACAAGCTGTGGAGTCACTAGTGTGTGCAGCTGTGTGGATGTCTCTGGCAAACCGTAAGTGGGAATTGACATACCTCCAATGCATGCCTTGTCAATGCTGTATCTTCTTGCTGTCATACACTCTCCCCATTCCCCTGTGTAACATGCCACCCTCCAGACTGTTGAGGTTTCTTGGGTGCCATGGGGTGCAGTATCCTGCAGTGCCATTTGAAGTGTACACTCCAGGTTATGGATAGTGTGTTTGTGGTTCCCCAATTGTACAAACAAATGGGAGATGGGCTGTAACTTGCCCGTTCTGAGACCTGTGTGAGTGAGTACAGCATTGCCTTTCACCTGCACTGAGCAGTGCAATAGCACTGGGACAATCAATCCGCATGCAAGTGCCTGAGGTGTTTGGCCACTGGCGTCATCACCTGCACACAGCTCGTATCTATGTATGACACATTCCAGCATCCTACTGCTAGTACTCCGCCACCCAAAAATAAGATGCCATTTCTTCTGTGAACTATACAGGCTAACCATAAAGCAATCAACAGGCATATTCTAGTAAACTGCATTGCAAAAATGTGTAAAAGGATGACCACATTGAAACTGCTTTTCAGCAGATCTGTATTGTGCAAATTCATTAGAAATAATTGGTAAAAACATCCCAAAACCTTTCCGCGGCCATATCCACTCTGATCAGAGTTTGTTACTGTTGCCAAATGTGGGCAGAAAGAATCCTCTCAAATTAAATCAACTACTCTTTGTTTTTCAATATCTAATAACCTTAGTTTCAGAATATGACTGTATGATTTAGCAATTTATATTAAATAGAGACCAATTCTATGTGTAGTACTTGTGCATTAGATTTAATGTGCTCCTTATATATGTGATCCATGAGCTATTACACTCTGCTAACAAGAAGGTATATGTTTTTTATTTAAGCACATTTTAATTAATTTCCCTGATGCCTGCAAAAATAACCAGAATATGAGCCTTCACCATGTTGCAAGGGATTTTACAGAAATTTATGCTAGCTCTGCTCTAACACTGTAACCTGGTGCTGACAGAGATAATTTATTTTTTTTTTTTTTTTATAAAACTGATACATGGTTTTTCCTAAGCAATTTCCCATTGTGTAGGCCTATATTTCTATGCCATATAATAGCTGCATTAGAAATTTAGCATTTGTAACCTCTAATGCTGGCTCCATAGTCCCCACCTATTTTGTGTTGACCCTCAGAATTCCATTATTACTTTACTGTAATTTCTTCTTGACCATTTCTATTTTTGTCACTAAAGGTTCTTATGAAACTTTGTTCTAGTCACCAATATGATCACATTTCAAGCCTTATAAGAGCAATGAACTATACACTTAACCTTTGTGTGATATGAACAAAAACAGATGGTTCTGCTCTCTCATGCACAGGATGCATGTCATATGACTTGCATGCTGGAAGGCATTCAGCTCTCCATCCATATCACTAGGCAACAGAATTCCATGGAGAAATACACAGCTGGCAATGAACTCCGATACAGCATTAGAGTAAGCATGATATACATTTGCAAGCTCCCCAAACAACACCACATACTCCTCCATAACCCAAATGTTTACATTATATATTCTGATGACTATGCCACTCTACTGTAGAAAAAAAATGGATTTATATTTCTGCAGACAAGACTCATTTTGCTCATTTAATATCCCCACGCTCTTCAAATATATTGTACAGTAATTTTACATTTAATTAGACCATAGCAGGGATTATAAAGTAGGACGTAGTAAATTTTTTGAGCAAAAGTCACATGCTTGCCCCATTTGTAAAGTGTAAACCACAAACAGCATTTGTAAGTAGCTGTGGATTATGCATATGTACTCTCTTCCAATGCAGATACTGTTGAATCTCACACCAGTATCTGCACTGAGTGCTTTGAAAATTCATTTAAGAATCCCTCTTTGTATTTAGAGAAATTGGGAGGAGGTTTTCAAAGCTTTGATGCAGATGCAGGTGAGAGATCTGGCTTTGTCTGCATTGAGGGGTTGGGTGCCCACCCTGCATACAGCTATTTTTAAAGGCTGCAGGCAGTTTGCAGCAGTGAATCGTGTGTTGCAGAACCTTATATCAATAAATTATGCTAACTAGGCTTCATAGCTTCTTGCTTCATTTATTAACTAAAGTGCAGAAAAAATCCATGTAGACCACTTAATTATTTTTTTTTATCATCTGTCAATATATGTTCACAATAAAGTTAGGGTGGGCAAATTCAAGACTGAAACACCCTGGCAACCTCCCCAAATGTGTTTAAGGGATGCACATTGCATTTGAAGTCATCAGGTCCTACTCATAGAGGACTGCATGTCATGTTAGAGTCAGTCCTTCATGGTATGCATCTCTGAAGTGAATTAAAGTCACTTCCCAACCTGAATCCATTCCACCCATTGAGTTATGTGGGTGGCTGGGTAAGGAAGTGAACATGGGGCAGGATTGGCATATATAGCATGCAAAATACCAGATAATAATGTATTATTGACCTTAGCCTTCATTGGGTGATTTAGCCCCATTCACTTTGGTGACCCATTTGTCTTTGCAGAGCTTTGCACCCACACAAGAAACATTTAAGTAAGCAATAAGCCACAATGAGGTGTGCATTAGACAGTTCTAATGCATTGCTAGGGGGTATAGTGAGGCACAAGGCCACAAGCAGACTGTGTCCAACCCCCTAGCCATGCATTAGAACTGTCTAATGCACAACCCAGAGTGGCTTATTGTGATTGTGAAATGGGCATCTAAATTTTAGATGCATGTAAAAATTTAAATGATTAGGACTCAGTAATATAAAAGTGATTTTTTGTCTTTAATTTAAATAAAATAGTTCTTCTGCTTTCATTATTTTTTTAAAGACTTAAAGACTTTTGTCCTACTGTGGCCTCCATAGATTTTTTACTGCTGCCATGGCTCCCCTCACACAGATAAGCAGTAACACACACTTCAATTATTTGTTATTCATTTAGAGGATTTTTGGGAAGGGGGATTGAGAGGAAAACCAATTTGCTGAACAGCATGGCAGCAACTGTGATGGAGTGGATTAGTAAATGGAGTGGTGCAGGAGCAACTGTCTGCTGTGAGAAAGGAGCAGTTGAAAGCACAGATTAAAGTATGATGGTGTTTGTTTTTCTTGTTGAAATATTAGAGGCTTTTTTAAGGGGTGTAGAACCTTGAGGAAAGCGATCATAAGGCATGGCAGCAAGTGTGTTGAATGGCTAAATGGAGTGGGGTGAAGCAACTGTGCTGCTGTGAGAACGAGGCAGTATAAGTTTGAAGTAAAGGACAATGGTATTTGTTTTTAAAAAGTTTGTATGTAAAACTGAGTCAAAGGTGTGTGTGTGCATGTGTGTGTGTGTGTGTGAAATGGGAGGATTCATAGTTTGCATGGTGCCTGTGGTTTGTGTCAGCCAGTGACAAGGCAGGAGAGCTAGGGAGCAGGCGAGCAATGGAGACTGTGGTACAAGGATTTTAAAAATGTTGCTGCATCCTGTTTGCCAGGACAAGTTGTAGTCATGCATCTATCAACCAGTCAGAAGGCTTAAATAATTCTTAAGCCCATTTCATAATGATAAATATTGCACACAGACCTTGTTCTCATAGCAGAATTAGTATGCCCCCAGACCTGTAGCTTGGCCTTGGTTCACAAGGGTAAGGGCTGAGGGACAGGAGGTGGCCATTTGGGTTGAAAAAAAACCTAACACCACATTTCAACCTTTTCGTGGCTTTGTAATTCTAAGATATGCCTTAACATTATTTTTTGCAATTCATTTTAGGGGCACAATTGCTCCCTAGTGCTGTGTGGAATTTGGAATTTGGCCCACAAAATTAGCACAGAATGACCATTCTGCTGGTGGAATTTTTTTGGAATTTCACTGGTTCTTCTATGGAATTCTGCCTGCTGTGATCCATGAAATAATATTCCAAGGAACAGTATTTTTCTGTGGAAAATCATTCTGCGACCATTTCTGTGAAAAATATTGAGATCTGCAGAATAATATTCCACAGAAAAGCAGTTTTGTACACAGAAAATTATTTTGCAACCATTTTCTGCAGCGGAAATCCACCACTCTATTTTAAGTGAAATTTGATGAAATGTCAGTGGAATTTCAAAAATTCTACAAGATTGAATTATGTCACAATATGAAAATTCCACACAGCATTATTTTTCACCTATGTCAGGATTGAGTAGGTATTTTAATGTTAAGCACTGATTTGTGCACCTTAATAATGAGTCCATCATGGATCTAATAGCCAGAAATGTTATGTTCCCAGTATATGTGGCAGGATCTCTGGATTTGACAAGTTTGATAATGTCAGTGTACTGGTTTAAAAGTTCTAAACAAGACAGGAAAATCATTCCCCCATAAGAAATGTGTGGCAGCACTGGGCAAAACAAAGACCATACAGCAAAAAAAAAAACAAAGTTGCTATGTGCCAAATAATAAACCTCATGAATTCTGCATGTGTAAATTATCTTCTTACTGAAGAGAAATACTCCAGTGCTTTTAGCCACTCAAGGATCTTCACAAGGGTGGACAAGAAGTCTTAGCTGCTGCTTTACGCAGAACTTCCTAAAGACATTGAAGCATCATTATTGTAAGCACCACAAACAGTCAATGTATCTATGCTGCATGATTCTGATAAAGAACACAGAATAATTGTAATAAATTACACAAATACCCTAGCTGGTATCTCTATCATATGTCAAAAGTGCCAAAAAAATAAATAAAAAATGTGAACAATTGACAAGTCAAAAATAAGAAATTATAGCAGTGAGGCTAAAAAGGCGATAAATAAAATTATTAAATGTAACTCAATTCATTATTATAATAGCAATAATATTCCCTCTCTTACTGTTTTCTACATTTTGAATAACAAAACAAAATATGCAGCTAATAAAGTCTGTTTAGAAAAAAAACTGTAAATAAGAGTAAGAAGGGTGAAAAATGACCGTATAAAAAAGGGAGGGATTGCATTTGGAGGATTAAGGGAGATTTGGGGGAAAATGGGGCTATGGTAGGAGTAGTTTAGAGGATAAGAGTAGGGGCTTAGGGGAGATGGTTGAAAATGTGTTCAAAGAGTTACCTGTTTTGACTATAACTAAGGATCCAGGTTCAATATTTCAATCCAGCTGTTTGGGGATAGAGATTCCAAACGTACCATATGAGTCATCCCTCTGTTTCTAGAAGCTTTCTCACTCTGCAACTCCTTACTGTTCATGGGAATATATTGTAGACTTCTGAACCAGAAGCACTGGGGGTTAGATGTGCGTTTTGTCATCCCAGTGTAGCCATAGAGAGTATTCCCTCCTTTATTTACAGTAATCCATATGTGGTCCTGAATTCTAGTTTTCAGTGTGCATGCTGTCCTGCCTTCAGTATGTATCAAAAATGAGTGTGCAAATTATACATTTTGTACTTTAAATGTTCTTGAATATGTTTGACTAGTAAGAAACTTACTTTACACTGCATATGGGTAAATATGACAAGAGCCACTTTTGTAGAAACCAACCAGAGAAGGTAACAAAGAAACCTTGTTAATTACTGATGGGTATTAAACTGATTTAAAATGGCTGTTGAGAAACATGTCATTTAAATTGCTACTTCTATGATACACAATTTTAAATACATTTTTTTATAACATTTCCCATGTATGGATCTGTTTTGAAGATATACCAGAATTGCTTTACTATATTGACAATGACAGGTGTTAAACTTTTATAATTCATTACAAGATGTACAGTATCCATTGGTTCTCATTGTGTGATTTGTTTTTTTGGAATCAGGTGATTAGTACACATACTGTATGTCCTTTGGCCCTGTCATATGTTTGATCAATGATGTTGGGATTTTTATGATTCCTTGATCCCAAGATTAGGCACCCAGTGCCAGAGAAACAAAATGGGGGAGGGCTCCTTTGAGCAACTTGTCTGGGGCCTTACGTATCACTGTGAAGCAAGCTACCAATCTGGTGCAGTGAGCATCATTACATAGCTCCTTCATGGCCACTTGTAAAAAAGCTACAGGTGTGACTCACTGTGTGTCACCATGCAGCTGCTTCGTGGGCCACTTCTGATGCAACCTACAGGACTGGCACAGTGATCTTCACAGCATAGCTGTTTTATGATTGGCCTATGCAACTTGTGAACAGAAAGGGTCACTATACTGCTGCTACATAAATGGTTTGTGAGGGCCAATTGTGAAGCCAGTTACATGTTCAATGCCATTACTAAAAGCATGCTTTTAGCAAAAATTAAGAAACTTAATTGGAAGGCAACTGTTAATGCCTTTATTATGGTTGAAGCAGAAAGCTGACAAAGTAAAGACATGACAAATCATGGGCCAAAGTCTTATGAGCATTGCTGTATCAGAGGTGTGGTGTTCCTCTGGATTTTCAGCTGTAATGTCCACCCCCTGAGACTCTACTATCATGACCCAAGACCAAACTACAGGTTTGAGGCCATGCCTCATGGATCTGTTGCTTCAGGTTACAGTTCTGGAGCTCTGTTTGAAGAATGTTATTAATCATCTTATTCTTCCAACGGCCTGGAATTCTGCAGCCAGAAGTGGATGCACATGCCTTACAGTGTGCATGGGTACCAGTGACTGCAGAAGTGCTTATCCCAGAGGTCTGTGCTTTTCCTGACCAAAACAGTGTTGCAATTTGGGTATTGATGATTTCTATCTTTGACTGCAAAAGTGCAGCAGCAAGTCAATATGTATGCCTTACAATGTGCATGTGTATCTGTGACTGTAGAAGTGCTGGCCCTACAGGGGCCTGCACTTCTGCAGACAGAAGTACTGTTGTAATTTGTGTATTGTAGATTTGTATATGTGGCTGCAGAGCCTGTGCTTTTGTGGACTAAAGTAATATTGCGATTTGAGTTTTATGGATTTCTATCTGCAGCTGTAAGTGAGTGTATATCTTGCAGTCTGAATGCTGCAGATACAAATCCATTAAGGTAGCACATCAGTGCTACTGCATTTGAGTCATCTAGAAACAGTTACATGTTGTTTGTCTTACCTGATGATTTTTATCTACAGTTTCCTGTGTGATCATGTCCTTTTACTACTTAGGTGGTGGGGTGTTAGGGTTGGAAACCCTAATGTCACATTTCCCTAGTTTTGTTGGGCTATGTTAAACCCTAACTGGTGCATTAACACAGCTTTTTTTGCAATGAATTTCCTCAATTTTTAAGACAGTGGAGTCATATTCTTGTTCATGCAGGTCCCCTCAGAACCTACGTGAACAGAGGCAGACATGCAGGTCCGTTTGAGCCCTGCACCAGTAGAAGATTCTGTCTGCCTGCAGAAGTACCAAGCCCTCTGAATCCTGCACTTCTGTGTGGCTACAGATCCAGGATGATTGTAGGTCTGTCAGCAGTGCTGTGGAAGTGTTTGGTCCTCTGGGTCCTATGCCAAGAGAAGAAGTTTTTCACTGTATGGTTAATTGTTGCCCATGCAGCCAATACTTCACAACCCTTACCCAAGCTATGAGAGATGTCACTGAAGAGCCACACCCTGAAGCCTCAGCACATAATGCAGAGTCACTGAACTTATCCCCCATACTCATGTAGCCAACACGGAAGTGCAGTGTACTACCCACTGGGACAAAATGACATGTTCTGTACACAACATATCTCCATCTGTTGTGCTGGGTGATAGAAGTTGGGGGGGCCACAAATGAGAAATAAAGAGTTGCAGATAGCCCTGTACTATGGAAAACACTGTCTGCCTGTGTAACTGTACATCACAGAGAGCTCTGCCCTTCCATGTTTTTATAGATGCAAATAAATTGTTGAGCTCACCAAGGCACTAAAAAGGAAGCAAAGTGCTGCCTGGGCACTGCACTGTCATGTGACTACATATGCAGTAATGCAAGGCCAGGACTCCATTTTAATATCTACTCATAACTTGATAATTTTTACATATTTTGTAAAGCAAATTTTATACATGCTATTTAAATCACCCACATCATGAACTTGCTTGCAAGCCCAAAGGTGGTTTTGCAAAATGACTGCAGACCTTTGACATGTATTTGAAAATTCCCACCATTTTTGTTTATGTGGTAAGGTCATGTAAATAGTGAGTGGGATATTCAAAGGGGTTGTGCATGGCGCAACGGTGTTACACCATGCGCAACCCACTGGTGTACCCCAGTGCAATATTCAAAGGAGTTGGTTGCTCTGCGCAATCCCCGATGTGCCAGGGTGCACCAGCAATGTATGCAGCACAAGTGCAGGGGGTGTGCCCATTTATATGCAGCATATTGCAATATTCAGCCTGGGATGTGCGGTGCATATGCAGGTGCAAACCCACCTTGCACCACACAGGGGGGTGCAAAGATGTGCCTGTCAAACACAGGAACATGTCGGAGGACACCCACAGGTGGTTTGCTGTATTGCTGGGTGCAACATGGCAGCCGCCTGCTACGGGTGGCCACCCAACCTCCCGGGACACAGTCCAGGCATCATGCCCCCCCTCGCCAAATTACAGGCATATAATATCCCTGGTGGTCCAGTGGACCTGATCCCCTGCCTGATGGCGGGTGTAAGAAAATAATATCCCTGGTGGTCCAGTGGACCCTATCCCTTGCCTGTTCACATGCAGAATAATATATTATCCCTGGTGGTCCAGTGGACCCTATCCCTTGCCTGTTCACAGGCAGACATTAGTATCACTGATGTCCAGTGGACCCAACTTGCCTGATCACAGAAGAGTTATCTCAACAGGTTATATGAAGAATTGTTTCGGTGAACCCAGTTATAGTCTCCTTCACACTGGGAGCTCTCATCACCCCGCAGCACCGTCAGTGACAGGTGGCACTTTCACCGAAGCCAATCGCCCACCCGCCGACCGACAGTGTACAGTACTGCTGTATGCCTATTTGTCCACTGCATGGGCCAATGGGCATGCAGACCATACTGTACTGCTATGTTCCAAAATGTGAATGGTTCATTCACATTTTGGGACTGTGTAGTACAGTATGGTCTGCATGCCTATTGGCCCACACAGTGAATTCAATAGGCATACAGTCGCATTGTATGCTGTCAGTCAGTGGGCAGCTAGGTGGTTTGTGGCAGGGAGCTGCCACCAGCAACTGACCAGGGAGTGCAGGCGGTGGGCCCAGTGGTGGTGGGGAGGGGGTACTGCTGACCAGCAGGTACACTTCATAGGCGGCCATGATCAGGCAGGGATCGGGTCCACTGGACCACCAGAGCTATTTATTTATGCCCACAATTGGCAGGGATTGGGTCCACTGGACCACCAGGGCTGTTTATTTCTTATGCCCATGATCGGGCAGGGGATTGGGTCCACTGGACCACCAGGGATGTTTATTTCTTATGCCCTTGATCGGGCAGGGGATCGAGTCCACTGGACTACCAGGGATATTTATTTCTTATGCCCATGATCAGGCAGGAGACAGGGTCCACTGGACCACCAGGGATATTTTAAGCATATGCCTGTGATCCGGCAATGGGGTGTGTTGTTCGCCAAGGGGCAGGGGGCATCGGTCTCCGACAGCTGCAGCCTGGCAGGGTGCCAGGCACAAGCTGCCAGGGATTGGCGCCCCGCATGCAAATGGTGCCATAATGACATGCAAATGGTCCCATTTGCATGTTGCATACATAATGGCCTCATTTGCATGCTCACAACTGAATATCACTCTTGCTACACCTAGTGCAACTGCACTTGTGCTGGCATAGTCCCCTGCTCCCCTGCTGCCACTTGTGCCCTCAGTGCCATATTCAATGATGCTGAGCCATGGTGCAGCACCATTGAATATCACCCGGACCATGACCTGGCTCATCCCAGTTGCGCTGCACCCAGGCTTGCGCCCCTGCCTTGCGTAGTCTGAATATCCCACCCAGTATGTTTGGGTTCATAAAATTTTTAACTAAAATATTATAAAATGGTCAAGTCATGACTAAAAGAATGCAAGACAAAAAAACCTAATTTTTAGGTCATGAGTTTTACTGTATTTAATGTGTGACCAAAAAAATCTTAGATCACACATAAAAACCTTCAAACCTTCAAAGCACAATATTTTTTCATGTGAATAAAAAATTCTTGGAGTGCACCCATATGTCTGCAAAGAACTCTACACCCACATATCAAAATCTTTGTCCAGACTAAGAACTTTTTTTTAAATTTGCACAAAAAATTCTTGGGTTGCACTTTAATGTGTGACCAATTTAAATTAATCAGGCACCAAAACAAGCATTTTTGGTGTACGCTAAAAATTCTTCAGTAGCACGTAGATGTGTAAAACAGGAATTCACAGATTGTGACTCAAGAATTGACCATCTCACTACACTGATAGCCAAAGATCTTAAAAAAGTCCACAAATGGTATTTCTGGCCTATTTGTTGAAAAACAAGCCCCAATATTGAGCTGAATTGCGTAGGTACCATCTAGTAAAATCCATGTGTTTGTTTTTTAAACAGCTCATTTATATGTATTTTTAAATAAGCAAGATGGCGGCCATCATGACCTAAACATTTTTTTTCTCGTAACCTCAAAATACAATTAGTCATGGCCTAAAAAACACTTGTGAAAGATGAATGTTTGGGTTGTATGAGAGAGTTATCCAAAACCCTAGTGAGCATGCTCAGAAGCCAAATTACAAAACAACATAACTGTGGAAAAAAAAATATTTTGCTAGAAAACATTTGAAAGACACACACTTGGCATAATCCTGTTCAGCCCTAAATGTTTAAGAACAAAAATCGATACCACCTTATCTCTAGATGAGAACATAAAAAAAGGCCAACAGTTACATTTCTTTGCTCAAGCTAAAGGTGCAATTCACATTTTTTTTTTACTTAGCTATCAACAGTGCCTGTACAGTGTCCTACCTAGGAAACACTTCTCGCCTTCCATTACCTCAGGAGCATAAATGTTAGTTTGGGTTTAATCTTTTGTTCCACATTTTACAATTAAATCTTGTACTTGTTCCCTCACAGGACTGGAGACAGGTTGTTGTGCAGGATTTTGTATCAAGGAATTGAGCTCCCTAGAAGTAATGAGCCTGTTAAGGACATTCCACCACTACCATGCTATTAATTAATTACAGTACTTATAGTAGCAATAATGTTTATTAAAGTAAGTCCTTGGGGAGCTTACATCATCACTGAATGCTGTTTGTGTTTTTGACCAGCATAGTATAAGAGTCTACACAGAGCTGAAACTGAACTTGACCTAATTAAAAGCAATACAATACATCTGAGGAAATATATACAAATTACATAAAATACTGAATAATAACAGAACGCAAAATGCATTTAATTTGTTTGGTAATTTTACAAGATATCTTTTGCAATTTTGCTAAGGGTTTTCTCATTTTTTAATATCTTTAGGTTAGCAAAGGCACACTGTGCTGAAGTTGTTTTCCAAGAGCATCCTGGGACCAAATGGAGGTTAAGGAACTTGTCCAAGGTCACATAATATACAAAAGCAGTTTGTGGGTTTCAAAACCATGCCTGTTGGGTTTCCAGAGTCACAACTTGGTGCTTTAACCTTTTAAGTTACACTGCCTCCTTGATGGCTGATGTCTCACATCATACTGTATATACTTTTATTGATACTAATCATGGGATGTATAAAGTAATTGTAGTAGTAGTAGTAGTAGTAGTAGTAGCTTTATTTAAATAAGGCACCCTTTCCTGGAGGCTCAGGGCACCATTACAAAAGAGAACAGATAGCAGATATAAAATTAATATCATAAATATTTATAAAAATAAATCAATACTTTTCCTTTTCCAATAACTAACTAAATAATTGCAACTGAAAACTGGGCTATCAATATGGGCAGGGGATACCTATTCCCCGAATTCATGTGCCAATAAGTAGGTCTTTATACCTATTTTAAAGGTTTCCACTAAGGTGGCCTTCTTCAGAGCATTCAGAACAAAGTTCCATAGACGGACCTCCCACCTCAATGGCCCACTTCCCCAAGGTTTTAAACGTGGACAAGGGAACAACAGGGAGGTCCTCCTCAGTGGATTTGAGAAGGTGCAAGGACACATAACAATATAGGAGATCAGACAGGTAACCCAGGTCCAACCCATATATGACCTTATAAATTAGTAAACTGACTTTAAACGAGAGATGCCACTTTACTTGCAGCCAGTGCAGACCAGCAGTTCTAGTTAAGTATGGCTCATCTTCTAAAGGCAGTCAGCAACCAAACAGCTGCATTCTGTACCAGCTGCAGGTACCGTAATAAACCTTCACTGCCCCAAAGGTAAAGAGCGTTACAGAAGTCCAGCCTCAGGGTTACAAATGTATACATCAATGTAGTCAGAACTTCAGATGGATAAGGGAATTAATCCGTCTGTTGTTACTTAGATTGAAAAAGAAATGTCAGACTACTGCTGATTCCTGAGCCTCAAATGTCAGCCAGGATGGCTCCCATAAGTCCACTGTGAATAGGTCCACTAGGCCTAAAGTTCTTATCCTGTCAAAAAATTTAATTTTAACAAGCCAACTAACTAACTAACTAACAAACATATTTCTCACCTTGGTGGCAGCCAATAGTCCAGAGGAGTTGACTGCATCCCAATCTCTCTCTCTCTCTGTTGCTTCTGCTTCCCTTCTATGATCAAGCTTCACCACCAGTACTTTCATTTTATCAGGGTTAAATCTTAACCAGCTTGATGACATTCAGTCTTGGATCTCAGGCAGGCATTTATTCAGCACATCCACACACCCGGCATCCCAAGTGCAAAGGACAGACAGAGCTGGGCATCATCTGTGTAACACTGAAACCCAAGTCCATATTGTCAAATGATCCAACCCAGGGGCAACGTGCTCACTCCAAATATGGATGACAAGACCAAACTCTTGGATACACCACAAGATAGAACCTTTAGGAGTCAAAAGAAAGTACCCAACACTACCCTCTGTATCCTGCCACTGTGGTAGGACTCAGACCAAGAGATGACCTTGCCAGTGAGTCCTACATGCTCCCTGAGTATAACATCTCAAGGTCTAGAAGGTCATGTGATGTCAGTGTTCTGAATGGACGCATGAGGACTGGTTACACTCTGGCAGTGTTTTTAGCATGGTAATTTAGCTCTTGATCATCCTTTGCTGCTGCTTTATTTTCATATAGTTATTGATGTTGTGCTTTTGCATCATATTTTGAGCAGATCTGTTTCATTTATGGCAGTATTACAAGAGTCAGCCACTATGGAGGTATAGGAGGCTTCCCCTCTCCCTCCCCAGCTGCCACCATCAAAATGCCAATGACTCCCTGAGACCTCGGAGATTGAAGAATTATAGTGGGTCCACAAGCGCTTGGACAGGTTTTTGATGAACTTGCATCCATAAAACTCACTCTCTTGGAGGTGGCAGATGATCTTAATTTAATCAAACCCTCCTTGGAACATATTAAACAATGCCTGGTGGATGCAAAAGCTTGACTCAGAGGAAAGAGGAACCGGAGCTGTTGGAGCTTAGGAAGAAAGTGAGTAAGTTAGAGGATCGAATTGAAGACAAGCTAATCAAATTTTCTGGAATAATTTTAATTCTGGTTGGTATTCTGGAGAAGGCTGAGGGGTCTGACATGCTATAATTTATTCAAGATTTATTCTAAGACATGGCTGACCCTCCACCTCATGCTACTAGATATTCTCTCGAGCAGGCCCACAGGTCCTTGAAACTGATCCCCCCAACAGAAAACCTCAAGCTATAATTGTTAGTTGCCTTGATTTCCAGCAAAAAGTGTTTCTTCAATGTAAATCCAGAGAGAAAATGGCTCTGTACTGGAATGGCACAGATATTTGGGCCTGATTCTCAAAGCCCTAAGTTGGATTCAAGGTGCCTGAGCCAAACATAAATGGTGCAAGTGGCACTTTGCATCAAAAACAGTCCCCTGAACTATTCACAAAGGCAGCCTGTATCAACCACAGGTTATCTGCCCCAAAGTGGGCTTGCACTGCCCTTGTGCCAAAAACCAGACTGAAAATTGGTGCTGGGGGCATGTAGCAGACACAGGCTGCCACATCCTCAAAAATGAGATTCTGTAAACTCACCCAGAGGACAAATTTCTAAATACCCTTAGACCAGCCAGGGCTGATCTAACGGTACTTAGAATATTCTCTTGAAGAGTCCCCTGTATGCGGCAATGTGCCACAGTCTGCAATGCTGCCAATACCACTCATACATGCCCCCTCGCCAAACACTGATGCAACTATTATTATAATTCTTAATATACCCTCACCCCAGTGCTGCCCCTCCTATGTCATACAATATGCAGCATGTATTATTTTGAATAAAAGCCCCCCACCCTTGATGCTGCCCATTGGATGTACTGATTCAATTGTATTCCCCACCCCTATGCAGCCTGTATAAAATTTAATACAACTCCACTAATACTTCCTGCTGTATGTATAGTTTGGTTTCCCCTCCCCTATCCCAGGTGCCACCATAATCATAATTAGTATCATGCTCCCCCGGTGGTGGTATAGTACCCCCACCCCCAACAGGTAGTGACCACCCCCCCTACCACTTCACATCCCAAAAAACAGCTGGCACCTGGCACAGCACACCATTCACCTCCTCTGGGTGCTAACTGAACTGTCAAGTTAGCATACCGTACGGGAGCAGAGGACCTGTACAGTGGCATTGTGCCAGCATCCAGGAGGGGCAACTATATTGTACATACAGTGTGTAGTATTAGGGATGGGGGGGTTGTATTAAATATTATAGGGGCTGCATCAGGGTGGGGAATGCATATATCCAACGGGCAGCATAGAGGAGGTGGGGGACCTATAGGTCACCAAGCCTGGGCAATGTGTGTGGGTCCTGTATTTAATCACAGTTGGGGGGTTGTTGCATTTGTCACAAGGAACTTGTGGAAGACCCATCACATGCACCAGTTTTTTTGCCGCATGGGCAGGGTTGCTGCAAGTGTACTGCCTTCAGCACCGGGACTCCTCTTGTACCAGAAACTGGTGCAGGGTCCCTGGCACATGGGATTTTGGCACAAGCTGCTGTTTGCCACAGCTTGCACCAAATGCATCCCCCTATGAGCATTGGGCCCTTTATGTTTAGTGATGCAACTCTGTCTGTACGGGATCGGAAACTGGCTTACAAAAATATTAAGACGGCTCTGCATTCTTCACAGGTGAAATTTAAAATGCTCTATCCTGCTGGCTAATTGTCACTATGCAACACGATCTTGCAGAGTTCCAGTCAGCCGAGGCAGCTAAATTGGAGCTTCCGAAGCTGATCCCTGGTTTTCAGCTTTCACACTCCTGATCAACTAAAGATACTGCTTTTTACCATTGTGGCTTAGCTGCTGTTAATCATTTTATTTTGGATATCTCCACGGCTGGTGGTGCTTTTTTTCATTATTACTGGTTATTACCCATGATAAACATGGACAACTTTAGTGAACTTGACTAGAGACTTTATTGGCTTTGTTCTTGGATGAACCTACTGGTTTAGATAACTCTGCTAGTTTGTTTGAGGACTTGCAGTGAAACTGCACTACATGAAGCCATTGTTAGGCACCATGGCTATATTAATTTTCAACAGTGCCCCCACTTACTTCCTTTTACTCTGCTCCCTTTGACTCTCCCACAGTTCAATTGTTGCAGTCTGCAGAGCTTTTTCTTTTAATTTCAGTTTGACTGATGGTCTCCATACTTTGCATTTTAGTTCTGTGAACATACTTATCTGCACATATACTGACTGCAGCACATCATCATTTGCTTGAATTTACTTAATCTATGAAGTGCTTGGATCCCCTGGATAACAACTAATGTTACATTTGCTCTACTATGGGCTCTAATCCACGTTCTTAAGATCTGCACCTCCTGAACAATGGGCTTTTTCAGACTGAGATGTGCAGTCAGCCTTATTATCTCACTGTGGGGTTACTCTTTATGATGGACCTGGGGTAGTTGACATTTTTTATGGTATGACTTCTGAACTCATACTCTTTTGGGACATTCATTATGTTTTGTTTCTGGGACATTTATTTGTCTGGAATCCAAAGATATGTTGTATTTTTACAGTATGTAGCAAATTATGACAATGCATTTTGTAGCCATACTTTTGTGGTGGCTATTAATGGCATCGGGGAGGTGGAGATTTTGAAATTCATCTGTCAGAGGGACCTGTTATACTGTATTCTGTCAAATGGTCTACTTTCGACTGTAAACATCTAGACTATGCATCCTTTTTTCTCCACATTTGTCCAAGGATGTAAGGATGCTAGATAGTGTTCAGAAAAGAGTAACTAAGATTATTCTGAGAGTGACCAATTTAACATACCACAAAAGGATAAAGGTTTTGAACATTTATGAGTGATCACAAAGGAGGATAAGAGGTGATCTACTTTTATTACACTCTTTTTTAAAATGACCCTGATTTGATGAATGTAACATCATATATGCCCATAGACCTGAGAGTCTGAGATGCCACACTAAAGAGTTAGCTATCCCTAAGGCAAATACAAACAGCAGAAACAACTACTTCACTGTCAGGGCTTGTAAAGCCTGAAATAGGCTCCCCCAATATATTGTGGACTTATCTAACCTAAATAGTTTTAAATCAAACTTGGATAAGAACCTATTGGGACTCAAAACCACAAGATTTTCACACAGGGTGTGTGAAGATAGTCTAGTTGGGCTTTGGCCTCCTTCTACCTTATAAATTGAATAATACCGAGTAAGTTTGTTTTGTCGAGGTGGGGAAGCAATGCATCACTCATGTAGCTGTACCGTACAGGTATACAAGTCCTAATTTTGTTAGCATGTGTTATCTTATCTTATGTTCTGATGAGAGATGTACTCTCAACTTTTGGCTTTTTCAGGGCACTTAATATGGTGGGGACGATCACTTTGAGCTTTTATCTTTAGGTGGGTGTCCGGTCCACCACATGATGGACACATGCATCACGGTCTATATGAATTGTGCTGGCAGAGTAGTGCCAGACAGGGCTTGCTTCAGGCCCGATCCCCAGAACTTTTGAGATTCAAACTGGGCACTCTTGGCACGATGCAGATGGACACTGATGTGATCCTGAGACACTTACCCTTGCATTTTTACTATTTTTTTTATTATTCTTATGCATGGTTTTCTGATGTATATAGCTCTTCACTGTTGTTGGGACAGTTTATAGATGGGCTACAGGGCAGCAGTCTATGGGGCTTGGCTTTCCTCTTTTTTAGATTATACACTGGGGCAGTTGTGCCAGCTCCAACTTGGTTGTTTTATTTTTCTTATTTGGGGATCTTATTTTTGTTTGTTTTTTAATGTAGTCCAGATGGTTGGGGGTCATGATTTTTATTTCTCTGCTTTGAGGGATGTTTTGGTCTGCCACTGTGGTACTGGATATTACCTGGTTTCTGCTAAGTCTGTTTTTGTATTATATAGAGACCATTACTGATAATCTTATTTTTATGCATAATTTATCTTATACCATGGTCACATGGAATTTAAAGGACATCCAGACCCCAGAAAAGTAGCATATGGTTCGTTGGTATTCAAAGTAATTGAGTGCTCATATTACATTAATTCAAGAAACTTACACTTAACAGAGGGATGAAACCAGATGATGCAGTGCATGGGTTGAGCAAATAGCAGTGTCAATGGCTCAGTAGGTAGCACACTCGCCTCTGAGGCCGGGAGATCAGAGGGCTGTGGGTTCAGTTCCCACATCTGACACTTGGGTTAATATCCCAGTACTGACACTGTAGTGCAGCATGAGAGGGGTACTAAACTTCTGAGGTGCCGTCTTTAGGATGAGATGTTAAACCGAGGTCCCATCTGCCTGGATTGGTGGTAGTTCAGGTGGATGTTAAAGATCCCATGGCACTTATCGAAAAGAGTAGAGGAATTTCCCTGGTCCTGACTAAATTTCCCTCATTCACTAAAAATACCACCAACAGCTTAATCTGGTACAAGGTCAGTTGGCATTCATCTGTAACCCCCTCCTCCAGGTCATGCCTGACAACAAAAAATAAATAAATAAAATAAAAAAATATGATGCAGGGAATAGAAACAGAAAGGCTGGGGTGGCAATTTTAGTGGCTCACTCAACACCTTTTCAACTGATCACTGATCTCAGGGACCTAGAGTGAAGGTATATCATCCTCAAGAGTCTTCTTGGGTCTTCAGAGGTCATCATAGTATGCACTTATGGGCCTAAGGCTGATGACCCTTCTTATTTTTTGATACTACTAAACCTTTTAGCTGCACATGGCAAAACTCCACATATCATGGGTGGAGATTGGAATACAGTGAAAGACCCTCGTTTAGATAGGTCACCAAAAAGAAATTAGGTTTTTCCTCTGCCCAATATGCTCTGGCTGATTTTAAGAATACTCTAGGTAGGTGTGTTTGACCCATGGTGTATGCTTTATCCTTCACAGAAACAGTTTACTTTCCATTCCCCTGTTCATAACTCCTCTTCTGAATCAAATTATTTTCCTATCTCTCAACAATTAATGGGGCAGGTGGGGCATTGTGAGATAGAAGTGAAAGTAGTGTCTGATTATGCACCAGTGATTTTATCCATATTTTCCTCATTTTCAGAAGATAGGGATAAGCTTTGGAGGCTTAATAATCATCTTTTACAAGATCAGGCATGTCTTAAAAGCCCAAGAAAGATTACAGATTCCTTTTCCAATCAAATTAAGTTTCAGTCTCCAAATCGTATACCCTTTGGCAAGGATATAAAGCAGCAGTCCTTGGAGAATTATTCTGTTTAGTAATAGTTCATCAATGAAAAGGACAGCAGGAGGCTGCACACTTACTGCAGACAATTAGATCTCTAGAAAAAAGAATCTCGGCTTCCTCCTCAGATGTGGAATGTCAGGATCTGATTATAGCTTGAGGGAAGTATGCAGACCCTCTTTGGGAAGGAGCAGAGACGGCTATATTTCAAGCAAAACTTTCCTATCTTGACCAAGGGGAGAAGGCAGGGAGATTGTTAGCCCTCCGGGTGAAACAAACTGAAACGGCTAAATTTATCCCCATGGTTCAGTTTTGCCCTCAGGCTTCTTTACTGACGGGGCCCATGAATATTGTTAACTGTTTTTCCTCCTGTTATTAGGAGCTATATGCCATGAAACCCCCAGCCACTAAGGAACATATACAATCTATTTGACAAATGTTCATTTACCATAGCTTTCACCCGACCAGCAAAAGATGCCTTCTCAACCTATTTCCTTGGTGGAGGTGGCCCACGTTATTGAGTCTCTCCTATTTTACAAGACCCCCAGCCCTGATGAATTCTCACCTAATTTTTATAAGGCCCTTTGGGATCAACTGGCTCCTTATCTGTTACAATTTTTTCATGATATCCATGAAGCTAATTTTTTACCTTCAGTTTTTCAGGAAACCTTCCTAATAGTTTTATTCAAACCTGGTAAAGATGCACAGTTGGTAAGCAATTACAGACCTATTTCTAAACTTAGATATAAAACATCTGGCAAAAATTTTAGCTAATTGTATTATGAAAGTTTGGTAGGCTATAATAGGCTCTGAACAAACAGTATTTATGGCCAGTAGACACTCTAGAGATCATTTCCGTAAGCTAGCCTACCTTAAGCCTGTATTGAGGGATTCCAAAACACTGTAGGTGTTGGTCTCCCTTGAAGCAGAAAACACTTTTTATTGGGTCCCGTGGCCTTTTCTTTTCTAAACACTGGAGAAATTTGGTTTGTCTCAGGAATTTCTTAGATTGATTCACCTTTTATATTCTCACCCAATGGCCTGGGTATACTACAATGGTTTTGTTATTGTCCCCTTTTCGTTGTTAAAGGATACATTTCAAGACTGTCTCTTATCCCTCTTTTTGTTTAATTTGTACCTTGAGGCCCTTACCTGTGCTATAATCCAGGATCCCAGATTTTTTTTTTTTAGTTATTTAACTAGAAGTAGCACACTAAGCTGAACACTTTTTTACAGGTGCAACCTGAGAGCACAGGGAAGTTAGGTGACTTGCTCAGGGTCACACAGTATGCAAGTGGAAGCTGTGGGATTCAAACCCAGGTCTGGTCTGCTGGATGTCACCAGATTTGCAGATCAGAGCCTTAAACCACTGCACTATACTGCCTCCAAATTGAGGCAATTAAAATTAGAGATGCAGTATACACTATTTCAATCTATGTTAATGATAGTTTGCTCCAGTTTGAACCCCCTGCTTTATCACTTTCCGCGGTATTTGAGGTAATTACACAATTTTCACAACTCACAGGCTATAAATTAAATATTGACAAAACAATATATATGCCTCTTAATTGTTACACCTATAAATCAAATTTGACAAGATGGGGGGGGTACCTGGACAATGTCTTTTCTTAAATATCTGGGACTCATGGTAGGTCAAAATAGAAAAGAAGTGGTTGAAAGTAATTTAAACGCATTTGTCAGACAAATTAGGCAAGACCTTAGGCATTGGTTACATTTACCTTTAACTTTATGGGCCAGGATAACATAGCAAAAAGAAACATTTTTCCCAGATTGTTGTATCCCATGATGATGACGGTGTTGTTCTTACCTAAGAGTGGGATTCTCTCCCTGTACTGTTTTTATTCACTTTTTATCGGGAGGGTGGGAAACAATCCCACAGGGCTTATGCTAAATTGGCATCTGATAAACTATCAGGGTTGGGGGGGGGGCTCAACCTACCTGGTTTATTTTCTATAATATTTGGTGGGTCATGCTACTCACCTTTTGTGGTGGAGACAAGATTTTTACCTTTGGACAGTTACCCCAACTACTCCTGCTTAGAAGGTTATAGAAATGGACCTCATTGCTAAACATAATATTGATCTTTGATCTTTACATCATTGTAGCTTCTCTCAGTTACCTGTCCAGCTAAGGGATTTACCACTGGGTGTTTCTCTTCATACCTGTTTACAATTACATAAGTTTGTGTTACTGACCCTTCTTTTGGCTTATCCCAACCCCTGCATCACAACGCTAACTTTCAGATAGATGGGTAGATGACAGGCAATTCTTTCCTTTCAGGTGTAAATGTAGATGAATTGTCTTCTAGTACTCATGATGGTGCCTTTATACTATTCAATATGTTCTGAACCCAACATAACCAAGGGTCAGGAGTTGTGTTTTAACTTTTGCAACTTCAACATGCTGTTAGGAGTACCTTGGGTCCCTGCCCCCTGGCCATTTCACCATTTTGACATCTGGACATTACTTACTAAGGATTCCCTTCAGCCTCATACTATTTCTTTAGTGTATATATAGTTACATGAGTGTGCCATTAGTAAATTGAATTTAAAACTCAGTTATTGGAGCTCAGAATTTGTAGAGCATCATGACAAAAATAGTGTGACACAGATTTGGGTTAATTTGCAAACATACATAAAATGTGATTGTTTGAAGTTGACCCACTATAAACTTGTATGTAATATGTATTATACCCTAGTTAAGTTGATGAAATGCCATCATTTTACTGTGTAGACAATGTTGGCAACAGAGAGAGATGCTTAGACACATTTTCTGGGATTGTATTAAGGCCCAGGCAGTTTGGCAAGAATTTAAGCTCAGATAGATCCATTGTTAGGCCTACAGAAAGTATTACAGCTCTTACTTTGCCTCACAGGCCTGGGCCTTATAAAGTTAATGGGCCAGCAAAGATACCACATGGCACTTATCATGGCTATTACTAGGAAAATTTTTGCTCTCCACTGGATGGACAGTCATAATCCCATCTTTAGGGAATGGCTACTGGCCAGTCTGAAAGCTCTTCGTGTGGAACACATGCTGGTCAGTATGAGACATGTAGAATACATGTTCTGTAAAAGGTGAGAAGTACTTTACAAATTATTATCACTACCACAATCTTTATAGGACACCATCCATGTTCCTCTCCCTTGCCAGTTTTATTTTGTTTAATATAGTGTGTTTTTTATACTATGTCATTTTTTTTTACTTCTCTTTCCTTGCTATGAATGTTGCTATTGATTCAGAATTGCAATACCATTTCTTTTTTATGTTGGGAGTTGGTCTTTGCTGCTCCATATTGCTGATTTATTTAGTCCCCCCAGTGTGTGTTTTAGTTGGCTAATATCTTGCAGCCTGAATTGTAATTTATTTTCTCCATCTGCTGTATTGTTCACATAGTTCATTCTTGTTCTTTGTTACAGTGTCCTATGTCTTAGACTGGATTGAGCCTGTTTTATTTTGCTAGGGTTGTTGTGATTTCTTATGTTTGGACTACTACCTGTAAGTCGGATTACAGAATTTTGACTTTTTCACTTTGCACATTTTATCGTTGCCTTTGTATTGCTTTTTAAGTTTTTATAAACTACACTAAGTTGGGAAAAAACAGCTCATGGTCTACTGTGTCAAAGGCTGAGGAGAAATCAAGGAGAATGTGAATTGACAACACTCCTCTATCCCTCACCATGAGCAGCACATCCTGATCATTGCAGTTACTATGCCTTGCCTTGACCTAAAACCAGTGTGAATAAGTTCATAGATGTCAAAGGCAGTGACATGTGCTTGAGCTGCAGTGCAACCATCTTCTCAATATTCTTATCCAAGAATGGCAGGTTAGAGACAGGATATTCGCCAGGACATCTGGGTCCAATGATGGCCTCTTCAGAAGGGGCTTCACCAGTGCAGTTTTCAATGCAACTAGGAACACCCCTTCTGACATGCACCACACAGTCTCAATGAATACTGGGATCCATTGCCCAACACATCACACTAGTTGATGTGTCAGGCCTGGATCCAGTGTGAAAAATGTTGGCAGCAGCTCAGAGATCACATCCCTTACCTCGCCCATTGTCACTAGTCTAAAGCATCCCCAAAGAAAGAAAGAGTTTTTAAAGAAAAATGTTTAAACATCTGACTCTCAGTTGCAGTTTAAATGGGCATTGTGGTTTATACTTCCTTTTCAAGCTAGCAACTGTGTTTGGTGCCTGCAAAAAGGAGGGATTCTGGATTTAATGCCACTGTTTTAGTGATGCACTGCTTGTTGACTTCCTAAGAGTGGATATTTTTTATAATGTATGTCCTACATCAAGAGGTTGCTCTGCTTCTTTTGTAAGTTTCTGAATTTCTGACCACTTTTGGAGGCCTCCCATTTTCGTGTTTTATTTTGTTTTATCACTGGTTCGGCAATTGTATATCCTTTATTCATGTGATCCACAGTTCCTGTGTTCTCTATTCAGTCCAGCACTCAATCAGATTTAACAGACGTAATTATAGCATCCAAATTAAGCTTCTCGAGTAAAGAGAAATCTGTCAAGAGCTCTATACCCAGATAGCGCAAACTGTGGGGTGTCCAAACTAAACCAAACTGGGAAATATCAGAACAAATACTTTTTTTTATTATTATTCATTTATTTATTCATTATAAATTGGGTTTACAACCTTTGAGTCAGAGACTCATTTACAAAGGCACCTCGTTGCAGGGCGGGGCAGACTTCAAGACAGTTATTACAGTGCAGATTAAAAACAGAGGATAACATTACAGGTGCAGTAAAAGGAACATTTAATATAGATACACTTAGGTTACATAATGTAGTAGTTTGTATGTTACTTAGGTTACATAATGTTACAAAATTGTGAGTTACACTCATGAATATAGCAGGTTCTCAGAGAAGATAGTGGGTTACATCCCTGTTTGGACCTAGTAGGAAAGGAGTGGGTCTGGGAGAAGGAGAGGCTGTCCAGTGGACATTGTTGAGTCAGGGGGCAAGGTGGGTGGGTACCACAGGTTACAACAGGGGGATAGTTGCACCTACAACAGCAGGAATTAATAATATGATTCTAAAGGGCTGTTTTGAAGAAGCCAATTTTTGGCAAGTTGGAGATGCAGCTAGGGAGGGAATTGAACCAGTTGGGGGCATGATAGAGGAAGGATCTCTGGGAAAAAGAGGTCTTGGTTCTGGGCACCTTGAAAGTGGCCTTAACAGAGCTATGGGTGGTGGCAGACGATGATGACTGCTGTAAGGAGGTGGAGACCCTTGGGGGGGAGAGTCCTAGCAGTGATTTCTTAGTGAGAAGGCAGGTGAGGTAGAGAGGTCGCTCCTCAAAGTTGAGCAGGTTGGTGGTAGTATAGAGAAGATAGGTGTGAGTTCGGCTGGGGGCACCAGTCAGGAGCCTACAGACATTATTGATGGAGAGTTGGATTTTGGAGAGGGCAGTGTTGTCAGCTGCAGCTTAGATAGGTAAGCCATAGTCCATGATGGACAAGACTGAGGAGGTGATGGCCAGCCTGAGGGCAACCTGAGGCAGGCAGTCCCTGTGCTAGTATAGCAGGCCAATCCGAGAGTTAATGGTGGCTGACAGGGCATTAATGTGGGTGAGGAAGGAGAGGGCAGTATCGAATGTGATGCCTAGGTACTTGTATGTGGTCACTTGTTATAGTGGGTGCAGAGTGCTGGGGATAATCAAGAAGGGGATATTTTTAGCTTTATTTTGGTGGTGGGGTAAAAAGCATTGATTTGTTTTTTTTAAGTTAATGACCAGTCTGCAGTCACTGAACCACCTTTCAGCTTGGGTGTAAGCTTGCTTGAGGGATAATTGGAGAGAGTTAGGATTGGGATGTGAGGCAACGAGGACTGCATCATCAGCATAGAGGAGCATTTTACCAGTACATGAGCTGTGGAGTGTGTTGAGGTAGAGACTAAAAAGTATTGGACTCAGGATGGAGTCCTGAGGGACCCTTGAGCAAACAGGAAGAGTGCTGGAGAGGGAGCCGCTGATCTTGACACACTGGGATCTAGCAGAGAGGTACCTAGAGAACCAGGAAATGGGACTTCCAGAGAAGCCAAGTTGGTGGAGAGAGTTGAGTAGAAGGGGATGACAGACAGTGTCAAAGACCTCGGAGAGGTCAATGAACACTGCTTCTGCAAGGCTGCCAGAGTTGAGAGAAGCATGCAGGTGTTGGAAGAATTCCAGGAGATCCATGGTTGTCCTGTGTCCTGGGCAGAAACCATGCTGCTCTGGGCACATAATGTCTTACTTAGTTAGGTATTCAGAGAGCTGGATCAACACCTCTTTTTCAAGGGCTTTAGAGAGTGGGAGCAGGATGGAGATCGGCTGGTAATTGTTGGGGTGGACTGGTGTCCACTCTTATGTATGGGTGTGATTTCAGCAGTTTTCCAAGCACTTGGGAACTGATCCAGGCATACAGACTAGTTTTGAAGGTCAGTCAGGGGTACTAGGACTTTGTCCAAGACCATACTGAGGATCCTGGAGTCGAGGGGGTCACTGCTGGGGTTAGTGCTGCCTAAGGCTTTTAGCAGGTGCGGCCTGGCTTCTTCGTGGGATAGGGTGCACAGGTAGAATGGTGGGCAATGCAGGACCGGAGGGATAGAGGTAGGGATTGGGTCAAAGAAGCTGCTGGGGAGGACTGAGCTTAGGCCAGAGAAGGCAGTGTTAAGGCAATCAGCTATAAGGAGTGGATCTGTGGTGGGGTGCCATTGATGGAGAGCTGAGATGGTGGGGGGGAGTGGAGCTTCCCATTTAGCTCTTTCATATTATCCCAGAAGGTCCGGGCTGAAACCCAAGTGGAAGCGAGGGTGGCCTGGTAGTGCTCTGTCTTGGCACGCCTAATGGCCCAAGTGCGCTTATTGCATTCTGCATTTTAGGCTGTCTATTAGATGCCTTTCCATATTCTGCAGCAATGCACCAGAGATGATCTCTGTTTTTGAGTCTCTGGAGGAGGGGTGAGGTGATCCTTGGGGCACTTCATTTTTTGGAGTGAATCCTGGTGAGGGGGTGAAAAGGTCACAAGTCTTACAGAAGGCATTTGTGAAGTGGTCAAGAGCTGAGTCAGTGTCAGGAGCACACTCGATAGGGGACCAGTCTAGCTGGGCTGGGTATTGTTTTAATTTTCTGAGGCTGCCGTGGTGTAAACGACAGAGTAGAGTGGCCTGGGACACTGGCTTCAGAGTGGAGGATGACCAGAGATAGAGGACTGGGGACTGATCACTAAGAGAGTTGGGGAGGACAGTGACATCCCGGATTTTGTAGGGGCAGTTAGATATGACAACATCTAGGAGATTGCTGGTACCAGTGGAGTGGTTAAATCTGGTGGTCTGGGTGACTAACTGGGACATATCCAGGGCAGCAAAGGACTCCCTTATATGGGAGGCAGTGGAGGCAAGCCAGTTAACATTGAGATCACCTATGATGACTTGCTCCACTTTGTGAGGGACAGATGTGAGGTGGTCAATGAGGGACTGGACCGCTTGATTTTGATTCCTCAGGGGTATGTAGGAGACCGTGAGGAAGAGAGGGCCTTGGACAGAGTCAGGTGTGATTTTTAAGGTGAGGGTTTGGGCTCCATAATCAAGTTTAGGAGCTGGGAGTGCCTGACCTATAAGGGAGTCCCATACCTGTAGTGCACAACCACCACCACATTTACCTACTTGGTCTTCCCTGATTTTTCTATATCCAGGGAGGGTGATAGCAGAGTCGGGGTGGATTTGGAGAGCCAAGTCTCTACCAGTGCAATTATGTCAGGTTGATGTTGAACGACCCAGCACAGGAGGGCAGCCGATTTCTTTAGGAGACTGCAAATGTTTAAGGATGCAAAGTGGAGGCCAGTTGCAGTACAGGGGTTTAGAAGGGCTGGAAGCCATAGGTCCTGGGTTTGGGAGTACATTACCAGATAATAATAATAGCAGTGTAATTATTCTGGTTAGTGGCCAGTGGCAATAGAGACCCTTGGGTCAACACCAGCTGAGGACTTTACAATCAGGGTGCATGGGATAGATAAAGTGTGAAGGGTGGGAATAGCAGGAGAGAGCTGGGTCCAGGTCAGGCTTTGGAGGGTGGAGGGAGTGGGGGTGTTGGCAGGGTGGGGGTGTTGGGGGGTCATGGGTGTGTCAAGGGTGGGGAAGGGCTGAGTCACTGTGGGGTAGTCTGGGGATGAGGTGTCTAGTGTGGAGGAAAGGTGCTCCAGTCAGTGTGAGGTCTGTAACAAGTGGGTGAAGGAGAGCAGATTTAGTAATGGAGTGTAGGTACCCATAGCAGCTGAGCAGTAAAGGAAGAGTGTCCAGGAGTAGAAGAGAGTAAGGAGATGTAGAGCAGCTTTGGCATGGTTGGGGGAAACCTCTCTAGCAGTTGAAGAGTATAAGCTGCAAATGGGAAAAATCAGTATCAATCAGTAGAAGAAGAAGGGGGCAAAGACTGATGAATAGTGATAGACAGATCACACAATAAGTGAAATGAGACAGGAACTGTACTGTGTCGGATTGGGTAAGTGTGCTTATAGCTGGACCCTCTAGAGGCTAAAAGATAAAATCTGCTAATGGAAAAGTCAGCACACACACACACACACACAAAAACAGGCAGGAAGGTTTTGATGCAAGTTTTTTGGGGGGGCACTGCAGCAGCTCAATGGGACACAGAGGTCAAGGGTGCATCCCACAGACTTACAGCTCTAAGAGAAGGGGCACATGGCTCAGGGCAGATAGCAAAATCACACTACCTTAAAACCTCTCTCAAAACTCAAATCAACTCATAAGAAATCTTTACATCAGACTAAACATTACTTAAAGTGAGAAACCAAGAACATGTCAAGCAGAGGTCAGCCCTAGCATTAATTTCTTGGCAGCAGTTCCTAGAAGACTTCTAGATTGCTGCACGTAGTATGAGAAACACTGGAAAACAGGGGCAAGTGAGATTCCTCCAGAGGTAGTTGCCGAAATTTAGAGTTCCAACCTGTGCCTTGCTTGGAGGGTAAGCATCGGGCAGCTTTTCCTTAGTCTGCTTACCAAAATGCAGAATGCAGTTTGTTTGAGAGGAAACCACCTGAAAGGGCACAGTAGTCCTCTTGCTTCGAGGGTGAGCGTCAGGCAGCTTCTCCTTAGTCTGCTTACCAAACTGCAGAATGCAGTTTGTTTGAGAGGAAACAGCCCAAAAGGGCACAGTAGCCCCCTTGCTTGAAGGGTAAGCATCGGGCAGCTTCTCCTTAGTCTGCTTACCAAACTGCAGAATGCAGGCTGTTTGAGAGGAAACAGCCTGAAAGAGCACAGTAGTCCCCTTACTTGGTGGGTGAGCATCGGGCAGCTTCTCCTTAGTCTGCTTCTATCTCTGGAATTTTCCAGCATTACATGTGTTTTGGATGTATTTAACTTATAATTAGAAACAGCACCATAAAGAGTAATGAGTTCAAGAATAAAAGGACTAGACATAGCTGGATTAGTAACATGACATGAAATAGCATCCACATAAATAGAAGGTGAATACGAAGATGAACCTAAAGGGATCCCTTTAATAAGGGGATTGGATTTAAATTTTACAATCAGGGATTCCAAGTACAAATTAAATAAATGAAGGAAGGGGGGCAAAGTTGCCTAGTGCCACAGTGCAAAGTAAATAAAGGTGAAAGTATCCCACTGCAATAAATGTTGGCACTAGGGCAGGTGTACAACACTTGGAGCCAGGCAATAAACTGTGTAGGAAATCCAAACTGCTCCAAAACAGTAAATAAAAATGGCCATTAGATCCTATCAAATGCCCTCTTGGCATCCAGGGAGACCAAAACTGAAGGTTGATCAATATCCCTAGACACTGAAAAGACATAAGCAAGTTTCTGAAGATGATTGGTGGCTGACCTAGTAGGCATAAAGCCAACTTGCTCTATACTAATCAAAGAAATCATATATTATTAATGTGGAAAGGTGGGATTTTAGAAAGAATTTTAATATCCTAGTTCATAAGAGAAATCGGGCATTAATTAGAAACAAGTGCTGGATCATGACCAGGATTCAGAAGAAAAAGAATTAATGCTTCAGCAAGGGTAGGGTCAGACAGGCCATTATCTAAAATATCTGTAAATACCTGGGTCAAGACTGAAGCCAAATCCCCATCATAAGTTCTGTAAAAATTAGTAGTAAATCCATTTGGGCCAGGGGCTTTATCAAGAATCAAATACGAAATGGCCGCAAGAACTTCATCCATAGTAATCGGTTGTATCAAGAACATTTGTTGGGCTGTAGATAAATTAGGATGTGGAATCATATCCAAATAAGAAAAGATAGAAACTAAAGAGGATGGAGTAGATAAGGGACCATAAAGTGCTGAGTAATAAACATAACATTTGTGGGCTATGTCATGGGGAAGGGTTTTAAGAGAACAATCTTTAAGGGAATGAAGAGGAGTAATAAACCGAGATGTCTCCTGTTTTTGAAGTTTTTTCACCTTGGTCTATATATCACAATTTCATCCTAAAAATAGTATACCCCATCCTTCCCCTCAAGAGTTCCATAAATTGGGCCCTTAAAAGGTTTAGGTTCATCCTAAGGGCTTCAGAGGAGGAAGGGGTGAGAGATTTCTGTAGGTCCCTAATTTTACACAACAGTGAGAATTCTTGTTCTTGGAAAATCTTTTGTTTAGTGGCCAAGCGAAATAATTCACCCCTTAATATAGCCTTACAGACCACCCACCCACTCCATATCCTGCCATGTTGTAGTCCCCCAGTTATCCTGAAAGAAAAGAAAAAGAACTTGGTGACTATGATCAACAATATAGATACATGTTAATAATTGGTTGTTGAGTTTCCAAATAGAATCCTGATTCAAATTTGGGTCCAGTAAGTAGATAAGCCAGACCAAAGAATGATCTGTCTATGTCACAGAAGTGTAGCCCAGGCAGGATGGAATGACTCACTAGAAAAAATTAATATGAGAAAAGGAGTTGTGAACCAGGGAAAAAAAGGTGAACTATTTATCGGTAGGGTTAAGAATTCTCCAATGGTCACAAAGACCCAAGGAGCCTATCATATGAGAATGGGAGCATTGCACAGGGAGACCTGTAATGAATATATGGGAATGATCAAGGTCACTGGTGAGGCCACCCCCTGAAAAAATTGGCAGATGAGCAAAAGGAGTGAGGGATATAGGTAAAGACATGCAAAAGTGTGGGGAGTCAATATTTGGATCATACTCCATCCCCCCGAGAAGGACTTCAGCCCTACCCAAAACCCCATGCAGAAAAACAAAACAACCATCTGGGTCTAGAATGATTTGTGTAAGAGCAAAAGACATAGTTCTTGCTATCAAAACAGCTACCCCACTTTGGGTAGTGCTATTTCCTGTCCCATAAACCTTCCCAACAAAATTCCTGTGAAAAAGCTGACATTCATCAGACCTTAAATGAGTTTATTGTAGAAAAGCAATATGAACCTCCTTCCATGATAAATGTTTAATAATTTGATACTTTCTTGTTTTATTTCATGCCCCTTTAACATTCCAGGAAGCGAACTTCACTCTGTCTAACATAAAATACTATAAATAAACTAATAAGATGCCCCCCCAAAATGCATCCAATAACTTCCAAATATATAAATATTGCACGTCCTGCAGACCCCCCCACCAAAAAACCTCAACAACCTAACAATAAACCACAATATCATGCAGAACAAAAAAGTACCCGCCCCTCACATGGGTGCCAAAACACACATCCAGTCCCAGAACTGCACTCCTGTAGTCTAAGTCCACATAGGGTACCTCAGAGGGGCTCTCAACAGTCCCTGGCTAAACCAAAAAATTCCAATCAGGCAACCAGAATAACACAGATAATAACAGATGTGAGTGACCAGAAATAATATTAAAAAAGTGCATAAAGTGTACCAACCAAACAAATAAACAAAAGACACTGACTAAAAAAAATGTATTATATGATAAGGAGACCAGGAGAAAATTATAGACTCACTGGAGAAAGAATAATAGAAAGTAGAAAGTGCTAAAGAAAAACTGACAGTACATGTAGGAGTGCAAACGCCTTAAAAAAGAGTTTACTTAGAATAGAAAATATCTAAATGATGTCAAACCAAACAGAGAAGGATTAAATAGGTGTCAACTCAGAGTATAAAAGAGAAAGACAGCTAAATAAGTAGGTGAAATAAAGTCTTGGAGAATACAGGGGAGACATTAACGAAAAGCCAGTCAACCAAATAGCTGGAAAATAAAACCAAAAAGGAGGATCTAAAACATAACAAAGAAGTAGCCTTAAAAAGAGTCTGGCACTCATAAGCCATGAATAAAACAAAAAACTGGGCCTGATAACATACAAAATATCATACTCTGTAGCTTAGGGAGATCATAGAATGAAGTCTAAATATTAAAAGATTCATCATTACAAACGTCAGCTCTGAGGCAATGATGTTGCAGGGGCCCATTAGAAACAGATATGAAGCACCTAGAGTCATATAAACATTCGTATGTCCCCAATCAGCAAGCAAGAACTTAGAAGGGAAATAGACAAAATAAACTAGTGGGCATGCATTCTTACACTCTAAAATGTGCGGAACAAAAGAATAGCTGAAGCAGTCGAATAAAGATAAAAAGACTGTGCACTCCACCAATGATGCCAAAAGCATAAGATCCACTAAAGAGCCATGATAAGCCATACAGGAATGATAAAAAGAGAAATATAACAATAAATAAAAATATTTCATGCTTTACTCCATGATCAGTACAGCATCTCCAGGCATAAGTCAATGAGCTGATATCTGGTGCTTGGGAAGTAGATTAGGGAAATACTTCAGCAACTCAGTCTGAACTTCAGCAGCAGACTGAAAGTGTTTTCCCCCAAAGGAGTATTAGTATGTAGAGTTACAGGCTATCTGAACCTAAAATGAAAACTGTCAGTGTACAACTTGCATTTTATGTCTTTGTAGGCTTGCTCTTTAGCATGCACTCCGGGGCTTAAATCAGTAAAGATGAAAAGCCAAGATCCTTCCCACCACACTTGCTTCTGCTCCCAGACTTTGTGCAAAACTTGAATTTTGCCTCTAAAATTAAGCAGGTGAAGAATAAAAAGATAAGGCTTTTCCCCAGGGTTAGGAAGAGGTTGTACAGAAACTTCTATGTCTCTATACATTGGGAGAACTCAGAGAGTATTAGTAAATGGCACTCTATCTGTGGAGGGGAAGGTGACTAGCAGGATCCCACAGGGCTCAGTTCTGGGGCTGATCATCTTCATCATATTCATCAGTGACATTGCGGATGAACTGAAGGGAAAGATGTGCCTATTTGCAGATGACACCAACATCGGCAACAGGATAGACACAACAGGGGGACAGCAAAGTATGGAAGCTAATCACTGAAAACTGGAGGAGTGGTCCAAGACTTGGCAATTGAAATTCAGTGCCAAAAAATGCAAGGTCATGCACCTGGGAAAGTGTAATCAAGGGAAACAGTACTCAGTGGGAGGGGAGCAGCTGGTGGCTACCAGACAAGAGCAAGACATAGGAGTGATCATATCAGATAATCTCAAGCTCAGTAGACAATGTGAAAAGACAGCACTAAAGGCTAGTGGTATCCTGGGATGCATAGGGATGGGCTTCACGAGCAGAAGGCATGAAGTAATCATGCCCCTGTATCAGTACCTGGTCAGGCCTCACCTGGGGTACTGTGTCCAATTCTGGAGGCCACACCTCAGGAAGGGCACAGACAGGCTGGAGACAGTACAGAGTAGATCAACAAAGATGCTGCAGAGCTTGCATCAGAAACCGTATGAGGCAAAACTGGATGACCTCAAATTATATTCCCTAGAACAACACAGGAATCATGGGGACATGATAGAAACATTCAAATACCTTAAAGGCAACAACAGAGTGCAAGTGAATAACCTATTTTAGGTGAAGGACTACAGCAGGACTAGAGGGCATATAACCTTTGACTTAAGGGAGGAAAGTTCAGAAGCAATACAAGGAAATTTTCTTCACAGAGTGCATTGTGGAAACATGGAATAGCCTGATTGAGGGGATGGCGGGAGCCAAGACAGTGGGGGAATTCAAGCGGGCATGGGACAAATACTGTGGGTACACAATCAGGCAGTGAAATAGGGAGGTAGGAAGCCAAGGGCAGACCTAATAGATCGTACGGTCCCCATCTGCCGACAACTTAAATGTTTCTATGTTTCTAAAGATCGGTGGGCCTATATTAAAATATGTGTGGGGTCATGCAGATAAAGGCCAGCAAATTTTTTAAAAACAACTGCTGTACAAAAGCAATATGATCCTTGCCTTCAGACAGTTCTAGCACACCCAATATAATAATTAAGTTATTCCTTCAGTTCCATCCTTCTTGGTCATTGAGCTTCTCCTCCAAATGAGTAATGTTGTGACATAGATCAATCAGCTCTGGCTCAAACTTATGACCTCAGTCTTCTAAGGACAAGATACAAACTTCAGTATCTGATATGCAGCGACTAGGGGTGGGTGAAGTGGCCAAAATCTGCTACACAAAGCAATTCGCGTATTAATGCAGAATCCGTGGAGAAATCCACAATGCAAAGTGGAGTATTTCGCCTTCAAATTATGATCGTGAAGTGCATTGAAAGCACTGACTTCATGTTAGTCCACCTTTCCCCAACCACTTCTACACCGTTTTAATGCGAAGTACATTGAGTTCAATGTACTTTGAATTACTACACCTTGTTTGTGAGCTCTATGGTGAATTTTGCAGGGATTCATGGGATTGCAGGTCACGTGGGCTCTAGACTGTTCTGCACAGCCTCAGTTCTGTCTAGTGTGTGTGTGTAGTGGTAGCTGGAGACAGTTTGCTTTAAGAGCTCTAATATTCAAACCCTCTAAAAACCATTCAAAAAGCCTTTCTGAGCCTTTTTTTTTGCTCAAAATTTAGTACATCGATTATAGAAAACCCTCCTGTGCTAATGTCATCAAGTGTTTATTGCTTTTGTGAGAATTTTGAATGTTCATTTAGAACACTCAGTCTGTATACTGACAGACACTGTTGAAGTGTGCTTGGGGGAGGGGCATATCTGTGGTTGTGGTAGATTAACTGGGAGAAAGGCAGTCTTTCTAACTGTTTTGGTTATATTTTTGTTGTATAACTGTGCTCGTGTACACACAGTAATATTTTCAGTAATTTGTGACTTTTTTTTCGGATTGTTGTGGTGTAGTGCATAATTTCAGTTTGTTTAAAAGATTTGGTTAAATTACTGAAGTTCTCAATTTGCTGCGCATTTTCTGTAGTGTGTATATGAGTGTGTGCAACGCATGCCATCAAATCAGACACATTTTATTGTGCCACACAGTAATTGCAGTACTGTGAACCTGTTATCCATCTGTGTTATTTTGTACTACTTTGTGGTACGCAGTTTGGTAGTGGACTGTTACTGCAGTGCACTGCCCCCCCCCCCAACCAGCAAAATATATTCTTTTCCAGTTTTGGATTTGTGAGTACTGATTAAGGTGTGGTTGTGCCTTCGAGTCTGCATCTCTTGAGTGCTCATTGCAATCTTAATCTTTCTGTGCATTTGCATCTGTTTAGTGCCCAGTCTCCATCTGCAAACCACAGTTGTTTTTTGGCTTCCCATCCACCCCAAACTTAAAGTTTATAAATCTAAATTTGTTTAGATGTTTCTTGGTGATCCCAAAAAGTGTCTGCAAAGAGACGTGCAAGCAAAGTTGTTTCTGGCAATGGCACTGCTGCCAGTGGCAAAATTGGCCATGGGTGTGGTAGTATGCTGCATTGCATAGCTGATGTCAGTAAAGGGATTTCTCTGTCAATGTTTTTTACAGCGCAATCTGTTGTTTCACTGATAGTTGGAGGAGATGGTGTTGTCCCCACTGATGGTGTTAGTGCAGTTGCTGCTGGCATGAGTATTGCTGCCCCAAGTTCCATTTCTGACCAGGTAACCATTTTTGAGGGGCTCCCAATAAAGGCCTAATCACCGAAGTGAATAGGTAATTTGTGAGGCTTGTTTTACCATCAATAAATTTGCACTAGCAGTGAACATTTTTTCTTGGCATTTATTAGCCTGGATTGCTGGCTTTCTGGTTTTGTTAAGTAGGAATATAATGAAGCAAGGACACCACTTTCATACTTTATTTCAGCTGTTTTTCGGCATGGTTCTTACCGTTTTTGGGAGGTAGACAAGGTTATGCGAAAGAAAGACGGAACACACACTTAACATTATACACATAACAGTGCATGATGGGGGGGGGAGCTAACAACAACAAAAATGGACAGTGACCTGTGTCAGATGACCTAAAGGTATGCAAGAAATGTGAAAAGGCAGTAAGGAGGGCTGGGGGTATACTGGGATGCATTGGAAGCCATCAGATTAAAATGAAGTCCAAAAATGGATGTTTGTATCCCTATGTACATATATTTGGTAAGACCTCATCTTAGGTACAGCATGCAGTAATGAGAGCACATCTCTGCAAAGATATATACAGGATGGAGGCTGTTCAAAGGAGGGTAACTAAAATGTTGAAGGGTATGCACCAGAACAAAGCCAGATGCAGAGACACTAAAGGACATTACATATAAATGCCAGAATGGGAAGGGGCATGATAGAAACTGTCAAGTACCGAATAGGAATCAACAACGTACAAGAGGGTAGCATCATCTGGAAAAAGAGGTGTGCATGAAGAAGGGCCCAAAATTTGAAGATAGAGGGAGGACGTTTCAAGGTTAAGATCAGGAACTATTTTTTCACAAAGAGGGTGGAGGGTGCAATGACAAACTAAAACTAATGATCAACATTCTGATGGGACAGCAGCAGTTGAAGTATCCCCATCATTTGTAGCTGGTGCCCCTCAATTCACTCCAACTGCTGCTCAACATTGTCAAGATGGTGGTTAACAGCCTAGAACTCACTCTGCATCAGGCCCAAATCGACCTGTGTGGCAGGTAGTTGGACAGGGTTGCCACCATCACCTTCTGCAGGTTGTGGTGGTGGAGCAAACGGTTGGTCCATGGCCCTCCCCCACTTCACATTAACATGCGCAGGTGGATGCCATACTGCCCCCTGTTCCCCAGCAGGCCAGCAGATGCATTACTACCATATTCTGCAACCTTGGCCTGCCACTGTACGTGGTGGTGGTGGTTGTACAGGTGGCTGCGATGATCACCTGCGCCAAGGTGAGTTCCTTTGGGGCCATGGTGCACCACCACACCACACAGATTACATTTCACTACACTGCTGTCCCCAGACAATGTAGTAAAGAAGTAAAGAACTTCCACACTAATGAAGTGTGGGAAGGACCAGGTACAGGTAGCGGGGGGGGGCAAGGTGTGATTGGAGCCAGGGGCTGCTGCTGCTGCACAACCGGGGCTGAGGGTGACCGAGCCATGTGATGTATGTGGGCTGCATGTAAATTCTCACTCCTCCTTTAAAGCAAAGTTAGGCAGAGTGAGCAACACAAAGTCATTATCACCATTATTACAAGGCAAAGCAGCGAAGTAGCAGTTTTTAATGGGCACTTCATGTAACCTGAAAATAACACAAGGTGGGTTACTTTGCATCTACTTTGAGGGCAGAATTTAACTTTGCTGCATCTCTTGCAGTGACTAAGCCCTTCCAGTGTGGGCTTCACTGTTTTAAAATCAGCAACCATTTTGAAAAGGACTTCCTTGATAGTTTGTAAGTGCTGGGAGAAGGAAGAAGAGTCATCCTCTAGATCTGGGGAAACAAGTGTAGAATCATCCTCTTTAGGGTATTTGGATGGTGGAGAGTGAGGTGGGAGAGCCTCCGGTGATGCAGATACATCCATGTTCTACTGATCTATCAGCAAAGCAGGTAAAAACTATAGCTATTAAAAACGATGGTCTCTTCTACCTAATAACAGTTACCAGTCACTGTAACTCCCAAGGGGCTGTGAGAAAAATAGGGATTTTTATGATACCACAGACAGCTAGCATGAGAGCATCCACTCATTAGCCTGCCATCATGTGACCACCCAGCAACATGTCCCTTTGCAGTAAGGGCTGGACGAATTGCCTGCATCCCTGATGGACATACCAAAAATAACCCGCTTCCAATCTGAACTAATAAAAGCTCTCTTACATAGAGCCAATTGTGACTGCCACAGCTGATCTCTCTCTCTTGCTCTGACTCCTTTTAACACTAACCAGAAACAGCTCTGCTTTATATGTATGCACCGTATGATGAATCAGAATTGGCTGCACACACCTGTTTGATGTACTACCTAAGCATTAAGTACTGTATTACAAGTCAATTGTCAACAGTACTGAGGTGTAATACCTAGTAATTTTGAAGTGTAAATATTTTTGAGGTTTATTATCTGACAATGCTCATTGTTAGCAGCCAAAAGACTGCCTATTTGTAATTACATGCTACATGGATACATTTGTGTCATTTATCTCTGTAAGTTATGTTATTCTAGCTATGAACTGTCAGCCTGAAAAGGAACCTTTTATATGAGCATGTGCTCAAAGTGTACAGTGCTTCTGAACAATAAATAAAAACTGAGGTCCTTTCTGCACATCTTTAGTAGCTTTCCAGGTGTGAGTAAGAGATCCAACAGTACTAGCTGCATAAGGGAATTTTACCCCAGTGTCTGGCCAGCATTCCTCCTGACAATTAAACAGTTACATGTGGCTCACCCCACAGGATACATCTGGAAATGTGCTGCCATGACTCAGTGTCTTTTTCAAATAAAGAAAATAAATTATCTGTGCATTTTGTAAGACAGTGTCCTTTCAAGTGTTTTTGAATTGTTTATATACTCTTCTTAGACCATGATTGGCCAGTTAGAATACCGGATTGACCACTATTATGTTAACATTTAAATTCAAGCCTCCACATTTAGAGGGTCTATGGAATGGACTGTATGCTGATCACCAATTGGCACCTGCGCCACAAACAACATTACAGTGACAACATTGACAGATCGCTGTACTGTCACTGCGGAACCTGGCACTGCTTTCTAAGGAGTCTTGCTCCCCCCTCCCTGAATCGACTCCAACTTGGAGTTGAGTACTTTAATTATGGGGGTACAGGGGGAGAGCCCCCTGAAGAAAAAGAAGTCTAAATTGAATGGTTCTATGCTGACTGCAATTGCAGTCGACATAGAGCTGTCGCTGTAACATCAGTCAACAACAAAGTTGTCGCTCCGGCATTGTAGAGCCAAATGGACAAACCCCCATGGAAATCAAGTCAAATCCTTCACAGCAGGGACATGAAGTCAGGCCCATCCTCCACCTTGCACTTGGGTGATTCAAAAGGAACTTGAATCAATGATCTTGCAGTTGAGATGGAGATATAGTATTAAACAAATCTATGCTACATATGAATATCCCTCAATGGGTTTTTAAAAGTCTCCTGCATGGGAAGGAGGACAAACTTCAGTGCCCCCAGGAGTAGCCATAAACACCAGCTGTATAAAATTCCAAACTAAACCTTGGTTAGCTAAATGTCACTTTCCTTACTTATGCTCACCCTATTACCACAGTGCAGTTAATGATTATGATATTTTTGTTATTTTCTGGACCCCAAACACAAAACAAATAAAGCTGCCAGCAAATGTCTGGGGAATATTTACCTCTGCTATTCCTGTAGGATATGACTGTAGGTGACCTGTTAGAAAAAGCTACAGTATGTGTCATCCTCAACATAGTTTGACATTAACCTGGGGCTGGTGAGCAGGGCCATCAGGGGTGGTGGTAGAGGGCGGAGTCATTTCAGAGCAGCTCCAGGTATGGTTTTAGGACAGACTGGATGAGCTCCAAAGGCAGACTTCAGCCCGCACTTTTTAACAAGCTCTTAGATGGTATACAATGTTGGAAGGGACTCCTGGTGCTTGTATTTGTAGGATGACTCATGAACCAATATTTTGAAACATGCACGCTTTATTTACACTTGCATCCTATTCTCACTGCATGCACCATTTTTCTGATACATGCACTGTTTCTGTGAGGCAAGCTGCCTTAAATTTTGGAAAGTGACACAAAAACTCAGGACTCTTTGAAAATAGGGATACTTTTTACGTTCGCTTACGCGCATGCGCAAGGAACGTCTTGGGAGAATGGGACACTTTGGAGGTGTATCCCTCTTCTGCAATCCCCTGCTCCATTGAGCAGGCGTGGCAGTCCTGCACCAATCGGACGTGGTGCTGTGTATGACAGCGGTGGTCTTCTCGTCAAAGAAAACCACCGCTGTCATAACGCTGTGAGTCACGCCGCCCCGCCTAAATCTTTGCTGCCATGCTGGGAGCCCACTCCAGCATGGCCAACGCCCCGTGTCATCTGCCGGACGGGGTGCCCAACCTGTCGGCTCCATGGCCCCCCAGATGCTCTGCCACGCTGGGAGCCCATCCCAGCGTGGCAAATGTCCCACGCCGCTTTTTTTTTTTTACAACCTGTAAATTGAAAACGGTCCCGGCACTTCTCCCAGCCCCTCCCACAACCCGCACTCACCCACTGCGCACCCTGCCTCCCCACACCCCTCACCCCATACTTACCTCCGGAGCTTGGTGCAACGATCTTCGTGGACCGGAACACCTCTGCACTCTTCAAAGCCGACCGCAACTGAGGAAATGCCGTAAGCTGTATAATGGGCTAGATAGGGGTTTTCAACTTATCAGATATCTCAGGTATTTTGTTTTTGCACAATCAACATGGTTTTGGATTCTTCATGATCGATGCCACTGTCATGGCATTATTCGCCTGAAGAGTGATTTCGCAGTCACCGCGGAAAATTACTCCTTTGGGCCTGAATAATGCCATGACAGTGACATCATTCATGAGAAGGGGTCCCAAAAACCCGATGTTGAAAATTTGGTGCAAAAATTCCAAAAAATGACTGTTTTACGAGCATGCGTTCAGTTGCTACGCAGGCTCGTAAGTTCGCGAATTTGCAATATTTTCACTCCAGATTTTCAATATTGCCATTTTACAACACCTCCTTATGAGCAGTATAGCTGTCATTTTTCACTTCCTGCCCAAAATGTGTTTCCGCTCATGTAGCGCACAATGGCGCAATCGGTGTGCGAAATCAATGAATGGGACACATTAAGAAAATCACCATGACACTGTTCATTAGCAGAGGTCTAAAATGGCTATGTTGAAAATTTGGTGAAAAATTCCTAAAATGACTGTTTTAATGAAATGCGCAGTTCCCACGCGACGCCGTAGGTTTACACTTTCAATATTTCATTCCATATTTTCAACATTACCATTTTACCACACCTCCTCATGAGCAGTACAGCTGTTATTTTTCACATCCTGGCTAAAACATGTTTCCGCCTCATGTAGCGCACAATGGCGCAGTCGGTAAAGCGAACTCAATGTATTGACACATTAAGAAAATCACAGTGACACTGTTCATTAGCAGAGGTCTTAAATGGCTATGTTGAAAATTTGTGAAAAATTCCTAAAATGACTGTTTCACGAGCGGCGTTGGCGAAATCCCACGCACGTCAGACATCGCTTGCGTAAATTCTCAATATTTTCACTCCAGATTTTCAACATTGCCATTTTACCACACCTCCTCATGAGCAGCACAGCTGTCATTTTTCACATCCTGCCAAAACTTGTTTTCACCCATGTAGCGCATAATGGTGCAGTCAGCAGCGAACTCAATGTATAGGACACATTAAGAAAATCACAGTGACACTGTTCATTAGCAGAGGTCTTAAAATGGCTATGTTGAAAATTTGGTGAAAAATTCCTAAAATGACTGTGTCGTGACAAGCCGCATGCTATGCAGTTCCACGCACGCTCGTAGTTCATTTAATTTTCAATGTTTGCACTCCAATGACTTCCAAATACCTAAACAGCACATAGAAGCAAGCAACATTCTGCATTGACAAATGCTTGTACTTCTTTGTCACTGATTTTTTTAAGCCATGTCCAAGTGTCAAATACCACTGCAAATACCTGCAAGCGAACGTTCGGCATTGACAAATGCTTGTTTTATTTATTTTGAGCAGATGCAGGCAGAAAATGCTTTTCTTTAAAAAACAACAAACTAGCAGCACAGCCAAGGACTGCAACAATGATATGATTTCATTTGGCTATGCCTCTGGCAACAAATGGACTAACCAGCTCCAGTGCTTCAAGTCCCACTGCCTCTTCAGCAGGTTCCCTAAAGAAGAATCAGTGGGACTCAAAGCACAGGAACTAGTTAGTCTGTTTGTTGCCAGTGTGACAGTAACATTTAATTATTTTATGTTTGCACTCCTTGACTGCACTGCTTATTTGCTGTTTTCAAAGACTGGTTAGGCCATAAGTATTAGAACCAAGGTGCTGTTATTTGCCATGAGCTCACCAGTGTTGAGGGAAACAAGAAACAAGAAAATGGTTTTCTGTCTCCATCTGCCAATTCCGACCCTCCTGGCCTTTTTATTTTACTATTCTATGTTTATATGTTAAGATTGTACTTCCTCCTACAATTCAGAAGTTGAAAAATGTAACTCCTATGCCTCAAAGAAGGATTATTAAACTATATAAAAGATATACAGTTTCAACATTCTAGGTTTTGCATTCTGTAACCCTTAAAAAACAGTGCCATTCAGGTGGATATTTTTGTTTCCTATCTTCAACAAGGATAGTAATGAACTAACACACCTTCAAATTACTATTTTTTTCTTCTGCAATTGATGCTAGCGTGACCAAGTGTTGGATTTTCAAAAATGGATACATTGTGCATGTGTGGCAGAACAAGTTGTAGTAAAGAGGTATCCTACTACAACCAGTTTTTTCTCCATATATGTGATTTATAAAAAAAAAGTTTAATTTTTGCAAATTGATCCATATTTTACAGCAACTTGTGCAGAGTTTTATTTATTTTTTTGTAATGCAGCTGCGCAAAAATGTGGAGCCGGGTTTTAAAAGGTGTAGCATTTTGGAGCCAGTTGTGTAAAAAAAGAAAACACCACCAGTGCCCCAAAATTGCTGAAGATGTCAGTTTTGACAGTGCAAGGATCATTCTCTGCATCAGTGAGTTGCACATAAGGATTTTGTCCCATATACCATACCTTTGAAAACTGGGCCCAATATCTACACAGTTATATGAGAAATATTTGCAATGGTGCCAGATAGGATGCAATGCAGTAATGCTGCAGTACATCACAAAATGCTGCAGTATGCTGCAGGGAACTGTGTGAAATTAAGCCCTTTTGTTATGCAATATGTTGTGACATGTCATTAACTTTGAGTTACTGCATAGAATCATGGCTGGCTTTGCTAAAATGCAGTCATTGTAAATACTTTATCTTTTGAACAGCAGTATTTTTATGTAACATAGAAACATAGAAACATAGATTTTGATGGCAGATAAGGACCGCTTGGCCCACCCAGTCTGCCCATTTCCCTACCTAATGGATAAGCTGCAGATCCTAGTTAACCAGCAGCCTACTGGTGATTACTAGTTTAAATATTTGAACTCCACATTCTCTATATTTTGCCCGTATACTGTATTTGTTTTCATATTTTTTTAACCAAGTTATTTATGTATGCTAGCTACCAACAGGTTGCCTCATCAGACCACTTAATTGGCCACCTCTTTACCCCAACAACCACACAGCATCCATAGCCTGAGATCTGAAAGGATAAATAACCATCATTCAGTCAATAGTGGGATTCAGCTGCAACCCTGGTCTCTCTTCAGCAATCATATTTCCTCCCGCCTCCCTTTTGCCACTATATAAATCCTAGTGGGAGCCTAATAAACACACAGCAGATACCCTTTTGAGGTAGCTAGTGCCAAGTCCTCTACAGGGAGTTTTGAAGTCGGAGGAGAGCAGTGACACCCGCAGAGTATAGGGACCCACTGCCAGAAGTAAGAGTGAGTGAATGTGACAGCTGGAAACTTTGGTTTGATGTGGATTGGGATGCCCTGTCTTTGGTTTAGCTTTGACACTGCAGTCAAATACATTTTGGGTTGTTGATATGGGCATGTAGTAGGTCAATAGTAGGTGTAGAAGGCTTCCTTATACCATACCTCCCCTACTCCAGTCATTTCTAACCTCTTTCAGCCTGTCCTGTTCCCTGAGTCAGTTTTCTTTTTTTTTTTGTTAAACAATTAGCACCTAGTATGGTGTCAGAATTAGGACATTTTTGTTTTATAAAAGAAAAGCATGGGGAGGGGGGAGGAATGTGGAAAGTAACTGAAATAAGCAAAGAGATAGACATAAGATTAGCCATGGCCACCAGGGAAGGGCTATAGTGTTTTACTTAATAATTTGTCTGAAGGTCAAAAAGATCCAAAGTGGTCAAGAAGTTTGAGTGAGCCAGATGGCAGGTAAAAGTGCTGAAATGAAGCATAATCATCGAACACAAATTTGGTAGCACTTCATTCTTAGCTAAAAGCAATGATTCCCCAACCCTAACCTCCCAGCTGCAAGTAATCTGGAACTGCTATGGAATCTGTGTCTCAGACTTCTAGTAGGCCTTGCTACCATTAAGCTACCAGACAGGTCTACTTTCATATTAATCATATGAATCAACAAATAGAGCACTACAATTGAATTTAACCATTCAACTTTAAGTTCTGATCTAGAGCCAAGCATTTTCACCAGTGGCCCTTGGCTTCATACTCTAAGAAACACATTGGCAGATAGAGGATACAGAGTTTGCTGCTGGTGAAATAATTTAGATTTTTATGTCTCTAATAATTATTATGAAATTGGTAGAAAGAATGCTGGCTCCTGACTGACCAAGAGGTACTTTTAGCCAGGCTGATATCAGCACACAATAGCCTTGCTGAAAGTAGCTCAACAGAAATATGTTTAGAAAATACAACCCAAAAAAGTCCCATTTCATAATCACAATAAGGCACTGCAGGGATTGCAATATGGTTGGCTAACGGCCCTTCTCCTCAGGTGGAAGGGTCAAAAGGTCATTATGCAAATCAAACACAACCACATGATAAATCCCCATAAAAGCATCCTCTCCAACCTAAAGAAAAAAAACCTCAACTCCAACCTACACCAAAAGAAAAAAATATTAAAAAATTTGCACAAAAACAAACATTGCAAAACCCACATACCAAGAAAAACAACAGAAAATGGAGACCCCAAAACCTAAAAATGATGAAAAAAATGAATTAAACAAGCCACAACACTTACACAATACATCAGGGGTGCTCCTTGAATCAACACAAATATAGAGATGAATCCAACATGCCCATGATATCAAACATTAGAAACCCTCACAAATAAAGAAATTATCAAAAATAGACACATATTGACACAACAGAATAAATGGCAACAACTCTGTACATTTGTACAATCATGAGTCCAAGTACTACAAATGTCACAACATTTCTCACAAATATTTGGACATATGGGGCTAGATATTCAAAAAGGCACTAAAGAGGAATGAAAAGAAATACTCTGCACTTGCACTCACCCTGGATAGTGATATATTCAGTGAGATAGTGCACCGCCACTATCCGACTGAATATAGTGCCATGTCGGTGCAGCACTATGGCAATCCGTGCTGCCCTGACATAGATCTGGAGTGTATGCATCCTACAGGGATTTGTGCCCCCCTGACCAGCTAGTGCCAGAAGCCACAGCATAATATTCAGCTGCAGAATGCAAATGAGCCCACTGGGCATGCAAACCACTAAGGGACCATTATGCAAGCTCATTATGGGCTCATTTGCATTGGAAGCAGCCTGCAGGTTTGTTCCTGTCCCAAGGTTGCCTGCCACATCAATCATGGTGGGAACTGGCTCCCCACACCCTGAATGCCCATCGCTTGTATGCTAATGGACTCCCTGGTGTCTAATGGCACCCCCCCACACAATTCTCCCAGGTAATTGAAACATCCTTCCCAGTATCCACTGGCACCCTCCACCCTCAGATCACCCTTTCTGGTGTGTTTCAACTTATCCCTGGTGTCCAGTGACACCCCCCCAACCTCAGGTCACTCATCCTGGTATGCCTCAACTTGTCCCTAGTGTCTAGGGTCACCCCGCACCCTCTGATAACCCATCCTGGTGCCTGCATGACTGTCTTTGGTGGCTAGTGGTACCCATCTACACCCTAAATGTCTGTCTCTAACATTCTGTTATAGGGCCCGTAGAAGATCAGCTGTTTTGTGGTCCCCCAACTGCACCACTCACACCCAACACAGCACCCACACTGACCCCCCCACACTTACTGGGCCTTGTGGGACCAGGGGCACAGCACACTATGGCAACTAGCACAGCCCTTCTCTCACCCTTTGGCCAGCAGCTGTATGGGCTGCAGTGAGCACACATACTAGAAGAGGACATATATTGGAAGGATATATTACAAAACACAGAAACTCGGTTCCCCAGTTTCTACATTCCTAATGCCAGCTGCCTGAAACACGAGTTCCTGACATCAGGATTTTGCCCGCAACAAAGTTTCTTCCATGTTTTGTGGGGCTTCGCCCCCACACCCCCTTTAATTTATAGATCAAATTCCACAGGGAGCAAAATCCCGATGTTAAGCAACCATGATTCAGCAGCTAGCGCCTGGACTGTGAAACTCAGGAAACTGAGTTTCTGTGTTTTGTAGTGATACCTATCGGACAGCGAGAACTCGGAGGTGGCAAATCATACCATTCATGCCATCTGTACCATACTGCACATGCAACTTGAATAAGGCTGGATGACTGCTGCTGCCATTTCAGGCACACAGGGCATGTACACCAGCACAGTAACAGGCAGTGACAGTAATGAGTGGTGGCACACAGGGAGGTTCCAGGACTTTCTCAGGGTAACTCAATGTGAAGTAGGCAGTGGTGGGCTGCACACCTGGAGCTGCAGGGTCACATGTGCCTCTCATGTAGCCCACTTCAGTGGCCTATTGCAGTCCTACCCCCAGTGACAGCTACTGTAGCCCCAGTGTTGGGATCAAACACTGGTCCCCCAACTTCAGTGTAACAGACATTTCAAGCAGTATAGTAATACACTGTAAGTCCAAGCTGACCTGACTGATCTCGGCTTCTCTTGCAGACACTACAAGGACAGTTGTAGCTCTGTGGTGCACCATTCTGGGTAGCCATCCACCCTGCCTCTGTGGCAGCTAGATGATACACACTGCTAGACAACCCCCCTTGACATTGCCACATACATGGGTGATTCTATCTTGTTGGTATAGAGCATGATATCTTTGGCATGACTTATCATGGTTGTTCTTTTCCTGCTGCTGTAGTCCCTTTTCCCAGGATTTGGAATATCATAATAAAGACAGTTCACGCTGTATGAAGATGATGACCCTGTCAATTGCACAAGAGCCTCACTGATCTGCAATCCAGGATAGGCCACATTAGACAGACTGCCTAGCTTTCCAGAGGATCATGGAAAAGTGACAGAGCCATCAACCCAGTACAGTCCCAGACACATTATGGCATCTCAGATCCAGGGGGAAGGGGGTACAGCAGCAGGCACAAAACAAACATTACATGTCATGTCAAAGCAAGCATGTTTTAGACTGAGAATGACAGATCCCCCTGTACACGCAGTGCAAGGTATGTCACCTAACAGTGTGTGGCATCTAGCTACCGCAAAGACATGGTGGATGGTTAACCAGGATGGTGCAGTGAAGGACTATGGCTGTTCATATGGTGTCTGTAAGAGAAGCCTCAAAAAGCCAGCACAGCCTGCATTTATAGTGTATTACTGTATTGCTCAACATGTCTGTTATACTGAGGTTGGGGGTGCAGTGTCTTGATCCCAGCACTGAGGCTACAGTAGCTGTCATTGGGAGCAGGGCTGCACCAGGTCACTGAGGTGGGCTACATGAGAGACTCATGTGACCCCACAGCTCCAGGTGTGCAGTCCACCACTGCCCAATTCACATTGGGTTACCCGAGTAAGTCCTGGAATATCCCTGTACATCATCGCTCACTACCATCACTCCCATCTGTCTCTATGCTGGAGGATGGGGCCTGTGTTTGACATGGCAGCAGTAGCTGTCCAGCCCTATTCTAGTTTGTAGGTGCAGTACAGTACAGGTGGTATGAATGGTACTACTAGCCACTGTCCAGTTCTCATCGTCCAATATATGGCCTCTTTTAGTACATGTGCCCACCATAGCCCATATGGCAGTTGCCTGTGAAGGTGAAAGGAGGGCTGTGCCATTTACCATAGTGCAATGCTCCACACTGTCCTGCCATGCCCAGTAAAGGGGAGGTTGGAATGGGTGCTGTGGTGGGTGAGAGTGAAAGCCACAGAACCACCACTGTTCTGCAGTCCATCTGGTGACCAACATTTTTTGGGGGGAGGGAACACTAGACACCAGGACATACATTAATATGCTGGAGACTGATGTTTGGTGCCTGGCAGTAATGCTATAGAAACATATAGAAACATAGAAGTTGACGGCAGATAAGGACCGCAAGGCCCATCCAGTCTGCCCATTTCTTTTTCTACCTTATAAATGTACCATCGGCCTTTGCTCTGTCAGTGACCTATCTATTCATAGTCATTTGTATTGCTCCCTTATGCCTATCCCATGCCTGTTTGAAGCCCTGCACTGTATTCATAGCCACCACTTCTTGTGGTAAGCCATTCCATGCATCTACCACCCTTTCTGTGAAAAAGAATTTCCTCACATTCCCCTTAATGGCCTCCTCTAATCTCATGCTGTGTCCTCTTGTCCTGCTATTTTCTTATATTTAAACATGTTAGACTCTTTCACCTTGTTTATGCCCTTAAGGTGTTTAAATGTCTCGATCATATCACCTCTCTCCTCCTTTGCTCAAGGGTATACATATTGAGCCCGTTAATCTGTCCTTATATGTCTTCTGATGCAGTCCCTGCACCATTTTGGTTGCCCTTCTCTGGACTGCCTCAATTTGGTTAATGTCCTTGTGAAGGTGTGGCCTCCAATACTGCACGCAGTACTCCAGATGGGGCCTAACCAATGTCTTGTACAGAGGGATTATTACCTCCCTCTTACGACTTGTGATACCCCTACTAATACACCCTAACACCCCCCTAGCCTTACCTACTGCCACCAGAGACAACTGTGCAAGCACTGGAACTGGTTATAGGATGATGGAGGGGGTGCCACTCGACACCAGGGACAAGCTGAGTCACACTGGGATGGGTAATCAGGGGGGTGCCACTAGACATCAGGAGCACATTGATACACAGTGGGGCAGGTGACTGGAGAGTGAGAGTGCCACTGGACACTAGGTCACCCATTGTTACACAGGGACAGGGTTCAAGAGATGGGAGAAGAGACTGCGGTAATGCCATCCCACCTCTAGGGCCTTGCACCCCATTAAGACTTGGTTTTCAAAGGTGCTAAATTATACCCCTGTGGGTACCTTGACCAATGGTGAAAACCATTGAATTTGCTGCTGTGCCTGTACGCAGGTGGACCCTCCCTAATTTGCATTGGCACAGTGGTATGTTAGTGCTCTGGCGCTAATGGTTTTGCCCATGCTGTGGGGCTCTCTGAATATAGACCCCACCCAAAAATCAGGTGCAAAACCTGTTAGTGCAGAAGAACACCATTTTGTGCCCATGCTAACTTTTGAATATCTGACTCTTCTTCTTGGCTAGGATATAGCTTACAATTCATTTTATTTCCATATAGCATAAAAAAAGATAAATTCAAGCATTTCAAACTAACAGAGGCAGCAGCAGTGGCACCCAATGAAAACACAAGAATTTTCCTCCTACATGAGCTTTATCAAGACAGTTTCTGCTGCACCAAAAATAGTTTTATACAGAGTTTCAAGAAAGGCATGCAAATTTTAAAAAAATTGCATTTTTAAAGAGCCAAAGCTGTTTTTTGATGCATCCACGTGACATTTGCCCACACTTACAGAGCATCTAAAAGGTGGTCTATCTTTGTGTGTAAGTTGAGGCAAATGTATCCAGAAAATGACGCATGCATCTGCTGTATTTTTTGCACATACAGAATTTTTTTTTTGCTTTGCTGTAAAATGTATCAAGTGTTGCAAATGCATCAGGATGTTTAAAAAATGTGCTATCAGCATCCTGACACATTTACCTGAATGCAGCATGCATTGGAAATATGAATGCAAGTGCTGTGTCTACATCTTTGAAAAAACCCTCCCTAATCTTTACCATGCTGATCAAAGCACTTAAGTGAATGGTGAGGTACTCCCACACCCTGCCCAAAGGACAGAGAGACACTGGAAACCATTTGGAGAATATCAGCAAAAATTATCCAGAGGTAGCAGGGTAGGTCCTATGAGGAGAAACTGAAGCAGCATAATGCTGTATTTACGCTCTGGTGGACAGAAGGGAGAGGGAAAAATGACAGAAGCATTCAAATACAAGAGTACAGTAGGGTGAATGCCACAATGTTGCTCAGGTTTAAAAACATTCATCCACCAGGGGCACAATCTCAAGCAAGAAGGGGGGAAATTTAAAAAGGACATTAAAAAGTATTTTTTACAGAGTTGGTGGTGGATGGATAAAAAAAGTTTACTAAGCAGTTGGGTCAATGCTGGGATTACTGTATTGCTGGGTTCAAGTAACAGACAAATTGAAGGGGTTTAGGAAATAACAAGTCATATGTCTTTATCACAGATTTGATGGGGCTATGGTCTTTTTCTTACCATATTATTCTATGTGTTCATGTAACTATTCTTTACAAAGAAGGTCACAGTTGTCATAGTCTTCTGGGTTGAAAACTGTAATTTTCTGTTTGCAGACCATCTCTTTCATCTCTACTACATTATCGTAGATTGTTCTGCAACCATAAATGCATGTTCATGCCCAAACAAATTTGTTCATGCCAAAGTGAATCATGAGTTAGAAAGTTTAGAGTCAAGGGCTCCTTAAGTAGCTTTTTTATTGCATTTACAACCTTTTCTGAGCTAGTTACTCACTGACACATGTTTAATTATTTAACTTTAACCATTATACGTACTAAAATTGCATCACAGGCATTGCAGACATACCTCTCTCATAAATGCATTAAGGGAACTAAAATTACATTTTATTTTTGTGCTTATGAGAGTGCCGTTCAGGATTTTGGTCCAATTTTAGCTTTGAAATGCAATAATGAACTTACATGGAAAAAAGATGATGTTAGTGAGCATGTCCTGATATATCTTGGCCTTCCATTACAGCCAGACATAGATGAGTAGGAACTGGGAGTGCTGATAACTGAACACCCCGATTCCCTTCTTAGTTCACTGCATTTGAATTAGATGGTGTCAAACTAGTGCTGAAATGCAAGTCCAATGCTTTCTCCCCTCTGCATGGCTGTTGAGATTTCTCATTAAGATCATGGCATGCAAGTCCTTTTCTTCCCCTTGTATAGCAGATTGATTTGAGTGTTAGTATAGTTTGATGAGAATGAAGAAGTACAGGTTCAATCCAAACACTAAAAGCTTTAAATTACAGTCTGTTTGAAGGAGTTATGCATGAATCAGAAAGGTGTCTAGGAGACTACTGTACCTACTGGGTATTTGTACCTTCCTTCATTTCAGGCTACCAGGAGCAATCTTGGAAAGGGCCATTATCGCATTCCTGCTGAGAATGGCACTCTCCTGGAGTGATATTAGAAAGTGCCATTCTTAGCAGGAGTGCAAAGTGGATTTTTGAGACTGGACCAGATAGGGATTGGTGCTAATGCAAATTGTCCATGAAACCTAGTGGAATAGTAACTTCTCTGTGTAGTTTCTACCATTATTTAGTATAAAGTTTCATAGAAACATATTGTTTCATGGCAGATAAGGACCACTTTGCCCACACAGTCTCCCCTTTTCTCCCTACCTGCATTATAACCACAGGCCTTACTTGATCTTCAGCTCTTTCTCCCCCCCCCCCTTTCCCCTATGAGTCTCTTGTGCCTAGCCCATGCATTATTTGACCCCACATCTGTGTTTACACCCTCCATCTGCTGGAAGGCTGTTCCAGGAATCCATCAGTCTTTTTGTGAAAAAATACTCCTCATATCGCTCATGAATCCACCCCCCCCCAGTTTCACAGCATGTCCCCTTGTTCTTGAGCACTTTTCTTTCTGAAACATACTTATCTTCTGTACCTTATTTACCCCTGTGAGGTATTTAAAAGACTCCATAATATCCCTTCTACCTCCTGTCTTCCAAGGTGTACATATTGAGGTCATTTAGTCCTTTAGTCACTCATAGTGCTTTTGATGCAGACCCTGCACCATTTTAGCTGTCCTCTTCTGAGCTGCCTCCACTCTCTTTATGTCATTCTGGAGATGTGTTCTCCAGAACAAGGCACAGTAATCTAGGTTGGTTCTTACAAGAAAACTATATAGTCAATACCACCTTCCACTTTCTGCTGGTGAAACCACTCCCTATCCATATCAACATTCAACTAGCCCTCCTGAATGCCTTCTTGTACTGCCTGGTCATTTCTAGGTCATCAGATACAATAACCCAAGGTCTCATTCCTCCTTGCTAATCATCAGTACCACTTTACTTACTGTGTACTCTGCCCCTGGATTTCTGTGCCCTATGTGCATTATTTTTCACTTTTTTTGCATTGAAATCCAGCTACCATATCCTTGACCACTGCTCTAGTTTACTCAGGTCTCTGTTCATCCTTTCCAACCCCTAGAATGTCCACCCTATTGCAGATTTTGGTGTCATCTACAAAGAGGCAGACCATCCCTTTCCAGTTTTTCTGCAATCTGACTTATAAAGACATTGAAGAGAACCCGTCCCAGCATTTATCCTTTAGGCACCCTTCTGGTAACCCTTCCTTCCTCGGAGTGAACTTCATTTACCACCACCTTCTGTTGCCTATTACCAACCAATTTCTTATCCAGTTTATCACCATTGGATCCATGCCTAAATTATCCAGTTTGCTTACTAGTCTTCTGTGTGGAACAGTGTTGAAAGCCTTACTGAAATCTTGGTAAGCCCTAGTGATGTGTGGAATGTGAAATTCTGCCAGTGAAATTAGCATGGAATGACCATTCTGCCTGCAGACTTTCCACAGGAAATTCACTTTTTTTTCTGCAGAATTCCACCTGCTGCAATCTGCAGAATAGTATCCCATGAAATTGCATTTTTTTGTGGAAAATCATTCTGCGACCATTTCTTCAGAAAATATTGAGATCAGCAGAATAATATTCTGCAGAACAACATTTTGTCCATAGAAGATCATTCTGCAACCATTTCTGTAGAAAATATTGAGATCTGCAGAATAAAATTATACAGAAATGTTGTGTAAAAACTCTGCATTTTTTGCCCAAAGAATTCCACCATTCCATTTCAATTTAGCTGGAATTTCAAAAATTTCACCAAATTTTGTTCCACAGGAATTTAAAAATTCTGCACATATCTAGTAAGCCCCTTCCACCGTTCCACCCTGATCTAATTCCTTTGTCACCAGTCAAAGAAATCTATCAATTTTGTTTGACATGACGTCACTCATCTGTGAAGCCATGCTGCTTTGGGTCTTTTAATCCATTGGATTCAAGATATTCTACAGTCCCTTTCATAAGCTGTGAATCTAATAACTTTCCACCACCAAAGTCAGATTGACTGGCCTATAATTGCCAGACTCCTCCCTGATACCATTTTTGTAGGAGTACATCTGCCCTCCTCCAGTCCTCTGGAATCACTCATGTTTCCAGTAAGCTGTTATATTGGACTGTCAGACATGCAGGCAGTACCTTACTGAGCTCCCTCAATACCCTTGGATACATCTCGTCTGACCCTATTGCTTTGTCCAACTTCAAATTAGGAAGTGCCTTCATCATTCTCTCTTTCAAAAAATAACTAGTGTCCACCTCCCTCCCATCAAAACTTCTAACACTTTTTTGTTACCCATCCCATTCTCCTTCCTCTGTGAACACTGGACAAAAATATTTGTTCAGGAAGTCTTCCTTTTCATTGTCCCAGTCTGTGTGGTGCCTACATCCCTTTTTAACCTTATAATCCCATCCCTGGACTTCCTTTTTACACCTACATACCTAAAAATGTATTGTCACTTTTCATTACCTATTAAACTATTTTCTCTTTAGTTTGGCCTTTGTGCACTATACTGCATACTTTCCCTGTTTCCCCTGCTACACCTCCATATCCTGCTCCTTCTGCTTCTCACTATGTCTACTGACTGCTACCCTTTTGGCTTTTACCTTATCAGCTACCTCTTTTGAGAACCATAGCAGTCTCTTTTTCCTCTTGCTTTTCCTCACTTGTTTGATGCAGAGGTATGTTGCCCTTACAATGTACCCTTTTAGCTTCACCCATTGTTCTGGCATTCCAGTCAGGTCAACCCAACTCCCCCACCAGATCATTCTTGTGGCATTCATCCATCTTTATAAAATCTTCCCTCCAGAAGTCCAGATCCCTCATCCTTGTGTGATTCAATTCTGCAGCCATCCTTGTATTGAACCACACCATACAGAGATCACTGGTCCTCAGGTGACCTCTCATGTTAATGACTACAGCACTGCCCCTGTTAGTGAGTACTAGGTCCAGTATTGCCCCATTACAAGTGGGTTTTCTGACTAGTTTTCTGAGGAATGCCCCTTGCATTGAATCCGGGATGCCCTCCTTTAGATGAAGCCACTGCTGGGAGGCTCCTGTCTATATCTGGCAGGTTTACATCCCCCAACAGGAGCACCTCCCCCTATCTTGCCAGTGGCTTCCACCAGTGCATTATCTAATGCATCCCCCTGTGCTGGAAGTCTGCAGATCACTCTGGTGCAAATAGTGACTCAATTTCCTTGCCCCATGGTGACCAACAGTGCTTCTGTCTCCCCCTGTATCTCTGTCACTTCTATGCTTGACCTCACATTTAGCACCACATCCCTCATTTCTCTCCTACCCTGTCCTTCCTGAGCAGAGTATAGTGTGATGTGGCCATGTCCCAGTTATGGTTTTCAGTGCACCATGACTCAGTAATGGCCACAATTTCCAGGCCTGCCTCTGCCATGTTAGCCAGTAGGTCAAGAATCTTATTCCTTGACCTCTAGCATTTGTACACATAGCCTTCCAGAATTTTGGTTTCCACTCAGCTAGTTCCTCCCCTTTTTCCTTTCCCCCTCTCTTGTTAATGCTCCCTCTCCCTTCCCCCTTCATTTCTTCCAGCCTGCTACCTTTATTAATTTGCACCTTGGGGGATACCTCTTGCCTCAGGTTCTCCTTACTTTCTACTTCAGCTTCTGGGGGCTGGCAGTTTTTGCCTCCCAGATTCCTTCCACCTCTCCAGAATAGTTTAAATGAGAACTTTAGTTCCCCTCCAGTATGGATGCAGGCCATCACCTCTGTATAAGCCCTTATCATCCCAGGTAGGTCCCCAGATCTCAATGTAGCAAAATCTGTTTTTCCAAGTCTTTTGCTTTGTTTATCAGCTATTTTGTTTGTATATCTTAAATGCTTGAGAAACACAAAACATTTATCTCTTTGGAAATGGATATATTTTTTAGCATAGGCCAGTTTCAATGTGCATGGGCCCATGCAATGCAGGCTTTCCCACCATTCTCTGCCACTGAATGTTTGGCACAGCTCTGAACTGGAGGGAGCACCTTTCATTCAGGGTTAGGTCCCTGACCCATTTTTGCCATCAGCTAACATTTGCTAACATATATTGTACAAGTATGTGTATGTGTTGTTATATGCATCTCTGGAAAACAGAAATAAAATCATGACCACAAAACTCATTTCACTTATGACCTTTGTGCGCCTTTGTATATGAGAAGCAAGCTATAGAATGCTACAACTAATAGAAGAAACCATGCAAGAGCAGTTGTACACAGTGATAATTTCTTGGGGAAACCTGGCATGGCACATTTCAACATCTGTATCAGGTCACAGGGTACAAATGTTCAGAAGCCAACTTGGCTCAAAAAACTAAACAAGAAACTACAGCATAAGGTGGAACTATAACTTAGTTAAGCAGTATTGAGGGCTAGTGCCTTATTCACTGCACCATTAATTTTATAATCATATACAAAAGTCACCAGCTAGTCAGAATTATTTAAATATTTCTAAAACAGTTAAAAAATAATATAAATAAATACACTGCATTTTTTCAATAAAGACATGTCACTCTAGTAATCTGTCTTTCTTGCTTTGCAAAGGGTCATGTACTGTACAGCAGGGCTGTCATTATCAAACATGATCTAAATGGACTCTAGGCTCTATTGTAAATAAACAAGTTACATAAAGCCTCTTAGGTTTGCAGTGCAAGTAATACAGAAATAAGGCTTCCACTGGGTGCTGCATACTAACTACATGTTGAGACTTTTGTCATTAAAGACACATGCATTAGTCATAATATGATGAGCTTTATATGAGCTTTGACAGAGCTCAACAGAATGTCAATGAAAACTAGCATCACAATGCAATACCAGCCGAGATACAGACTTTGCATGGAAAGTACCCCAATCAATGTTCTTACTTTTGAAATTTGCAATCATAAAGTTGTAATGTAGTAATTCAAAAATATTTTGTGAATTACTTATTACAGCTGACAAGGAGGGCTGTGAACATTGAAAGACCAGATCCTTCTTATTTTCAACAGGATGAGTAGTTGGTATGGATCTGGGATCTCCTGATTTGTCCCACTGAAGACCTTCAGCCGAGGCTATTTGTAAGAGAAGTAAAAAAAAAAATACTCAGTTTACATAGAGAGTACCATAGTGTGTGAATTCTCATAGTGAAATTTGTGTAATGCATGGAATTGTGGGAATTCTACTCCATAAATTGCCATATAACACATGCACTACACACCTTGGGCCCAATTTTCAAAAGTGGGCTTAGATTGGCACAAGCTGTGGCAAACAGCAGCTTGTGCCAACTGCCGGTGCACCAAGGACCCTGCACCTGATTTTAGTGCAGTTGCGGTCCTGACACCAAACTCCATGGACTTGCCACAAGCTCTCCTGTGCACCAAACAAGTGGCTTATGGGAGGGGTTTGACAGAAATGGCCAGCACCCACAGGCCACAGAATAGCCAGCCCAACCCTGCAGGAACAACCATGGTCCAGAGTTCACAGTACCCAGCAAGTGACAGTGCTGTGCTAAGCAGATGCTCCTGGTGAGTGAGCAACACATCTTGGAGCAATATGATTATGGTGAGGGGCACCGTGCAAGCCCCGGACTGCAGCTGAGAGTGGGAACTGGGATGGTACATGGGTCAGCAAAGAGGGTATGGGCCATCTGCATGTAGAATGAATGGGAGGCCAGGGGCACTATGTCAGTAGGGGCACTGGGGAAATATAGCAGATCCTGGAGCCTGCAAGAGAAAGGGTAGTGGTGTCGCTACATGGGGTGGGGACAGGGGATGTGTCCTGACATTTCCCTGGTGAGTGGAGGGTTGGCGATGTGCAGCTCAATGCTGTGCAAGACCAGATGCCACATAGGAGGTTCAGTGGCTGTGGATGATGCTTTGAGGGTAGAGGGATGTGTCACCCTTGCCACTTGTGGGATGCCATGTTGGGAGGGGTGACCACTGTGTCTCAGAAACATTGCCTAGATAGTTCATCCATCCACAGAATGGTCCCTACCCCAGTGCCCCTTATGTAGGGCATGTCCTGCATCCCACAGGGCCTGGTAGGTCCCATCATCATGTGGTGACGCAGACAGCATGGAGGATCATCATCTCCATGGGCTGCAATGGCAACAGGCATCAGCTGCAGTGGGCAGAGAGGGATTCACCTCCCTCCTCCTGGACCTGCATCAAGGTGTGGAATAGTACACTTAGATAAGCTCCTGGATGGTCTAGTCTCTGGCAAGTAGGGGAGGGTCAGGTATCACAAAAAGAGGATGCTGCATCTCCACCTTCCGCAAGCCACCTTCAGCCATGGTGCAGGCCCACCTCCAGTGCCAGACTCGCACAAGGCCAATTCACTGCGAGGGCACCTGATTCAGACACAGATCACATTCAAACATCAGGGATTCCATAACTTTTGATGCAAGGTGCCCCATGCTTCAATTCTATTTGATGCAGGCACCTTGCATCACTGTCGGGGCTCTGAAAATCAGGCCCCTTGTGCTGAAGTTTGCTATACGAACTGATGCACTTCATTTCTTAAATTCACCACAGAGTGCAAATTTCATCAATTCACATAGTGAAATTCACCACAAGTGCGTCAAACTACATAGTGCGCAATTCACAAATGCTATGCATAGTGAGTAGCAGCCAAATTAGTTGTAATTTACAAACAAATTTTAAATTCACAATGCACTTTACCCAGACCTGAATAAACCAATAACTTTGTTCTAGATATAAAAAGGCTCAGTTTGTCTCCAATCTCCTGATCCATGAATACCTATTGTCACAAAACAGATGCTATAAGTTTGCTATATGTCAGAACTGCTTACCTGCCAGATAACTGCAGAATGGGCCATACTACAGCCAGTACTGAAACTCATTTCATTTATGACCTTTGGGATGGGGTGCCAGCGGACACCTGTGATGATGGTAATTGGAAAGGAGAGAGAGAGAGGGGAAGGGGTGCGCACATTCATTCATACCCCTGTGTATACAGAACAAGCATGTGCAGCACACTCCACAGTCTGCTTCAGTTGCAGTGCACCTCAGAAATGATCATGTACATGATTAAAGTAGATTATAATGTGATGATATGGTCATTAGCATTAAGGATGGTTTGCTGCCTAATTTATATTTGGTGACTGGGGTGTAATCTGGTGTTTTGGACACTGGTAAGGAAAGACCACAGCTACTCTGTTTACTTTTAGTACATTGGCACTTTGATGTTGTGATACAGCACTTTATACACTAAACACACACACACACACACCGAGTTGTCTTAGTCACTGGCATGCTACATCAGCTGCTGTGCCCAATACTGCAGACTGAGAACTCCTTGTGCGGTACACATCTCACTGCTACAGGTATTTCTAGCTTTCTTTCACATGAGGACCTGTGGCAATAGCTACTGAAGGAGCTCCTTTGAAGTGAAAAAGAATGGTGTTTGATGAGAAAACTTTTGAAATCATCACAGAATTATGCATTATCATTCCAGTTAGTGAATTTGAATGGCATTAATCTCTGGTTTTATGCAGGCAAGCTGGCAAAATAGTGCTAAAGATGAGAGGAAAAATGGTGCAGATTGAACTTTCTCTAGCAAATAATGGACTTGTCGCAGGAGCAGGGCAGACTGAATTTATAAGACTGAGAAAGGTGCAGGGGAAATTTGGAAAATATTTATTAGACAGGTATTTCTTTTTAATGAGTGCTAGAGGTGTAGAGGACATAGAAAACTATATTTTGTAAGGCCGTTTAGTTGGCTGCATTCATACCGGAGCAACCCAAGTGCCCATGTTGCACTGGTGCAACAGCAGCCATGTTGACACTTACCAGGTCTCAGTAAGTCATTCGCTGCACCTATTTTGGAGCTGCAGCAATCCTGGGAATGTGAGCCAGAGAGAGCTGTGTAAGTAGCTGTGTGGACAGGTTGCACTGCTCACTCAGATGTACAGTAGAAGGAGCAGTGCTACCCAGCATTCCTCAGCACCTTCCCAACTCCCAACCCTCTCCAGCATGTCTTGCATCAGTGCTGAGAGGGCATGTGTGAGCAGGAATGGAAAGTATCTTAGAAGGCCAGTGCAACTCTGAAATGTTCCACTGAAAGTGGCCTTGTAAGCAGGACTTTTTGATCACTGTAGCAGAAGCAGCGTTGTGTGAATTTAGCAGACTAGGAAATGTGCTATGGGGATTTTGAAGGAGATATTGTATTTGCAGCAGAGCACAAAAGTCCATCTTTTTTTTGTGCCAGTGTGTGTGAGCCTTCCACACAGTCAGTGAGTGAAAAGTAGACTTCTGTGTAAGACGCAATGGTCTCTCAGTAGAGTGGTATGTGATTAGTTAGTGGGGGATGTGGTCTGGTGGTGTTGCTCTTCCCTGTCACCTTATGAGTCATATAGTACTGTGACCTTTGTGTGCCCCGTATGTGTATCACATGGCTAAGAAATGTCTACTGTGAGTCATCTTTGCTATGACACCTATGTCCTCGACAACTCAAGCATCAGTGAACAACTTGCTGCAAGTGGCAGTGAGGACGGTTGGCTGCTAGGTATGTATTGACACAGAATGGGCAGTGGGTAGACCACAGTGCACCATACTAACAATGTCTATTCTCCCATGCACATGCAACAGCAGTTATCCACTGTGGTCATACCTGATGACATTGTACCTGGCACCACAAGGACAGGCAGAGGAAGCATAGAGTGAGGCACATAGGAAAACATGCTCAGTCATCGAATGGACCATCGGCGTACTGAAGATGCAGTTCTGATGCTTGGACCACATAGGTGGCATGATGATGCTTGCATTGGGATGGCATGCAGAGTGTTAACCATCTGTGGCATGCTGCACAACATATGTCTGCAGCAGCGGCTACTTGCACCACCAGATATTCCATGCAACCAATCCCCTGTGATGGGCATGTGGGGACAGCCCCGCTTGGGACATGCACACTGCCAGCTTCTGCTTCGCAGCTGACCAGAGGTCACGCCATTTGTGTTTTATCACAGAAATTGGCTGGGCCTCTGTCCAAATGGCATTGATGACCACCTCTATGTCCAACCAGATCATGGGCTTGGTTTTGGCAGTTGTGGTCAGGGCGTGTGTCCCATACGGGATGGCATAGTTGGCACAGATGTCGGTGACAAGGGCGATCACCTGCACTCCCATGAAGTTGCTTGTCCTGGTCTTTTGGGTGACTTCAGCATATCCTCTCATGCTGGTATCCACTGTTGGGTGGTTGTGGCTGCCTGTCAGCTGCCTATGGTCCTGCACTCTGTTCCACCTCTGCTGCATGGTTGACCAATTTTGTTGTGAGTATTCACCTACCTGCAGTTGGGCAAGGGGTGCGTATCTCCATATATGGTGGGGTCAGGCAGCATGTCCACATATCTTGCTGCTGGCTGGCATGCCCTTGTGTGCACCTGCAATGTGTCTGTCTTCCCCGCTCCTGATTCCACCTCTCCTTGCGTGCATGTTCTTGCACACGAAGTGGCCCCTGCTGTCTGTGCAATGCGTAGGCATGCCAGATTGTTACATAACTTTTGCACACATTTTACCCATCTTCGTGCATAGCCTCCTAAATGTACAAATATTGCAATTCAGCACAACAGAGTTTCTGCTTCATAAAGAGACCTACTCACTCATGGTAGAGTACCGAGTAGTACATATCAGCACTCTCATGGTTTGCACACAGACAAGGGCTAGGGATTTGCTTTCCTTTGCACACACAAGAGTATATTGGAGACCATTTAGTGCTGCCTAGGATTCTAGCAGTCAGTTTTCGATTAAATGTACCTCCTTTTGTGCTTTATGCAAATTAACGCAGCACTTAGCTCTTTGTGAGACAGTTTGGCAAGGCTTCAAATATGCTGCCCACTATATCCTATCTTGCAACCTGTTTTTAGTGACATTAAGAAGCAGCTACGACTTAAAGATTCAATTCTTTGCTCTTGGGTCAGTCAGTCAATGAAAGTAATAAAATAGTTGTGCTTTATAGGAAAAGACTATGGCATTTACTTATCTACAACCCTAGTTATATCAACAGTAGGTTCCATATTTTGTAAATTAGCCTCCTGTGTGTTGCATTACCACATTCTTTAATGAAGTCTAGCCACAGTACATGACATCTACAGGCTTTCCCAGATCTAGTTAACTCATTCTCTCCCAGTGGCCATTTTGGGTCAGCCTCAGCAATGGATGGTTCTGATGCCATATAGCAGCTATGGGACTGAAGGAGTTAACTGGTGTCATTTTTGAAATAACTCAGTAAAATATATTTGGCATTACACTTATGTAACCCATCCTGGGCCACCAAGTTCAAGTGTGTTTTTGCAAGAGTTCTACAATTCTGCTTCTTCTGATTGTTTCAAGTAGCTTCCCCTGATACCATCCTCAGCTTGACTTGACCTAGAGATCCCAGTTTTCAACGTGGAACTTATCTGGAACATGGCTCTAGGATGAACCACTCCACCAGCATCAGGCATGTGCACAGTTCTGATACATTGCAAAGCTATGGCGTCTTTTTTGTCACAGTGGGCTCTCAGAGTTCAGAAGAAGTTGGGAGAGCAAATGACTTGCTGACTTGATTTTTCAGGACATGGTTAAAGTGCATTAGTGGGGAAAATACAAGATCCAAGATCCATAACCTCTGCTCTGCCTTTTAGTGTTCACAACACTTGTTTTCAACTGAACAAAATCATTCACAAAGAATTTCGAATTACTGTATTACAACAATATAATTACACATTTTAAAAGCAAGAACACTATCACAGGTAGTTTCCAAGCAAATGCTATGACTATGATGGATAGTACGCCCTTTGATTTTCATTGACATTCATTGGAGCTCTGTCAGAGAAACTATCAGTACAGCTCCAATAAAAAAGTCATCAAGTTAAGACTAAAGCTTGTGTCTTTTATGATAAAAGGCTCCACATGAAATTGATATGCAGCACCCAAGGGAACCCTTCTTTCTGCTTTATTAGAACTGAATGCTCAAGAGTCCTAATATGCTTTTTTTGTGCATTATAGAGACACTTGTCCATTATATCCCCTTTTATATGATGACAGCACTGCTATATATGACACATGGCAAAGCAAGAAAGTCAAGACACATCTGCTAATTACTGTATTGTTGCACTTTCTGGTATGATATAATAGTTACATACATCAGATGGTGACTGACCAAGGAGGTAAGCAGAGGGTATTTGTTGGCTGCAATCATGGGATTGGGGTTAATTGGTTGAGGAGCTCTGGGGAAGAGTACCACCAGATAACAGAGCTGAATATAATGAGAACAGGAAAGGTAGGGACTGAAGGAGAACACCATGCATTATGACAATAGGAGCATGGGGGTGGGAGGTCTGCACTATTTGTGCTTGGATAAAATTAGCTTTTTGAAAGAATTTATTAGCACTGCATGAGCAGTTCATTATCGGCTCCAAAAAGCCTTATGTATGATTGTGCACCCTGTATGCATGACTCTGCTTCTCTATAACGTGTTGATGAGGTGGTTTATCGCTCATGTAGTAACAAGTTTGGGCTGTGCTAACTGTGCCTTTTAATATGTCAATTGCCATCTTAAAGAAATCTCAAGTGTAAAAAGCACAGTTAGTGTGGCTCAAACCTAGCACCATGCTGTCTGTTTGAACATGCCTTCCAAAGAGTATTAGCAAATGGTATCCTGTCACCATGGAAACAAGGGACTAGCAGGTTTACAATGAGGATAGTTTTGTGGCATGCATTGTTCATTATTATAAAAGACTTGGAAGTGGACATCAGCAGCTGGATCTTCAAGTTTCATAATGGTACCAGGCTGGAGAAAGTGGTTATATCACAACAGGATATAGAGGGAATGAACAGGATCTGTGTATGATTATGAAGTGGATGAAGAAATTGCACATGAACTGTATTATACAGAAAGGCACGTTGATACATCCAGGGAGGAAGAAGAATGAGAAGGCAATATATTTCCTTAACTGCAGTAATTACTGTAACACAATAGGAAAAAGACCTAGAACTATAGCGCAACAGGACATTTAACTGTAACAGTATGGTGCAAATGCTAGCAAGGCAAACAACATAATGGAATGCACAGGATAAACTTTGTAAGCAGATTGAAATATTTTATAATTCACCTATACAAATCCTTGGACTGGCCCCACTTTCAACAAAGAATGCATTTGCAGTCCCTTATATGACAAACAATATTCACATGCTTGAGTATGGATGAGAGCAAGTAAAGTGATTGAAGGTTGAGGAGATCATCAAAAGTGGCTGAAGATTTGACTAACCTGAGTGATTATGACATGCTTTTTTTATTACCAATTTTTCACCTGCTACCGACAGGGCTTGGTGCCAGTGGGATCCACCATCTGGGGCTCCATCCACTCTCTCAGGGATCATGGTGCCCAGCAGTGGGCGATGGAGTTTTTGTAGTATTTTTCATTGCCTTTCCTTGATCCCATGAAACCTCTCCACTGAGGCACCGGTACAAGGACCAGAGTCCTAGCTGTGGATGTGCTAATGCTCATCTCAGCCAAATGCCTAACATCTTCTTCCCCTCCCCACACTATAAGTCCCATGCCACCACCTGTGCATCCACTGGTGTTGGGAATGTAGAGGTTTAACAGCACCCCCCCCTCAGAGAAGGAGGAGAGCATCACATGAGATGCTCAAACCTTCTCCCCCGGCCAGCCCCTGATGATCCAGGCTCGTTCCCAAACCCAAGTTGCCGGCGTTGTGGGTGGTAGTGTTACCGCCACACTAATGGGCTGGCTGAAATTATGACATGCTGTCAAAATTAAGGCTGTTTTCCAGGGGAAAATGAATCAACCCAAGGAACATGATAACCGTCTGTAATTTTCTAAAAGGGATAACAATGTTAGACCAAAAGCAACTCACCAGAATGCAAAATAAGAAAGGACAAAGGGACACACACAATTTAATTGAAATGAGCAAGATTCATGGGAAATGTCAGGAGGAATTACTTCACAGACTGAGCTGTGAATACTTAAGTGGACTTGCAGAGCTGGTGGAGTCAGCTGATGTATTTAGTTTGACATGTTGGGCAGGATTTTCTAAGGGGGAAGATGCTGATGCAAGCAACAATTTCACACTATGTCACTGTCTTTCCAGTTCTGCCCCGAATTGTGTAGCTTATCTTCAAGGCCGAGCAAGTTTAATAACAGGTTCACATTTTTAGATGAAAGCAGAGCCTGCTTTGCTGCAAATCGTGGCAACTGAATCTGACAGAATGGGTATGCCAACTGTATGGCGACACCATTACAGTGAACACATCGATGCTGACAACATCGACAGTTCGCTGTAATAGTCCACCCGAAACCCCTGCATGCTGTCTTCTGGTCCTGCACCCCCTCCAGAATCAACTCTGACTCAGAGTTGTAATCCTTTATTTTGTGTGGTGCGGGGGCCTTGAGCCCTCCACATGGGAGGTTCATGGGCAAGGCCCCCCCATAGAAAAACAACTGGGGTCTACTGCTGGATTTATGTCAACTGCAACTTGTGGTCAACATACTATATATCCATTGCTGTGATGTCAGTTGATAACCTAGTTGTCGAACAGGCATCGTAGATCCTTAGGATGACCTTCCTGGAGGTTGGGCAATGAAACACACTATGTGGCCAGATTCTGCCAGCACATCCTGGAAGGGCTTTGAAAAACCCCATCATGTGCTAGACTAGGTCCACAGAGGAGAAACATTTGCAAAAGGGAAGATGCTGACCCAAACTGTGGTTTTGCTGGGTATCAGCACTCTTCTGATTGTGCTTAACACACAAGAGCTTTTTCAAAGCCACTCACATTTTATGGTATTTTCCATGACATGTGTCAGTCTGCATCTAAATGTGATAGATGGGATACTTTTTGACTCATGAGGAGCCTGTTTTGCTGCAATTACAGCAATTTCACCCAATAGATAGATCGTCTCAGAGATGGTCTAACTATTAGGAACATAATCATTTGTATCTGGAATCCTCCAGCAGATCATTCTAGTGCTTAAAATGTTCTGCCCACATTGTTTATAGTAGCACTGAGGAAATAGCAGCAACAAGCAAGTCATACTTACCATACATGACAGCAGTCCAAAACTACTTACAGTGTTCACCCACAAATGCTTTAACTCATTACAGTGCATTTGCACTTCTTCCCACTCTCCTAGCCAGGCCTTCTTATTGCACCTATTAGAAGTTCTGACCCCACAGACCTTGCACTACACCTGCACCTTACCTACCTAAAACGACTATTCCCCATTTTATAGTCTTCCATTCAATATATTAATTTGCTGTACGTATGATTATCTAATTTAATTCTACCCACATTTGTAATGTATCTGTTTTGCACACACTATATTTTGCTGAATTTGCCATTTTGCATATTCTACTTCTATTTATGTCTGTCTGTCTATCTATCTATCTATCTTATTAATTTATTTTTAACTGTCATACTTACACTGCACATTTAATTGTATTATCCCATTTTTCCCATTCCCTCCATCCACAAGGGTGAAAACCAGAAATTAGCTTTGACCAAATGTGCCTTTAAAGGAAAAAAAAAATCAAACAAAAAAAATACATCATTTTGTTAAAGGAGACTGACTGTCATATGAAGTACCACACCATAGTGTGTGGTTGCCCCCAGTTAGCAGGTTAAGAATTTTCCCTGCTGATGTCAAAGCTGAGGATACAGGAGATTCCCAGGCCTAATTAATACTGGAGCTAATAACAGCGCCATTTCTGACCTCCAGTCCTGCTACTTCAGATAGACTATATATGTCTCACCCATGCTGTATTTAGTCCCATCGTGGTAGCAGGACCGGTGGCTACAAACGGAGCTGTTAATATGCCCAGTATCAACTGTTGCTGATTGAATGCCCAACAGCTGATTCCCAGCTAGGATGTCAACCACTGGGGTTTCTAGTTTGTACCCAATTGGAACTAGGTATGAAATGTTGGTTGGGAGGACGGTGGATGCCAAGATCAACCAACTAAAATAGATTATTTGACACAGTGGGTGAGGAAACATTTTATTATACTGCTAAACTGCTAATCAGGGTCAGGCCCACACTAAGATGTGAGGCTTTACATAATGGGTGTTCTCCCTTAAAAAGGTTTGCAACAGTGACTGTCAGTACAGGAAATGTGCCAAATAAATGTATATTTATAATATTATGAAGTAGACAGCATGTTCCAAAATGCAATAACAGCAAATTCAAAAGTAGCTGTGCTATGCCTAAACATTACTTTTTGCACAACACATGTTAAATGCCTTGTGTTCCTAAACTGATGTGCCATTGCTGCATGTAGTCAGCTGCTGGGTTAAGTACTGTGTTAATGTATGCAGTGCTTTAAAGATGATTTCTAGTCATTTTATTTCACATTGGGAAGCAAGTAATAGTCAATCCAGTTTTAACAACCAGTCTCAATCCAGGTGGCATAGGAACAGATTCAAATAAAAATCATTTCCCAGTTGTAGGTAGCATCTAATTTTCACAATATGGAATAACTTAGCAGTCTGTAGGGAACGTTGTCTTAAATCTGTAGGCATTGCATGTGAGTTTTAATGTATTTTCTGTCATTACGGTTATAGCACATTAGATACATCTAAAAATTACCAACTTACATGATGTTGGTTACATTGCAGACTGTACAGTGTATAAGGTCGGCAAGTTAAATATGCAACAGATTAGAACTAGAATGTGACATACTCTTTTACAGTGACTCAATCTGTTAATCTGTGATCCATCCATTGCTTACATTAAAAAGCAAGTCAGTTGAGGGACACAGCAAAATACAGTAGGGGTTCCAGTAAGCACTAATGCTATGTTTTGGACAGCCTGCAAAAGAAATTGCAGCAGGGGAGAACTTTTCTGTGCCCCTTCCTCCAGATACATAAACTGGCTAGGTTAGTTAGGTAATGGTGGCCTGCCACAGATAGGGATAGATAGGCTGGTATGTCCACCCTTGATACAGGAGGCTTCTGACCAGAGATGGAGAGGAAGAGGAAGGGGCATATAAGCAGCAGTGCAGTCTTGGCACTGTCTCTTTGCTTCCTCTTCTCTGGTTGGAATTCCCTCCCATCCACCCACCTTTATAAAAGCAGGGATATGGGTGGATATTATTAGGGTTGGGAACCCTACCATCCCACTTGAAGGGACTGTGTAATGGGTCAGGGAGAAATCTTTCTGTTTTTTCCAGCAATGATTTTTGTTCTTTTGGCCCCCTTTGGCAGTAGTGCTAAAAATTAGAGTTAGGCATATCACAGTCATATTAGTGTGGTGGTAGTGTAGTCTTGCAGCATGTGTACAAGGAAATAATGGGGGCACTTGCTTCCATTATGGCTGGGTTCCTCCCTACACTGGTAAGAGGAGAGGCCCCAACAACTGTGAGTCCAAACAAGACTGAAGTGGGGATAGCTTCTTTGGTCTTGTCCCCCATGTGTAGTGCAATCCAATGGGGAGAGGCACACACCACACAACTCAGGAGCCATTTCAGCATCTCAGAGGCTTTTGTCCCTCTGGAGGCATAACCACTGTGAATGTTGGGTTTGCTGAAATGGTCCATTTGGAGTAGGGAACAGATCACTGTATGATGTTGAAGATCCAAAGACTTGCTGAGACTTCTGAGCTGTGCACATCACACTACTAGATTACTTTGGCATTCATTTTAATAAACACATGACTGTTGCCATTTTCTTCAAAGCATTGTGCATGGTCTTTTGTTCAGGTAGAAGGAGTATGGGGCCCATCAAAACTATCTCTGTCTGTCTGTCTATCTACAGTATCTATCTATCTATCTATCTATCTATCTATCTATCTATCTATCTATCTCTATCTATCCATTTATTTTTGTTGGCATAACGTTTTTTTGCTCCCTTGACTGCCAACTCTGGCTAACTTCATCTCCATCCAGCAACATCCCAGCCCTTTCAGATTCTTACCCCATACCACTGACATGCCAATGGTGATCCACACAGAGTGGGATTCAAGAGTATTACCAGCCATCATACAGATGGTCCAGGAGACATGGAATTTTTTGTTTGTTTGTTTTTGCCTCAACCCTAATCCTGCCGACCTCTCCATAGGTTGTCTAATGCCCTGTCAGGCCTTGTATACATGCAACAAAGCCTGTGTGGAGGAGGCAATCACTGTGACTCACCTCAGGCTGCACTGTAGTAGTAGAACCTAGCACTGTCCCTCCCTGACTGAGTGTGATGTCATGGACTAGAACCCACACAAACCCTCCTGGCTGCCTGATCCAGCTCCCCAAGTGTGTTCCAGAACCTGAGTCACTAATTCAAGAGCAAGGTATGCTACTTGCAGGTGTAACCCCCCCCTACAAATGGGGGTCCCTGTAAATGTCTGCCTGGGCTCACCTTAGCCAGGCCACTCTGTTTCCTTCTGCTCTTCCCGGTCTTCTTCCGTTCCACCCAGCAACTTGTTCTGCCTCCCCTGGTCTTTTTCTGCCCCTGGTGCCCTGTCATGTAGCCCAAATCAGTAATCCAGCCCTGTAAGACCTAAAACCTCAGACCGCGATCTCCCAATGTGTTGTCTGCCCTCAGGGCAGCAGGGATCGTGTAGGTGCGAGCGGCGCCTTTCGCCTTCAACCGCTCAAACTAGAGGTCATTTTGGGGAGCATTCTGTTGGTCCTGGGATCCCCATCAGCTAAATGGGACCCGGTGATCATGGACAGGCCGCTGAGAGGCCAGTCCCCTAGAAATTAAAGGGAGTTGTGCAAGTGTGTGCGATCTGGGCTCATTTGCATATTCATGAGCTGAGCCCCTATCATTTAAATATTTATGTGTCACTGTCTGCCCTCAGGGCAGCTGTTCTCAGCTGCAGCTAAAGAAAGAAAAATAAAATGTTTTAAATATTGTAAGTTGGGGAGGGTATTTCAGAAGGGGAAAAGTGTTAAAATAAATAAATACTTCTTCCTGCCTGTACCAGACCATTTTGGGACTCAGAGAAGTGTCAGCCTGTCACCTGTTACAAATCAGGGCTCACTAAATATTGGCAGCAGTGACAGGAAAATGAACTGAACAATTCCTTTCATCTGTGCAGTGACAGCAAGTACTCAACTGGGGTAAAGAACTGTGGGGCATTAGGGCAAATAATTATTTTATCTGGGCTGCACCAGAACTTTTATTACTGTATCTAATCTGCTTAAGGTATAGTGGGTTAAGCAGCCATTGCAAGCAGCCACAGCCAATTGGAAAGGCAGGAAAACAAAGCCAGGACTTGTGGAATTTTCACTAAAGCTAATGGGTAAATGCCACGTGCTCATGCGGACTTACTGGGATCTAGTTCTAGGCACCAAAACACCAGACCAACAGTGCATCGAGTAAGGTTCATGTATTATACATTTCTGTGATTGACATATCCTTTACCCAAAAATCGGAGGCCCATCACCCTATCTCTACAGCCAATCAGGAGCCTTGGGAAAGCCCTATAAGAGACAGTCTGTGCCAGCATTTTGCCAGATTGAGACAGATCTGAGGAGATTCCAGCCTGCAGGGAGCCCCCCACAGGGGTGGGGGTTCAGGCCCGTGCCATGCTTCTGGGCCTGGGCAATCCATCCAAGCCTCTCCATCCTGGAGGGGCTGTTGTTGTTGTTTTATTTAAGTTTAAGTTAAAGTAATTTAGTTAAGTTTGCAACTGCTAGCCTGGAGGTTGCCAGATTGTCCTCCAGGTGCTAGCCCTTCCTCCCACATTGGGAAAAGATGTGGACAAAGACCAGATGTCACTAAGCAGCAGTGAAAGTGCTGACCAGAACCTCACTTGTGAGAGGACTGAAGATGCCAGGATGCCTTCTATAGCAGATGACCACCCATGGAAGACCTGCATGAGTAATCTTGAGCCCCCCGGTGCAAGGAAAAATATCTTGAAAGTTAATTTATGGGCCTGTCAGTCCTTGTAGTTGTTCTGTGCCAAGAATAGAAAATAAGTAACCTTGGGGTCGACATACCTCCTATCTTCTGGAGAGAGAGAGAAAGACGGTAAAAGTAATTAGTCTGGGCTGTTTTGTGATGCACGATACTGTTTTGTCTAGAAGTTATCCTGTTGCACCTTGCCTGCTGCCCAGCTGGCCCAACGCAGGTGTATTGGAGACTGTATTGTGTAGATTGCAGCTGTTGATGGGGGTACCCAAGAGAGCCCAGGACAGTTTGCAACCCTGTCAATCATATACATATGCTGATATCTATCTGTACCCTCTATTGGTCAAGACTGCCCTGTTGGAGCTGCAAGCCATAGTTGCATTGCCACTTCAAAGGATATGTAGCCCTAGAGTTTTTTAAAACACAAAAAACAAATGTGGTTCCCAAAGCTGACCCCTTGAGTTATACCTCTAGTTACATTAACAAAAGCACTGTTCCTTCCCCCAGACACATACCCTGGTGCCTCTCAGATTCATATTTAAAGAGTTTATTTTCTGGGGCCATGCATAGCAAAATTTCAACATTTAATCAAAAGCAAATTGTTATAAACAAGATCAACTCCTTTGTTTGGTCAATAAATTGCAGTACAAGAAAGTTACCACTATCCAGGGTAAAAGAAATTGGGCTGCCAAATGGAGTTTGTGTGGACAAGCCAGATTAGAAAACAAATATTGATCATGTAATAACCTTGGAATTCACATTTAGCAAGTCATTTGAAGAAAAAGTGGTGATGGTGCATTCCAACTGGGCTAGTAGGAGGGAGAAAGTTAAAACTCAGTATACCAAGGTGCTTCATTTTCCCCAAATGCTGTACAGTACTTGAAAGTATGTGCCTGAGCTCTGCAAGACATATACATGCAGGCATGCATCCACACATGGATGCAGACCAGAAATGGGACATGATAAAGGAAGGGTTGGAAGAGGCTATGGAGTCATGTGCTAGGAAGAAAAGTAAGAAGAGTAGGGCAAAGAAACCAAGCTGGCTGACACAGGAGGTCATGGAAGGGGTGAGGGCCAAGAGGGCAGCATTTTGAAAATACAGGAAATCTGAGAGGGAGGAGGATAAGGATATGTATACAGGGAAATCCAGGGAGGTTATCAGAATGGTCAGGGCAGCCAAGGAGCTAAGGCTGGTGCAGGGCATCAAAACTGCAGAAAAGGACTTTTTCTGTTACATTGGAGAGAGAGAAGAAGGAGCAAGGACCAGCTGGTGAGGATTAAGGACCGGGGATTGGAGAAAAGGGAGGAGAAGGCAGAGGCACTGAATGAGAATTTCTGCTCTGTATTCACTCAGGGAAGGGGAGAAAGATACCTTAGATGATGGGGGGGGTGGATAAGGGGGGAGAGGAGAAAATGGATGTAGAGATCACTGAGGACAGAGTACTGGAAGTGCTAAGGGCATAAAGGGTGGACAAAGTACCTGAACCAGATGGCATTCATCCTAGAGTACTAATGGAGTTAGCAGTGGTCCTGGCAAGGCCACTGGCCTACCTGTTCAATACATTGCTGCACATGGGATGTGTACCACAGAATTGGAAGATAGTCCATGTGGTACCCATCCATAAAAGTGGACCAGTGGATGAACCAGGGAACTATAGGCCAATGAGCTTCACATCAATCTTGGGGAAGATCATGGAAACCATCCTTAAGGAGCAACTGGAGAGCTTCCTGGAAGAAAATGGTCTCCAGGATAGTGAGTAGCACGGGTTTGTCACAGGAAGATCATGCCAGGCCAACATTGTAGAGTACTATGGCTGGGTGAAGTGGGAACTGGACAAGGGCCATGCAGTGGATGTCCTATATTTGAACTTCAGCAAGGCATTTGATTTGGTACCATACGGGAGTTTGGGGAGAAAGCTGGAATATCTGGGGGCAGGACCAGAATTGGTGAAATAGATTAGGAACTAGCTGAGGGGAAGTCAGCAGAGAGTGGTAGTGGAGGGGGAACTCTTGTCACCAAGAGCAGAGAAGAGCATGGGTACCACAGGGATCTGTACTGGGACCAGTGCTGTTTGGGATATTTATTGCTGATATCTCACACAGGATCTGGAGCAAGATCGGTCTGTTCACAGACAATACCAAAATGAGAGCAGGGGTAAATGACATTGAGGGATGGAAGGGGCTGCAGGAGGACCTGACTAAGCTGCATAAGTGGTCAGAAACCTGGCAGTTAGGGTTCAATGCCAGGAAGTGCAAGGTTCTGCACTTTGGAGCAAAGAACCAGGGGAGGGACTATCACTTGAATTGAATACAGTTGGGAAGCACTCCAGAGAAAAGGGACCTAGGGATAATCATAACAGGAAGCATGAACAACTCTGCTCAGTGCAGAAAGGTGGCATCACAAGCCAACAAAATGCTGAGGTGTATAGCTAGGGGGATCTCTTCCAGAAGGAGGGAGGTCATACTGCTCCTGTACCGATCGTTGGTCAGGCCCCACCTGGAGTACTGTGTGCAGTTCTGGCACCCGTTCCAGAAGAAGGACATCAGGTTATTGGAGGGGAGGCAACGCAGGGCCACAAAGATGATCCAGGGATTGGGGGACAAGCCCTATGAGGACTGACTGGGAGAGTTAAATATGTATTCATTGGAGGAGAGGAGGGATAGGAGGATATGATATAGACCTTTAAGTACCTGAAGGGGATAAACAAGACCAACATGGAGTGGATGTTCCAGCTGAGAAGGGGAAAGGACACGAGAGAGCATGGACTAAGATTGGAGGGGAGAAGATTTAGGAGGGAGGTAAGTAGAAATGTTTTCACAGAAAGGGTGGTGGGCAAGTAGAACACCTTACTAGAAGAGCTGGTGTCCTATAAGATGGTGGGCAGTTTCAAGAGGGGTTGGGAGAGGGGAAGGGATACTGTGATGGGGGCAGGAGGGGCAGCTGCAAAATGAGGGGCTAGCGGCATACTTGAGCAGACTTGATGGACCATGTGGCCTGTTTCTTATGGCAATTTCATATGTATGTATGTATGTATGTTCGTATATGTGTTGTATGTGTTTGCTTTACTGTATAATTGTGATTGTTTGGATTTTGTTGACACTGGCCCTGTGCTAGCCCAATGCCAATCAAAAAACTCCCCCATTATATCTCCAGCCTCCTTACTGGTACCCAGGGAATCAATTCACTTAGGAGATATTCTTACATCTTTTTTGATATAGCCAGAATTACAACACATCATGGCACTTCATCCATAAACCACTCACTCCCCACTTTATGGAACAATCTCCAAAAGATCCTGAAGCTATCAAACATTGTTAGAATGACAACCTTCAAAACCCTACTCAGGCAGTCACTGAAAGACACCTCTAACTGCTATGCTTGAGCCCCCACCATCCCATTTGAACCAGGTGCCAACTCTATCTTTTAGCACTCATGGTATGTGCCTCATTAGCCATTATACCCCAAACTGTACTGATGTTGGGCTGTGCCATTCTTCTCCCCATCCCACCTCTACTACCAACTGTTGTTAGCTATTACTCCTCAAATTATACTGAGGTAGGGCTCAGCCATTCTTACCTGATTTTTCCAATTCTAGATTTCCTTTTGTAGTGGTGCCTCCAGCACATTTGTATTGCACAATTAAAATGTATTAAAATGACATAGCTGCTCTGCACTAAAGTTCTGAAGTATAAAGACTGTGCCCAACATGTATTTATTGTATAATGTGTGTTTTATTGTACGATGTAGGCCTTATTTGTACCTGTCCAGGTCCACTTTGTAAATTAGATTACTCAGTGGTGTTTCATCTGGTAAAATAAGGATTGATTGATTGATTGTGCCATTGTGTTTTTAGTTTTGCAGTGTCATATTTTGTTACCAGGCCTTGCTGAAAAAGGGGACTTGTGGCCAAGTCTAGTTTATTAGTTTATCAAATAAACCAGTTCAGTTCTGTTCAAAACTTTATTGTTTAATCACTGGATCTTAACAATCTGTTACATTAATACACAACAAGACATAGCTTTTTCAAGTTTGCATCTTTATTGAATAAAAGCATCAATAAGAAGTTAAGACATTGGGCTCAATTTTCAAAGCTCCCCGAGTGATGCAAGGTACTTGCGTCAAGAAGTGACGCAAGGCGCACCTTGCATCAGAAGATAAGGCAACCCGATTCTCAAACATAAGCTGTCGAGGACAGGTGCCCGTGCCCTGGACTGGCTCTGCATCAGCCCAGTGCCAAACATGAGGGTGCAACATGGCACACAGCACGCTGCGCTGGACATTGGCTGCCATATGCCTTAATGTGGGCTACTACAAAAACATCAATGCCACAGCACAGATCCAGAGTCAGACCACCCCTGAGCTGGTCTAACGCTGTGTGCACCACACAGGGTCCCATCTTTGAACCTCCTAGGGAATGGTGACAGCTGTGGCACTACCCCACAGCCATACAGGAGCACAGAGCACTGTGCCCATTGTGATCCTTGTGATCTGTCAATGCATGGGAATCCTCATGGCAATGTGTAGGGCACCACATATTCATCCACAGAGGTCATACTGGGAGGGTCACAGGGACCCAGGGTCTAACACCTGCAGGGCTGACCACCAGGATTAAGGGCTATAGCATGCTGCTGGGCATAGCCAACAGGCTGGATGCATTGCTGGCAGCATGGTGTGCTACAGAGTGGTTGTGTCATCTGTCATATCAGGGGCTCTTGCAAGGCAAGCAGGGCATCCTGCCCATCTTGCTGTGGGGGGAGCCTGAGACATCTGCTGACATGCCAGCCAGGGTGCCAGCACTGGCAGACTGCATCAGTGCCAGTGATGGGGCTGGTATACTGTTGCAGACATCGGACCTACACTATGGGCAACCCTTCTCTTGGTACTGCCACTGCCAAAAAATAGTCCCATAGCTTGTGGCATTCCCTTTCCTTGTGCTATTCCTTTGATGCACAGAAGTCTTTGTCATAAGTGGTGGGAGTTTGGTACAGGCACCCCCAGCTATTTGAGAATCAGGTGCAAGGTCCCTGGTGCACAAATGATCAGCACAAGCTGCTGTTTTCCACAACTTATGCCAGTCTAGTGGGGCTTTGAAAATCAAGCCCATTTTCTATTACTGTTATTACATACGTGTATTCCTTTTTATTCTTGGAAGACTAAACTGATTATACAATAAATACCTTATTTGATTTAGCTTCATGCCTCAATTCTGCAACTCCTCGCTACACCTCCTTTGTCACCTGAGGTTTTGTCATCCACTCTGTTCTTTTTATTGTGATTAACTGCAGGCATTTCACAACCATTTGAATTATTATACAACCCTCACTATAAAAGAGATAAATAAAAAAATCACTCTTGGAGTACAGTATACATATGTTCCCTAATAATGTGATTAACCATATGTCTACATCCTTTGTATATACTTTATACATGAAAAGCATAACAGCTTTTTGAGTATTATCCTCAATTATGCCTAGCTACAGTTGCAGTCCATGAACATTTCAACCATATTATTAGGCTTAATAGCTCTATTTTTCTATTAGTTTTGTTTTATTTGTACTTCTCCTTGGCCTAAGATCTATTATGATTTCTAGGTATGGTAGGTCTATGATTTGTTAATATAGTAGACACGTTTTTGTTTCATTTATATGTTTGAAATGTTCTTAGATCAGACAGCATAGCTTTGTCATTTAACTTTGTCTTTAAAATCCTATCATAGTCCTTACAAATTAATATGTATGATCATCCCATAAATTATAGAAATATTATTTGATTGAGATTTTGTTTTACTTCTTCTAAACAGGGAATTACACATCCTTAGTTAGCAATTAGTTTCATTTCATTATAACAAAATGAAGGAAACATGTTTTTCCAGTCTAAATTACTGACGCTATTGTTTGTAAGTTAATTTATTTATTTTTTGCTTTAAACTTTTGATTGAAGTAATACATAAACAATACAAACAACATATCAGCACAGCTTCATTTCATACTGTGCATGCCTAAGTGCTAATACAACAAAAGACTTATATTTAAAAATAAATACATGTAAACATAAGGCATATTACTGTCCTAATAAATTCAGTATCTAGGAAACCTTGTTCAACTTAGCATTGCAGTGCTGTAGTCCATCAAGGCAAGGAGAGGGCACAGGAGTTAGTATGGTTCAGGTATGGGGCCCAAGTCTTGTAATATTTAGACATTTTGTTTAGAGTGTGGTGAGACATTCATGCTAAGGAGGCTAGTTGGTCCACTGCTAGTTGCCATTTATTTATTTAGATTTTGGTAACCGGGTAAGCCCACTGAGACCAGAGGTCGATTTTTCAGGGGCGACTCAGAATTAGTTACAGTAGATTACATACATTGGTATCAATATACAGTATTTACAGCTGATACATACAAGGAATTGGTATCAAGCACTTAACACCGAGACAGCAGGCTCACAAGGCTCACAAAGTGTAAATGAGGTGCACAGTACATTTAACAATTTTGCATAAGAGTTTCATGGGAGAAATAGAAATGGCAAAATTAGTGACAGCATGACAACAGGCCCAGGCAGGGGGTTAGCGATTACAACCACAGAGACTGAGTTCCAGAAGGTACACTTTGAGGCCGGACTTAAACCCTTGGAGATTAGGCTTGTCAACCAGACTTGCTGGGAGGGCGTTCCATAAGTACAGAGCAGCATACTGAAAGGAGCGCTTACCTTTGTTGGTGCAAACATGAGGGATGTCTAGAGGATGACTTGCCGAGGATCGCATGGTACAGCACTGTGCTTTTGGAGTGAGCAGCCTACTCAGATGGGGAGGAGGTCCGAAGGAGGTGAATTTAAAGGCCAAGCAAATAGAGGAATAGGCCAACTTGTGCCATAAGGTGGGCCAGTTTAGGTCTGTGAGGACCTCGCAGTGATGCCTCCTGGGGGAGGAGTTAGTTGCAAAGTGTGCCACCCTATGGTAGAGCATGGAAAGTTTGCTAAGCTCCTTCTCCCAGAGGAACTGTAGCAGGGAGGCCCCATATAGGATGGAAGGGAGAAGGGTGCAATTGGCTATGGTGCATCGTACCTCACCAGAAAGGGAGTTACCCAGCCAGTAGAGGAGTCCAAGCCTCTGGTGGATGGATCTAGTTAAGGAGTCAATGTGGGGTTTGTAGGACAGCTCCTGGTTAAGGAGGATCCCAAGGTACTTGATCCTGTCTATGACCTCAACTCTCTTCCCTTGGGCTGTGTTTAGCTGGAGTAGTTTACATCTGTCAGTGCCCAGGCATCTGGTCCCAAACAGAACGGCCTTGGTTTTTTCTTTGTTCAGCACAAGAGAATTGGAGGTGAACCAGGCCTCAAGAGCAGAGAGCCTAGCCTGCAGTTTGGCAGAGATGACACTGGGTAGCGGATCACTGCAGTAGATAACAGTGTCATTCACATAAAGGATGAAGTTGCTCAGCCCACAGACCCCCTCAATGTCATTGAGAAAAAAGGTGAATAGCAGGGGACCCAGGACTGAGCCCTGGGGTACCCCAGAGACCACAGGTCTGGTGCTAGATTGTGTTCCTCTCCAACGGACTTTTTGGGTTCTATTGATCAGATAGCTCTCGAACCAGGAGAGTGAGTGCACATCCAGTCCTAGTCAATGGAGTTTGGAAAGGATAAGTTTGTGGCTGACCAAGTCAAAGGCCTTGGATAGGTCAATGAATAGAGCCCCAGTCGGGGAGCCCTGGTCCATGGCCTTAAGGATGTCAGATGTGAGCCGGATAAGGGCAGTGTCGGTGCCATGACCTTTCCTGAAGCCATGTTGTACGTCGGCTAGGAGTAGGTGCTGCTCGAGATATTCCTGCAGTTGATTGTATACCAGTCTCTCCTGCACTTTCCTGAGAGGACAGAGTAAGGAGATAGGCATAAAGTTCCCCACTTTGTCCCTAGGTCTTCTTTTAAGGACAGGGACAATAGTCAATATCTTCCATTTACTTGGGACTGTTCCTTCGAGGAGGGACCTGTTGATGAGCAAGGTGACAGGATAGGTGATTGCAGGGGCAGCAGCCCTCAGCAGCCAAGGTTCAAGCAGGTGATGTTCCAGAGAGGAGTTAGGGTTAATTTTGAGTAAAAGGGGAAGTACATCTGTCAGTTTGACCAGTTTCAGGTGGAACTGAGGCCAAGGAAGCACCCAGTCCACATTGCTGTTGTAGGGAATCCCAGAGAGGACAGAGGGAGAGAGTCCACCTGGATTGGAGAAGGAAGCACAGAAGGCCTCTGCTACTGCAGAGGGGTTGTTGGTCAAGGTATTCCCAACCAGGAGTGCACCTTCTTGTGCATTAGTGGCACCCTTAAGAAGAGTGTTAATGTGACCACAGAATTTCCTAGGGTCACCTAGGTGACTAGTTTGGAGATCTCGCAGGTACTTGGACTTAGCATGTTTGGAAGTTTTTTGCATTGGTTCCTCAGCTCCCTGTACTTCTCCCAGTCAGAACTACTGCCTGAGGATTTGTAGAGTCCCCAGGCCCTGTCATGGAGTAGCATACTTCGCTTAAGGCCTGGGCTGAGCCATTTGTGGCACTTGCTCTGTACCCTTAGCTTCTTATGTGGGGCATGCAGATTGGCCATAGACAGAAATGAATTGGTGAAGTAGTCAAGTGCCTCATCCAGTGTGGGGAGGAAGATTGTAGGATCCTAGTCCATGGCTCGCAAGTCTGAGCAGATGTTTGCTGGTACGAGCCTGCTAAAGTTCCTGGTTTCTATTACCCTAGCAGCAAGTTTAGGGGGCTTATTAGATCAGGTACAGAAAATTGGTGAGTGATCACTCAGACATTCTGCAATGATCCCAGCTGTCAGTATCCAGTCTGGGCAGGAGACTAGTGCCCAGTTGAGTAGGGAATGATTGCCAGACTTAGGGTTATGCCTAGTAGGCAGATCAATGACTTGAGTTAGGGAGGAGTCCAGCATAGGATTCTTGTTGATGGAAGCCACCAAGGCAAGCCAGTTCAGATTGAAATTCCCAAGGAGAACCGTCTCCCCCAGGGGGTGCTCTACCAGGGCATGGGTTAGAGATTCAAGGGAGGAGGCAGCTGATTGGAGTGGGAGGTAGGCACACCCTATGTACAAGGGTTTGGTGTCTCTGAGGAGCACTTTAACGAATGGGATCTCACTTACCGAGCCACAAAGGAGAAGGTGATCAAGCTGTGAAGCATATAAGATTGTGCTGATGTAGATGAGAACCCCACCACCTTTTTTCCCCAACTCTATCCTTTCTAAAAACATGATAGCCAACTAAGTCCACTTCATGAGGGAGGATCTGTGGCTTGAGCCAGGTTTCAGTCACAGCTAGTACATCGGGTTTGTACAGTGCTGTCCATGCCTCAAGGTCTTGGACTTCGTGCCTTAGACTGCAGATGTTCATGTGCACCAGTTTGAGACCCCTGGTATTGGCCCAGAGAGGGCTGGTAGGGTCACTGAGAGTGAGATTAGGGGAGTGGGGACCAGGGTTTAATTCAATGACCCCCATAGTGCCAGCTTAAGACTGGCAATGTAGCCAATAATTTTGGAGGAGATGTAGAGGAGCTTACATTGGTCGTGCATGCTAAGGTAGAAAAATAAGTTATAACAGCTACCCTTTCGAGTTAATCCATACACGAATAGATGCAGTGTGTTTGACCCCTTCTCCCGAGGTTTATGGGGTCGGGGGGTGACCAAGGTTCCAGCCCAGTTCTGGGGAGAGACAGCCCCAGAGGTAGAGTTGGTCAATCCCCAGTAACAGAGCTATTTATGCAGGAGCTGCTATGAGTATCAGGCTCCACATATTTGCCGATCAGGGAGAGGACACCTGACTCAGGGAAGGACCGGGTCAGTTTGGTAGCCCTCAGTAGGGGTTCAGTTCTAAGGAGAGTAGGGTAGGCCAAGTCCCCTCCTACTTGAAGGCTTAGAGGAAGGGGTGGTTACAGTGGGTCCTGTCTTAAATTGTAGGAAAGTGTCCCACTCCACTCAGGTGGCGATAGGAAAGCTAGGACAGGAAACTTCAACAGGTATGGTACAGCAGATAACTTGTAATAGCTCAATTATAACAATAGGAGTAGTAGGGTTGTGGGGTAATTTAACACAGTATCAGAATAATGCTAATAGGCAGTTACTAAAACCCATAAGTTGGAAGAGTCAGCTGTAGGGCAGGAGAATAGAAGCAGCCAAGACTGTCCAAGTAGTGCTAAAGGCTATAGTGGTTTAGATTTGAGCTATAAAGTGGAATCTTTCAAAACAGTGAGCACCAGCATAACAATAAAGATTAAGACCGGTTCAAAAATATGGTGAGAGGATATCAGCAGTACCTCTACCACCAGAGGGATAAATAGATCTGGTGATAGCAAGTTAGATTACACTGTAGCAAGTATTCCAGGCTATGATCAAGGTGCTGGAAAGGCAACAGGTTATAAAGACCCTTGAAGTTAGCCTGGTCAATTGTACAACAGGTGGAGTATTTAGCACATCAGGCTTTAAGAGATGAGGAGATATAATGGGTTAAAAGTTATGACAGGCTGATCATGTCAGGTTCAGGGGCTGTCGTAGGCAGGATTGGACTGTTTGAGTTAGTGGGAGGGGTTTAGGACCACTGAACGGGAGGAGGGAAAGGGGCAGGTGGGCAGAAAATTTCAACAGTCAAGATGCAGAGGCCCAAGAAAAGACCCTCCTGCTGGTAAGAGGCTCCAGTGATCACGATCGGTTTCAGTAGCCGTGGCGTAGACTCATTCCATGTGTGTAGGCTTCGGGGGAGGTCCGCCAGAGCTAGCGCCTCTACCCCGAGGAGAACAACTTGAATTTGGTCTGTGGAAGGGGGTAAACCCTCGGCAGTGGGCCACTGTCTCAACAATCTTGAAGCTTCTAGCCCCAATTCATGGTAGATAAGCTTTTGAGCCTCTGGTGTCAGAGTTTTAGTCTCTTGGCTAATAGGGTGACAGCAGTTGCCCAACATACACCAGAATCAGATCTGGAGATGTCAGGGGTGTATATGCCCTGGAGAATCAGAAGCACATCCAATTTAATATGCACAGGCAGTATTTCTTTGCAGAGGTACTATATCTGGTTCTAAAATGGGTTGATCAGTGGGCAATACCACAGCAGGTGAGATAGAAAACCCTCATGTTGATCACAACACTAGCATCTATTATGAGGCATAATACCTTTGGTATAAAGAAACTGAGGTGTTCTGTACCGCAAATACAAAATTTTCAGCTGTATCAATTGAGCTGTAAAGTCTCTGCAGGACACATGGGCCCTATACCCACAGAGGCTCCAGGTATGTACAGAAATGAGTATGCCCAGTTCCTCTGCCCATTTCTGCCTACAGTGGTCAGCAAGGTACACACTAACTTTTGAATGGTCTATCCACTTTTGTAGAGGGATTTTATTTAGGAAAGCCAAGTATACCTTAAGCTAGGGAATCAGAACAGAGTGCAGTTGGAAGTATCGCCAAAAGTCCTTTTGAGGGAGGCCATACTGGGCCTTGAGGCCCCCATAAGTTTTCATATCGGGCTGTCCAAGCGTGCAACGATGGTATAATTGCCAGATCCCTGTACCATCCCAGTAGGACCAGTGTATATCCATGTGTCCTATAGTGAACATAGAGTTTTTCCATACCGGCATGTGAGTGATAGGAATGAGATTAAAAACCCAAGGTGGATGTCAGTTTCTTCCAATATCTAAGGGAAGTGGCAAATGTGGGAAGGTGTTTAGTTAGAGTAGATTAGGATTGTGTGAGTAAATGGCAATTAGTGGTGAATGAGCAGACAGAAGTGGCCTTCAATATCCAAACAAAGAGGAGGCTGGATTTTATGTGGAGAGAATCACTGAAACACTTTATATCAGAGAAATGCCATATAACATTAGCTAATCTCACTTCTGTTCCAACTGTTGTGGCAGATATTCCCTTGGGTAGGCCTAAGATGACTTCTTAAATGTTTTAATTGTTGTGTCTAAGGGTTTAACATTTCTAGCAGCCTACATTTCAGTTCTGTGAAGTCCCTGCCTTTCTACTTTTTTATTCAAAGCTTGCATTATTGTCAATAAAGTATTACTCCCACATTGCAAAAAAAAATCAACAAATGCCAGGTAATATCTGTGTGAATTATAAGGTTTATTTCTAATGCTTTGTTCACTGATTAACAATTTCTAATTTAAACCAATTATATTTCCATTTTGGCTTTCTTTTATATCTGAACATACTATTATGATTTGTGCAGTGTCAGTGGCTCAGTAGGTAGCACACTTGCCTCTGAGGTTGAGAGATCAGAGGGCTGTGGGTTCAGTTCCCACATCTGGCACTTGGGTTAATATCCCAGTACTGACACTGTAGTGCAGCATGAGAGGGGTGCTGCACTTCTGAGGTGCCATCTTTCAGATGAGACGTTAAACCGAGGTCCCATCTGCCTGGATTGGTGGTAGTTCAGGTGGATGTTAAAGATCCCATGGCACTTATCGAAAAGAGTAGGGGAATTTCCCCGGTGTCCTGGCCAAATTTCCCTCATTCACTAAAAATACCACCAACAGCTTAATCTGGTTCAAGGTCAGTTGGCATTCATCTGTATCCCCCTTCCCCCGGGTCGTGCCTGAAAATAGGCAGGATTTGTCTAGTGCACTTACCCGGTCAACAAAAACTAAAATAAAAAAAAAATGATTTATCGATACTGGCCTCCAGCCTAAGTTCTTGAAGTCATTTTCATAAGACTTAAAGCTGCTGATGTAAACCTGAATGTGTCAGTGCAGTATAACTAAGTCTTCATAATACTTGAAAGCACCTATTCTCGTCTTCATTATTTGTGGCATATGACCTTATGCTTCTTAAAGTTCTTTCTTCATTCTGTCTATATAGAGACTAAACAGGGTAGATGCCAAAATGCAAACTTGCATTATCCCTTTATTTCTTTACAATGAGTTTGTTGCATCTCTATTTACATTATACAGTATCTTCTTTTTATCTGTATTCTGAATACAGTTGTTGGATTACCAGCAGTAAACTACCATGAATCTCACATGCTTTCAGAAGTTCCCAAAGCTTTAATCTACACAAAATCAAATCAAATCATGCATTCATGGAAATAGCAATCATCCGGCTTAGTTCACCAGAAGTTAGGAAAGACAAATTTTAGTCATTTTGGCCCTTGGGAAACAAGAATTGCTGGACAGATAATGCCTATTGTTGGACCAACAGTATCTCTTGCACAAAGATGGCAAAGTACACATGCTTTGCAGGTTACACAAGTTCCTTCATAAGGTGTAATAGCATTCTGAAAAGAACAATCAGAATTTGTACCAAAGGTTACATTGCTATCAAAATAAACAAACAAACACTCCAAACCATGATAAACCTTCACTTGTAGACACTATTAAACTGGGTAATTAGCACACTGGCAGACTCTCTCTCTCTCTTGTACCTATCTATTCTAATATTAAGAATCAAACTCAGAAACATACACAAAAGAAGGTCATGGGAACTGAAATACATAAAACTACTTAACTCAAAACATAACTGGCTCATTTGGGACAAGGGAACGATAGCACATATAATACTTTAATGTCTATATAACTACACAGGACTTATAACAGTGATACTTATTGATCATGTACCCAACTCATTTCCATGTTTTTTTCTTTTTTTAAATATAGTTTATCTTCCCTGTATTATGCATATTCTGTTCATTGTCATTAATCCTCCCTGTATCGTTGTCATAAACCTTTCCCATTCTCATACATTAAAACAAAAATACATCTAAGCATAATAGCAATAATGCTTCTCATAGGCAAATATCTTAGCACTTACCTCAAAGACTGTCCTTCCCTGTTGAAGGCCTGTTTTCTTACTGCTACTTATTCGTCTTTCCAACTAACACATTTCATCTAAACTAATCTGCCATAAATAATATTAAAACAATGTCATTTTTAGTATTAATTTAACTTGTAAATCGAGAAACATTGAAAGGTGTGAGCAGATAATAAACCACCAACAAAGCATCGCAGGAGTGTATGGTTGTTTGTTCTGGATAAAGGAGGTGTATGGGCCTGCAAAACAAAGATGTGGGCCTGTATTTTTTAAGACTCGTGTATGACACAACAACATCTTTGTGAATATTGTTATGCAATAGTAGCTATATCTGTATCGGGATGTGATGCAGCCATCAAAAGATGGTTGCATCACTATCAACTTTGTCTACTCTTGCGTCACTATTGCACTTCATTCACATCATAAAAGCATATACCACATTTACATCAGAAAATAACTTAACATCAGTTTTCTTTAATATTTACTTTTTATTTCACTGATTATGCACTGCAATCTGATACAACCATGACTTGCTTGCCCCCACACATACTCACCATATCGATGCCCTTCTGCTCCCTGCTTCTATTACTTTGGGTATTTCCCCTCCTTGTGGGGTTCAATACTTGGTCCGCATGCTACTGAACACCAGGAAGAAGCCAAGGTCTCCACAGGGAGGAAATATTGGGGGTATTCTGCAGCATATGGGTGGGCAAGCCTTCTGCACTGTCATCCATGCAGCGAGTGATTTTCCCTTTTTTTCTGTCCACCCTTCACCCCTGACAATAAGGAATGGCATCACACAGCACCTCACACCTAATGGGTGCTGATTGACACAGTGTGGTCACTCACTACATCAATGCCAGCACCACTTCCTACCAGAGGAGGTACTAAGAGACCGGAATGTTCATCAGCCTTCTCCAGAATTGGCACTAAATGCCTCTGCATCATGTCCCAGCCCCCATCAGCCCATGGGGGAGTCAAGTTCAAGTCTCGAACCCAAGTATCCAACATGATAGTACAGTGCACCACCAGCAAGCAGCATTGGATCAGGTGATATACACCAGTTTTGAATAATGATGTCATCTTCTTGCATTACAATTATGAAGCAAATGCTAGACCACTAAAAACATGGTCGAAGTCAAGTGGCAGGTATTCTATAAAGGCAGAAAAGAAGGCCCCCAGTTTTAAGAGACTACATTGAATGGAGACATAAAACAGAAACAGAAAGAGAAACAGATAGTTGCATCAGGAGTTAATATGGATGGACAAACCACACAACTTACACACATGAAGAACACCATATACAAAACAATTTTGCATGCAACATCACACACACAAGCACACACATGCATTGTTTTTGTACAGAATTCTTGAGTCTATTATATAGTCAAGTGCTAGACTTGCGTGCCTGAGCTATGTCCTGTTGCTCGGTCTCCCTAGTATTGGCTTTCAGGAGGGCAGCATATAAAGTATGGTGATCATAAACTCAGCAACCTGCTCCTGTAGCTCCATACTCAGCCTGCAAATGTCAAGTGCAACTGTTTCACTTGACACCATTGGAGCTTGGGGAAGGCCAGCCTTCTGCTCCTTCCACTGTAGTTCCACAGGTAGTAGTCTGTGGTACCAATGGTGTATCCTGCATTGTCCATCACCAGCATGACATCCTTGGTGAGAGTGTCCACATGGCAAAATTTTATGCTGGGGGGTTGTATATCACCATGAAGTGCTGGCTTGTGAGTCTGGACAGTAGTGTATGTGGTACAGTCAGTGTGTGTTCTACTATGGTCACAGGGCACACATGCTCCTGTCCCATGGGATAGTGTGTATTCCATGCAGGGCAGTACCATGACCTGTGTGATGACACACATATCCTGGGCATGATCAGTGTTCTACTTGACTCCTCATTACCTGCAGATAGTTCTTCCTTCTAGTTCTGTTCCTGATACAGCTAAAGTGTGCATACCCCTGTATGTGTGTGTGCTCTTGTCTGTTATCATCCTCCTCTTCATTATATAGAGGATAATGGATGGGCAACAGACAATAACCACTGTAATCGCATCAAGCAGTTTCCATGACAACTAGGTAAACCTCGAGGCCACAACTCAAGAGGTTTACAGTTGACATGGAAACCGCAAGAAACGATTTCAGCGCGGTTACTGTCTGTTGCCCATCCATTAGCTTTGATAGTGCATGGGGCTAAATATACTATAAATGTTACTGGACAAACCACACAACTTACACACATGAAGAACACCATATAACTGAGGAACTGATGCAGCAGTTTGGTGGAGGCCCCATCATAGGGCCTAAAACAAGATTACTTTTTTCCATTGCTCCAGTCTCTCTCTATAAAAGTGCTCACCGCAATGGCTGTTGATCTGAGCATGCGCACTACGGATTGCATTGTTACGGTATCAATGTGACAAAGTCAAGAGGAGTTAATAACCTCTTGACATCACATCAGTACCATAACAAAGTGGTAAACTGTTTGAATTCAGACAGTTATAAGGGCTCCTCATGCATTATACACCTCATCTATGTGTGGTACTGGTGAGCCATCCTCATTTGCCAGATCATCATGCAGCTGCTGGTGTTGTACACATATATCACAAGTATGTGCCATGAAAGATTGCATTCCTTTTCCTGCTCACTGAGCTGTTCTCTTGATAATGATACTCTTCTCCATCTTTGATTAGGGTGACATAGTTTACAGCACTGCTCACAAGTCTATCCAAGCCAGACTCGATCCTCTCTTTCATCCCTTCTGTCAGTTTGTTCTGGACTGACCACTCCCAACCCAGCACTGCTCCCTGTACTCCTCTCTCTCACTCTCCTTCCTTGAAGCCAAATGCCTTACTCATTGTGCCTCCTTCATCTCTAAATACTGGATAGGCTCCTTCCCCTCCAACCTTACCTTTCCCCCTCCTCCTACACCCTCTACAATGCTGGCTATCATTCTCTTGCACCCCTTAAGGAAATTCTTCATTCACCAGGTTGCTTTCTCCTACCACTTCCTACCACTTCCCCAAACAATTGAACTCCCTCCCCCTAGCCATCTACTCTGTCTCTTCCTTCTACAGCAATTTCTCTTGATACCTGTCCCTGGTCTGCTGCTTGCAACCCATTAGCCTCCCTTCCTCCTCTCCCTTTCTCCCAATTCTGCACTTGTTTAGCCCTCCTTCAGCATCTGCCCTTGCACCTTATCAATCAATCAATCAATTTTATTTGTATACTAGAAGGTGTGTGAGCAAAAATGCCCGTTCTCACAAACGTCCGTGTAGAAAATACAACAGATGAACAAATACTGTACATAGGCCAGTGGAATAAATGGGACATACAATAAACTACCTACAACATACAATGAAGTAAATACATTATATATACAGGTGTAAATAAGTACTAGAAACTAACAAGTGAAAAATAAAATAAGCATATTACATGGTTAAAATTGTAAAAGAGTTGATCAGAAGGCAGATCAATAAACAGAAATGTTTTCAAGTATTGTGCAGATCAATAAACAGAAATGTTTTCAAGTATTGTATAGGTCAGGCAGTTTTAGCACACTCGGTGGGCAGAGGAAAAGTGCAGGTGACGTGGAGGAGAGAAAGTCACTGGGATTTACCGAGAGGGCCATGGAGGAGGCCTATCAAGGCAGCTGCAGGTGGACGACAGGAGGATGTTCTCCTTTAGGGATGAGTTGAAAGAGTATATGGACCCGCAAGCCTGGATTTCGTTGGGGGGTTGATTGCTGCAAAGCTTTGTTCCTTTGAAGGTAATGGAGTTCTGGGCATGCATGTTCCTGTAGAAAGGGGTGTTAAAAACCAGACTTGAGGTACCTCTAGTCAAATGCCCAGGTGCTGTGAGTGGGAATGGGGGATAACTCTTGGGGGGGGGATATTGAGGTATATCTTATGTAGGATATTGAGGTATATCTTATGTAGGAAGGAGAGCATCTTAAGATGGAACCTCCCTTCTAGATTGGGCCACTCATGGGAGGAATAAAGTGAGCAGTGGTGTGTTTTCCAGGGGAGACCAGTGATGAAATGTGCTATGCTGTTGTATGTGACTCTAAGTTGGAGAAAAGGAGGGATGAGGTAGGGGGAGAGAAGACAATAGATCTGTAGTCCATAAGAGGCAGGAATAGAGAGCTAGCAAGGTGAAGTCTGGATGCAGGGATGAGGAACTTTCTAATCCTGTAGAGCAGACCAAGTCTGACGTGCACCTTCTTTATGAGGTTACTGATGTGGAGATTGTATGAGAGGTGAAGGTCAAGGTGGAGACCTAGGTGTTTGAATTCTGACATCTGTTCAATGAGGTTGCCAGAATTGTTGAGGAGTTTAAAACCAGGGTCTGGGACTTTCCTTGGTTCCAAGAAAATCATGGAGTGGAGGACAAGGCTATTACCAGAGAACCAGGAGTGAAGCTTCTTGAAATCAAACTGCAGATTGTGGAACATCGTGGTAGGGTTTTTGTCGCTGCAGAAAAGGGCCACGTCACTGGTGTAAAGGACAATTTGAGTGGAATGTCATACCGAGGGAAGGTTATTTATGAAGTGTGAGAAAAGAAGGGGGCCCAGGATCAATCCCTGAGGGACACCATATTTAATTGAACATTCTGAGGAAAAGTGTCCTTCGATTATGGTCTTGTGGGAACTCCCAGAGAGGTAACTACCGATCCATTATATGGCATCATCAGAAAGATATAGGCCTTTTAGGGTGTTAAGGAGGAGGGCATGATCCATAAGGTCAAAGGCCTTGGTAAGGTCAACAAAAACAGAACAAGAGTACTGGCCTTTGTCATTAGCTTTAAGGATTTCAATGTTGAACTGGACCAGAGCTGTTTTTGTGCTGTGCCCAAATCTGAACCCATGCTGGGCACTAAAGAATAGGTTGTTGGATTCCAGGTAGTCAATGAGTTGAGTGTGCACAACCTTCTCCATAGTTTTTGAGAGAGGGACAAGGAGGGAAATAGGATGGAAGTTGCCCAATTCATTTCTAGGCCCAGACTTGAAATAAGGGTCTGATAGTGGCAGTTTTCAAGATGGTGGGGAATAAGCCAGAATAGAGGGAGTGGTTCAATAGGTTGGTGATGGGGACTGCCAAGGCATTGATGGAGAGTTTAAGAATTTTCTAATCTATACCCGTCGCCATCTTTACTGGGTTTGGGGTTATTCCCATGGATGAGATTTTTGGTGTGAGCAGGTTTTAGGGCTTTGAAGTAGAAGTTGGGGATAGCCCTGCCTTTGGGGTTGGGGTAGGGGGGTGATGAGGATGGGAGGTGGGCATAGAAGAGAAGGGGGTAGGTTTTTATTTTTCGAGGTTGCTGAAAAAGTTGTTGAAAAAGTTAACCACTTCAGTCGGGTCATTAGGTTGGTTGGTGTCATGGTGCAATGTGATGAGATCTGAATTTTTGGTCTTGCCTAGTAGTGAGGTAAGGGTCCTACAAAGCTGACGTGGGGTTAGAGGATTCACTGAGTTGTTTGTCATGCAGGAAGTTGATTTTGCTTTTCTTACGGCCGATTTGCACTTGTTTTGCAGCGACCTATATAGGGAGAGCTGGGCTGGGCCCCTGTGCTTTTGGTAGCAGGCCCAGGCTTTGTCCCTGAGTCTCATGAGTTTGATGATATTAGGTGAGATCCATTCATTAATTTGAACCCTGGTCCAGATTTTTTTAGAGGGAGCATGCCTGTTGCAGATGCTGCCAAGGATCCTGGAGAACTTATCTAGGATAGAGTCACAGTCGCCTTGCCCCTCTGTGAAGGACAGTCCACTAGATTGAGATTGTGGGTTATCAGCTTGATTTTCTGTTACCTTTCAGCACCTCAGCACACATCTTGAATGTCACCCCCGTAAAGCTGCTATTCCCCTCCTAATCCTCACTGCATAGTTTATGTTCTTATCCTTACATAAATTGCCAATGTATGATGCTTAGCTACAGTATGATGTGTAGTTCCTATTCTACCTATTATATAATTTTCCATTTTTAATTCTTGTAATTTTTTGCAGTTTTTCTTCTTGATTTCTCATTGCCCTCCTTGCCCCTCTCCTCCCAAGACGTATCTGGAAATGAGTTGTTATTAGCTCAGTATGTATTTCCTGGTGAAACGTTTGAAAGAAATGAATAAATATTTATCTGTTTATGACGGTCATACAGTACACATCAGTACACCAGCAGCACTGTGTCTACTGTTTCACTCAACATCGCTTTGTCCAGTGCCCCATTCACAACAGTTAATGACTCACCTGGGCTACCCATAACATTGTTCATCCTGTCAGTCATCACAGCTTGTCTCGAGTATTGTACTCCATCAACATGACACATCACATGTGCTTTATACATATCCCCTCACATCCTTTAACAGTAATGCACTTACTAAAATAAGATGACATACTTAGTCTCCCATTGGCTTATTTTCACTCTTTGGCCAACACTATCTCACTCTCTCTCATCCTCGCTCACTGTCATTTATTCTCCTCTCTCACATTCATATGGCATGTTGGACAAAACGTGTCTTCATCACAAATTTGTGTCATTTCCATTATGTAGGTGTGATGCAAATGTAACAAATATCCTTGTTGTTTGTGTATGTATTTTGTAAACTTGTACCACAGGACATTGTTGGAAATGGGAATGAAACCCTAACAATTTGTATCATGCATAAAAAATAAAATTTTAATCAATCAATCATATATGAAACAAGTGTATACTAGTGCCATGCAATGTTATTCATGATGTAAGTATGACAATATGACAGATAGAATGATAGATAGGGCACTGTGTATTATAAGGCTATAATACCATCGAGTGGTTCTGGTGACATGTGAACCTCGAGGCAGAACTATAGTAGAGAAACACCCAGTCCCCTAACTATTATTTTTTGTAATCAATGGATCCAAGAAAGTTTCACTTTTTTACTTTATTGTAAAAAATACTGTACTCACTAGCAGGTTACTCAATGTTTCAGGGCCGAAAAATGACATTGTAAATGTTGCTGAAATAGACCCACCCCCATAAGGTTCTTTTTTTTAATTTTATTTAGAACATTTGTTTGTTTTGATGTAGAGACTGAGAGAGAGAGACAGAGTAGAAAGAGAGAGCGAGATGTAAGCAGAGGGGCTTACCAGAGAGAGAGAGAGAGAGAGAGAGAGAGAGAGAGAGAGTGAAGAGCAGGCACCAAAACTGCCTACCATGACATTATCTTTTTATTTTAAAATTGGTATGCATTCTTTTTTCTTTTGCAGCAGGGGTTGGACAGGGAGAGAGAGAGAAAGAGAGGTGTGAGGAAGAAAGAGAAACTGGAGGATTTGTGAGTCAGTGGCGAGATGGCTTTTACTGTACACAGAGGTTAGAGTAAAGCCCGCCTGCACCTACTGTAGCTGATGGACTGCAGGTAGCATGAGGAAATGTTCTTTCTCTCAACACCAGCATTCAGAGCTAGGAATGATAGTATTACAAGAGGAACAATAGTATTAAGAGATCTCTTAATACTTTTATTGCATCTCTAACTATGGCATTACATTGAATTTTTTGTGTGGGTTTCAGTAATAGTATTAGCATTATCCATATATATTACAAGTATGTTGCCACATCTTTGTGATGCAGTTGTACACATTTTGATGCAGCTTCATCATTTTTTGAGCACCTTTGAAAATGATGCCCATGGAGTCCATTCAATATGCACTGGATCTCTGCATTTGAAATGTCATTACTACCCTTGTCCCCTCCCATCTTTCTTCTCTTTTATTAGCCATTTGGAACCATTCCAGCTGGTACTGAACTCAGCAATGGGGCCTGTATTGATCACTGTGCTAGGCATGCTATTCCACTCATCCACCATGCTCTCCTTCGAGAAGAACTTCCTAATGTGCTTTTTGAATGTCCCCCACCAGTTGAATGTTCTTGCTGGCTGTGGTTGAATTCTTAGTCTCTTGAAAAAGTTCTAAGTTTTCAACTTTGTTTTAGTCCTAGGCCATCTCGCTGGCACAACAGCAGCACTACCACTTGCAACGCCAATGACCTGGGTTCAGAAAACAAGCCTGGGTGTTGGAGGGCCAGCTGGAGGGGGCGTGAGTGAGTACCCTTCAGACTGCTCTCCTCCTCCAGGGGGGAGGGAGGGAGGGGAATCTCCTGGCACTCGCCTGACCCACAGTGGAAGCCAGGGGTCTGACAGCTGGAGCTAGCATTTACTGTTGGTGGGGCAGACATTAGCATGTGTGCCCCTGACATCATTGCATGTATTGCCTCCCAGGGCAAAACATGGGAAAACTCAGGCAACAGGATACCTCCCACCTTGCGCTGCAGGTCCTGCACCACTGTCCCATGGCACTCCCAGAAACTGAAGTCCAGCATCCGCTGGAAAAATGGGCCCCCTCTTGAAGGCCCCACCCTGGGGGTAAGCCAAGGAGGAACACCAGGTAGGATAAGTCCTGGGGATGGTGAGTGGTGGGGCTGGGCATGGTCTAGGGCCAATGGGGGCCTGTCTGTTGGAAGAATAGGACAAATAAAGTACAGCAAATATACAAAAAAAAATGTATTCCCTACAAAGAAGTGTAGTCTCAGTCATAGTCCCCCTTCTGTCTTGCCTGCAGAGAGTAGATATGAATAATCTCCAGCCTTTGCTTGTGTGTTTTCCCTTGTTGTCCCTGAATCATTTTAGTTGCCCTCCAATGTATGGTTTCAGACTATCCCTGTTCTTTTTATGTTTTGAGCCCAGAACTGAACACAGTACTTAAGGTTTGGCCTTACCAGAGACCTGTGAAGTGGCAAAATTCCCTCCTTCCTGAGGCTAGTAAAGTCCACCCTCATGTACTCCAGTATTCTATTGTTTTTCTACATGCCCTGGTGTATTGGGAGGTAGCCTTCATATTGCCACTGATTATTGTGCCAACTCCCTTTCTTTCTTAGATTTTGTCACATTCACACCATTCATCCAGTATTCTGTTTTTGGATTCCTGCTACCAGTGTGCATGGCCTTGTGCTTCTTGGCATTGAATGTCATTGTAAAGTGACATATAATAGACCATTTTTCCCATCATGCCACATCACCATTTATATTTCTTGCACCCTCATCCCCCCTCCTAATGCTCCATTTGGTGTCATCAGCAAAGAGAAATGCCTTGCACTGTAGCCCTTCACCTATGATGCTGTTGTACAGTACATGTTGAAGGAGGTGTGGCTTAGAACAGACCCCTGCTGTATGCTGATAGTTAATCTGCTGTTTCCCAAAGAACTTAACATTCTGGACCACCCTCTGAATCTTACCCTGTAGCCAGTTACCTATCCAACTGGTTAGGCTGTCCCCTGGCCCCCAATCTCCACTTTCCTTGCCAACCTAAATTGTTCTGACTGGAATGCATTTGTACATGAAGAATGGGGCTGTGTGAACCTAAAGTTTGTGTACTATGCAATCATTATACAAGGCATATGTTGTTTCTTTACACAGTATCACAGTATCTAGAAACTCTTATATGCTTTACTAAAAGATCAGCTTATTATAGGGTATGTCAGCTAGCCTATAATCTTCAAGGCTTCTCTTTTCCCTCTCCCCTACCCCATCTTTTTCTGGTACTGGATAGAGATGGATGAGGTTGCCAAACTCCACCCCACGAAAAATGTTGCAAATTTCATGCATTTCGTGAAAATTTTCTCTGATGCAAAATGTGAAATTTTGGCTGCAAAATGCAGAATTTCACCCGTGAGGTGCAAAATTTTGCCTGAACACGGCGGAATTTTGCCCGCGATAGGCAGAATGTTGTCACTGACGAGCGAAATTCCACCATTTTGGGCCAAATTCTGCACTTTTCCGGTGAAAAAATGCATTTCTTGTAACGATATACTAATGAATTTACCTCCAACATTAATTACTTAAAGTAGGGATAATTCTCCCATCCTCCATTTCTCCCTCCCTCGGTTCCTCTAGAACTCAATTGTTCCAATGTAATATTATTATTGTTATTATTGAAGAAGAAGATCTATTCCCCCATTTCCCCCAAACTTCAAGGAGTCACCCTAGGAATTAGTCACAGAGGGAGAGTGGTTTGGTCTCGTATGGAGAGCAGTTAGGTAATTTTTTATTTTCAATAAACATCTATGTGGCAGGGCAATGTTCAGGGGAGGGTGGGGGCAGCAGAGGATGTGCCACAAGAGCATCTGAAGAGGTAGTGTCTGTAATCAGAGCACTGTTTGTGTGGTTGAGAGGCATACTGTGCTACCAGGAGTTGTAGCAGTAACACAGGGCGCGATCAGCCAGATGCAGGGCAAAGTGATCAGAAAGTGATCATGATCGCGATCAGCCTGACAGCAACATACTTTTTGGATAAATTGACTGTCCTGTATAACAGGTGGAATGTCTAATCAGGAACGTGCCCACTAGTAGCAGCAGTGCTGGTCCTCTCCAAATATTCAATCCACTCTAGTCCCAGCCAAGTCCTTCCAAATGTGATCCCCTTACCCCAGTCTCTCTCATCTGGTTTTGTTGGGTTGAGTGGCAGACTAGTGGTACTATTTACTCCAGATTGGCACCTGGGAGGTGTCCAAAAATGTTTTTTTTTTCTTCACCCAGTCAGGCCCTCCCAGACCCATAATGGCAGGCAGTCAAGTCATGCTGCTACATGCCACTGGGCCAAACGGCTAACCCTATGGTAAAATTCACACGTTCCTCAACTTGAGAAGCATTAGTAATAGGACCAGCTGGTCTTAGGGTTACCACCTGTCCTGATTTTCACAGGACAGTCCTGATTTGGGCAGCTGTGTCCTGCAAAAAACATGAAAAATACTGCATGTCCTGATTTTATAGTAGAGAAAATATTTTCTAACTTTCCACTAAATGATGCAGAAAACTACAATACCTTAACTAGAATACCTTAAAATGACAAGAAACAATAGAAGCAACTAAGAAACTACAACACTTGGCCTTAATTCTGATTATATAGAGAAAACGAATCTGTTGCATCGGTTGAGGTTATATACTGTCCTGCAAAAAATCATGTTTCAGTAAGAAATGTCCCACTTTAGGCTTCTTAAAAGGTGGTAACCCTAGCTGGTCTGATAAATATTGAAGTCCACCTCTTAGTCCCAAACCAGTTCTTCCTTCCAAGTCCCAGATTCCTAACTGACTACTACACCAGTGCTACTGCAGCACACTTGCAGAAGTCCTCCTTGTGTATGTCTTCTTGTAAATTTTAGGGGTGGTTTATAGCACAGAACCCCAGGTAACCCAACATAAACCTCATTCTGGCTACTTGTCTGCATGAAGCGAGTTTGTGGTAACGCACACAGCAGCACTTTTAAAGACAGTCTGCAAGTTGCAATTCTTTGTTAAATTTGGCACGAGTAGAAAGGTAGGGTTCCTGATCTGCACTCAGTGGTGGAGAGGGGCCGTCACTCTCCAGAGGTGCAGGGCTTCGGCAGTGATCCGGTGTCATCAGTGGCTGGCAAGAGAGGGTCCTGAGTTATGTACAAAGCCAGATTCTCATTCCCACAACTCATGGCAGGAATCCAGTTTCAGTAACAGTGCATAGCTGTACTTTTAAAGACAGTCAGCAAGTTGTGGTTCTTTGTTACATTTGGTGCAAGTAGAAATGCAGGGTCCCCACCTGGCTACCTGGTGGGGGTCATTCTCCAGAGGTGCCGGGCTTCAGCAGAGGTCTGATGGCATCGGTGGTGGATGAAAGGGGGCCTCGAATTAAGAATAAAGCCAGACCCTCATCCCTGAAGCTTGTGACAGGTAACAGAGATGTGTCAAAGTTGAATTTCATGTACAATGTTCTCACAAAATCAGCAATTTCCCCTTCCAAAAAATTCCATGGAACGTTCGAATTCCATGAAAGTTTTTGCTTGGCAAAATTGTTGATTTGCAGGAACTTCCCCAGTGAAATTAAACTTCTGCACATCTCTAGTACTGGGTTAATATACCAACGGAAATAATGTTGCAAGCAAAACAGCAAAGAAAAAACAGCATGCAGCAAAACAGCTACAGAGTAAAATACAGCAGGGAAATTTTGCGAAGATAGCGGTAGCACTACCTCTATAGCTTTGGCCAGGAAGCAGTAGTGCAGTGGATAAAAGGTCTGCTGGGTCCTAATCTGCCAAGCAGCTGCAGTGGCTTAGATGGCAGAGCCACATACAATGGAGGGCAATGGAGCGTCTGTGGACAGGGGTTTGATTCCTGGTCCTAGAATGCTTGTGTTTTTTGTTTTTTGGGTGTTACATTTTGTTTCCCCCTCCTTCCGACTTACCCTCTGTAATCCCCCACAAGTTTCTCCCCATCCCCGAGTTGCCTCCCCACCAGAGGTAGTTATATGGGGGGGGTTGGGAGGCAGAGCCCCCCACAGTCAATTTGTTTTCTCCATTGTCGCGGTGGTAGCTTGCTTTTTTTTTTTTTTACAAGCACTACTTTGGTTTTATCTGTTATTGCTGTGTGGAATTGGTCATGCTGTTTTTGTATTTGTGATTTTGACCCCTTGCCCCTTTTCCCATCTCTCCCCTCATTCCCCTCTCCCTGGCCTGTCCCCCTCATCTCCCCCCTCAGCCCTCCCTCACCTCCTCCTTGTCATTTTGCCCATGATCTGTTCATTCTTCCAAGTTTCTTATCCCCCCTACATAATAAGACACTGCACTCTTTTCTGCAGTGCATGTCCCTAACCCTTCACCCCTCTCAGCCCTGGAGGATGCAAGCACAAAGCAGCCTTCCATCTCCTCATCATTCTGCTACTTCTCTCAGGTGATGTAGAAATGAACCTCAGCCCCTCCACTCCTCTCCATCAGTCCACATTTCAAAGGGTCCCCGTTTCTACCATTTAAATGCCAAAAACCTTCTTCCAAAATTAGAGCTCCTTAAAGTTTGGATGGCACAACACTTCCCTGATATCCTATGTGTATCTGAAACCTTGCCCTCTGCTAAGGCCCCAGACTCTTCCCTAGCCATCCCAAACTTCTCACTCCTCCACCAGATCCATGGTAAGTGTGTGGGGGGGGTAGTCCTCTATGTTTGACAGTCTCTGTCCTGCTCCATCACCCTGCACAAATCCTGCCCTTTCACCCACAAACTCATTGTCGCTCTTATGTCTCTCCCAGGTTTGCTTTCCATTTCATGCTGGTGTGTTCTATGCCTCTCATTTGCTCACCCCTGATTCACTGGTCATATGCATATCCTCTGTAGCCTCCCTGACATCCTCTAGCAAGCTCATCATATTAGATGACTCTAACCTGAACCAGTTCGCCATCTCCTTCCAAGGCCTCCATCCTAAAAATAGAGTCACTCAACCTCTCACCTGATCTTGGAACCCACTTGCTACAACCCCCATTCCTCTAACCATTCTGTCATTGACTGGGTACTTTCCTCCCACCTACATGCATAACTGAGGCTGGTATCCTATCAGACACCCTAAGTGACCACTGTATCACTTATTGTGTTAGGAAGCTACACTTCCCCAAATCCACTCCTAAATATATGAAATTCCGCTCGTAGCACTCAATCGATGTTGCCGCGCTTCTCTATAATCTTGCCCAGATAAACTGGTCCCTTGTCTACTCTGCCCCGGACATGGACTCTGCTCTTATTCACTTTATATCTGCCCTCACCCAGGTCTAGAACATACAGAGTGAGGGGACATTACCCTCCCGGGATTACATTGAACCATATAGCCCTGTGCATATCCCCTGACCAGGCCTGGTCGTGCTATAAATTTACAAAATCAGCCTAGGATCAGCAGTGATATACATCTCTCTCAGAAATGCCTGTACCAAGACAATCAGACTTGCAATGTCTGAATACTTTAAATGGCTCTTAAACAGAAACTCCTTATCCCAAGCCTCTTTCTGAAGAGTGGTCCATTCCCTTATCGACTCTCCAACCCAGTCGTCTTCCCCCTCCGTTCTGAAGCAAAAAGTTGCTTTTCAGTTGGCTAAGTGTTGCATCCCAATGTAAGTTGCCAGTGCATTGCCAACTTTAGTAAACCATTCAAAATCAATGAATTGGCTTAGTCTTTAATTGAGGACTGTACTTTACTGCTAAACTGGCATGAATAAAAGTGTTGTTTATTATGTTACACTTGGCAAATGGCTGAGTGAATATCTTATATAACATCATCAGGGAACAGATCATAATATTGTATTAATTCTGCACCATTAAAAGGTGAGTGAGACAGTTCCAATACAGTAGGCACCATTTCAAATGAATAGATGAGAGAGGTGTTTTTTTTAGGACTGCATAGACATTCTATGCAGTTCTTCTGTGATTACACAAAGCAAGAACAGCTAGAAATGTGTGACAGGAAACCTAGACTGTCTCCTTCCATAGTTAGAACTGAAGCACATAATGCCACCTTCATTTAACACAGTGGTATTCCTTTATGTCTCTCCCCTCCACTCTGCCACTGGACTATATTCTTAGTCATAATTCATTCATTAAAGTTCACTCAGACTCTTCCACTTACTGCGGGGAACAAACATCTCATCTTACTCAGTATTGTCATGAGCGAAAGAGATTTATTTATTTATTTATTCATTTCTTGGAAATACACATTTCAACCTTGAAGCTCTTTTACAAAGGTTCCACATCATTTCAAATCAAGAAGAACAGTACAATACATGAAAATGGAACGATGAATGCAGAAAAAGTGCTTAAATTATTGCACGCACATTTGGAATACATAATTGCCATATACAAAGTGAGGCAGTTAGTTGACTGGTGCCCACGTTTCATTACACAGTGGCCATTCTAATATTAAAAATCAATCCAAAAGCTGGTGCCCATTGACTATAATGGAGCCCCTGTGCTCTCCCTAGCATCTCATCATCATGTTGGTGAGCACGGTGGTGGAGCGAGACAGCCCAAAAAAAAAAAACAGGAAGTCCTTGGGACCCGGATTAGTGATTTTTATGAGTAACATAACTTTTTTACAGATTAATTCTTTGAGTGCAGCTTCAAATCGTACTACTGCTGTGGTGGTAAGGCACCTATACATCAGGTGCAGGGGCATTGTAAGGTATATTGGTGGATTTCTTTAATTATCTAGTGTTTATGTTATATACTCAATTTTATTGTATTTCTTTTCTTTTGTTTAAAAAAACAGTAACACTTTTAATGGATAAAAGCCTTTCCCCCCTTCCTTTCCCATTCTCTGACATGTGTCACAGTTGTGACAGTACTCAGCCACATCTTTATAGACACCAGGTCAATAGAGGTTTTGTATCAACCTCTGCTTGGTCCATAAAGGTCAAACAAGTAAAAGAGCAGGACTGATACTTTTAGTGGTATGCCTCCCATACAGTGACACATCTACAGCAACATACGTGGATTCCGACAAGATCGACATGTCGCTGTAGCAGTTCGCATGGAACCTAGCAACACTTTCCCCCATCCTGCACCCCCTCCATGAACCAACTCTGACTCGTAGTTGGAATCCATTAGAATAGGGGGTGCTGTGGCAGAGCCCCCCATGTAGGGAGTTAGGGGGGGCAAAGCCTCCAATGAAAAAACAGTGTTAGATGTGCATGGCTCCCTGCTGACTGCAAATCGTGCTTGACATGGAGTCTGTTGCTGTGATGCCAGTCGACAACGTAGTTGTCGAGCCAGTGTCGTAGACCCTTTTCATTAAGTAGGATTTAGTTGGTGATTAATTAAATGTCTTTTTATGTACACTTCAATAAGTATAACTTACTTACGTTACAGTACTGCTCAACCCTTCTATAGAATTATTAGTTATCTAATTGTTCACTTCACTGCTAGTGGTAAAATCAATGCCGCTGCTTTATTGAATGTATATTAGTTAGTATTCATATTATGCACTTAATTTTATTAGTTGTATTTTTTCTTTTCTTTAAAAACTCAATAAACTTTTTAATAAGAAAAAACATTTGTCTACTTGCTTTCCCACTCAGTGACATGTGTCACAAGTGTGACAGTACTCAGCCACATGTTTATAGACACCAGGTCAATAGAACTTTTGTATCAACCTTTGTTTGGTCCATTTCACCCCCAATGTCCCACAAGTGGAATGTTGTGTGCAGTGCTGAGTAGCTGTTGCCTGAACTCCTTGGGTATTACCAGCTGTTTGCACACCTGCCAGACTTTGACTCCTTGGGCTGCAACTTGGGGTGGGATCTGGAGAAAATTTGGTCCCAAGGCAACCATACTTATGTTTTTAAAGCATAAGGATTATTGTATTAGCAAAATTATATTTTAGAAGGTGGATCCTGTCCACATATGCATCTGCATGGTAAATGGCTAGGGGCAACTAACATCATTTTAGTTATGAGTAATGCAGATGTTTATAATTTCGACCTTGCAATATGGAGACATGCTCAATTATTTTACATCTATTTTATTCTTTGGCATCCAGTCAAGGCCCACTAGGCACAGGTGCCTGTTTCCATGGGTGACCTGGGAGCACTGTGGTGGTTGAGTGACTTGTGCAGGGTTGCACAGTATGCAGGAGAAAGCTGCAGGGTTCAGGCCAAGGTCTGCTGTGTGACTCAGGCTCATTCACAGCTCACTGCTCTAGCCTCTGGGCTGTACTAGAATTTGCATCATTAGAATCAGAGTTTGTGCATAAAATGCATAAAATATATATTTAACAGAAATGGTATGTAAGAGCTAGGCCACCCTCCTGCATCTAGGGGTACTGGATGGCATCTTACTCAGGGAGAGTGCCCATCTTGCACCATGACAACCATTACTGCACACAAAAAACAGTCAGCTTTGCATCACAGGTCAGGGGCAATGGGGATCAGTGGCGCCATAACATCACACCCTGGGGCACCATAAGAAGAGATCACACACACAACTAGTTTGTTCATACCATAGCTGGGACTAAGCATAGTGTTCAGTTCAGTTTATTTGTTCGACTTAATAAGTCATTACAAATTATGAATAAGTTATACAGTTAAAACACAGTATAATGAATGTTATATATAATGACCACTGGAACAACATAAATACCTATCAAAAAATCTGTTAATAAGGAAAGCAATTCATTGATCATTCCTGTCATCCTTGATAAAATTGATTAAAAATGTAGTCTCTTGCTGAGCTTTTTGGAATACAAATTGCTATGATTATATTTCTTCTGGCCACCTAATATAGCTGGTAGCCAGATACTCATGCATCTGTTTCAGTCTAACCAATAAGGCAGTTATCCTGAACCAAGGAAATTACACCAAAAGACGCCCTAATGTTCAAATATAGAGATTTTGTCAACACATTTGTTCCAGAATAATACAGTTAGCTTTCTATTACTTTTCCAGTGCATACCATGTTCTAAGCGCACTTAGTGCAATACCTTGGCTCCCTTAATTTGGGAGTTCAGAGTATGCCAAAAAGTGTTAACTCTTGTAGTCCATTAAAATCCTCTAGAGCTGCAGGCCATTTAGACAAACCTATCAGCATCTCTTGGGCAGGCTTCCCAGAGAGACTCCTAATTAGGGCTCTTGTGGTCCTAAACCACCACTATTAGGAAATTAGGATTCTGAGTAGCCCATGGCACAATTAACCTCTAATTACATTATTTTGCTCTGGAATCTCCAGAATTAGCAAATCATAATCTGCAGCCTGTAATGTCCTATAAGAACTCTCTCCTTTGTCCTGAACAAAATTATGGCTTACCTAGATATATTCAAACTACTTTCAAGGAGAGACCTTGCAACACATCAGGGCCAGGACTGACCAACTGCTAGTGGTCACTAAGCATAGTGGTATTTTTTTATTTAGTTGCAAGAGGATACACAGTTCTCAGAAACATCGAAACATACAATTTGATGGCAGATAAGGACTGATTAGCCCACCCAGTCTGCCCATTTCCCTACTTAATGGATAAGCTGCAGATCCTAGCTAACCGACAGCCTACTTCTTCCTACCCCCACCCCATAGAATTCCCTTATGACTGTCCCATACATTCTTGAATTTCACCACTGTTTTGGACACCACAACCTCTTCAGAAAGGCTGTTCCATGCATCCACAACCCTCTCCATGAAAAAATACGTCCTCACATTACCTCTGAGCCATCTCCCCCTAGCTTCAAATTGTGCCCCCTTGTTCTTGCACACTTCTTTTTCTGAAAGATGCTACCCTTCCTCTGTTCATTACCTTTTTTCCAGGTGTTTTGCTCATCTTTCTTGCCCCATCTAACATCTTTTTGCAGTCCTATTGGCTCTGTCCAGAGATGGTTTTATCATGTTGCAGGTAGGCAGGTTGCTAAGGCTGTTCTCCTATTATACATTATAACATTGTAAGGGAAGAGAAAGGGTGCCATTCATTATACATGCCACTGAATGGGTGACTGAGAGGAATCACCCATGAGATAAAGTTATCAGGGATAAATTACAATAGTGTGTTATTTGCCATGTCACAGGTTAGATGGGTGACTGATGGATCCCAATAAAGAACATGCCCAAGGTTGAAGTAGTATGTTATCCATCATGACAGACAATTCACAAGTGACTGAGACAGTGATACAATTAGACAACATTGTCATGGTATATCATTGGGTGTTCTTGATCATGTAGTAGGAAGAGCAGCTGGCAAAGAGAGTTCTCCCATTAAAGACATTGTTAGAGATGACTTTTGGTATAGCTGGTCCTGTCAAACATTAGACAAGTAGTTGAGAGAGTTTTCCCATGAGGCTATATTATTACGGATGAATTGTGGCATGGCTGTGTTGATTATGTCACTACTGTTTCATGTTACTAAGGGTTTCTCAAATTATGTGTAGGTTCAAATGGAATTCCTAAAAAAAGCAAGTTGGTCTACAAATGGTGATAGTGATTTACAGACTCATCATTAAATGTGTATAAAACCCTTCTCCAGACAAATAAGTCAGTGGACCAGTAACAAACTGCCGCACAACATTGATGAGGGGGATTTTCTAAGCTTTTGTCCTATTGTAGATGCAATTTCAAACTGTGTGCAAACTTGGACGTATGAGCAAATTACGTGTGTCTAATTATTAATGCTACAACTATACATGTTTAATTCTGTCAACTCCTTTTTGTCAAGTTTTCATAGCTCACATATAGTCATGTCTGAACACAAAATGGCAGACAAGTTTGTCCTGGACTAACATTTATATCTCATTGTAACAATCTGCATCCAAAATTGGATAAAACAGGCTGAAATTCCACAAAACATGTCTAGCCTTTGTAAGTAGCTCTTGTAAGACACAGCCCAGTCCAAACATTACAGGGCAACCCTGAAACAGACAAAATTAAGAGATATATGTCAATGTCAGGGGATTTGGAAAATCCTTCAACTTTTCTTTATAATATGATTCAATTTCCCTTCAATATTGCAAAGTCACATTTCATATAGTGTTAAATAATCACAATGTTAAGATTGGCTTGCAAAGAAGAAGCTGTAGAGGAGGCAGTGAATTCAACTTATTTAGCATGTTAGTCTCTTAGAAACATATGAAATATTATGGTCCTTCCCCTTGACATCTTAGTATATGCACCCATCATGTGGTTTGCTGTAGCTGTAATGTGCTTGTGTAGACAATAGTGTTTTGTTTTTCATTATGTTGCTGGCATTGAGGAGAGGAAAACAAAAACTATAACAGAATCCTCTGGAAGCCCATGGCTCAAATCTTAACTTCATGTTACATTCCACAAGGTCTAAGCTAAAACTTAGAGATGTCTGCTGATTTACATAAAAGAACCTTCCCCTCTGTATTGACATTGGGAATCTGCTATACACTGAACAAAAATGTTAGACTGCAGTCTCAGTGATATAGGTATACAATAACATCAATCAGCAGAATACTTTACCTGACTGAGGGTTTCTTTCATATTTTCATTTTTAGCAAAAGGAATAGATTATAGATTCACCCTGTCACTGAAGGAAAACAAATGTTTACTTGTTCAGTATGGACTAAGAAGTGCTTCATACCCCCTCAGATTGCATGATGACACTCAAGTGTATGACAGCAGTTTTGTTACTTGCATAATGAATTCTGACTCAACCCCTACTTTTAAAACTACAAAGTAGACAGCTTACACTTTGATATTTGCAAATGTTGGCATGTCTGACTTTCCTTGTGAAAAGGGCTCTTGTCTTTGATTCATTAGATGGACTGTAAATTAAGTGAGATTTGGAAGGATTTGTTGAACTGTCAACTCTTCCTTTAATTAAAGGTTTGTCAAATGTTTGCTAGCTTCCCTCTCATTACCACTTCAAGAGGAAGGAGTTAGCTACTTTGACGGATTGTCTTAATATTACAGATAATATTTCAAATCGTATTTCTTGTCAACATATTCATTCAATAAATGTTATACTAATAAAAATTAACATGTTAAGATAAAGCTTTTAAATGTATTTATTTTTTAAAGTTTTTTTATTAAGAGAATATAAACAACCCATTGTCACCACATATATCTCATTTTTATACAAATAGTGAACAATCTCTCAGCAATGCCATAGAATATTCAATGTAATATGCTAAGCAAAAGTTAATTTATCTGTTTATTTTTGTTAACCAGTTATACCTTGAGCAACAACTTTTTAATGTATTCTTTTGGTATCCTTGATGGATATATATGCAAGTAAAAATAGTCACATAACTTGTGCTCAGGTTATGTTGGTTTCTGCCCCCCTCCCGGCCATCGTGGGACTGAAATTGATTTTGCTTTTCCTGATGAAGACCTTTCAGTTATGATCATAATTCCCACTACTTTAAAAAGGTAAGGACAAAATATCCATCTTGTTGTCCCAAAACTGCAGTATTTGATAGGTGTAGGGAAACAATTTGACTTCATCGGAATTTGCAATTTCATTAGCTTGATGTGTCATAAATGGACATCATTTTTAACTTTCACTTAAAATCATTTTAAGTCACCAACATGACTTGTGTGTGGCCACACTCTAGGGAATGCATATCGTTAAGTGATCTGTTACTATCCATCTTGTTGCCCCAAAATCCAGTATTTGATAGGTGTAGGGAAACAATTTGATGTCATAGGAATTTGCCATTTCTTTGGCTTGATGTAGCATAAATAGAGATGCAGCAAATTTAAAATTCATTGGTGAAGTTGCGGTGAAGTGGTTGATTTCACCGTGTAGAGTAATCCTCAGATTTCTCCAGTTTTAGCCTGATTTTGACAAGTCGAAATTTCATCTTGGAAGGCGAAATTTAACCTGCGGAAAAGCTAAATTTTGCCATGGAATGTGAAATTTCACCTCTAAAACCCAAAGTTTGCCTTGGAAAGTGAAATTTCACCTTGCAAGGTGAGATTTTGCCATTTGCAGGTGAAATTTTGTCTTTCCACATGCCAAATTTCTCAGTGAAATTTCGCATTTTACTATGCAAAATGGGCGGAATTCTCGGATTATTCCACATAGTGAATTTGTGTCACTTTGCCCACCTCTAATCATAAGTGGGCAACATTTTTAACTTTCCCTTAAAAACACTTTGAGTCACCAACTTTGGTCACATATAACCACACTCTGGGGAACTCCTATCCTCTAGTGATCTACTACAAAAATAGCTAGTCAATGTTTTATGCATTAAAGTGTTCTTGAAATAAAAATAAAATAGTAAAAACAAATGCTTTCTTGCTGTTTGAGCTATTTTATTTAAAGTGCGTCACATAACGTGCACTGAATAGTACAATGATGATAGTGAATATTTAAATACATATCATTTTTCAATTTTCACTGAAGTCTGCATCACTCTGCACTCTTTTTATGTTTGCTTGCATGCATGTGCAAGAAACATCTTGTGGTAGTGGTACATTTCAGAGGTGTGTCAGTGTTGTGGCCAATGCATGGGATGATTTAGTGGGTGCGTCCCTCAGCCACCAATCAGTGAGCATGCTGGCTATGGAAGCAAACTTCAAAGAGAGCCAAAGGGTTGAAATAAATCTGCCACTGTGATCAGGTGCAGTTTCGACATTGCAGCAGCAAATGAGAAGACTCTGGCCATGTGCATTACAGTGCACAGTAATGCACATGGTAAGAGTTATGAGCAGTTGCTCGGTGTGCCGTTCCTTTTGAAACATTTCAATAAATAAATAAAACAGCTATAGTGTGCTTTTCCACAATGATGGCTCCTGCCACTGACCACACACTCCTGCAAAGCCAACATCGGGGGTGCTCAATCTCCATGTTGCCATGTATTCCTCCCCCCATCACAGCCACATTTTGGCACACTGGGAGCCCACCCCAGCATGTCCAGACATTTTTCTTATTCTCCTGACACTGGGATGCCCACTCCTGGTGTCAGATGCCCCAACCCCCAAGCTCAATTTCTTTGCCAACTGGGTGCAAAATCCCCATTGACATCATGTCCCCCCCCCAGTTTGCCAATGGGATTGCCCAATCCCCATCATCATTATGCCCTCCAAACTCATTTGGCACACTGGAAGCCCACCCCTGTGTGCCCAAACATTTATTTTTTAAGCTATAAATAAAGAAAATGGTCCCCTGGAGTTTTTCATTGTTAAACTGTAAAAAAGAAAACTGTCCATTGTCATCTCCCCAGTCCCTTCCCCCACCCCAACCCTCCTCTGAGCACCCACCTCCCACACTTCCCTCACCCATATGTACACTGTGAAGGTTGGGAACAGTGATCTTCTGTGGACCAAGATGTGTTCGCACTCTTCAAAGCCAAACTACAAACTGAGGAATCGGGTAAGTGCTGTACAATTGGAGTCAATGGGGGGGTCAACTTAGGGTGATATCTCAGCCATTTTTAGAAATTTTTGCCCCAAATTTTCAACATGGGGTTCTTGGGACCCACCTTGTGAACATGTCATTGTTGTTTCATTTCTCAATCCCGAAAGGAGATTTCATGGTCACTGCAATGAATGACCTTTTGGAACTGATTAACAAAATGACAGTACCACTGTTCATGAGAAGGGATCCCAAAAAGCCCATGTTGAAAATCTGGTGAAAAAATTCTCAAAATGATTACGTTACAGGCATGCATTGTGTATTTTCTATGCATGCACATAACTTTACCAATTTGTAATATTTTTACTCCAGATACATTGCCATTTTTTAACACCTCCTTATGAACAGTACAGCTGTCATTTTTCACATTCTGCCTGAAAATATTTTTCACATCTGTGGCACAGAATGGCATTGTTGCTGTGTTAAATCAATTTTTGGGATGGATTAACAAAATCACAGTGCCATTCTTCATGCAAGGAGGTCCCAAAAAGCCCAAATTAAAAATCTGGTCAAAAAAGTCCAAAAAAATTACCAAATTACGGGCGTGCATTGCACAGTTTCTATGCACACTCATAACTTTGCACATTTTTCATATTTTCACTCCAGATTTTCAACATTGCCATTTTTTCACCCCTCCTCATGAACAGTACAGCTGTCAATTTTCACATCCTGCCCAAAATGTGTTTCTGCACCTGTGGCACCGAATGGCATAGTTGCTGTGCAAAATCACCTTTCAGGATTGAGTAATGAAATGAGAGTGCCACTGTTCATAAGGTGGGGTTCCAAAAAGCCAATTTTGAACATCTGGAGTGAAAAAAAAATTGCCCTGGGACATTAAGGTTTCCAACTGTAATGCCCACCCTGTAGAGACAGACAGGCATCGAGGGTGCGACCTGGGTTAATCAGCCCTAATGCTCACACCATTCTACCCCCACCCTACAGCCACTGACAGGCATCAAGGTGTGCCTTGGGGTGTTTGGCCCTAAATTTTACCCCATTCACCTATACTGTACCCATCTCAGCTTATTTCCTTATTAAATGGGTTGAGCATAAGGGCCGAAGACCCCAAAGCACACTGCAACAGCTGTCAGAGTCTACAGGGTGGGGTTAGGTGGAATGGCATAAGCATTATGGCTGATGACCCAAAGGCACACCCCTAATGCCTTTCAGTATCTGCAGGGTGGGGATTGGCATTAGTTCAATACTTCACTGCCATTCCTATCATGCATCTCTCTAGCTCCTGCACTACCAATGCCAATGCCAGCAAGCAAACATTTGGCATTGACAAATATTTGTTTTATTTTAAGGCAAATTCAATACATAAAATGTGAACTAGCCAGGTCTGCCGTAGCTCAATAAATGAATGATTTCCCCAGAGTTTGGCCAACTGCTAGTCAAGTTGGTGCAGTTAACTCAAATGGCTTCTAAATGGCAGACAGTGTTTGTGTTACCCCACAGCAGAATTTTGAGAGTCTGTTTAGTCCTCAGGGGGGCAAATAAAAGAGAAACATTTTATAAAAATACATTTGTGCTCTCTCTCTCTCTCTCTCCCTCTCTGCCCTTGTGGTTTTTAACTTTCAGTTTCATTTGTTGAGAAAATGGTAAGTCTAAAATGTTAAGACTTCAGAATTAAGCCCTACAAAAATTTAATGTTTTGAAGTTGTCCAACCTGTTTTATCTTCTATGCCATTAAATTCAAATAATGAAGTGTCACTTAATATTAATCAGTAATAGTACAGCCACAGTTAGGAAACATGATAAACATTTTTTTAGCAGTGGTCGACAATAATTCAGAAAGCTAAGGATCCCATTAAACAAATGATAGACAAGAAAAACTGTTTGTGCTCTGGCAAGACCTGATAATATTTCCTGACTGGTAAAGTCACAGTCTTGGGAATTTGATTCCATCTGACTCCTGAGAACATTGGGGGTGCAAATTAAAAATGTGGGCTCACTGGTGTGAGACAGTGACACCAGTGAAACTGCCATCTCAGCTGTGCTGATCAAACATCTCGCCTTCTTCCTACATAAACATGATATGCATTAAAACAATTGTCAGCTCCTTCTACTAAGCCAGGAGTCAACACAATCTTTGTAAGGTGTGCCCCCCAGTCTTCCTTTCCCAGCCCCAAAATAAAATAAATTGACACTGCCCCCTTCCTTTTACCTTGGTGGACAAGAGTACTGAACACCAAGTTATCTCAGATGGGTCCAACAATGTACTACCCTAGTAGACAAAAAAATCATTAGCTGCTGGTAATGTGCCAGGAGACAACACCGTGATTCCTACCAATCTTTCCTCCTATGCATGTCCCTCAAGGCCAGAATATACCAGTATTTAGATGTAGGGCAATCTGCTGACCCACGATTTGTGATGTGGGACATTAGTTAAGCCACAGTCTAGATCGGTCACCTGCTCTTAAATTTGTGGTTTGCATGGGCCAGTGCCATTCATACACAGAGAGTACTTCCCAAATCTGCCCATTTCTCTTACCTGGGTGTGAGAGCACTATGAATGAAACTGGCATGTGCAGACTGTAGGTAAGGGAGGATGACTGATCTAATCTTGTGATTGACTGATAATGATTGCATAAATTTGGATTGTTGATCAGAAAAGGGGGCCTTATCTAAATACTGGTATGTTTAAGCTTTTGGATACTGCGTCATGGAGAGGAGGGGGGCTGGCAGGAATGATGATGTCAGTTACTGGCACCATGTCTGAAAACAGAGATTATTTTACTATAGTTTGCTTAGGAGAGGGGAACTAGTAGAGCTGGCCTGGTGTTCACTGCTATTGCGACACACATCAAAATTGCGCATTGTGGAAAATGAATGATGCCAATGTTAACTAAATATATTTTGATGCCTGGGGGTGGGTGGTAGGGAAATGGGACCATTCTCAAAAGAGGGTATCTAGTTCTGGCATAATGCAAGAAGTCAGATTTTTTTAAAATGTACTGTATGTCTGGGAAGATGATAAGGTACACTAGTAAGGATGGAAAATCAGTGGGGCTGGAGGCAGGTGACAAGGAGTCAAACTTTGCCCACATGTGTGGGGCTGGGGGGTCTGTTATTAATGTCTTTGTTTTGTCCTTGCCTACTGCAAACTTATTCATATTGTTGCAAACTTAGCCTGAATTAAAAGTTGCAAGATTGAACTTAAAGAGGTTTGCACAATTTTAGGTACTGTATTAGCATTGCTTCTTTTAAAATTGAGTGGTTGAGGCATGGGCATTTAAAATGAAGATCACTAGAGACATACCATGCATCCCATTTAGTACCAAAAATAAAGAATGATGACCTCACCCAAGAGACTGATATTTTTCTATAGCACCTTAGTTTTCTGCACCACCATAGAGCTATCTATTGCTGTTGGATTCAGCACACTTTTTTTTTAAAGTCTTTTTTTTTTTTAAAGCAGCAATTTTCCCAGGGGAAAAAGACCAATATAAATTCTATTTTGATGTAAGTTAGTATCCAAATCACAGATGTGACAGAAGAATTGATGCAGCTGATCTCTCAATAGAGATGTTCTGAAGTTTTAATTGGCCGGTGAAGCTCCAGCAAAGTAACCAAATTAACCTCCACAGATCATTTTGTGAAGTTTTTCTATTTAATGGGATATTTTCCATTGGTAACTTCACCTTGCAATGTCTCCTGTAATTTTCCCTTGGAGTACACAAAGGTGAAGCTGGGTCAAAATGACTTCTACCAACTACTCCTGTTGGGTTTTTTAGGCAAAACATGGTCACATTTTGACCAATTTGTCTGACATCTGCTATGATTGTAGTCAAAGAGGAAGTGCATATGTGGTGCATTTTTTATGATTATCAGCATAAAGTGCGGATTCAACACCATGGTCTAGTCGGGAGGTAATTTTGGGGTGTTGTACACCCCATTAATTTTTCCAGGAGTATTATATGTTACTATTGTAGTATACATTGAAATCCTTGTTTGGATGTACAGAGTATCCGTTAACTCCAAAGTCTGGCGGCATTATGGCTTGTTAAAGTTACAGTGTTATCCTAAAGGACATTAGGGTTAGGGTTATTGTGGTCACTTGCAACCTATCCAATAAACATGTTCCCCAGGTCATTTGCTGCTGCTTATCTTGTCACTTCCCTCATCCCCCACCAGCATGGGTGTCACTGATGTGGCAGAGAAAAAATCTGGATACAGTAATGCCACCACTGCCAACTACTCCTTTGTTACTACCAGCCACGGAGCCCAGAGAACACATTGCTGCAGACATAGTTTTTTTAACTACAGCATTATTGCACCTCACAGATTTTGAACAGTTCTTTGCTGCCTCTCCGACACCTCTCCCTTTAGTAGAATGTCTCTTCCTGGTCATTCTTATATGCTAATTGTAACTTTATTTGGGATGAAAAATTACAAAATGTAAAAAAAGCATTTGGTATAAATAAGTACCAGGAGCAGTCAACACCTCCCTCAGGGAATCAGTGATCAGCAACGTAATCTGAAAAAATAAAATGCCACATGGGTTAACATGACATGCACAATGGGGCTAAAAGAGTTAAACACGTTTTTAACTACCAACAGCAGACAACACCTCCCCCTAGAGAATCAGGGATCAGCAATGTGATCTGAAAAAACTACTACTAAAAACATTGTTTTTCCTTTTTTTAAAACAGAACAGGGATTTAAATGAGAGGGGTAACGGGGTAATTTAATATTAAGTATAACAAAATGTGACAAGATACTATAATTTTCAAAAATATTAACTAAAACATAACCAAAAATGCTACAGAAAGACACTTATAAAATACTTAAACACACCAAAGTAAACCACAGAAATAAAAATGACAAACATTTGTCAATGCTAAATGTTGATTGTGTTGGTCCGTTGAGCTCGCTCAGTGCCCCTCTGTCACTCTCTCGTTCTGTTTCTCCCAGTGCTGCAGGCTGCTCTTTTGTACTGAGCTACTGCCTGCATTGGCATATTTTTCTGCCCTCAAAGAAATCTGCAGCAGTCATGACAGAGCTCCGTTGACCTCTTCACTCCACCTCTCTCACTCTCTCGTTCCATTTCTGCTGGCGCTGCAGGCTGGCCTTTTGTACTGGGCTCCTGCCTGCGTTGCTGCCTTGTTCTGCCCACAAAGAAACTGCAGCAGTCACAATAGAGCTCCGTTGAGCTCGCTCACTCTCACTCTCTCACTCGCTCGTTCTGTTTCTCCCGCAACTGCAGGCTTCCCTTTGGTAGTGGACCCCTGCGTGCATTGCTGCCTTTTTCTGCCCACAAAGAAATCCGCAACTGTTCTGACAGAGCTCCATTGAGGTCACTCACTCCCCCGTCTCACTCGCTCATTCTGTTTCTCCTGGTGCTGCAGGCTGCCATTTTGTAGTGGGCTCCTGCCTCTGGTGGCACCTTTTTCTGCCCACAAAGAAATCTGCAACAGTCCCGACAGAGCTCAAGTGACCTTGCTCACTCCCCCCTCTCACTCGCTCATTCCATTTCTTCCAGCACTGCAGGCTGCCCTTTTGTACTGTGCTCCTGCCTGCGTTGCCGCCTTCTTCTGCTCACAAAGAAATCTGCAGCAGTCATGACAGAGCTCCGTTGACCTCTTCACTCTCCCCTCTCACTCACTTGTTCTGTTTCTCCTGCTGCTGCAGGCTTCCATTTTGTACTGGGCCCATCTATGCATTGTTTCCTTTTTCTGCCCACAAAGAAATCCGCAGCACTCCCAACAGAGTTCTGTTGAGCTCACTCACTGCCCCTCACTCATTCGTTCATTCTGTGTCTCCCTCTGCTGCAGGCTGCCCTTTTGTAGTTGGCTCCTGCCTGCATTGGCAGCTTTTTCAAGCCACAAAGAAATCTGCAGCAGTCCCGACACAGCTCCGTTGAGCTTGCTCACTCCCCCTCTCTCACTTGCTCGTTCCGTTTCTGCCTGCGCTGCAGGCTGGCCTTTTGTACTGGGCTCCTGCCTGTGTTGCCACCTTTTCCTGCTCACAAAGAAATCTGCAGCAGTCACGATAGACCTCCATTGAGCTTGCTCACTCCCCCTCTCTCACTCGCTCATTGTGTTTCTCCTGGCGATGCAGGCTGCCCTTTTGTACTGGGCTTCTGCCTGCATTGGCACCTTTTTCTGCCCACAAAGAAATCCACAGCTGTGCTGACAGAGCTCTGTTGAGGTTGCTCACTCCCCCTGTCTCACTCACTCCTTCTGTTTCTCCTGGTGCTGCAGGCTGCCCTTTTTCAGTGGGCTCCTGCCTCTGTTTGCACCTTTTTCTGCCCACACAGAAATCTGCAGCAGTTCCAACAGAGCTCTGTTGAGTTCACTCACTCCTCTCTCACTCGCTCATTCCATTTCTGCCCACACTGCAGGCTGTCCTTTTGTACTGGGCTCCTGCCTGCATTGCTGCCTTTTTCTGCCAACAAAGAGATCTGCAGCAGTCACGATAGAGCTCCGTTGAGCTCACTCACTCCCCCTCTCTCACTTGCTCGTTCTGTTTCTCCCATCGCTGCAGGCTACCCTTTTGTACTGGGCTTCTGCATGCATTGCTGCCTTTTTCTTCCCACAAAGAAATCTGCAGCACTCCGAAAAGAGCTCCATGGAGCTCACTCACTCCTCCTCCCTCACTTGCTCATTCTGTATCTCATGCTGCTAGAGGCTGCCCTTTTGTACTGGGCTCCTGCCTGCATTGTTGCCTTTTTCTGTCCACAAAGAAATATGCAGCACTCCTGACACAGCTCTGTACAGCTTGCTCACTCCCCCTCTCTCTCACTCACTCATTCTGTTTCTGCTGGCGCTGCAGGCTGGCCTTTTGTAATGGGCTCCTGCCTGCGTTGCTGCCTTTTCCTGCCCGCAAAGAAATCTGCAGCTGTCCCGACACAGCTCCGTTGAGTTCGCTCACTCCCCCCCACTCACTCATTTCGTTTCTGTTGGCGCTGCAGGCTGGCCTTTTGTACCGGGCTCCTGCCTGTATTGCCACCCTTTTCTGCCCACAAAGAAATCCGCAGCAATCACAATAGAGCTCCGTTGAGCTCACTCAGTCCCCCTCCCTCACTCGCTCATTCTGTGCCTCCCAGCACTGCAGGCTGCCCTTTTGTACTGGGCTCCTGCCTGCGTTGGTGGCTTTTCCTGCCCACAAAGAAATCTTGCAGCAGTCTGACAGAGCTCAGTTGAGCTCAGTCACTCCCCCCCCTCACTTGCTCAATCCTAATCTGTACCAAAGACTGATTTCCGACAGCGACTGTGGTATTGTTCACCAGAAAGTGCAAAAACACATTTCAGCCAGGATGTGTAAAATGCCAGTGTTGAAAATCTGGCGTGAAAATATTACTACTTTGCAAACTTACAAGGGTGCGTGGAAACTGTACAACGCACGCTCGTAACACAGTCATTTTATGGAGTTTCATCACCAAATTTTCAACATAGGCATTTTAGGACCTCTGCTCATGAACAGTGTCAGTGTGATTTTCTTAATGTGTCCCTAACACTGATTTCCCACAGCGGCTGTGCTATTGTGTGCCAAAAGACAGAAAACACATTTTTGCCAGGATGTGTAAAATGACAGCTGCACTGTTCATAAGGAGGTGTGGAAAAATGACAATGTTGAAAATCTGGAGTGAAAATATTGCAAAGTTGCAAAGGTACGAGCATGTGTGGAAACTGCCCAATGCACGCGCGTAACACACTCATTTTATGGACTTTCATCACCAAATTTTCAACATAGGCATTTTAGGACCTCTGGTAATGAACAGTGTCTCTGTCATTTTCATAATGTGTTCTGAACATGGATTTCTCACAGCGACCGCGCTATTCTGCATCGGAAGTGCGGAAACACATTTTGGCCAGGATGTGAAAATTGACTGCTGTATTGTTCATAAGGAGGTGCAGAAGAATGGTAATGTTGAAAATCTGGAGTGAAAATATTATTAATTCATGAAGTTATGAGCATGCGTGCAAACTGCACAACGCACGCTCGTAACACAGTCATTTTATGGAGTATTGTCACCAAATTTTTAACATAGGCATTTTAGGACCTCTGCTCATGAACAGTGGCACTGTCATTTTCTTAAAATGTCCCAAACACTGATTTCCCACAGCAACCACTCTATTATGTGCCAGAAGAGTGAAAACTTATTTCGGCCAGGATGTGAAAAATGAGAACTGTACTTTTCACAAGGAGGTGTGAAAAAATGCCAGTGTTGAAAATCTGGTGTGAAAATATTGCAAATTTGCAAAGTTCCGAGTGTGCGTAGCAACTGCGCAACACATGCTCATAAAACAGTCATTTTTTAGATTTATTCCACTAAATTTGCAACATAGGCTTTTTGAGAGCTCACCTCATGAACACTGGCACTGTCATTTTGTTAATCGGTTACAAAAGGGGGATTTCATGCAGTGACTGTGAAATCACCTTCTGGGGCCAAATAACCCCAGGACAGTGGCAGAATTCATGAGGAGGGGTCCCAAAAACCCCATGTTGAAAATTTGGTGCCAAAATTCCAAAAACTGCCTGAGACATGCATCAAAGTTGGAAAACCCCTGTTTATTCCATTATACAGCTTACTAGCATTTCCCCATTTTGTGGTCGGCTTTGAAGAGTGCAGTTGTGTTCCGGGTCCACTGAAGATCGTCGCACCCGACTCCGGAGGTGAGTATGGGATGAGGAGGGTGTGGGGGGGCAGGGTGCATAGTGGGTGGCCATGGGTTGTGGGGGGGCAGGGAGACCACGAGGGGCCATTTTCTTTTTCCACAGGTTAAAAAAAAAAAAAACATGGAAGGACTTTTTTTTTTAGGGGCATGTTGCATGCTGGGGTGGGCTCCCAGCATGCCAACAGAGTTTTTTTTGGGGGGCAGCTGTAGCCGATGGGGATTGGGCACCCCTATTGGCACAAAAGGAGGGGCACAAGAGCCAAAGGGGATTGGGCATTCCTTCGGCACAAATCTACTAGGAGTTTGTGGAGGGGGGGCATTATGCCAACAGGAAGTGGGCTCCCCCATCGGCACATGAAACTGGGAGGATGAGACATAATGCTGAAGAGGAGTGGGCTCTCCCATCGGCGTCATCAAAGTATGGGGCAGGGGCACTGAAGCCGTCGGGGATTGGGTCCCCCGTCGGCAAACACACACTGTTGTGGGGGGGCACATGCTGCCGGAGGGGACTGGGCATCCCTTCGGCACTGGGGGGTAATAATATTGTTTGTGAACATGGTGTCAAACTACCACCATGTTCACAAACAATATTACCCTTGCCAACATTCCACCCAGCAATGATGGGTCACTCCCTCATTGCAGCGAATGGCTGGCGCTGCAATGACGAGGCAGCTCCTGATTGCAGCGGCTGAAATGTTTCAAGATGGTGGGACACTGGCTGAACTAGTGTCAGCAGCAGTGTTCCACGGCATTAGGGAAAGTGGGCCAAGCCTTTAAAGGCTGTGGGGGCATTGGCCACAATAGTGCTCGCCTCCACAACCTGCTTCTGTAAGCTGCCGCATAATATGTTTCTTGCGCATGCGCACAATCAACATAAAAAATTACTCAATAGAAATCAAAAATGATGAACAAGGAAGAGTGAGAAAACCAAAATATAACACAAATCTCCTGCTTAGTCAAAAAGGCTCCGGATCTTTCTGGCCTGCTTTGCTTTACAGTACACCTACCTTTTTCCACCCTGCTGTTTCACAGACTGACAAAACAGAAACCACTACTTTAAAGTAAATAATCACTAAACAAAACAAACAAAAGAACACAAATCTAGCAGCACAAGGCCCTCTAGAACAATTTGTGAGCAATTTAGATTCAAAAAGCTTGGTTTTAAGATGTATTTTACAAGTTTTTCCCTCAGACAAGCACACACAAACATCTCTCCTACTCTGTCTGCAGAACATTGCCCTGAAGACTGTTTCCTCATGGCATACAGCTTGTTTCAGCAACAGTGACCCCCAATCCTTTTAACATTGCAAACTTCACCTATGTGCCAAACTTTGCCAGTGGAGTGTTCAGCTTCGTATTTTGCAGAGTTATTAGTTTTGTGTGAATTTGGACTTCATATGGTGGATTAATTTCCTGAAATGAGGTGAATTTACAAATTATTCCATGGAGCAATGTTTTCCAACTTCGTACATCACTATCAGTCAATACATTAATGAGAGCTCTAGGAACCATTTCTGCTCAATCCTGTCCTTCAGTTTAGTCTATTTCAATTGGCAGAAGGTAAATCTGATGCTTTTGTAGTCCTATGAATAGCCAACCTAAGGATAGGAGAAGCAGAGACAGCAGGTAAGCAGCTGTGTAAGCAGATTTGAAAATTATAATGGCAAACTTGAAATTGGTTGCAATTTTGTTATCTTAGAAAGGTGGTATGCCTTATTAACAAATCTCTTTTCTTCAAATGGAAAAATGACTAACACTACAGTAAAAGGAGAAATGCTAGAGAAGTACTGGACTTTAGGAGGGCTGACTTTGCCAAAATGGGTGAGTGCCTAAGGAATGCACTAGCAAATGGGCAGGAAGGAGGGGTGGAAGAACAATGGGGAATAATAAAAACTGCCATCACAGAGGTAACGAGCCTTTGTGTGAAGCAAATAAACAAAACAAGACGATGTAAGAAACCACTATGGTTCTCAAAGGAAGTGGCAGTGAAAGTTCAAGAGAAAAAGAAAGCATTCAGGAAGTACAAATAATCGCATAAGGAGCAGGACAGAGAACTGTATCAGTTAAAGCAAACGAGGCTGGGAAGGCAGTCAGAACAGCAAAGGCCCAAACCGAGCAAAAGATAGCCAACTCAGTTAAGAAGGGATAAACCTTTTATAGGTACATCAGAGGCGAAGAAAAGACCAAGGAGGGATAGTGAGGCTTAATAAAGGGGAGGGAGGGTGGGCAGAGGAGACTGTGAAAGGCAGAGATACTAAACAAATATTTTGCTCAGTATTTACAAAGGAAGAGGAGGTACATAAAACAAACAGTAGTAACACGCTGGATACAGAAGTTGATACCGGCCCATTTACAGAAGAAAGGGTTCTGAAAGAACTCTTAAAACTGAAGGTGGACAAAGCAATGGGGCCTGATGGGATTCATCCCAGAATTCTAAAGAACTAAGGGTAGAACTAGTGACACCACTGACTACCCTTTTAACAAATCATGGGAGGATGGGGTGGTACCCGAGGACTGGAGGAGGCAGATATGATTCCCTTCACAAAAGTGGAGCAAGGCAGAAGCAGGAAACTATAGACCTGTTAGTTTAACCTCAGTGATAGGGAAATGATGGAATCACTTCTAAAGGAAAGAATTGTCGAGTATCTAGAGCCAGAGGGCACAGGACCCTAGGCAGCATGGATTCACAGCGGAAGGTCATGCCAGACGAATCTGATAGATTTCTTTGACTGGGTGACCAAAGTAGTAGATCAGGGAGGGGCTGTGGACATGGCCTACCTAGACTTTAGCAAGGCATTTGACACAGTCCCACACAAAAGATTAATATACAAGTTAGCCAGCCTGGGAGTGGGTCCCAAGATGACAGCCTGGGTAAAGAATTGGCTGGAGAATAGGACACAGAGAGTAATAGTAAATGGAGTCCACTCAGAAGAAAGGAGGGTTACTAGTGGGGTACCGCAGGGTTCAGTATTAGGACCAGTCCTCTTCAATGTCTTTATAAGTGACATTGCAGAAGGACTGGAAGAAAAAGTATGTCTCTTTGCAGATGACACAAAGATCTGCAACAGAGTTGATGCACAGGGTGGGGTGGAAAGGATGAGAAGGGACTTGGCATGGTTAGAGGAATGGTCAAATGTATGGCAGCTTAGATTCAATGCTAAGAAGGTGCAGGTAATGCACCTGGGAAACAAAAACCCAGGGGAAGAGTACACAATGGGGGGTGAGATACTAACAACAACAAAAATGGAGAGGGACCTGGGGGTAGTCATATCAGATGACCTAAAGATGGGCAAGCAACGTGAGAGGGCAGCAAGGAGGGCTGGGGGGATACTGGGATGCATAGGGAGAGGCATCACCAGTAGAAAACAGGAAGTTATTATCCCTCTGTACAGACAGCTGGTGAGACCCCATCTGGAGTACTGTGTGCAGTTCTGGAGACCCAATCTCCAAAAGACATAGACAGGATGGAAGCTGTCCAGCAGGAGGGCAACTAAAATGGTGCAGGGTCTGCACCGGAAGACATAGGAAGAGAGACTTAAGGAGCTTAATATGTATAGCCTCGAGGAAAGGAGGAGAGGGGACATGATAGAAATGTTCAAGCACCTCAAGGAATCAACAAAGTCCAAGAGGGTAGCATCTTTCAAAAAGAGGTGTGCAAGAACAAGAGGCACAATTTGAAGATAGAGGGGCGGTTCAGAGGTAATTTAAGGAAGTATTTTTTCACAGAGAGGGTTGTGGATGCATGGAATGGCCTTCCGGAGGAGGTTGTGGAGTCAAAATCAGTGGTGGAATTCAAGCATGCATGGGATAGTCATAAGGCAGTTCTGGGGGTTGGGGGTAGGAAGAAGTAGGCTGCTGGTTAACTAGGATCTGCAGCTTATCCAGTAGGTAGGGAAATGGGCAGACGGGGTGGGCCAAGCGGTCCTTATCTGCCATCAAATTCTATGTTTCTATGTTTCTATGCTGAGGATTGGATATTGAATGAAATGTCACAATCGGACCTCTCTTTTAGTTAACCAGCATTTAAGGCTGACACTATCAAACATTTTGCAACAGTGGAGTGATCTCAAATGTCCTGAAACACAGCACATATATACATTTGCATAGAAACATAGAAAGGGACGACAAAAGGAGACCAAGGGTCCATCACGTCTGTCAATGAGTTACCCAGGACCTATGCACATCCAGGATCATGGGTCCTAACCCCCCCCTTACGATTTTTGTCCTTCTCTGTTCTAATGTTTTTATTTGAGCCCTTGTTCTGTATCACCCATGCTTGAATGCTACTATGGTCTTTGCTCCTGCCACCTCGGCAGGCATGCTGTTCCATGCTTCCACCACTGTTTCAGTAAAGCAGTGGTTCCTTAGTTCCCTCCTAAAACTCCCTCCCCCTCAACTTACATTCATGCCCTCTAGTAGCTGAGCTGGTAACTGTTGAATAAGTTTGTGTAGGGCACTTTCTTTATGCCTCTCAGAAACTTGAAGGCTTCAGTCATATCCCACTCTCCCTCCTTGTCTCAAGTGAGTACATGTTCAGTGACTGCAAGAGCTCCTCATAAGAGATTTCATGGAGGACCTGTACCATCTTTGTTGTGCTTCTTTGTACAACCTCCACTCTACCCTTATCCTTTTTCAGGAGAGGGCTCCAAAACTGGACACAGTACTCCAGGTGAGGCCTCACCAAGGACCTATACATGGGGAGGATAACATCTCCATTCCTACTATTGATTCCCCTTCCTATGCACCCCAACATTTTATTTGCCTTGTTGTATGCTTTGTTGTATTGACCTAATTGCTTTAGGGTGTCACATATGATAACTCCCAGGTCTTTCTTTTCCTGGGAGGTTCTGAGCCTAAACCCATTTAGCCAATATTCTGTCCTTGGATTATCCTTCCTCAGGTGCAACACCTTGCACTTTCTCATGTTAAACTTCAGCTGCCGGACATTTGACCAACTTTCTAACCCGAGGAAGTCTTTTTTTAGATCCATAACCCCTTCCAAACTGTCCAATTTTCTGCCAAGTTTAGTGTCATCTGTGAAGAGGGCAAGCTTGCTCTGGATTCCTTCGCTGATGTCACTAGTGGACATGTTAAAGAGGACCCAGTCCAAGACCGATCCCTGAGGTACTCCGCTTGTGACCTCTCCTTAACTTGACTACTGCTCTCTGTTGCCTATCCCTGAGCCAATTTTCCACCCACCTGGCAACGCTTTTAGCAGTACCTAGGTCCTCTAACTTCTTTCACAGGCGATTATGCGGCACTGAGTCAAATGCCTTGCTGAAGTCGAAGTAGAGGAGGGCTACTGGATGTCCCTTATCAAGTTCCTTAGGTACTCAATTGAAAAATGTAATAAGGTTTGTCTGGCAGGATATTTCTGCCTTGGACCCATGTTGTTTCCTATCCTGAATATCGTAATTTTCCAGGTATTACACTGGGTCCTGTTTGATTAGAGTTCCCCTTAATTTTCCCACTATAGATGTGAGGCTAACTGGTCGGTAATTGCCTGCCTTTTCCCTACTCCCTCACTTGTGGAGTGGTACAACATTTGCCCTCCTCCAGTCTCCTGGCACAACACCCGTCTGCATCGATTGGCTAAACAAATATGCCAAGAGGTCAGCCAGCTCCTCAGCAAACTGTCTCCGCATTCTCAAGTGTAACCCTTCAGGCCCTGGTGCTTTGTCTGTTTTGAGGTGCTCCAGTGCCTCCCTGACCCTGTCTGTGTTAATTGTCAGTAATTCCATTCGTGGGATTCCCTTATCAGATGCTTTGAGGCCACTTTCAGGCATTGGTCCTGAATTTTCTTTGGTGAATACCAAGCAGAAGAAATTATTTAGGACAGTGGCCTTTTGTCTTTGTTTCTCAATCATCTTGTCACCATCTAGCAACCTCACTATCCCCCTTTCTTTCTTTTTCCCTGAATGTAACAGAAAAAGTGTTTTTCCCCAGCTTTGATCCCTTCAACAATCCAAAGCTTGGTTACTGCCTTTGCTTCCTGTCCTGCCTTCTTCTTCTCCTTATTTTTCTGGGTGTATTCCTCCCAATCACTATTCCCTTTTTCCTTTTGTACTTGAGGAAGGCTTCTCTTTTGCACCTGATTGCTTTTATGACCTGGGCTGTGAACCATATGGGTCTCTTGTGTTTGTTTCTTTTTGTCACTGTCCTAATGCATAGTTTTGAAGCCTTCAGTATGGGTTGGATTGCTTTACCAATCCCCAGATATCTCCTACCTCTGACTTGTCTTGGACCTTGGAAGGTTTGTCCCTAACTGTCTCATTTTTTCAAAGTTTTCCCCTTTGAAGTTCAGGACCTCCACCTGAGATTGAAATTTGACATCCCCTAGGGATAACTCAAACCAGACAGAGTTGTGGTCACTGTTGGCTAGCGGTTCCCCTACCCTGACAGCTCCAAATACCTCCGAGTTCGTGAGGAGTATGTCTAAGATGGCTTCATGCTTGGGTGGAATGTTCACCAGTTGGGTAAGCTGGCAGTCCTCTAGAGCTTCTAGTGTAGCTTGACTTCTTGAGGTTTTTGCCATTGTAATGTTCCAGTCTACTTCAAGCATATTCAGATCGCCAACCAACACCATCTCCTCCTTTGTGTTACCCCTCTGATTTCCTCCATAAGCTCCCCATCCCTCTCCTCCCCTTGTCCTGGGAGTCTGTATCACCCTGATATGAATCTTTTTGCCTGATGTCAAGCTGAGCTACACCCATAGGGATCCAACACCTTCTTTTTTGCTAATGTCATCTGTGGTGGCCTTTATTCCTTCACAAACATAGAGTGCTACCGCCCTGGCTCCATTTCTGTCTCTTCTGAAGAGTGAGAAGCCTGGGACTGAGAGGTCCCAATCATTGTTCTCTGTGGCACACGTCTCCATGATGGCAGCAAGGTCCAATTTGATATCTGCTAGCAAAGCTTGACAGATCACTCATTTTATTTCCAAAGCTCATGGCATTTACGCACATTCCCCTTCCATCATCCTGTAAAAGTACTTTCTTTACCCCCTTTTCATTTTATTTGCTGTTTAACAATTGCCTTACCCCTTGCATGGTCCCAGCTAATCCCCTCTTGTGTTATGTGTTTGATTTTAACCCATTTGTGGGTGAGTGTCAGCTAAGTTCCTGTCTTTAATTTTGTTCTTGATAGGTTCCCCAGCTTCATACTCCACCTCGCCTAGTTTAAACATCTAATATAGACATTGAATTTCTGCCCACATCCACTCACCTCTTCCTTTGTTAGGTGTAATCCATCAAACTTGAAAAACTTCCTCGCCCAGAATTCCCCGCAGGCACCCACAAAAAGATGCCCTTTCTCCCAACACCATCCTTTTAACCACTCATTAAATTCTTCAGTCTCATTTTTTTCTAATCTCTTCAGTACTTCCTCCTATACCCCATACCGGGAGAACCTTGGAGAAGGCCAGGGAGGATGACCTTGCAGCCCAGTCATTTGCCCAGTTTTTCAAGGCTCATTTGCTGGGCTATGCTGAATATAGGCTGAAAACAGAAAATAAAATGAGAAACGACAACAACCAGTTCTTAGCTGCACCTGCACAACCACAAAAATCTGTAGTTCTCATATGTAAACCTACCTGTGATGGTGATGCAATGCAGATATTCTGCCCTTTGTGAAAACTAGTTACTGCATAAAAGACATTAATAATATGGCATGCAACTATCTAATTGGCCTTGAAACATGATGCAACAATGCATCAAAATGACATCAAAGCATGGTCTTCTGCCATAGCTCATTTTTTGGCCTGAAAGATTATTATACACAACAACACAGAGACATTTTATAATCATAGTAAGATAGGGCATTCATCAAAATTCTGCAATGTACACTCTGCCATTTGATATCACTCACCAATTATGTGGATGCCCAGTCCATCCCCACTCACCTTTCTGCACTTGCCTGCTCACTTTGTTAATAGGCAAGTGTAACAAATGCTGGGCTTTCATTAAAATTCTATAATTAATGGTGACACCATTTAATAATTGCATAAAAGTGCTGACTGAATGTCATAATATCCAGTTATTGCAGTGTTTTCAGTTGTCCTTCAGTTCTATATAGCTCTCACTTTGGAAAGACAAGATAGACACTCTAAATAAACTCTCAGTCACCCTCAGTGCTGCTTCACTCTTTTACTCACACTGTCATCCTTTAACCTACTGACTCAGACTCATTATCTTGCTGTCAGCTGAGGTGCTGCAACCTGTCAAAAGACTTCTTGCACTGGTAATTATAAAAAATAAAACATAGAAAAGTGTGTGTCTGTGAAGATTTTTTACACAACCTCAGTGTGCGATGATCTCATAAACCTCTTTAGTTTTGCTATCAAGGTTTATGGGTCATCACACCCCTTGAAGGTATGAAAAACATCATACTGCACAGTTGTGTATTCATTATTCTCTATGTAATACACACCCTGTTATTGGATATTACTTACTAAAATATGGGGGAGCCCAATCTATCCCTACTCATGTTTCTGTACTTGCCTGCCGTACCTTATTATAGCAGGCGAGTGTAACAAATATTGGAAGTTCATTAAAATGTTGTAATGCACACCCTGGCATTAGATATTGCTTACTAAATTATGGGGAGCCAAACCTGTCCCTACTTATCTATTTGCACTTGTCTGTTGCTCTTCATTAAACTATTAACTTTCTTGTTGGTAGTAAGTTTTCCTTAAGGTTACCTTTTTTAGTGAACAGTGGACATAGGAATCCCAACCGGAAGTGTCCCCATTCTCCTATCTCCCAAGTGTTTTGCTGCCTGCTAGTCAAGGGGTTTTCCCCTTCCTGAACTCCAACTGTTTTTTTTAAGTTAAATTGTTTATTAAAAGCTTTCTCAACATTACGACAGAAAACAAAAGACATGACATTTCAGTGCTCAATTTGATATGATAACAAAATCTGAATACAATACATACAGTGCATAGGAAAAACAGGACCACTGGTGCATTACTGTACCACAGGGACATTTTTATACACTCTAAGACAAAACAGCAATTAATACACAGAGCAACATGAAGAGAGTGAGAGGGGGTTTTGTCCATTCGTATTTCTAAGATGAAGAAATGATGCCCAGATATCATGGTACTTATGTATCTTGTCTTTGGCTATGTACAATAGATGTTCTAATACAGCCAACTGGCTGATTGACTGTAGCCATTTATTAAAGGTGGGTATGTCCAGCATTCTCCATGTTCTACAGTGGAATATTTTTGCTGTAATAGTGGCTAGTACTTCCCAATGAAGTTCGTGAGCAGGGCCATTGTAAGGGGAGGTGGACATCCCTAGGAGGATGAAGAGTTCATCTGTAACACAAGTAGGCAGGAGGATAAGCTGACAGAATTGGATGAGTTGACACCCACTGTTAACCTCTCTGGAGATTCACTGAACAAGCCACCCACCTCTTGTTTCATCTATACCTAGCCATACAGTGGTTACCTCTTCTTATTCACCCACACATGCTGCATTGGTGGCCTGGTGATTTCCTTGATATCTGTACACTAACTTCAATGGTGACCCGAGATAGGTCCCAGTAAATCTTTAGTAAAATCTGGATATAGCACAAGAAATCCCCATATCTAGGTATTTATTTATTTATTAACAATTGGTAAGTATGAGAGGCACTTTGACCCAATGCTCCTGTCTATGTGTGACCAGGGGAATTAATATAAAGAGAGAGAAAAAAACTGGCAAAAATATTTGGCATATGTATTGCCATAGACATTAGAGATGCAGCCAAGTTTTACTTCGCCAGCAAATTATCTGCAAAGTCAACAAATTTGCCTCCACAGATCAACTCGCAAAGTTATCCCCTGAAGGGATAATTCACCATTTGTAACTTCGTCTTGGTTTTGGGGTTTTTCAAGTGCAAATTGCACTTAAAAAAAAAAACTTCAAAGCAAGGAGAAGTTACAAATTCCAACAAATGCCCAAAATCATTGGTGTCTAGTGCCCCCATCACCGATCACCATTGCCGTCCAAAATATGAAAATATATATGTTAAATCCCTGGTGTATAGTGGGCCCCTTCCCCCACCAATCGCAGGTCCCTGTGTAAATATATATATATATATGTTAAATCCTGCTGTCTAGTGGTCCCCCATGATCACTGGCCCCAATGTAAAAATATATATTTAAATACCATTTCCTGCTGTCAAATGGTTCCCCTCCCCAACTGATCACTGTTTGCCAGCTCCAATGTAATAATATATATATATAAATGAAATCCTTGGTGTCTAATGGACCTCCACCCTGCTGATTGCTGGCCCCTATGCAAAAATATATATTTTGAATCCCATTTCCAGGTGTGTAGTGGTCTCCCCCAATGTAAAAAAAAATATATATATATATATATTATATATATATATATATATATCTATATCTATATATATATATATATATATATATATATCAATTAAAGTGCTGATGTTTAGTTCACCCCCACCAGGTAGTGCCCCACCACCCTGCTTCCCCCACCCTGACCCCGAACAGGTGACCAGCACAGCCATCCACTCTCCACCATGGCTGGCTGCCTGACTGACTTGGAAAGAATGAGTGTTTACTTGAATGGAACCTTGGGCAACCCCAGAATGAAGTGGGAGTAGAGGATAATGTGTCACTAACCAGACTCGACTGGAGGTGACCAGATTATTATGACCTGAAACACACAATGGCAGGTGCAGATATATTGTGATTTATCTCTGGCTACCTCAGTATTTAACACCAGCTACCAATAGTGCCACTTGCATGTGTGGCTTTCCATTAATGCACAGTTTCTGCATGTGGTAACTCAAAGAAGGAAATTTGGCATGCAGCCAGGCCTGAAAAATCTGTCATGCTTTTCTGCACAGCTCTGCAGGTCCTTACCCACTTCCAGCTACCCCAAATTACTTTTCCACACACATTGGAAGGGATTGCAACCTCAGGTGAGCATGGCTCAATGGATCTCAAGGTAATAACTGGTAAAAAGAGAGTGCCAGAGGCCTACGACGTTTGAGTTTGTTACAGAATCACTGTATGGAAATATGGGAAGAGAGTCATTGGAGGCTGTGAGCTAACAGGGGCTGAGGGTAAATTCATATCTTGTGGAAGACTAACATTTGGCAAATATAGTCATAGTGTTTTTTCTAGTGAAGGAGTACCTCACCCTGTTTCTAGTGTTTTACAGCATTCTTCACACAGATTATTATGTTTTATAAAGTGCTTCAAGGAGGAAGCAGCAAAAAAGGAATTATAAATAAGGTACTGTAATAGGAGGAATGCATCATAACAAAATAAAATAAATAACAGTATGTAATACTGTACACAGTAAAATGTACATTGTTTATATAATGGCGTAAACAGGACAATCCTAATCCTAAAGTTTTATGACTGTTTGGACATTATCAGTTTATTATTATTTAAGTAATAACGACTGAGAAGATGGGCATTTATGAGAGAGTAACAATTGCTTTGGGGGATGGGTGGCCCAAGGCACTGCCGAGGGCCAAATCTATCCAGCCAGTCATTAATCCAAGGAAATGATTGGCTTTGAGTTTGTTATTGTGATTATAGGTCTGATTGCAATAGCAATTTTCATTTCTACCATTTATTTTTAACTTTCTTCAGGTTTTAAGCAGAGTGGCACAAACCGTGCGTGCCACACAGTGGCAGTTGGTAGCTGGATCGGTCATTTCTAAGATATTAATGATTGATCCAGTAGCCAATCAGGAGCCTGGTTAGGCTCATGAATAATTCATTAGACATATAATATATGCTAATGCAGGGCTAAGGGTAACAATAATTAGAGACTAATAACTAGAATGGCATTATCCAAATGCTGTTGGCCTAATATTTATTTATTTTATTTTATTTATTTGAATCTAGGATTACAATACCACTGAGCCGAGGCTCTTTTACAAAGGTTCCACATCAGTGTGTGCAACAGTAATCATTTTTAGTTACAAACATATAGTCACTGATTTATAGACATGTAATAACCAGTACAAAGACTTGAGCTATGAGCAAGACAAGGGGAGGAGGGGGGTCGGTGCTGGGGAGAAGTGAGGTAGGAGATCGAGGGGGTAGGAGGTTCAGAGGGTAAGGGGAGTACGAGAGGTGGTTGGGGGCAGGGGCAGGAGTGGAGATAAGGGGGGGGAGGTGGGCGAGGGCGGGAGACAGTGCAGCCAGGGGGCCTTGTCGAGAGATGTAGACAGAGACAGAGAGAGAGAGAGAGAGAGAGAGAGAGAGAGAGAGAGAGAGAGAGAAAGATCAGTAGTGGGACAACTAAACAAATACCACTAAAGTAAGCACAAGGCTGAAAAGTATGCACTTCAACTCATCTCTTTAATTAGTAACTTAATGTTCGACAGGAGAAAGAGACAACACAACTGACAATTATGTTTTTAGTAGTATACTGGAACAAAGACAAATGACAGGCAGTACAAACTCACAATTAAATAAAATTAAACATTAATAAATGCCAAAACAATAAAACTGGTCAGTTCATAAGTTATACAAGTTACTCACTACTTTGTTTCACTTGCCTGGGCATCAGGTTGTTTAGTACCTATAGGATGACCTATTTGACAGGCTCCGTCTGAATGGAAGCACATCACTGTCATTTCCTTCTTGAAAGATGGTGATGCCTCCTCAACTGAAAACTATCACCCTATCTCGCTCCTCCCCATTCTGGCCAAACTACAAGAGCATCTAGTACTCTCACAGCTCTCCTCCTTCCTTGAATCTACATCCTTCTTCACAACTTACCAGTCTGGGTATAGGAAGTTCCATTCAACCACCACCTCACTGCTGAGGCTCACTGAATCCATCCATACTGGCATGGACCAGCGCCTCATCTCCTCTGCCATCTTTGTCGACATCGCAAAGGCTTTAGACACTGTTTCTCACCCTCTCCTCTTATCTTAGCTAGCAATAGCAGGGCTCTTTAGCGATGCCACCAGCTGGTTCCACTCCTACCTTGTAGGTAGGACTCAATCCATCAGGATTAGTGACTCCCTATCTCCCACCCTCCCCATCACCACTGAAGTACCTCAAGGCTCTGTCCTTGGCCCTCTGATGTTCTCCATCTTCCTCAGTGATCTACACTGTGCCTGCCCCAAACACCTCCATCCATATGTATGTGAACAACACTGTCTTGTTTACATCCAGCACCTCTACCTCTGATGTAGTGACCAGACTACAGGGAGACTTTGTGGAAGTCCAGCTCTGGTTTTGCTCAAATCAGCTTTTCCTGAATGCAAAGAAAACAGTCTCCATGACTTTTGGCATAAGACAGAGACTATCTCAGCTCTCCTCCCTTTCCACCTTCCACACCCTAGATGGGACAATATTAGAGGACTGCTCCTCCTTTCAATACCTCGGGGTCTGGCTTGACCAGCACTTCAACTTTTCTGTACATATTGAGGCCATCCACAAGAAACTGCACCCCAAACTAGGAGCTCTGTACCACAACCATGGGTGCATCCTGCTGCCGGCTCACCATACTATCATACAGAAAAATGATCCTCTCTATCTTCAGCTACAGGGATGTAGTCTACAGTACCACTCCCGAAACTTCTCTAACCAGACTGGACACCCTCTTCCACTCCTTCTGTTGTTTCACCGTGGACTGTCCGCCTAGTACCCGCCACTGTGTCCCCTATCAAACCCTGTCCCTCTCCTCCCTACAAGTCAGGAGCTGGACACACTGCACTAGTTTTATGGCTAAATTCTAGTCTTAGTCCCTGCCACCGTACCTCCATGCCACCTCGCCACGCTTTTTCAACACCCACCTGAAAGACCATTTCTGCACCACCTTCTTCTGCTTCTAACCTCCTATTTCTCCAATACCTTCCCTCCTGCAAATTCACTTCCCCACGTCTTATGACTACCAATTGTATGACACTGGCCAACCCCAGACTGCAAATTTCCAGTTCTCTAGGTACTTCTGGTACGTTAGCACTTACTTATCTATTAGGCAGCTATTCCAGCCTTGTTTGTCTCATCTGTAGGAACCTTTAGTATATTCTTCATTGTCACATTTACTGCAAATATCATCTACTATTGCATCTACTACTGTAAGGTAATTTTCACAGCTCTGTGCAACTATGTCGCATTGTGTTATCCTGGTGTTGCCAAACCTTGATGCAAAATCCTACTATTGTACCTAAAAATGTGTTGTTATTCTCAGCTACTGTACAAATATTGCATGCATTGTACCATCTCCTTCTGTTTCCTCCCCCCCAAGATGCATCTGGAAGTGAGCAGTTGTCTGCTCAGTATGCCTTCCTGGTGAAACTTTTCAATAAATAAAAACAATCACAGTACAGCATGTATGTAACCTATAGTAGGTGTTTTTTTAAAACATTTAGAGATATGCTGTGTGTGGAAGGCAATAAAAAAATGTATTCTATCCTATTCAATCTGCCTAGCATCATCAATTATTCAGAACTCGGGTTGCTCAGGTACCCATTTTAAAAAACAGATAGTTAGGATAAAAGGTATTTATTTTGGTCCTCAAAATTTGAGGGTATTAATTTGGATTTCCAGATGTCCTAAAATGCTAATCTTGAATAACGTAAACTATTGTCCACCACCATCCAGTGCTATCCAGCACTACCCAACAGTCTTATCAGAATCAGATTCAGAAAGAGCTAATCGTATTATCCTACTATCCTAAGTTGGATTGGATTTTGAGATATCTGACTATCCCTAATCAGGACCATCCCCACCCCCTGCTTCATGGGTACCCTGCTACTGTCAAATTTTCAGTCTTGAAGAGTGCAGTCTTCTTCTTGCTTCATTATTGGATGCAGGTTCCCTGCCATGGATGTAAACTTCCCAGTGACATCCTTTGCTCCTTTGCTTTTCCCTGCTACTGCCAGATATCTGTTTCTAACTCTAATGCATAGTCCTGTTATGGTTAAGGAGAGGGTGCTAGTTCAGCAATCTAGATTTCAACTACTACTGTATTGGCATCCCCAACATCATGGATTAGGGGTCATTTTTGTTATAAATAGCCCTTTGACCTGGGATAGGTTCCTCACATAGTACAAGGAAACAATATATTTTTTTAACAGAAATACTACATGGGAGAATTGGATGGGCAGGAGATTACCAAAGTGGGCAAGTGGCTTCCCATAGTGCGACTGCACTTGGATATTGGGGGATGGCTATAGAGACATACAAAGTTTAAAATTCACTGGCAAAGTTAGCACAAAGTGGCCCACTATATGCTTCATGCAGTGTCCACAAAGTGGCTGATTCACCCTATGCTTCAGTTCTGCAAATTTTTAATTCACAAATTTACACTTTGTGGGAAAATACCACTGCAAAGTGGTAAATTTCTGCCATTTATGTTCTGTATTACTAGGGTCCATGACTGGTCATCGACAAAATATTTGTCAAATGACCCAACAATAAGAAACTAGCAGGTTGACTGCATTTTGCAGTTAGCTGCCAGTTTATAGCTCTGAGAGTGTTTTCTTCAGGGGCTTTCACTTGAACCCCCACATGGGGGACTGCACCCCACTTAGGATTCTCAACTCCAAGTCAGAGCTGAGTCAAGGGGGGTGCAGGACCCTCAACAGACAGTGCCGGGTTCCAACAGGTTGTCTACAGTGATGTGGCACTGATGTCACTGTAGGGGACTCTGCTGTCGACATGTCGACTTTGGGGATGTATACCATATTACTATGTGAAATGCAAACTTGGCCATTCACAGGACCACAATGTGTGTGGAATTTGCAGAGCATATTGCAATCTGAATTTTAACAATTTATGATGAGATTTGCTAATTGCAAAGTTTTTTTTGTCACTTCACCATACCAAGATAGCTAAAGCTTTTTGTAATTTTAATGTATTCTTTTTAATACACTTTTATGTTTATTCTGTTGCCATTCTTTTAAAAACAGAACAAAAGCATTGCTTTTCTTATCTTCTTCTTATCCTCCTGTGCACTCATTGTTTTGTGAGTTTTGCATGCAAAATCAATAAAAAAAAACAAAAAAAGAAAAGGAACATAGAAACATAGACTTTGTCAGCAGATAAGGACCTCTTGACTTACCCTGTCTGCCTCTTTGTACCTGTCTGTACTTTTATCACAGACTGTATCTGATCTATAGCTTCCTCCCTTCCCATTTCCCAACTAAGATTCCTTTCTGCCTATCCCAATCATGCTTGAAAGCCACCGCTTTTTTCAACCCCAGTAACTCTGCTGGAAGACTGTTCCAGGCACCCGACACTTTTTCAGTGAAAAAGTTCTTCCTCACACCCCTCCTAAATTCCCTCTTCCTGCTTCATTACCTGACCCCTTGCTCTCTTGTACCTTCTTCTTTGAAAAATGCTCCTCCTGTACCTTATGTGTTCCAATTGCATATTTATAGGTCTCTATCATATCCCCCTCTCTCTCCTCTCTTGTAGGGTGTACATATAGAAATCCCATAGTCTTTCCTCATTGTGCTTCTAATGCCGATACTGCACCATTTTATTTGTCCTGCTCTGAACAGTGTCTACCCTGTCTATGTCATTCTTGAGATGTGGTCTCCAGAACTGGACACAGTAATTCAGGTGGGGTCTCACCAATGATCTATACAGCAGCAACACTTCTTCCCTCCTTCTGCTGTTCATACCCCTCCATATGCACCCCAAGAATCCTACTGATCTCTTTTCTGTTTGGTGATCATCAATACCTCTCTCCTCATGTTATACTCTGCCTCTGGTCTTTTGTACTTTCGGTGCATGATTTGGCACTTTTTTGTATTGAAACCCAGCTGCCATACCCTTGACACTCCTCATGTTCATTTGCTCCAGCTCTCCACTCCTCTCCCCACATCCATCGCTTGCCTCAGGAGCTCACAACAGGCAATTCCTCAGGCACACAAGGCACAGATCCCACTCAGGTCACGAGAATGCTACTCCAGCTCTCCACTCTTCTCCCCACATCCATCACTTGCCTCAGTAGCTCACAGCAGGCAACTCCCCAGGCAGACTGAGCAAGGATCCCACTGAGGTCATGAGAGCACTGCTCCAGCTCTCCACTCCTCTCCCCATGTCCATCACTTGCCTCAAGAGCTCACAGCAGGCAACTCCCCAGGCAGACTGAGCATGGATCCCACTGAGGTCATGAGAGCACTGCTCCAGCTCTCCACTCCTCTCCCCACGTCCATCACTTGCCTCAGGAGCTCACAGCATGCAACTCCCCAGGCAGACTAGGCACAGATCCTACTGAGGTTGTGACAGCACTGCTGCAGCTTTCCACTCCTCTTCCCACATCCACTGCTTGCCTCAGGAGTTCACAGCAGGTACCTAGACACCAGGCTGAATTGACGCTCAGTGCCATTACCCACGTGGTTGATTAGGTGGACTTTTAGTCAGCATACAAACACTGATACACTCTGGCTGCTACGCTGCACACTGGTGTATGCTCCCATTAACTGAACACTTTACTGTTCTGTGTTGCTTATATTGTTCTTTTAATATTGTACTATTGCCAGCGATGTTTATTCATTATTACTAATGCAAGATGTGTGACTGAGACTTTTTTGTTTCCCCTAGTCACCTTTTCCACCTGGCTGTGTATATTCCTGTTATTGAAAGTGGTTTCAGTTAGCAAGAACAGTCAGCTGCTCCTTATTGTTTAATATGTAGAACTGCAATCTTATTCCAGATAGCTTTAGCCGAGGTGTTTTATCTAGCTGCTGCAACGTCTACGGCTGTTACTTCAGGCAATATGTTAATACTGCTGTACTTGTTTAGCTCAGCCAGCTTTTGTTCGCATGTTCATTTGGGATATTAGTGTTGTAGTGATGCATTTCAAAATGCTGTACATTCTTGCTCTAGCCCCTTACCTCCACAGAATGCATTTGTGATGAGGGCTTGCTTTGTAATGCTGCTTTAATAAATGCATTTAGTGTAGTCTGGATATCTGGGACTGTTATCTCTAACTTTGTAATATTTTGCACATGCTGACAGCAGTTTCCACCTCTGGCTGACTCCTGTACTGTAGCTCATTTTCTCGCTAGAGCTTACTGTCTGGATTTGGATTTCTCTCCTCCCCCTTTCCTGCCTGTCTCTGTTCCCTTCTCCCATCTTGCTTTCCCCCAGCTATCTTCCCCTCCTTGTTGGGGCAGGTTTTTGTGATGTAAGTATGACCCTCTCACTCTGTAATCTGAGCCTCTACTGCACTTGGACTGCCTCTTACCTACCTTTGTGTTCTTTTGTATCCCTTTTCAGGCAACTCCCTAGGCAGGCTAGGCACAGATCCTACTGGGGCTGCGAGAGCACTGCTCCAGTTTTCCACTCCTCTTCCCATGTCCATTGTTTGCCTCAGGAGCTTATAGCAGGTATCTAGATACAAGTCTGAATTGGCATTCAGCACCATTACCCATGCGGCTGACTAGCTGGACTTTTAATCAGCATAGAACCACTGATACACTCCAGTGGCTACTCTACACAGTGGTGTATCCCATCCACCTGCCACACACCACCCCCTCTCAGGCTCAGCAATCACTCTTTATTACCTTTCTTGCACATGTTCCCCATCCCCTCCAGTCATCACCTACTAGCCATTCTATTATCTAATTATCTGTACCACAACCCCCTACCACTACATCCTTTTAAATACCGTCTCTAACATCTGCTTCTCACATAAATACTGATACCTTCATTGGTATGTATCCTCATCACAATTTACTGTTCTAGCTGAAATATTGTTGATGTCAGCAAGTTAGATTGTTGCCACACTAACTAACCTCTCATAACATCTCTGCTAATTAAATAACTATCACAGCCCACAACTTATCTCTTCTCCTCACACCATCCCTCAGAAGCCTCTCAACACTCCCAGTCACCATCTTACAGATGCCTTCTCAACCTAGGCTGCAGATTGCTACACAGAGTTATTTTGCACTTCATATCAATCACCTCAGTCCCACATCCCTATGAGTTATGTAGGTTGTATATCCCCTTCATAAGCTGCTGCAATCAGCTGCTCAGTGTGATCGTGAGGGCAATAGAAGAAAACAAACTCCTGCCCTCTCCAAGCTGCTGAAATCAGCTGCCCAGTGTGGTCTTGAGGGCAAAAAAAGAAAATGAACTCCTACCCTCCCCTGAGCTGCAGCAATCAGGTACGCAGCAGGGTTGAGGTCTGAGGGTTCTGAGGCATTTCAGCAATCTGAGAGTGATTTGAATTTTGGTGCCACAACTGAAACTGCTCGTCCAACTTTAAACTTGTTGCTTTAATAGTCTCTCTGCCTATTTCAGTCAGCTGAGTAGTTCAGATAGTTTATTTTGCTTTCTGTTTCATAGAAATAGCTTAGATTTGTTTCAGTTATTAGCAGTCCCTGAATTCAGTAGCTGTCATGGGGAGTACTACGTTTAGGTTCAGCTTTGCTTACTGGGTTTCAAATTTACTCCATGACAAGCTTTTAATTCCAACTATTTTCTGGTGGGAAGTTTAGGCAAATCAATTTCTGTTAGGTACTGGGAATTACTCCATGTCTGTTAGTGAACTTAAAAAATGTGTTACATTCAAAGTACATGTATTTTGCCCGAAGCCTAGTCAAACTACAATCTGATTTAAAAAGCTCTAATTTTCTGAGAAGTCTGGTTAAACTGCAATCTGGTTTTAATAAGCTATTCTTGCAAGAAGCCTATTTGAACTGCATTCCTGTTTAAAAAACGTTATTTTGCTAGAAGCCTATTTAAACTGCATTCCGGTCTAACACAGCTTACTGATTTATCTGGAAGCCTAGCCAAACTGACACACTCAATCTGGTTTAAAAAATAAAAGAAAAGAAAAGCAGTTCATTTTTAAGAGCAAGTTCAGTGAGATTCCATTTTTAGGTGTTCGTTTATGTTTGGCTGAAGTGGAAAAAGAAAGAACTGCTCATTTTAAATCTATTCATTATAAGAGCATGTTCTGAGAGCTTCCGTTTTAAGGTGCTCATTTAGTTGGCTGTAGCCTGTTTCTAATTACTTGAGGCACGCAGATTGTAAAAGCATTACCTGGTCCTTACATTTTCAGTTAGCCCATTGTCTCTGGTCGTTTTATCCTTTGCTAACCTTCACCTTGCATGTCCCTCCTGCCCTGGAATCTGCTTATATTGTTGGTCCCTTTCTCCACAGCTGCCTGGTGTGGTCATGAGGGCAACAGAAGAAAACAAACTCCTGCCTTCCCCCGAGCTGCTACAATCAGGTACACAACAGGGCTGTGCTCCGAGGGCTCCAAGACATTTCAGTGTCCTGAGAGTGATTTGCCAAGCTGACGCTATGTGTCGGCTACCACACCACCCGCACCACCACCCTTGGTGAGCTTTGTGTTATATAGCTAAGAAGAGCCCAGTCACCACACAAATGATGGCTAAAAATTCTATTAGCCTGCTTTCCCCTCTTCAACTTTTCATGGTCCACCACTAGAGGCCACTAGAAGCGCTTCCGTTTTCCAAACCTTGAACATAAATCTATTGCTCCCTATAGACGTTCAGTCATGCAGTACTCAAATCCATCTACAACCCTCAATTACACTGGAGTCCCACTACAGACCATCCGCTGTTGCCCTGCCATACCCTCACCTCCTTCATCATGTTCCTCATCTCACTCGCTCCAGGCACCCTCCTTGTGCCCTTAGTATTCCTTCCACCCTCACCCTACCCTAAGATGCCGAGCAGCTATACAGTAAACTTTCCTATGCTCCCCTTTTTATACCCCTCAGCTACCGCCTCCCTTGCTCTATCCACCACTAATCGCCCTACCTCCTGGACAACTGGCCCATCCATACTACCCAACTTCCATGCTGGGCTGCTAGCACTGAAGTTCCCCACACAGGCAACCTCAGCATTGACACACCAGTCCCCTCTCCCCCACCATAAATTTTTGTCTGCCCTAACCAGAAACTTGGTAACCATCCTACTACTTATGGCTGGTGACATTGAGCCCAACCCTGGTCCAACTCCACCTCCTCCTCTCCATCTCCCATGAGTCCTAAAGCTAGCCCACTTAAATATCAGGAGCCTTATCACAAAGCTCACTCTGCTCCAGATGATTGTATTATCCCTCAAACCTAATGTCCTGATTATTACTGAGTCATGGCTAAAACCTCACTCCCAGGATACTTACATCTCAATCCCAGATTACATAACAATCCGGAAAGGTCATCTCAGCCACAAAAAAGGCAGGGGCATCATCATGTACATCAGCTCCTCCCTTCAATTCCCCCCCTTACCACTTATCTACCAAACATGCTGAATATTGATTCCTTAATGGTGAAAATCACCCCCCCATACTCCATTACCATTTTTGTAGGAGACACCTACTGTCCCCCCAGCTCCCCTGTGTCTAGTATCAAGGACCTCCTAGCTGCCCTAAATTCTCATGCATCGGGTGGGGAGATCCGTGTTCTTGGAGACTTCAACATAAACTGGCTCTCCTTCTCTAGCTCTAAGATTCAAAATGACATAGCAGCACTAAATTTGTCCCAACTGATTATGGAATCTACCCGCCTAAACTCAAAAACCTCTAACTACTCCTTACTTGTCTGGGCACTCACCTCCCACCCACATTGGAAAATATCTGCTAGTCTTCTACCATGAGTCCCTAAGCGATCATCACCTAATCTATTCAGTGAGAAAAATCCATAGGCCCAAGGCACCCCCCAAAAACCTTTCTGGTTCGGTCTATCAAATCCTTGCATCAAACTGCATTCCAAAATGATCTGGCTAATGCAGATTGGTCATTCATCCCTCTTGCCACCTCTATGGAGTCTGCCATGGACTATTTCATGTCTACTTTCCTCTCAGCCTGGGATACTCATGCCCTCCTCAGACGAACTCTGGTGTGGGGCTCACACTTGTGCTGGATCACTGCAGATATCATGGCCAGTCTCAGGGCCAGGGACCAGTCTTGGAAATAGCATAAAGCTACCGGCTCCACCTTGGCTTACCAGAACTGCCGTACTCTGCGTAATACATGGACATGCCTACTACACCAGGCAAAAGCATACTATTTCAAACCGACCTTCTACACCAATGTTAATCACCCCTCTAAATTCTGGAAGATGGTAAAATCACAATTCTCTCTTCTGACCCAGCCCCCCGCCTCTGTCTTACATGCAAGCGGCTCCACAATAATGGAACCACTCATAGTGGCTACAGAGTTTATCTCTTTCTTCACAAACTGTACATTATCACTCCTGTCCTCTCTCTCACCTGCCCCAGTAGCCACTCCCAGCTCATCACACCCCACACAAGCCTCCTCCCCTGCTTTTCCTTCTTTCACATGACTCCAGTTGATGTTTACAAAGCACTGCTTGCCCTAAACCCCTCTAAGGGCAAGTGTCCCACAGGGCTGGAGTCCAAATTACTCTTCCCGTCAGCCCCAGTCATTACTTCCATACTGGCCTCACTCTTCAACTGTTTCTTCTCTCTCACTTTAATCCCAGCTGAATGGAAGCATGCCACAGTCATCTCCTTGCCAAAGGGTGGCAACTCCTCCTCCCCCAGTAACTACCACCCTATCTCCCTCTTCCCCATCCTTGCAAAACTCCAAGAACACTTAGTCTTCCCCCAGCTCTCCCCCTTCCTTGACTCCACTTCCTTCTTCACACCTTACTAGTCTGGGTTTAGGAAGTTCCACTCAATCTTCACTTCCCTCCTGAGGCTCACTGACTCCATCCTCAACAGTATGGATCAAGGCCACATCACCTCCACCATCTTTGTTGTCCTCACAAAGGCTTTCAACACTGTATCTCGCCCTCACCTCCTTAACAAGCTTTCCCTTGCTATGCTCTCTAGGAAGGCCACCAGTTGGTTCTACTCCTATCTCATAGGCAGGACACAGTCTGTCAGGATTGGAAACACCATCTCCTCCTCCATCTCCATCTCAGCTGGTGCTCCCCAAAGCTCAGTCCTTGGCCTGCTGTTGTTCTCCATCTTCCTAAATGATCTGCCCTCAACCTGCCCCCACAAATCCATTCATATGTATGCGGACAACACCGTCCTGTATGCATCTGGCCCCCCACATCTGATGTGGCAGCCAGACTTCAGTGTGACTTAAAGGATATCAAGCTCTGGTTTTGCTCAAATCAGCTCTTCTGGAATGCCAAAAAGACTGTTACCATGACCTTTGGCACAAAGCAGAAACTCTCTTGGCTCCTTCCCCCACATTCCACACCCTGGATGGGACTATGCTGGAGGACTGCATCTCCTTTAGATATCTTGTTGTCTGGCTTGACCAGCATCTCAACTTATCTGTACATATCGAGGCCATGCACAAGAAGCTGCATCCCAAGCTGAGTGACCTGTAATGCAACAGTGGATGTATCCCACTACACTCTTGCCATGCAATTGTACCGAAAATGATTCTCCCAATCTTTGACTATGGTGATATAGTCTACTGTGCCACTCCCAAGACTTCTCTAAACCAGATTGATACCCTCTTCCACTTTTTCTGCCATTTCGCACTTGACTGCTCTCCCACTACCCACCACTGCATTCTTTACCAATCCCTGTGCTTACCCTCACTTAAGAATAAAAGGCAGTCCTGCTGTGCTCAACTTACAGCCAAGTTCTGGACCCAGTCCCTGGCCCTGTACCTCTCCGCAGCACTTGTGTCACCTCACCACCCCTTACACTCCCTCAGACATTTTGAAACCTGCTCTTTCGCCATCCCACATAAGTCCACCACTGCAGACCAAGCAGCCTTTGCTTACCGTATGCCTCATTTGTAGAAATCACTCCCCTCGGACATTTTCCATGCCTCCTCCACACACCACCTCAACTCCCTCCTCAGAGCCCTCTTCTGCTCCACATGCAAATGCACCTAACCATCCCTTTTCCCTGTCCCAAGACTGAACACTTATTAACCCATTTGCAAAGTTGGCAGATTATACTATCACACTGAAACTCTGGCTGTGTTATACTAATACTCAACCCTGCAGTTCAAGATATTGCAGTCCATTGTGAATATGGCCAAGAAGCCACTTTTACCTAATACATTTTACTGCCTCCTCTTAACATCCCTTTAGCTGCACTCCTTCACAGGAAACACATTTATTCTCTTGGATATTACTCAGCACAGTAACAATTCCCTCACCTCTTCCTATCCACCATCATGTTGTCCCATATGTTTCTCCTCCTGATGCTGTCAGGAGATGTTGAATCAAATCCTGGCCCTCTAGTAGCTACCCCACATACCCCAGCCTCCCAAATTTTGATAGGTAACAGAGGCCTTTGACTAATTCATTTAAACACCTGAAGCTTGGTCTCAAAAATGCATGAACTTGAAGTCCTCATCTCATTGTACAAACACCATGTACTCGCCCTGTCTGAGACCTGGCTCACCCCCACAACTAGCGAAGCAGAAATTATAATCTCTTGCTTTAATATCTTCTACAAGGACAGGACCTCCGAAAAAGGAGGTGTTATCATGTTCTATGTACTTTTCATTCTTGAGGCAAAAAAACCGACAACCCCTTCCTTCCTACTGAGTCCACATGTGAATCAATAATCATTAATATTACTCTTGGCAAACAAACTGTAAAACTCTACTGCATCTACAACCCACCAACATCAGGCCTGAATGGTCTCCATGATCTCTTCCTTTTGACTACCAAATCCTCTCTTCTCAACTGATTGTACTAGGTGACCTAAATTTACAGAAGCTCAATATCAGCCCACCCTAGACTCATGTCAGCTGCATCAAATCCTACAGACCCCATCTAGACTTAACCAGAAAACAGGCAACCACACATTTATTGACTGGATTCTTGTCAAAAAACCTAAAAGAATCCTCACATCAGGTGTTCTCAGTGACTCAGTCAGTGACCACCTGGCAACACATTGCCAATGGCACACTAGTACCCCCAATCCTGGACTCTTCCCTTACTTATACTGAACAAATAACCTCACTAATCAAACACATAAACCAGAAGATTGGACTTTGCTATTGCCTCGCTGATCACCTCTCTCCTGAAGCCTGCCTAGCCATTGCCCAAGGCAATCTACTCCCTCTCCAAGACTATAGGTGTCCAGTCTACTCCCATACCTTGGCTGCCAACCTAAACTGGCTTAACACTACATATAATCAAATATGTCACTTTGCCTTCCATGCACCTCTCTGTACCCACCACTGTTCACTCTATCAGTCCCTAAACTGGCTCCCCCCTCAAGCATGATGCTCCTGACTACTGGCCTGTACAGTCAGGAATGCCTTACATAAGCCCTTCTACTCAGGATTATCTACTCTGATCAAGTCCAAAACTTTCAGAGGTAACCTGCATCAGTCATTCCTCCTCCAACTTGAACACCCTAACATTACCACTAATATGGGCCAAAGAACTTTTTCGGCAACTGGCCCCTCACTCTGGAATAACCTCCCCTCCATTCCCCTGACCCCCTCTCTAAACCTAAATGCAGTGATATGTGCTCATTTCTTGTCCTTCTCAGCCTGCATCTGTCCTCTGGCAGCTACCTTAGCTGATCTTCCTGTGCATACCCCCCACCTTATCCTTACATCAGTTCCCCCATCACATCTAGTACGAACCCTCCAAACTGCCTTTCTACACTGACTAGCAGATGACTACCTAGCAGTACTCAATCCTGCTTGAACTCTGTGGCACACATGAGTTTTTGCCATCTGACATTGTTTTTGCTCCCTATGTTTGCTACATTTGCCCTATACTGTACTGTATTTGTAAAGACTTATTTCCAAGGGTTACCCAAATAAATGAGCTTGGTGCTGTCTATTGTATCTTCACCTCACTACACTATGATTCTGCCTACTCATTGTTATACCTGTTATGATCCATGTTTGACTACTGCTACTTGTACTGAGTGTGTTTTATACCTGGCATTTGCCAGTTCCAGACCTGGACAGTGCCTGAAAAATGTCTTTGGATCAGTGAACAAACCTGGTTGGCAAATAAATAAATAAACTCCCCACCCAGGATTATCACTTTCAGGAATTGCACCAACCTAGACACCGCATCCTTCTTGCATGGCCTACAGTATTACTTTATCAACTGGGCTTTCCTAGACATAACCACTAATCTTAATGTGGCATTTGAACAATTTATAAAGGCCTTCACGTCTATCCTCAACAAGCACACCCCACTGTACACTCACAGAGTCAAACCAAAGCAATGATGTTGGCTCACTAGCAATATCTTTGTCCTCATGCATAGAAGAGATGATTCCTGGAGTAAGTTCAGGAAATCTCACCTTACCACTGATTGGAGTGAATACAGATTCCTGAGGAATGAATATAAGAGAGAAATGCTGAATGCCAGGTCTCAGTACCTTAAAAATTAACAACTGAAAAACCTAAATAACCCAAAAAAGTTCTAGCAGTCAGTACTCTCTTATTAAAAACTGCTCCCAACCACCTCAAACCACCATTAACATAAGTGGTTTAACAATGTCTTCTGCAATCTGAATAAATACAGAACCAATGCCCACCCCCCAAAAAAAACAGCCCCACCTTACCAAAAAGAGACCTGTGCAGCCCCCACTTCTATTTAAAAAGGGTTACTTATTATGAAGTCCCCAAGCTGCTTGCCACACTAAAAGTGTACAAACCCACTAGCCCTAATGGTCTTTTACCCAAATTCCTTAAACTTGCTCCTCAAATTGCTCTCCCAGTCACTAAGCTCTTTAACTTGTCCTTCTCAACTGGTACTGTGCCTGACCTATGGAAATTGTCTACAGTCATCCTATTGCACAAGAAACAAAATATGTCATCTCTTGAGAACTTTTGTCCAGTCTCACTTCTCTCTGCTCTTGCTAAGCTACAAGAAAAAAAATTGCACAGGCAATTAGTGCACAACATGCAGCAATACAACCTCATATGCCCAGAACAGCATGGTTTTCGTAAAGGGCACAGCACCGACACATTCCTGATTGAATTCACTGATGCCATATACCTCTCTGTGGAAAAGGGTCTTGTGACTAGATCCATGTTTGTGGACCTGACCAAGGCCTTTGACTTGATCAACCATAAACTGCACACTGAGAGATTGTTGGATTTGGGCATAGAATCATCTGCTCTCAACTGGTTCACAGACTACCCGAGCCATAGAAAGCAGGCAGTAAAAATAGGAAACGTTCTGTCCACAGTAAACAGTATAACCAGTGGTGTCCCTCAGGGCTACATTCTAGGCCCTCTCCTTTCTATCATATTCATAAATAACCTACCTGCTGTCTGCAAACCAATACGATCTCTCCTGTATGCAGATGAGGCAGTACTTTTCACACACAGCAAAGCTATTGATGAAATCAATCATTCACTCAGCTCCTGCATCGGCAGGCTGCAGGAATGATTTTCTTGCAAGAAAATGGTCCTTAATCTCCTTAAAATATTGTCCATGCTATTCGGGGCTAGGCATTGCCTAAATAAGCTTTCCCCCAAATTCTCCATGCTTACTGCAAATGACTCCCCCTTACTAAACAACACATCCTTTGAGTACCTGGGTGTTAATCTCGATCCATCACTGTCTTTTGAGCCCCATGTCCAGCATACTACATCACTTCTTCACCAGAAATTTGCTTCTCTCTACAGAATAAAAAAGTACCTAACACCTACTGCCAGAATTCTGATTGCAATGGTAAACCTCATCCCCTCCCTTGAATACAGTTCTGTTATCATCAATGCCACCAACATATCCACTTTACAAAAAAAGTATGTCCTTTACTACAAAATTGGTAAATTTGTCTCTGGCAGCAGATTTAATATGCACCACTGCCTGGTCCTTGACTCCCTAAAGTGGCTTCCTTCTGACCTCAAAGCCAATCTGACTTTTGCCACATTTTTCAAGAAAACTATGCAGTCTGGCACCCCTGCCTACTTAAAAAAAATGCTCATTTGTGGATCTCCCTACATCCTCTTCAACCACAAATAATAACCTTGTAGTCCCTATGTTCTGTACAAACATGGGACAGCATTCTTTTAATTACTGTGTACCATTCATCTAGAATTCCCTTCCCCTCATGTCAAAAAATCCCCCACCACCCCACCCTTTACAAAGCTCCTAAAAGCACACTACATATCATCTCAAATATGTCACTGCTTCCAGTAACCTACACATTTTTACCCACTACCCCTTAATACCTGCGCTTCCCTCCACCGCGACCTCCTTTCTTATCCCCTTATCTATCTCTCTTCCCCACCTAATTGCAATGCACTTATCAATCCCCTCCAACCCCTCCAACCAACCATGCACTCACCCCCCATTTCCTCCATTCATAATCTTTCATTCCTTCCCTCCTTCCAGTACACTGTTGTACTTCCCCTAGTACCTTAAATCAGACATTTTGTACATATTCTCAAACCAGTGTCATTGTTTTGTATATTGTGTTTTACCTGCTGTATCATTTGTTGTACCTGAACTGGTGTATAGTATCCTACACCCATTGTATGTGCTATTGCACCTGGGTCATGACTGAAAAAAGCACCTGTGCCAGTGCACTCACCCAGTCAACAAAGTCTAAATAAAATAAAATAAAATAAGAAAACAATGTGAAATAGCAAATATGACTTAACAAATGAAGTAAATCCGAAAAAGTCTTACAAGTGGGAAAGATTCAAGGCAAAAGTATAATCAGTTCAATATATTATTAGTTGTTCTTATTTTAAGAAGGAAAGTGTCACAAGTTCCAGAAATATCATATCATGTTCCTACAGCTGTTCAAAATACTTTTAGTTGAATGAACATGAAAATACAATCAATGGGCACTATTCACCATTGGGCATAAGATATACACCAAAGGTGTGTACCCTGCCCTCACAGCTCCACACCTGCAGACAGGTGCACACCGGCTGGTATTCATTACTGGCCACCATCTCTCCACAGCTCAGCCTCCCTGGCACACAGGACTCCTCAGGGTGGCCAGGGGCAGAGTAGCTGACCTGGACGGGCATCCAATAGGAAGCCCATTCTGGGTCCCAGAGTGGATCCCTAATGTGGGCAGGTGAGGTTCCAGGTGCATGAATAGCACCCTCAGGCTCATGGACCTGAACTGCCACAGCACCAACCCCAGTGTACCAATGGACCAGTAACTGGCCCCCACTGCCATCACCCCCACCACAGCACTGCCGATCGCCCCCTTCAGGACAAGGCAGCGCCCACCGCTGTGCAGCCCTGGCCCCAGTACTTGACATCCCCCCTCCACCACCACCACCACACAGAGGCATGCCACATTTTGATCCATACCTCAGTTGCCAGCAGTCCCCACCCACCTGTGGCACCAGAAACCACCATCCAATACCCAGTACCATCCTGCTGGTGCAGCATTTGGGGACAGCCAGTGGCACAGAGCTCCACACATCACTACTGTCATCAGCCATCTGACTTATGCAGGGTGAGCATCGCCTGCATACGCCCTGTGCAAGTCAGATGACTGGTGGATGTGGAGATGTGTGGAGGGAACAGGGGGTGGCCTTTTGGTGCTGTGAGGGGAGACGCTGACTGCCAATGGGACAGGTGAGGGTTGGGATCAGGGGGTTGTTCTGGATGGTAAACCATACAGGTGTGGCCAAGTTATACCATACACTGTTGCATGATGTGCACTCGCAATGATGCACCTGTTGGGGGGCCATTCTGGGGATAGAGCATTGGGGTGTGGGGGTGTGCTCCATTGGGGTCGGGATGCAGTGTATGTGTGTGGGGGGGCATGGGTCCTGGGAGTCTGGCCAGACCATGGCCCAGTGGCAATGGGCACTGTGCCTGGTGTATGGGCACTTGCATGTGCCACTGCCCTGCCCTCTCTAGCAGAGTACTGGGCTGGAGCAGCATGGCGGGTCATCAGCCTGTCCTACCATGACCGACTGGGCATGTCTATGGGAGTGTGAAGTGTGTTATAGCAGGGTTCTGGCTACCATAACCTGCACAGTCCACTGCACACCTGTGACCAGCACATCCCTCATTGGTGCATGCTGCTTACTGGTGGCATGCCCCCAGCATGCCTCCCCACCTGCCCCCAGTGCATTACTGTCCATTCGGCAGGGGGATTGAATGCATAACAGCTGCTTGCCATATTTGTCATTGCCACCCACCAAGCACTCAACAGCATTCATGCATACAGATGCCAACGTACCCAGTATATATGGTGCATTGGCATTGTGCATAGGGCCGAATAAAATTATTTATGCTGTGCAAAATGCAGAATTTGCCAGCAGTGCATAATGACAATACTGCCAATGGAATTTCTGCTGGAATTCTGCTGATCCTTCTGCAGAATTCTGCCTACTGTGATCTTTCTGTGGAAAATCACTCCACAACCATTTCTGTGGAAAATATTGAGCTCTGTGGAATTGTAGTGGAAAATCACTCCATATTTTTTGCTGCAGAATTTTGCCATTCCACTTTTGATGAAATTCAGTAGAATGCTGGCAGAATTTCAAAAATTCCATGAAATTCCACTCTTCCAGAACTTGAAAATTCGAAACACCAATAACAATTGTATATCACGTGCAGCATAGTTAAATAAAAAGAATAAAGATTTCTGTGAGCCAAAATGACTCAGTGGCATGGCAGTCTGAGGCACTGGCAAACTTATCACCGGCCACACTAGTGAATCAGGTTTGGAAATGGACCAGGGCCAGTAGGAGGCTGGGAGGGAGAGACAAGATTAAGTATCCCAAGAGCAGCTGTCATTCCGAGGGGGGGTTCTAAGTTCCACAGCTTAACTGCCATCTAATTGGGTCCAGGTGACAGTGCTGGTGAGACCAGCAGATGTAGGGTGGGAGTCTACTGACACAGCACATAGGTGCTCCTGCATGCCCTGCTTTGTGCATAGGCATCTTAGGGACAACAACTGTTGGAAAATGATCTGGTGTGCTCAGAATCCCCACAGGCACTGTACAACCCTATGTGGTAGGCCAACCATCAAGCAGCTCTGTGTAAGTCATGATTAACCTGTAAAGTATGTCTGTGGGATGGGTTGGTGACACAGCTTGGGGATTCCTCTAAAGATGGAAGGAGGAAATAAAAATTAAAAATGTTTGTCTTCCTCTGACCAATTGTGCCCATGCATATCTGTTCATATTTTTAATAGATGTGTCCATTTGCAAAATAAAAGTTGCAGATTCAATATATGTCATTATTTGCCACAATTGCATCTGATGGTCTAATAGTTTGGATAGATGTCCATTTTAAAAACTGTGACAGGTGAATCCTTGGTGAATCTATTTGCCCCGACCTCTAGTCATTAAAGAAATAACCCTGCAGTGGACATAAAGGTAGTTACCAAACGTGACATTGACACAGTCTGAACATCATCACTACAAGGAGCATAGGATAATATCATAAAGAGTTTTGCTGCTCATCAAGCTCTTAAATTGAGGCACTACTTTGGTATTTCCATTTTTTTTTTTTTCATTTAAACCCTCCACAAAGGATGCTCGAAAACAGGACACATGTATCTCATCTATTTTTTTTTTTTGAAATTTCTGTTTCTACTCCCTCCTGCCCTCACAGAGCCATTCCTTCTGGAGCACCCATGAAGCCCTGCCCCTGCCAGCGCCCTTCCTACTCACCTCAGGTCCCTTCATCAGGCTGCGGAATACCCCCCGGGCAGGGTCGGGTCTGGGGGCCCTCCGAAATCTTGGGAACTTGTTCAGGTCCTGGGTTGTGGATGGGCACTGGCACATTAGGACCCCGGCTTGATGCTCCTTCATCCAGGCTCTGTGGGGGATCCATTTTTCCATTTTTTTCCCCGCTGCGTGCCTACGCATCCAGGCATCCGCTGGCGTCAGCAGCGTACCCCCCCACTCCTCCCACGAAGAAGCAGCCTCAGGGGCTGATAGGCTGCCGGCCTGCACTAGCAATCAATAGAGCCCCTTGAGACCCGGCTTGCCGTCGCTCTCCCCAGTCTTCACCAGGGGTCACCGCTCGCCGGTGTAGGAATCCCCCTCCCCCCGGAGAAGGCGAGCTGTCCTCGGATGCTCCAGCCTGTCTCCCCTCGGCCGACCCCCGACGATCCGAGCCCGCCCTGCTTCCAGTAGCCGCGCGCGAAAAGTGTGGCGCCCAGCGCCAACCCCAGCGCCCACCGGGCCGCTGTATCTCATCTATTGATTAAACAATGTTTGTCAAATAAAAACAGTGACCCATGATTAGTCTGTTTAGTTAGTGCAAGACAGAATCTGGTGGTTATAAAGACTGCCATCTCATTCTTTTAAGGGAGGGAAATTGTCCATCTCTTAACTCATTGCCTCCACAGGCTCACTCTGAGATTACACCACTTGTCTCCTGAATCTCCTGTATACTTTTAAAAGTGAATCCTGGACCTTTCTAAGCAAAATCAAGCCATAGTCAGCATGTTGCAAACAAATGCTAATAGCTCAATAACTGTACATGCTAGACACAGAGTATGAGTGGCAGAGTTATTCAGCACAAAATTGCCTTTCCAATGGTGGCATGCATGTAATAATAAGTAATTTTTTTTTTTTATGCTGGTCGAAAGAACAAACTAAATATTTTTCACTAAAAAAAGGGCAACATAAGCCATTTTTTGTTGGAAAATATGTAAAATGTCAACACCAAATTAAGCATACAGACATTAGATGGTGTTTTAATTTTATGTTTGCTAAAAAAAGATATCTTTTTACTATAAAACGTAATTTTTCCCCATTTTAGTCAAGGTGCTTTGGTGAGATTTGAGGGATGAATCTCAACCACACACACCATATCATAAACAAATGCGTATAACTCCAAAAGTATACATGATACACACAAAGTATCAGCATGAAAGTTGATGAGCACAAAAATGCCTTTCCAATGGTGGTATGCAAATAATAATATGTAATTTTTTTTTCTATGCTGGTTGAAACAGCAAAAAAAAATATTTTTTCACTAAAACAGGCAACATAAGCCATAAACACCATACCATAAAGAAATGCGAATAACTCCTAAAGTATATATGATATACACAAAATATCAGTGGCAAAGTTGTTCAGCATAAAATTACCTTTCCAACGGTGCTATGCAGTCAAATATATATTATATTCTGTTACACTATATATTAAAATATATAAGTGACTTCTCCAGACATTGCAAGGGCTCACTGGGAGTCAGTAGCCGACTTCTGTAGGCGTCCTCAGGACACACCAGTGAATTTTACTGACGGCTACAGGCATCTGCTAGGAAACAATGAGTTAAGGTTCTTTCTCCCTTTTTATCTGGTCTTTGGTAGTATTTATAACGTGGGTTTGGGTAAACATGCAACTCAGCTGGTGCAATGGGTCTGCATGGCCATGGATTAAATCCCCTATTTAATCCATGGTTCCATGGAGCGACTCAGGGATTTGCCACTGGGTCTCATTCTGTTCAGGGAGAAGCAAATCAGAGTGGCAGCCATATGCAAGCAAGAGAGATCGAGTGCCAGTGGGGAGGACGTAATGTATAGAGAAACATTAAGGACACTTTTAGACAGTTTAGGTACACTGCCTAACTAATCAAAAAGCACAGATTTATAGCAGTGCAGACATCCTATGTCCATGCCAACTACAGAGAGAGAGAGAGACACACACACACAACAGCATGGGCACTTGCCTCAACAGTGAGTAAGACAGACAGTAAGAGGCCCAAGGTGAGTGTAATCACTCATTTCCCTGCCCCGCCAAGCAAGTATGCAGCACCACAGTATGGGGAGAGGGAGACCCCCCCATGAGTAAGTGTGCAGCACCACAGTACAAGGAGAGGGAAACACTGAGAGACTACAGAGCGAGAGAGAGAGAGAGAGACAGACTGAAAGCAAACAGGGGGCATTGGTGACAGCCACAGGGAGAGAGAGAGAGAGCAAGACAGCAACAGGCAGCATCTGCACACTGTGTAGCGGGCACAGATGACTAGCAACAGAGGCAAGTGTGTAGCTGGGCAGAATGGTCTCCCAACCAGAGACCTGAACCCTGTGCCACATGAACCCCAACCAGGGAAATGTGGTTCTGAGAAAAAGAGAGAGACACACACACACAGTGACAGCAAGATCAGGACAGGGACTGCAGAATTCTCTCTCTCTCTCTCTCTCTCATGAGCACTCCCCCCCCACCGACGAGCAAGTCTTTCAGTGTAAGTCACCATAGTGTTGAAGGCAGCAGCACTGTGGCGAGAGAAGAGAAACATTGTTTCCTCCTTAATGTGAGCATAGAAGCAGCAGTAGGTGATGACACAAGGGATCAACAGAGGACCTTTATTTCCAGGCCAGTTGCCCACAAATTCCTGTCACAGCACTGTTGTCCTGCACGTCCCTCGACTTCTGCCAAACACACTGCTGAAGACACACAGACCCAGGGGAGAGAGAGAGAGGGAGAGTGTCAACCATATGCTTACTGCAGTGTTCTGCCAGTGATCAGAGAGAGAGAGACACACACACACAGAGTACTATATAGATTCCGAACAGCAGAAGAGTATAGGTGTGGACTCCCTTACTTAACAGTGTGGGGAGGGAGAAAAAGAGATGTTCTGCAGGGAGAGGGAGAGGGAGAGGGAGAGATAGAGAGTGAGAGAATGACAGTATAATGGGAAGTCTGGGGTCTGGGGGGACAGCAGAGTAACCAATGTTGCAAGTGCAACACAGCATATTATGCACAACAAATGTCAGTAATCATGTCAATACTGTATTTCTGACATTTGTATGTGCATGACAGCAATGCAGTATTATTTTTTAGAGAGTATTTAGCAAGGTGGCAGGATGCACTACTTTTCTTGCTCTTTAAACAGGGGAAACCCACCTTTATGTGGGTTTTTCCTTTGTTTTGCACATAACCTGTATTAGGAGTGCAACAACCAACTCCAGCGTATGGTGTTATTGGGGATTAATCAACACCCTGGATGCTGTGAGAACACTTGACCTACGGCCTCGCACCTCACAATGCACCCAGGGTGTTGATTAATCCTCAATAACACCACACCCTGTCATGAGTCATTGCTTACTTAGGCAATGTTGTAAATGCTTCTGGTTTGTCAGGGTCATAGAAGAAATACTTGTAAATTCCAATGGTAATCAAATACATCACCACAAATGGTGTTGAAAAGGTATCAACTAACTTGAGCATCTCAGCTCTATATACAGTACTATGATTTTTTTGTAAACTCCGCTGTGCTCCAGCATCATATAAGTCAGAATAAAAATGAAATTGACAGATTTAGAAATACAAGATGTCTTTCTTTATAACTTTTATTTTTGTTTAGTACCAGTGGATAATTACCATAAATAATGGAAAATACTTGCATTTGGTCCCAGTTCCTGTTATACATACTTTGCTATTTGTGGTATTCGGGGAATCAATATTCTTTACTCACACAGCCCTACTGATAACTGTGAAAAAATCTTTCCCTTTTACAAATGATGCCATGTGACGCCACATAGCAACAATTAGCATCTACATACCATGTTAGAAGCAAATATGTTTTAGAAAAATTATGATGGGTATTATACTCTATGAAGGTAAATATTCTTAATGTTACATTCACTGTAGTTTTTTTGACAAAAGGACATCTTTAACTAAAATGATCTCTTAAGATCACTTGCTAAACTGACACCAGGCTATAACTGATTAATGCATTTCCTGCCACAGAAATGTCATTACCTCAGCATTGTTTCCACTGCCTAAAGTATAAGTTCAACATTGCAGGCCATTTTGAGATGTTAGTGGTTTGAGTCTCAATGAAACCAAAAATTTATTGCTGTATTACTTCTGTTCCTGGATATTCTTTCTTCATAAAATATGCATTGATAATTGGCATTTTGCCACTAACTATGAGCTTGCTAAGTTCAACATTCTGAGTCAGCTGCACTGGGTAATCTAAACTAAATGTCTGTCCAAAGGGATCAAATACTATATTTTTAAATAAATATTTCATGAACAGCGAATCATTTAACATGTTGGGCAACACAGTTCATCACTGACTATTCAAATATGCTCATTTTAATTTTCCAGGAGCCTAACAAGTTAATTTAGTTCAATATGCAATTATACTGTATGTTTCTCTCTCTCTCCCGCTCTCTCTCACTTTCTCTTGCCATATGGTATCAGTACAGATCCTCAGCTGCATATTAATGTAAAACAGTGGTAACTAGTGAAATGATGAATAAAATCCACATTTATACAATATGCATGGACACAAAAAGTATGTGATAAATATGTTTATATGAACTACTATGTGATACATCTATTAATTTACTATAGAGTAATACAAACAGAGACATAGAAACAAAATTTGTGGACAGATAAGGACCACTTGGCCCATTCAGTCTTCTGGTTTTTCCCTGCCTATACTGCCTTGCAGACCTTACTTAACCCTGGCTACCCCCCCACCCCGCTTTGCTACCAAGATTCCTTTGTGCCTATTCCATGCAAGCTTGAAGCCCACCATTGTTTTCTCCACCACCACCTCCACTGGAAGAATATTTCAGGGCTCCACCACTCTTTCAGCGAAAAAGTACTTCCTCACATCCTTCTTAAATTCCTTCCCCCAGCTTTATTTTATGCCCTCTTGTTGTTGTGCACCTTCTTCTCTGTAAAATGCTGCCCTCCTGTACCTTATTCACCCCTGCAAGGTATACATAAGTCCTTTTAATGCCCCCCCATCCCTCTGCTTTTCCAGGGTGTACATATTGAGATCCCTTAGTCTCTCCTCTTAGGGCATTTCCTATACCATTTTCATTGCCTTCCTTTGCACAGCCTCCACCCTGTCTATGTCCTTCCTGAGATTTGGTCTCCAGAACTGGACACAGTACTCCAAGTGGAGTCTCATGGACAATCTATACAGTAGTAGTAAACTCATCATCACACATTTAAACACATAGTAAACTCCTCCTCAGCTTAACCCCCAGCGGGTACAACTTCCCCCACCCACAGCCATGTTCACTTTCTCTCATCTCTCAGAAATGCTCTTTGGACATAGTGTTGTAAAAACTATCACCTTAAAGAAAATGTTCTCAAAACTGCCAACTTTAGAACTGAGTGTACTGTTAACAGTTTTACCTTTTTTCATGCTTTTCTCCTGAAAGCTATCTTCTTTTACATCACTCCCGTCCCTGTACCAGTCCACTATCACAATCACGAATGACCAGCCATCAGTGAAAAACAACCACCACCCACACCACAGCTGCATAGCATCTATAGCCCACTAAATAAGTCATTTTTCCTCTCCTCTAAATGCTGATAGTAAAACATTACAAGAATTACCAAAAAATTTTTTTGAAATGCTGGACATGCTCACTAAACATCGTTATTATATTCTTGCCCATATTTTTCAAAGGCTGCTCACTGCAGCAGTCAGTTGCTAGATTAGGATATCAGTGCGTTGTCCTGACAACACATCTATAGTGGCATGTACAGCGACAGCACTCAGAAAAGGAGCATAGACACAGAAAAATAAAATTGCCCCCACACACTTCGGCAAATATTTTTATTTAAAAAGCACAATTCTCACAAAATCAAAGATCCAAACAAGATCCTACCCAATTGCATAAATGAAATATGTAGAGGGGACATTGTATGATAAAGCATTTATCTATAATTGTGCTGTTTGACTTTGGGCACAGCACACCACTCATGAGGATACCCAAGATAAAACAGCACTTGTATAGAAAATCACTTATCACATAGGTACCTACTGCATAGCCTTTATAAAGAATATCATGACATATTACAGGAAACCCCCATACATTTCAATTGGATTTCTGTGACATCATGACCATCTAAGGAAGCTCAACTTGTGCAATGTTGTTTATAGCTTGCTGCCACATTTTATGTTGCTAGTAATGTGGAACTAATATTTCAAAAACTTCTCTGTATCATCTCTAATTACTGTAGTTTATGGTGCACTGTGTACTTGTGTTTGGAAATCCTTACACTTTCAAATGCTGTTGTGCTACATTAGCCACAGGTATAGATCACCACTGTGTTACAACAGCTTAGAATCATGTGTCTATTAAGATTCCCTATGCTTAGCTACACTGCAGATTCCTCATAACAAAGATGTCTGCAAGAGTGAATACCTCCTTAGAGAACTGTTTGCTAAAAGATCAACTACTTTAAATGTTATCAGCTCATGTGCAGTAGCTATTACTTAAATCACATTAAACGTTTTTAATCTTATTCTGTTGTTTTTTGTTTCATATTTATTTGACCATAGTTCAAGACAGCGTTAGAAAGAAGGCAAATTAATTAAAATAAACATATACTATACAAAATAATATATGGGCAACCTTACACAACAAGGCTGATTCTTCTATCTCAGGATGATATGACATCATCGAGACTTCTCACACTTTGATCTCAAAGTTTTCAATGTCCTCTCACTCCAGAATGGCTGCATAGCCTTGCTGTGTATGGTTGCCTAGGTATAGATATAGATATTCATATTTTCTCAAATGTTTGCTATTTCTGTATTGTTTTCTCAATATCATATTTGTGCCTCTCCACTTCACCGGCTCCCTGCACTGACAGATCACCATGACCACCATGGCTGTGCTCTTCCTCTAGCCAAGAAAGCAAATAAAGCACTGCCTTAACAAGTCATGCCTATGTCACTACTTCACTGGCTGTCTGAGTGCAAATGGTGAGCAGCTTGTGCCCACTGTCTGTGAGACTATACTCCCTCGCCTTTATGTCACATCTGGTCCTGCTGTGGGATTCTGGGACTTTCACATGAATCCTGGTTTCCTAGGTGACAGAAGAAATCACTGCAAATGCTCCAGTGCTCCACTGGGGCATGCTTATATTATTTTGCCACTCCATTTGAATTTGTTAAATGCTAGGCTGAAAATTTACACATGCACATACACATAACTTACACACACACACACACACACACACACACACACACACACACACACACACTACCTGATCAGATTACAAGATATACTATATAGAAGCTCAATATAACAAGAGTGGGCAACACATATATTTCAGAGGAGTTCAGTGTTCCTTCAAACTGGTTATGAGAAGCCTTTACTGCCCAAGAGGGTTTGCTAGTGAAGCAGCCAGCCTGAAGTTATGCCTTCAGTTCCCAATAGCTCTGTTTTTCCATTTTGTACAAGCTATAAAAATAAGCTTCCATACTGTCTAAAGCTATAAGATGCTGTAGTTTCTTTACCAGTCAACATGAGGTTTCAGACATGCAGCTGTTATACATATACAGTAGGAAGAACACAACATGCTGCCACCATACGTTGATATATAGTATCATTAATTAATGGCACAGCATGTGGCTCTACTATGATGAAGTCTAATGTATAAACTGTATAGATTGGTGTGATTTTTAAACCCAGTTTGTAATCAGTGAGGAACCATGAACTTTTAGCTACAAAATGCACAAAAGAGCACATTTCAGTCCATATCGTGCATTACCTGAAGCTTCAAAAAATGAGCAAATGGAAATGCTTACAGTATGTGACAAATAAATATTTGAAATTTATCATTTCATTCAAATTGCACTTTTATCAAATGCTTTTGTAAACTGAGTTTTAGAGAATGTGCAAATTAAGTGAAAGTGCGTGTTCGGTACAAATTATGTGTTTATTAAAATCCACTTTAAAAAAAACGTGGAATTTTAATGTACAAAATCAGAGAATGTGCACATTTTTTAAGAAACATTCAGTTAATAAAAGTGTGCATTTCAAGAGCATGAAATTATGCTTGCTAAATAGGATAACTATATACCATGCATAAAAACACATTTGAGTGAAATTGGTGTGCATTTTGCATTAATAATGTCAATCTGAATTTTGTAATTTCACCAGAACCAATCACTGGCAATGATTACTGAAGGAAAGGCTGATGGATGAGGTTCCTATAAGAGATGTTCTAGATTGCACATGTATCTCACACATGATACTTACAGTACCCAGAGCAAGTACAGCAAGAAAGCTGAGAATAAAGGATTTTAACAAATGACTGAAAACCTGGTGTCCTGCTAAAGGGTATGGGGCTGGTGGGGTGGGGGTGGGGAGGACCTGGAAGGACAGTAGTTTCTAAGTCAAGGACAGACTGCACTTGAGTGAGGAGGGAAAGAAAATGTTGAAACAGAGGATGGAGGAGTATGTAGAGGAAGTAGGGAATTTATACTAGGAGCGGGGGTGGCGAGTGGGCAAGGGACATACAGCAACCACAGGTTGGAAAGCCATATGAGCTTACCCCCCATAACAGTGACAAAGAACAAAGGGCAAGTACTAGTGACGATGGTAGTAAAGGAGGGCAGAAGGGGAAGGGATGGAAGGTGGTCACCCTGAATGCTAGGAGCCTTGGGAAGAAAACTGCAGAGCTACAGACTCCCATGTCAGAGGGGGAAGTGGACATTGCAGCCATCACTGAAACATGGGCCACCCAATACAATGACTGGGACCTGTCAATACCAAGGTACAGGATATTTTGTAGGGATAGAGTGATTGGGAAAGGAGGGGTGGCACTATATGTGAGGGAAGGACTGAAGTGTTTATGGGAGGAAGTGGAGGAGGGTAGTATGGAGTCACTATGGATGCAAAGCCAGGATTCCAAGAATAGGACTCTCAGGATGGGAGTGATGTACAGGCCACCCTCTTTGACAGAAAAGTTAGATCAGGAACTAGCGGGACAGATCAGGAGGACCTGAGAGAAAGGAAGTGTGGTGATTGTGGGGGACTTCACCATGCCAGGAGTGGATTGGAGTACCCCAACAACCAGGAATAGAAGGGAACAGGTACTACTGGATGCCTTCCAGGACAGGTTCCCGATGCAAATGGTCAGTGAATCAACCAGGTTAGGGAATACCCTTGACCTTGTGCTGGCAAATGGGGAGTTTGTGAGGGAACTTAGGGTTGAAGAACCACTGGTGGGGAGTGACCACCACTCAGTATGTTTCACATTGGATATGGGTAAGGAAGGAGTGAAATCCAGCACTTCAGGAAGGCTGACTTTAGGATTATGGGGAAGTGGTAAAAGGGTACCTGTCCAGAATTCAATCTAGTATGGGCACTAACCAGAGGTGGGAGCTCATAAAGCTGGGGATAGTGGAGGCAACCAGAACCTGCAGCAAGCCCAGAGCAAGAAGGCAAAGGCAAAGAAACCTAGCTGGGTGAGCAAGGAGGTCATGGAAAAGGTAAGGAGAAAAGAGCTGCCTTTAGGAGGTACAAATAACAGGAAGGGGGGAAGACAGGAGGAGTACCTGAAGGAATCAAGGAGGTAATATGGGCAGGCAAGCTTAATAAGTCTATGGAGCTCAGGCTGGCACAGGGCATTAAGAAGGGGAGAAGGACTTCTTCAGGCACATTAGGAGGAAAAGGAACTGTAAGGACCATATAGTAAGGATTAGGAAGGAGTGGGGTTGGGTGGAAGCAGGGGGTGATAAGGCAGAAGCACTAAATGATTACTTCTGCTCAGTATTTACTAAGGAGAAGAGGGAAGGGGATACTTAAGGGGGAGGGAGGGCAGAAAAAGAGTGGGGGGGTGACAGATGGGGAAATCACAGAGGGCAGTGTTCTGGAGGGTTTGAGGGCACTGAGGGTAGACAAAGCACCAGGCCCAGATGGCATCCACCCCAGGGTACTGAAGGAGCTTGCAGAGGTCCTGATGGGACCTTTGGCAGACCTATTTAATGCCTCACTACATTCAGAGTGTGTACCTCAGGAATGGAGGATGGCTCATGTGGTGCCCCTTCACAAAAGCAGCCCAAAGGATGAACCGGGGAACTACAGATTGGTGAAGATGATGGAGACTATCCTGAAGGAGATACTGGCACCCCTCCTGGAGGCCAAAGGACTACAGGACAGCAGACAGCATGGCTTTGTAAGTGGCAGATCCTGGCAGAAGCCAATCTGGTGGAGATCTACGACTGGGTAACTAGGCAATTGTACAGGGGCCATGAAGTGGATGTCCTGTACCTGGACTTCAGTAAGGCATTCGACTCAGTGCCACATGGGAGGCTAGGAAGTAAGTTAGAAGGCACAGGGGCAGGTGCAAAGCTGGTGAGATGGGTAGGGAACTGGCTTCAGGAAAGACAACAGAGGGTGGTGGTGAGTGGGGAGCTCTCATCCCCAAGGGCAGTGATGAGTGGTGTTCTACAGGGCTCGGTGCTGGCAACAGTGTTGTTTGGGATAGTCATTGCAGACATATCATTGGGCATAAAGAGCAAGATCAGTCTGTTTGCTGATGACACCAAGATGGGAGTGGTGTTGGACAACCTAGGGGTTTGGCAGGGGTTGCAGGATGATCTGGCAAAGCTGGAAATCTGGTCAGAAACCTGGCAACAGGGGTTCAATGCTAAAAAGTGCAAGGTGCTGCATTTTGGGGCAAAAAACCCAAGGGGGAGTTACCAGCTGGGGGGGGGGGTGCAGCTAGCCAAGATAGAGGAGAAGGATCTGGGGATGCTTATTACTGGGTCAATGAACAACTCGGCACAATGTAGGAAGGCAGCTGCAAAGGTCAACAAAATGCTGGTTTGCATTGCAAGGGGTATATCCTCGAGGAGGGGGAGGTGATTCTGCCACTTAATAGATCATTAGATAGACCACACCTGGAGTACTGCATGCAGTACTGGTGTTTGTATCTGAAGAGGGTCATTAAGTTACTGGAGGGGGTGCAGCGCAGGGTGACAAAGATGTTCAAGGGGCTGGGGGACTTACCATACGAGAGGAGGCTGAGGAAGCTGAACATGTACTCACTGGAGGAGAGGAGGGACAGGGGGGATATAACTGAAACCTTTAAGTACATGAAAGGAATAAACAAGACAGGTGTGGAGGGGCTGTTCTAAGTAAGGGAGGGAAAGGACACCCGGGGCCATGATATGAGACTGTAGGGAGAACGGTTCAGGAGGGAGATGAGTAGACACTTTTTTACAGAGAGGGTGGTAGCTGGATGGAATGCAGTACCGGCAGAAGTGGTATCCAGTAAACAGTGGACTGCTTCAAAAGGAGCTGGGGCAGAGCTAGGGGGAGGGTCAAGGGAGGGGAAGGGTGGGAGGAAGGCAGCTGCAAAATAAGGGGTGCTAGCTGCACATTCAAGCAGACATGATAGACCAGGCCTTTATCTGCTGACAAATTTCATATGTTCATATGTTCTTATATGTGCATGTCATTTTTGTTACCATTATACACCAGGAAATCATAGTAAAGGAGCCTTGGATCGATGCTATTTATACCTTGATTAACCATAAATAAAATAGAAAAATGTTGTTCTGTATGGTCAGCAATGTGGGAATTTATGCAGTTGCCAGACCTGATTATGAGTAGGGACCACACACTGACCTTTACAAAAAAGTAAGACTGGGTTATAAAGATTAGTTTAATGAATGTCAGTAAGTAAAATTTATTTTATACAGGTTAAAGACAGTGGGCATAACCTAAATACACAGTAGATTTGTAGAGAGTACCTTGTTACAATAAGTAACAAGCATTTGTCAATGCCGAATGTTTGCTTGCTGGTATTAGCATTGGAAATGCACGAGTTAGACAGATGCACAGTAGGAATGGCAGTGAAGTATTGAACTTCATGCCAACCCCATCTCTAACCTGCAGAGATGGACAGGCATTGGGGTATGCTTTTGGGTTGTCGCCCATAACATTCATGCCATTTCACCTCACCCCTATCCTGCAGACACTGACAAGTGTTGAGGTTTGCCTTGGGGTATTTTGCTTTACAGTCGCCCCACTCCATAAGGACATACACTGAAATGGGTGCAATATAGAAGAATGGGGTGAACTCTGGGGCTAAGAAGTCCAAGGTACACCTTGATGCCTGTCACTGGCTGCAGGGTGGGGGGGGGGTGGAACGGCAGGAGCATTACAGTCGGCAATCCAAAACACACCCCTGATGCCTGTCAGTCTGTACAGGGTGGGGCGTTATGTTAGAAACCCAAATGCCCTATGTGTTTGTTGGTATTTGCACTACAAATTTTCAACATGGCCTTTTTGTGACTCCCACCTCATGAAAGCATTAGGGACCTCTTCCCATGAACAGTGGCACTGAGATTTTGTTAATGCTTCCCGAACTTTGAGTTCCCACAGCGACCGTGCCATTGTGTGCCTGATGTATGAAAACACAGATTGGGCAGGATGTGAAGAATGACAGCTGCACCTTTCATAGGGAGCTGTGAAGAGATGGAAATGTTGAAAATCAGTAGTGAAAATGTAAAAAATGCTCGAACTTCCGAGCGTACGTGGAAACTGCGCAACGCATGCACGTAACACAGTCATTTAGTGGAATTATTTCACCAAACTTTCAGCATAGGCATTTTGTGACCTCTGTTCATGAACACTGTCACTATGATTTTATTAATCTGCCCTGAACATTGATTTCCCACAGCAATCGCGCTATTCTACGCCAGATGTGTAAACACATATCTCGGGCAGGATGTAAAAAATGACAGCTGTACTGTTCATAAGGAGGTCTGAAAAAATGGCAATGTTGAAAATCTGGAGTGAAAGTACTATGAGGGTGCGTGGAAACTGCACAATGCACACTTGTAACACAGTTATTTTATGGACGTTTGTCACCAAATTTTCAACACAGGCATTTTAGGACCTCTGTTCATGAACAGAGTCACTGTGATTTTACATATAAACATACATACGAACATACAAATCTGTCAGCAGAACAGACCAATTGGTATATCTAAGTTTGCCCGAGTGTGCAGCTAGCACCCTAGATTGCAGCTGCCCCAGCCTTCTCCTCCTCAGTTCCTCCCCCACTTGTCCCAGCTCCTGCCCCATGACTCTTCTTGCTTTATCCAACTCCTTCTTAAAGCTATTGACTGTCCTACATGTTACCACCCCCTCTGGCAGTGCATTCCAAATAGACATCACCCTTTCAGTGAACTAGTGCCTCCTCATTTCCCTCTTGAAATGTCCCCCTTCCAACCTTTGTCCATGCCACCTCATCTCTCTTTCACTTCTCAGTTTAAACACCCCCATGATGCCAGGTTTATTTACCCCCCTCAGGTATTTAAACACTTCAATCATATCCCCCATATCCCTCCTGTCCTCCAGTGTGTACATGTTCAGCTCCTTCAGCCTAACTTCATATTCCTTTCCTTCCATCCCCTGTAACATTTTTGTTGCCCTCCTTTGCACGCCCTACAGTAATTTTATATCTCTCCTCAGGTATGGCCTCCAGTATTGCACACAGTACTCCAGGTGCGGACTGACCAATGATCTGTAGAGAGATAGGATCACATCCCTGTGTCTGGATGAGAACCCCCTTACGATGCACCCCAGCATCCTGTTTGCCTTTGCTGCTGCTCTCCTGCACTGGGCTGAGTTATTCATGCTCCCAGTTACCAACGCCCCCAGGTCCTCCTCCTTTGTGATCCCTAACCTCACCTCCCCAACCAATAGTCCTTCCCCTGCTTCTTAGCCCCGAAGTGCATCACCTTACACTTCTTTGCATTAAATCCTAGCTGCCACTCCACTGACCATGTCCTTAGCTTGGTTAGGTCCCCCTGCAGTTTTTTTCCCATCCGTCCTCTTTGTCCACCACTGCCTCCAATTTGGTATAATCTGCGAACAGACTAACCCTGCTCCCCACTCTGTGTGTTATATCAGAGGTAAAGAGCCCAAATTGTACCAGGCCCAGCAATGACCCCTGTGGCACCCCACTTGTCACTGATCTAGGTGCCGAGAGCTCCTCCACCACCACCACCACCACCCTCTGCACCATCCACTGTAACCAGTTCTGTATCAATTTAGTCAGCTTTTTTCCACCACAACTGCTGTCAGCTTCCCCCCAGTCTCCCATGAGGCACAGTATCAAAGGCTTTACTGAAGTCCAAGTACAGGACATGTACCGCATGGCCCCTGTCCAACTCCCTTGTCACCCAGTCATAATACTCTATTAGGCTGGTTTGACAAGACCTCCCTGAGACAAACCCATTTTGCTGCTCATTTTGGAGGGCATTACTCTCTAGGAATGCCACCAGCCTCTGCTTCAGTATCACCTCCATAAGCTTACCCTCTATGGACGTGAGACTGACCGTCCGATAATTTCCTGGCAACTCCCTAGGCCCACTCTTGTGAATGGGCACCACATGGGCCACCCTCCAGTCCTGGGGCACACACATCATTTTCAGGTAGGTGTTGAACAGATTTGCCAGCAGCTCAGCCAACAGCTCTGCCATCTCCTTCAGCACCCTGGGGTGGATGCCATCGGGACCTGGTGCCTTGTCTACTCTTACTGCACTTAGCCCCTCTAGCACCCTACTCCCTGTGATTTTTCCCTGACATATCTAAAAAAGTCCTTTTCCCCTCCCTTTATGTCCTGTGCTAACCTTAATTCCCTAGAGGCCTTAGCTTTTTTCACCCTCCTGGCCACCTCCCTTGACCAACTCCCGTAAGCCTCCTTATCCTTTCCCTTCCATGTTCTCCTGTACTTCTAGTATGCAGTCCTCTATGCCCTCACCCCTTGCAGCACTTCCTTGTTCAGCCAGCATGGTTTCTTGGCTCTGCTTTTCTTAGTCCTGGCCCTGGTGCAGGCTACTGAGGCCTCTGTTAGCCCAGCCTTTATGACTCCCCACTTTTATTCTGCATCCATCCCCGGCCTTATATCTCCCTCACAGCATTGCTCCCTTCCTCCCAAAGTCCACCCTACTAAAGTCCACCATCTCAGTGCCCGTGCCTCCTGTCTCCCTGCCCAGCACAAGAATGAGCCACACTGTTTGGTGGTCACTACCTGCTAGTGGGTCCTTCACCCTTACCTCCCTCACTGCCTCCACATTTGCCAGTACTAGGTCCAGAGTGCTACCAAGCTACCACTTACCAATTGTGTCAGAAGACCATCCTGGAATGCATCAAGGAGCACCTGCTCCCTGGTACTGCTAGTGGCCGGGGAGCTCCAGTCAACCCCTGGTAGGTTAAAATCCCCTACTACCACCACACTCCCTCTTCTACACACCCTCATCTGCTCTGCCAACTCCCAATTCAGCTCACTGGACTGGGCGGGTAGTCTGTACACCACTCCCAGCCTCAGCTTTATGCCCTTGGAGTCCAGGGGCTGCACCCAAAGTGCCTCTGTCCTCTCCTCTTCTCCCTCGTCCCTTATGCATTTGATCCCTTCCCTCACACAGAGTGCAACCCCCACCTTCCAAACCCCCAGTCCCTGCTGTATATCCTGTGTCCTGGGATTGCTAAGTACCAGTCATGGTACTCTGTAGCCAAGTCTCTGTCACTGCAGCAGTGTCCACCTTCCCCTCTGAAAGGAGGGCCTGAAACTCTGCAATTTTGTTCCCCAGGCTTCTTGCATTGAGAGACCACCTTCCACCAGTACCGCTCCTTCTCCTCACTCTTCTCCTTGGCCTGTGACCTTCCTCCCTGTAGTCCACACCCTTTCTCCTCGTTATTTTTACCGGGTGAGGGTGCCTTCTGTCTTACTCTCAGAACACTCTGCCAACCCCCCTCCCAGGGTTACTATGCCTCTGCCTTTACCTGTGTCTAGAGGGGGTGAGCTCATTAGGCTCTCCTGTCCGTATCTTTCTACCAACCTCAGTCTTTTGTCCACCCCCCACTAGTTTAAATCCACCTTAGTAGAGATGTACCCCTCTAAGCCCACCTTTAATATTCCCCTCCCATCCCTGCTCAAATGTAGCCTGTCCACCGCATACAAGTCCCTATTCCCCCAGACCCTACTCCAGTTAGTCACTAACCCATAATTTTTGGTGTGGCACCAATCCCTTCCCCCTTCCCATAGCCGTCTCTCCTCCTGTCACCCCCCTCCTTCCTTATTAGCTCCCTTTTACCGTTTCGTCCTTGCTATCTCTTCCTCTACCTGTTGCCATCCCTCTCATGCCCCGCTTGTTCTCCCCCACTTCAGTATGTTCCTGCTCCCCCTCTCTCTCCCACAGCAGAGGATCAAACTATTCCTAGTTGATACACCTCCTACATCTCTTCCCCCCATTGGTTCCCCCTCCTACTTGTTCCCCTCCATGCCCCTCTGGTCCCTCCCTATCTGCAGCCATCTGCTCTCTCCCTGGTACTCCTTGTGTCTTTCCTCCCCCATCAGGAGGCCTTCCCCTCACCTCGGGCACCCCCCTCCCTTCTCCTCTCTTTTCTGCTAGTGTCTCTGATATTGGGGTCAGTTTCAGTCCCTAGTTGTTCTTCCTTCATCCCTCTTTGCCATCCCCTATCCCCCCCCAGCCAGGATGTCTACCATACACATCTGCCCTGCCACTTAGACTCCTCCCTAACCTCCACAGTTCCTCCCTCAAACTAGCCAGTTGCCTACAGACCATACACCCCCCATCCTCCAATCCCAGTCCAGGATCATGGTGGACCCACACCCTGTACACCCCACCACCCTTCCAAAAATGCCCACCCTATTGACATGCGGCACCTGACCCATTTTGGCCCCCATCTTTTGTTATGGGCTCTTACTCCCAGTTTCTGTACCCTACTACAATTGTTAGGGCCCTATTTACTCAAATTTCTGTTCCCCCCACCACTAGTCCCCCTACTGCCCGCTTGCCAATCAGGTTAATTCAGTCTCAAATCTCATCTGTTAGATACTGCATTACTGTAGCAATCCTAAAGCCTCCTTGTACATTTCTCACCTCTCAACTACCCTACTTTTTGTTCTTGGCCCTCATTGTTTCACTTAGCCCAGTTAGAAATTGTATTGCATTCCAAGTATTGCTCAGCTCAGTTAGAGAAATAAACAGAACAACTAAATCTGTATTATTACAGCAATCCTAAAAGTATCCAATCATTGCTTTGTCTCCACCCCAGAGATCCTGCTGTAATATAGGACCACGCAGGACCCTGGGTAGGTGGGTGGGCAACTCTAAAATCTTGACAGAGCTCAGTTGAGCTCACGCACTCCCTCTGTCTCACTAGCTCATTCTGTTTCTCCTGGCACTGCAGGCTGCCCTTTTGTACAGGGCTCCTGCCTGCGTTGGTGCTTTTTCTGCCCACAAAGAAATCCACAGCAGTCCCGACAGAGCTCCGTTGAGCTCGCTCACTCCCTCCCTCTCTCTTACTCACTCGTTCTGTTTCTCCCAGCGCTGCAGGCTGCCCTTTTGTACTGGGATCCTGCCTGCGTTGACGCCTTTTTCTGCCACAAAGAAATCTGTAGCAGTCCGAACAGAGCTCCGTTGAGCTTGCTCAATCCTCATCTCTCACTCGCTCATTCTGTTTCTCCCACAGCTGCAGACTACCCTTTTGTACTGGGCTCCTGCCTGCATTGGCACCTTTTTCTACCCACAGAGAAATCTGCAGCAGTCCTGACAGAGCTCCGTTGAGCTTGCTCACTCCCTCTTTCTCACTCGCTTGTTCTTAATCTGTCCCAAACACCGATTTCCCACTGTGACCACACTATTCTGCACCGCAAGTGCAAAAACACATTTTGGCCAGGATGGGAAAAATGACAGCTGTACTATTCATAAAGAGGTGTGAAAAAGTGGCAGTGTTGAAAATCTGGCTTGCAAATATTGCAAATTTGCAAAGTTATAAGGGTGCGTGGAAACTGCGCAACGCATGCTTGTAACACAGTCATTTTATGGACTTTTGTCACCAAATTTTCAACATAGGCATTTTAGGACCTTTGCTCATGAACAGTGTCACTGTCATTTTCTTAATCTCTCCCAAAAACTGATTTCCCACAGCGACCACGCTATTCTGTGCCGGATGTGTGAAAACACATTTCAGCCAGGATGTGTAAAATGACCACTGTACTGTTCAGAAGGAGGTGTGGAAAAATGCCAATGTTGAAAATCTGGAGTGAAAATATTATAAATGTGTGAAATTACGAGCGTGCGTGGAAACTGTGCAATGCGTGCTCCTAAAACAGTGATTTGTTGGATCTTTTTTCACCAAATTTGCAACATAGACTTTTTGAGAGCCCACGTCATGAACAGTGGCACTGTCATTTTGTTAATCTGTCCCAAAAGGTGATTCCATGCAGTTACTGCGAAATCACCTTTTGGGACTGGATAACACCATGACAGTGACTGAATTCATAAGGAGGGGTCCCAATAACCCCTTGTTGAAACTTTGGTGCCAAAATTCCCCAAAATGCCAGAGATATGCACCAAAGTTGAAAAAAAAACTATTTATGCCATTATACACCTTACCGGCATTTTTTTAGTTTGCGGTTTGCTTTGAAGAGTGCAGACATGTCCCCGGTCCACCAAAGATTGTCACGCTGGGCTCTGGAGGTAAGTATGGGGTGAGGGTGGTGTGAAGAGGTGGGGTACACAGACGGTGGGTGCAGGTTGGGGAAGGGGCACCAGACACATCGTGGGACCATTTTCTTGTTTTACAGGTAAAAAACCAAAAAGACAGAGGGGTCAGTTTTCTTCTTTCACAGGTGTGTTTGGTACACTGGGGTCGGCTCCCAGTGTGCCACCTGCTTTTGTGGAGAGGGGGGCCAAAGGCAATGGGGATCGGGCTCCCTATTGGCACAGAAACAGGTGGGGGGTGCATGATGCCAAGGGGGATTGGGCACCCCTCAGCACACAACAGAAATCGAGGGTGACATTATGGAGGGGAGTGGCTCCACGCCAGCAAATGAAGTGGGTTGGGGGCATGCCAATAGGGGGACTGGGTACCCCTGTCAGCTCTGAGATGGATGCACCATGTTCCTGGTAATGTTACACCAGGCAAGGTACCGCATTGCAGTGAAATTGCTGATGCTGCAACAATGAGGAAGCCCCTCATTGCAGCGGTCAAATCGTTTCAAGTTGGTGGCAGTTCTGCAGAACCAGTGTCATCAGGACACTGGGCCTGCATTGGGTGCACACCGCCAAGCCCACAAATGCAGTGCCGGCATTGGCAGCCACAGCGCCGCATCTCTACAACTCGCTTCTCTCCTAAGCTGCTGCATAATGTTTCTTGTGCATGTGCACAAGCAAACATAAAAATTACCACACAGTATATTAAAAACATGTACGTTGTATGGCAAAACTTACTACTCTAACCTCAAACACATTCATGCTTAATTTTCAAAGACAAATTCACTGTTGTTTTGTTAAATAGGGGAAAGAATTGCAAATTCTGATTTCCTTATGAAGTTGATTTTAACACCTAACTGCATTAAATGCCATAATGGCTTGTCCAAGATTATTTTAACTTTAGAAACAGTGTGAAAAAAAACCAACAGACAGTAAGCCATATTGTTGTAGCACTGAACAGATTGTAACAACATTTTCCTGCAAGGAAGCTATAACTTTGTGCTTTTTCAGTTTGAATACAAAGCATAATCAGATCCTCTCTATTCTGTCACCCAGTTTAGGCCATACCATCATCTCAAGCATAGTACATGCATGTGCGTGATAAGAACATTCCAAGGCAAAATCATTATCTCGATTTAGATTTTGTCGATATTTTCTAGATGCATTTCAGGATGTGTGTATATGTATATAATGCATTCATAATTTAACACAAGCAGATTTAATTGATGTGCAACATGAATTCTTTTTTTTTTGTTTGTTTAAACAACCAGCAATTCTCATGACTGCAACCAGCCCAGAATCTGTTCATTTATCCAGTTGTTCACTTTGTTCCTTAAAGGTCAACAAACTGTCAAGTGTGACTTCATGATACTGATAGGAGTCAGTGTTGAGAATTCCCTGTCCATCCAAAAATGTCAAATCCAAAGTCCAATTGAAATAAAATTCAGTTTTTATTTTGATGTAAAAAAATCAGCACTCATGTCTTTTTATTATTTAACTTTAATTTATAAGCTTGGAACCAACTCTCAATTTTTAAAACATCAGTTTGTAATTTTAACTTCATCTTATGAGAACTTGATCCTTTTGCTCTCAGCACCATGTCACTGGCATAAGGGCATGTTTGAGTAGAACTTACAGTAAACATGATGAGAATAGATTTCTGAAAACAATGGACACAAGAGACTTGGGACAGGTCCCTGGGGTATTCTCCTATTTACATTCTTACCATTGAATAATACTTTGGATACTGGAACCTGTTGAACATGCAGCTCTAGATAGGAACCAAATCATTGATGAGGGTACTGGGCAACACCTACCTGCATCAATCTGATGTTGTGTATGTGGGTGTGTGGGTGTGTGTGCTACAAACATGGCACCCACCTTCAGTCATCTGTCCAATGCTGTGCAGATGCTATTACTAAAATCAAGGCATGCCATGTCATTGGCATGCCCAGGCCAAAAATTATATTGAAAAAGTATAATCAGAGTGAATTGTTTGATATACTCAGGAAACTGTGAATGCACTTCACATTCCAGTAGGTTAGCCAAGATTGATAATAAGAAAATTGCTTATAACTACCAGGAAAATCCCGAGTTCCATTATAATAAATGGAAGTAATTTTTTTCCATAAAAGTATGTCTACCAATATGACTGCAGGGGTGGTCAGCCCTATCCCTTCCTCCATTGACTGGTGATCACTTCCCTTGGAACCAGAAATCCACCAAACTGTCCACAGAAATTGCTGCTCATTGTTGGGCCAAGGGAGCAGGGGCTATCATCCCCTCCACTCTCCTCTCCAAGATAACACTTCAGGATGAAATTAGTAGTTTGGTGGTGGTGCAGGCCAGGAGAAGGCAGATAGAGAGTCATGAGGCCTTTGCCACTTTTTCCTTTTTTTGCCCCGAACCCCTGCTGCAGTGCAGATGACAGGACATGCTGAGTGGAAGCACACACCACCTGCATGAAACTGGCATCACCCTCCCATGACATCATCCACACTTACACCACCACTGTGCCTCCACTCAGTGGCACTCAAATGGAGGATAACAAACCTTCCCTTCCTGGGAGAAGAGAGCAATCCACCAGATGCTTGATCCTCTCCTTCCCAGGCCAACCTATGACAAACTAAGTTTGCTCCCGAACCCGAGTTGCCAGCATGGCAGCAGGTGTGGTATCCAGCACCTCAAACCTCCATGCGACTGAGCCGGCTGCGAATAATTTTAGATTTTTTTTTTTTTGCATTCAAGTGGATAATAGTTTTTGATTAAGCTCCAACTAATCAGCTTTGTAACAATCAGTGCAGGAGTACTGGCTCTAAGTTTCAATAATCTTCCCACCAGACGATTAGCCTTTCCTGATTTATGGGCGTTTAGTGTTCTTAATGATATTTTTATTTTTTTATTCTTATAATTTAAAATCTTAATTCATGCATTTTCCAGATATTAGGCTTTTGCCAACTTGAAACACTATCCAAACTAACCTGTAAAGCATGTAGATTTACAAAAAATAAATAATTAAATACCTCAGCAACCTCACAAAGGTCCGCTGTTACTGTTTCCTAAAAAAATTAAGAGAAATGAAATCTCCATTGGAGTCCATCAATAGAATAGAGATAATATTTACCTCCTTAGGTGAAGAAATACTTTCTCAACACAAATGAGTATTTTAATTAGAGTTGGAAGAAGACTTCTAGAAAAATAGGACTCAATTTAAAATTTATTCTTTGAAATAAGCAAGAACAGATGGCTAAAACTATAGATTCATTATGTTATTTAATGCCCCTTCCTCAAGAAATTAATGTAAAGTAAGACACATTGTACCCTTTATCTTCCTAACTTCCACCTAGATGCTCAAACCCACCCCAATTGTTCCCATTTTCATAAACCAAAGACGAAACGTCGGACTTGTGTATCATTCATGGCTTCTGTAGAGACAATCGTATTGTCAAGATAACTTAAGTGTCAACCTGGTGGGTACAATTACATAAAGAGTTTCCCACAAAGTACAACTGTATGTCAGGAAATATGATATAAAAATAGAATTATAACCAGTGACACAATGCAGAATATACAACTATATTGTGATACATCACAGAAACTCCCCATTCATCTCAATTGGATTTCCTGTGATATTCCCTGATGCAGTATATCTAGATACAATATATACTGCATTTTGTCACTGACTACCACTGTAATTGTAATATTTCAGGACATCTTAACCAAATAATAAGAAATTAGCCAGAGAATGTGAATAAAAGAAAGACTCTTGGCCATCCTGAAAGCAAAAATAAAATCACTTTAAAAATGATAACCAAGTGCTCAGTTATGAATACATTGAGAGGCAGTGCTGTGATTGGTTCATGCAAATGTAAAATAAATTGGAAGAAAGGCCTGGAATGTAGTCTTATTCCCCAGTCCCACCTTACTACATTTTACCATTCAGAGCCAGCTGTACAATATCAAGAAGGTGATCTTCCAAATTTTACACAAAGAGCTGAAAGAACAAATTCATAGTTATTCTGTGTTCATCACACTTTTGTAGACATCAGGCACATATTTCCATGGTGTTCTGAACTTGTATTTTACTGATTTGATCATGTGTCTCATATTTTGCCTCTTCTAGTATCCTATATTTAGACAGCAAGGGTGCTACAAAATAGTAACACAGTCATTTAAAGTCATAAGGTACTCTAGTGTAGTGTTGTATGGAATATGGAACTCTGTTGGCAGAATTAGCATGGAATGACCATTTCACTGGTAGAATATCTAATAGAACTTCACTGACCCTTCTGAGGAATTCTGCCTACTGTGATCCATGGAATTATAATCCACAGAACATCATTTTTCTGCTGAAAATCCTTCTGCAACCTTTTATGGGGTAAATATTGAGATCCGCTGAATAGAATTCCATGGAAATATAGTGAAAAACTCATTTGGCAGTTTCCTGCCATGGAATTCTGCCATTCCACATCCAATAAAATTTGGCGGAATTCTGATGGAATTTTGGAAATTCCAAGAAATACCATTCTGCCAGAATCTGAAAATTCTAGAGCCATCAGAGCACCCACCTCCCAGCTCCATAAGCAGGAGGTATGCTGTGCAACAATGTAATAGTTCAAAGACTTTAGGGGATTTTCAAAAGTCATAAAATGGAAAAAATGCTAGTTACATCATGTGGTGTTTTCAAAAGACATAGTGACGTATTTTCAAATGTACAAAACTGCCACAAGCCACCAGTGTGCTGATCATATGGCACTTGGGGCTTGCGAAATCCACAGGCCGACATTTTGGATTTTCAATCCCTTGTGCACATTGACGCACCTAAGACCACAATTTTGTGATCTATCATGCACCACTCCTGGGGGACTAAGTAATGGAGCTTGCACAGCTGCTGTAAAGTACAGAAATTGTCTCAACTGCACCCAAGATTGGATAATCAGGCACAGTTGCAGCAAAATGGTTTATGGCAGCTTGTGCCAATATCTTGTACATTTGAAAATCCTGCCCACTGTAACTAAGTAAGAGTTGTGAAAAGTGAACATAGCTGTGTTCTAGCTTTAAAAACTGAACATAGGGACAATTTGGCTTATGTCCAGACTTCTACAGTACAAAAATGCATTTAGACTTCCCATTGGTTGCTTTTAAGGGTTCTAGTAGTGACTAGTTGTTCTGCTTCATGATTCCTTCTTTAGGTCCTGCTATACTCACTGTTCCCACTGTGCTATTCTAGGCCACTTAGTGTTACAATGTTTTTTTTTTCCTGTAGAATGGTGGGCCTGATAGCCATAATCAAGTTTGATTAGATTCACCCTGTTATGATTTTGACTCATGTTTTTTCCTAGTTATAACTTGGATATGGCATTAGAGGAACTAGTTAGTACTTCAAGTGTCTCCACTTTATCTATCTATCTATCTATCTATCTATCTATCTATCTATCTATCTATCTATCTATCTATCTATCTATCCATTCAACCATCGTTCTATCCATCCATCCATTCATCCATCCATCCATCTATCTATCTATCTATCTATCTATCTATCTATCTATCTATCTATCTATCTATCTAATTTTTTGGTTGTCTGTCTGTTCCACCATTGATCAGGGATATGTTCATTTTTCATCATTTGGGACCTTATTCTACATAAGTTTGAACTATTCAGGAGTTTGAAAACTGTCAAGCTTTTACACTGCTAATTTTTCTGGTAGGGTCAGAGTGGGATCTGGTTACATAGGGAGGGTATTATCATGGCCTTAAAATTCTTGAGAGTGCAGTCATTAGGACCGGGAGTAATGGTTCTTCACTGGCTTGTTATGTTATTCCTTTACTGCTATTATGGAGGGGTGAGGATTTTTTAATTTCCATTTATGTCTCACATTACAGTTTTTGCTCCCACCATCTCCTCAGGGAGGCTGTTCTAGACATCCACCGCCCTTTCTGTGAAGAAGTGTTTCCTTATATGTCTCCTGATTCCACCCACCCAGCTTCATCGCATGACCCCTTGTTCTTGTGCATCATTTTCTGTGAAAAATGCTTCCCTTTTGAACCTTATTTATACCCTTGAGCTATCTGAAAGTTTCTAGCACATCACCATTCTACCTTCTTCCCTCCAGTCTGTACATATTGAGGTCCTTAAGTTTCTCCTCATAGGGCTTTTGATGCAGATTCTGCACTGTTTTAGTTGCCATCCTCTGAATTACCTCAACTCTGTCTATGTCCTTTCAGAGATGAGGACTCCAGAACTGGACACAGTACTCTAAGTTGGGTCTCACCAGAGATTGATACAGAGGTATCACCACCTTCCTCTGTCTGATGGTGATAGCCCTCCCTATGCACCCTAGCATCACACCGGCTCTCTCCATTGCCTTGCCACACTGATTGGCTACCTCTAGGTCATCAGATATGATAACACCCAGTTCTCTTTCCTGTTTGGTAGTTGCCAGTACCACTACCCCCATTTTGTACTCTGACCCTGGGTTTCTACACCCTAAGTACATGGTTTAGCATTTATTTGCATTGACACTTAGTTGTCACATTGTAGACCACTCCTCAATCTTACCTAGATTTCTGCTTATTTTTTTCCACCACCCCCTGAGTGTACACTCTGTTGCAGATTTTTAAATGGTGGATTGCATCTGTACTGAGGGAGGGTAACCAAATAGGTTTTCCATTTTGAGGGAACAATTTGTGAGTTACTCAGGGTTACAGAAACATTTATTGGATTTAGGGTACTCTTCAGGGTGAGGGGGAATCTGGAGCCTCCTTATTTTAAGTGTTGGGCCAGTGATATGATCTGCCTTTTATTATATTATTTTTTTGACACAACATGAGTAATACAATTAAATATATATCATGGAATGTCAAAGGAACTTGCGCTAGGCTGAAATGCTCCCAGTTTTTTAAGCATATCAACCATTTAGATGGTAAGATCAGTTTTCTCCTAAAAACACATCATTTGATCTTTGGGGTTCATTTATTTCAGAGAGCTAGAATTAATCAGGTTTACAGAGCCGGGGATGCTTCCTGCAAGAGAGGGGTCACCATTCTGATTAAACATGGTATCGATTTTAAACTTTGGCAGAGTATTGTAGACCCATAAGGAAGGTTTATTTTCATCTTTGGTTTAATACGCAATATTGATGTTCTCCTAGGCAGTGTATATGGTCCAAATTTAGACTCACCTTCTTTTTTTTACCAAGTTACTAACTTTTACCCAGGAACTAAAAAGAAGTACTAGACCTACCTCAGGATTGACTCTGGGACAGTGTGCCTTATGTAACCTTACTGATTCTCTTGGTTTGTGCAACTCCTGGAGAGTTCTCAACCCCTCTGGCAAGGAATTCACTATGTATTCGCCTGTGCACTGTTCTTACTCCAGGATTGATTATTTTCCTGTGAGCAAGAAAGTTCCTTCTGGTATTCATTGCACAGTTATTGTCCCAAGGATCTTATCTGATCATTCACCAGTTTGGATCCAACATTCTTTACCTACAGTGAAAGATAAAGATGCATTTGGAACATTAACAATCAATTGTTTAAAGATGAAATCACAGTGAGCCAGCTTAAGGAAATAATTAATATGTTGTAATATATGGATATGTCATTTTAATATATTAGTAAAGCATACAAAAAAAGTTCTGTAATTCTACTGTCCAAAAGTGATAATAATATTGATGATGAGACATAATACTATTGTTCAGAGCATGTAATAATATCATTGGGAGCTCTGAACAATAGTATCATCAGCTAAAGAGAACAGTGCAACCACTCAACTGTCTCGTTAGATGGAGCTGGTTGCTGTGCTGCCAAGTGTAGTTGCTAGAGTGGCGATATGACATTTTAAAAGTGCGTTTTACTGTTGGCTGCTTTTTCTCTGTGAGTAGGCAGAACAGTTTTGAAAACATGGTGGCCATCTCTTGCTTAGTGAGAGTAATTCTTACCCTTCGTTCTTTCGACGATATTTTTTTTTACGTGAAAATAATTAACTGGTTGATCCTGCATTCACTCTGCTCTGAAATCAACTAAAAGGTAGGACAGGCTGCCAAACCTCATGACAGGAGGCACTGTAAAATGAGCACAAGCTTACAGAGACTGGTGGGGGGGCAGGGGAGGAGGAGATGGAGTGAATGAGTCATCAGTGCGGTGGTTGGCTGGCCATTGTCACAGCATGTCAAAAAAAATGAAGAACCATGGAATTTTGAATCAGATCTATATATTATAAAAAATAATAGATAGGAGAGTGTGTATCGCAAGATAGTAATACCATCTCAAGGTTCTGGGACATAAGACTCTCTCAATCATATCACTCCCTTGTAATACACTCTCTCCTATCTATTATTTTATTTTATTTTCATAATTCCAGTGCTGCTTCTGTGGAGAAGGATGATCAGGAATGAGCAGCCTTTAAATGCTTTATAAGAGAAGAACTCCTTTGCTTAGCTGCCAAATGACAAATGTAAACAACAAAAGTTAGCCAAGGCTTCCCAGTTACTGACTCATATAAGACACTAGGAAAGCCAGCTGACCCCTTCCACTCCAGATTGAGTTCAGCATGACTTAATTTCTCCTGGGATAAGTATTTGGAATTGGTCTGTGAGCAAGCCAAATGTGCTGTATTTAGGACTCACTTGACCTAGATTGATTAGGGCGAAAAGGCCAGCTGGCTTATGGCTTCATGCCTTAGAAAGCTGGAAACCTCCAGGATCATTCTGTCTATTATTTCAGATACAGACAATAGTACCAAAACTACACCTAAGGAGATAGTTAAAGAATTTGAAAGGTTTTACTCTGATCTCTATGGACCTCCCCAAGATGCACCTTCACAAAAGGAAATCCAGGAGTACTTGGATAGTCTGGATCTGCCAGTGCTGTTGTCAGCCCACCATGATGAGCCTAGAGCTTTCTCTGAAATCATTATAACTATACCGTATTTATTCCCAGATAATGCACCTGATCCAGATGGTTTGTCGGCTAATTTTTATAAAGTTTTTGTGGAAGAGATAGCTACCATGCTGTTAAGATTATAGTCTACCATTTATGACCACGGTTTCTCAGACCCCACCCTTTTGGAAGCTATGATCATCTTACTTCCAAAACAGGGGAAGGATCCTGATAGGGTAAGTAATTACCTACCTATATCTCTAATAAAATATGAGATCAAAATACTTGCTAAAATACTAGCCATGTGAATTAACTGGATCTGGCTCAGTCTTATATGCTGGGAACAAGTGGGCTTGTTTCCCAATAGCTCTACCACAGACAACTTTCACAAATTTGCCCACATCTTTTTCATGTCTAAGGACCCACGTATACTGGTGGTGCTGGTGTCCCTAGATGTGGAAAAGGCCTTTGACAGAGTCAGTTGATCTTTTTTGTTTGCCATGTTAGACAAATTTGGTTTTCTGAAAGATTTTCTTATTTGCTTAAGGGCTCTCTACCCATTTCACAGTGCAAAAATATATTGTAATGGTGTTTTTTCATCCACTTTCAATTTGCACTGTGACACTAGGTAGGAATGTCCTTTGTGCCCCTCATTATTTAATCTGTATTTAGAACCTTTATTATACAATCTTAATAATAACCATCCTATAAATTATATATCAGTGGGTACTAGTTCTTTAAAAATATCCACTTACACTGATAATATATTGCTACATATTTCATACTCGATTAAGTCCTTCCCAGCTGCCCTTGACATCATTCAGCAATTTAGTCAAGTAGCAAATTATAAACTCAACCTTGACAAGACAGAAATGATGCTTTTAGACATTGGGTTCTTCAAGGCAGATGTCCAAGTTTTAGATTTATCTTGGGTCTTGAGTCACCTCAAATGCTTAGGGATAGACATGCAATGAAGTTTTCGGGGAAGTCGCCAAATTCACTTCCTCGGATTACTTCATGAAGTTGATCCATTTAATGAAAAATTTGCCATTTGGTGTGCAAGAACAAGGGGGCACAATCTGAAGATGGGGGGGTGACTCAGAGGTAATGTAAGGAAGTATTTTTTCATAGAGAGGGTTGTGGATGCATAGAACGGCCTTCCGGAGGAGGTTGTAGAGTCAAAAACAGTGATTGAATTCAAGCATGCATAGGACAGCCATAAGGCAATTCTAGAGGGTGGGGGTAGAAAGAAGTAGGCTGCTGGTTAACTAGGATCTGCAGCTTATCCATTAGGCAGGGAAGTGGGCAGACTGAGTGGGCCAAGTGGTCATTATCTGCCATCAAATTCTATGTTTCTAGCTTACTTTAGTTTTTTTTTAAGTGCAAATTGCATTTAAAAGAACCTCAAAGTAAAGCGAAGTTAGAAGTGGTGAATGTCAATCCCATTGCCTGGTGTCTAGTGACCCCCCTGACAATCACCATCCCCACAATGTACTAAATAAATTCTTTTTTAAGGAAATCCTTGGTATCTAGTGGTCCCCCCTACTGATTTCTGGCCCCCAATGAAAATCCCTGGTGGCTAGTATGTGCAACCCCTCCCCCACCAATCACTGATTGCTTTAAAATATTAATTAACTCCTTCAGTCTCGTGGTGGCCATATGGCATTGGAACCATCCATTGCTGAACCTGACCCAAATGACCACTGGAAGAGAATTAGTTAAATCCCTGCTGTCCAGTGCCCCCCCATCACCATCTCCCAATTTAAAAATGAATTATGGTTTTCCATTTAATTCCTGATGTCTAGTGGCCCCTACTCTGTCAATTGCCAGCCCCAAATGTAAATCACTGGTGTCTAGTGGTTGCCCCCCTCCCCATCAATTGCTGGCCCCAGTATAAAAATATATTCTTATTCATCACTAAATCCCTGGTGACTAGTGGATTCCCCACCCCATAAGGTAGTGCCCCACCACCCAGCTCCCCCTCACCCAGACTCCCAGTGGGTGAACAGCACAGACCTCCACTCTCCACCATGGCTGGCTGCCTGACTGAGCTGGAATGAATGAGCACATGCTTTTACAAATAAGTGCTCATTCATTCCCGCTCAATTGGGCAGCCAGACATGGTGGGGACTGGAGGGCTGTGCTGGTCACTTGCTTTGAGTTGGGGTTCGGGGGGAGTAGGATGGTGGGGCACTATCTTTTGGAGTGGGAGTGGGAGGTCCACTAGACAGCATGGATTTAATGATAAATAAGAATTTTTTGACATTGCGGCCAGTGCTCAGTGGGGGGACAGCACAAGACACAAGGGATTAAACTAATATTTTACATCAATCAGTGATTGGTGAGTGGGCACTAGACACCAGGGACTTGTTTAATAGTTTACATTGATCAGTGATCAGCAGGGGGATCACTAGAAACCTGTGATTTATCTGAAAAAATAATTTATTTCTACTATGGTGGCCAGCAATCAGCAGGGGGTGAACAACTAGACACCAGGGATTTATTTAATACTTTAAATCAATCTGTGATCGGGGGGGGGGTGGCACTTGACACCAGGAAGTTTTTGCTTTGAAGTGTGGAACTTCGCCCATGATGTTCCATACTTTGCACTCAGCCCTCACACTGCAAATTGTGTGAATTTCACAAATTTCACTTTGTGGATTGTGCAACATTTGTGAGTTAATTCGCAGAACCAAATTTTGAGGGCTTCGCCCATCTCTACTTAGGGATATACTTTACTAAAAACCAAATGCAACTAAGAAAGTTAAATGACAAAGAACCTCTGTGCGCAAACACTGAGGCAAGGGTTACCCCAAAGGGCATTTGGCTGGGAAGCCAAGTTTCAAGAAAATACAAAATCACACATGCCCACACAATGCAAAGCATCATGGGCAGCATATGCAAATCACCACAGAATGTTATGCTGATCCAACTTTAAGCAGAATTGCGTGGTGCCGAAAGGCCTCTCACACAGTTTGCAATGGGTGCTAACAGATGACATAGACACGTGTTTCGTCCTACCAGGACTCATCAGTATGCCTCGTCTGTTTGACACCCCAGTGGAATGGACCAGAAAGTTAAATGCTGACAATGTATTACTGAGCATTAAGTAGGACTTAGATTGGTGGAAATCACTTCTCTTGTCTCTTTGGGGCAGAACTAATGTTGTTAAAATGAATGTTTTCCCCCCTTTATTTTATCCTTTAAGTATGTTATATATATATTTTCCTTTGATGTGGTTTAAGAAGGTGAATGCTTTAATCTCTCATTTTATTTGGTTAGATAAACAACCTAGGAGATCCTATAATAAGCTAACTTTCTCAAAGCATCAAGGAGGACTTAGGTTGCCCTCTTTCTCCATTTATTAGTTTGTCAGTCATGCGAGCAAATACCTCAGATGGACTGTGTTACCACTGAGACCAAGAATTCTCTTATGTGCAGACCCATATAGTTGGCGCTAGAATTCAAATTCATCGTGTGGCTGGGCCTTTCACACATTTTACTTCCCTTTGTCAATTTCTGGACACTTCCTCAACTGGCCCTCAACACTACTGTAGGCCTATCTCTTAAAGTGCTTGGACAATTAGGTAGAATCCTGGGATATCATTTTAATATGGATATATCTCAACCTTTATTTGGTATCCAAATCTAAAATTGTGTAGCAAAGTTTTTCATTGGAATTGGCTTCCCCAGTTCGATACTACCACCATGTGCACCCTGCTTCATAATGGCCAATTTAGACCTTTAAGGGATATTTGTAGTTTATTCAGACTAGCTTAAAATTATTTCTTTAAACTTTTCCAACTTAAACATGTAAGTATGTCTTATTTTGGTCCTCTGCCTTGGTGTTTTAACTATTGCTAATTTTTTAGGTTCAGCTGCAGTGATGGCCCCTCAGCCTCATGCTGTATCACAGCTTTACAATTTAATTCTTACTCATCTTTTTCTACATTTTAAAGACTGTGCTTACTGGGGCAAAGTTTTTCCAACTAGGAAGTTTAATTGTAATTGAATATGGAATGACTTGCATAAGTTCATAGCTAGCGACAAACTCTGACTCACTCAATTTTACACATTACATAATCTTTACTACTCCCCCAAAGATTGTTTAAAATGGGACATACTCCTTCCACTGTTTAAGGTGTGGTAACAATGTGGTTACTCTATTTCATATTTTTTGGGGGAATGCCCCAAGGTTCATTCTTTATGTGAGGCCATTAGATCTGTAGCAACCTGCTTCTGGGTATTGATGATTTATTTACCCCGGAGGTGCAGTATGCATTGTGGGGCATTATAAGGGTATCTCTGTTAAGCAACACAAGTACAGTATTTTATGGCCATGATCTCAATGTCTGTTAAGAAGGTCATTCTTTGGCATTGGCAAGATCAATTTATTATTTATTGTCAAGAATGGCTACAAGAACATCTTTACAACTTGGGTTTGTAGAAAATGATTGCTAGTATTCACAATAATCTTAGTTCTTATTTTAAAAAAATGGAGAAGGCTGCATGCATCTTACTCACTGTGATACCCTGGAGTGAGCTCCCTCCTTATAGCTCTTTGTAGATACTGTCTTTTGGCATTACATGTACTAATTTCTGTTTGGGCATTATTCATGGCGGTTAAAGAGGGTGGAAATATTGCCTATAGGGAACTTTTGTTTAGTATTTGTTGAAATGGTGTAGGTTATATGATAATGCATCATAATTTGTGATTTTGGCAGTCTCTATGTGTGTATCTGATAGCCTCTGTTCACCTGTGGAGGGTGGGTGGGGGATGAGTCTAAAGGGGGTAAGGGTGGCGGTAGTATGTGTAATGTTTGTTTTCCTTTGCATGTGATGTTCAGTTGTTTTGTTAATTTTCTTCATTGCTGTTGTTATTTATATTTGATAAGTAAAATAAAATAAAAAATGCATCTAGACAGAAATGTTGTTAAATCCCCTCCCAATCTCTACCAAAATAAAATGTTTAGAAATGCTATATTTACAAATAAATGCCTTTAACTTAATTGCATTCTAGTTTCTGTTTACTTTTCCCTGTTATAGATCAAATAAACATTTCAAGTGGCATGGTACTCATTTCCCTGTGCCTTTCAAAAAGACCATGATTGTTCTCTGTCATTCAATTACAGTTTGTGACTTCACAGTCGGTTGTCCTGGTGAGCACTATAATGTCATAAAGAAAAGGACTATTGGGCCAAAACAGGGCATTGAAATGTACTTCAGATAGGCTGCAAGATGTGATATAAAACCTGAAAAGGAAAACTTACTGTAGAACTAAAAAAACATTTTCTCTATTGAATAGTAAGAGCTGAAACATTATTTCATGGAAGTGCATGTTGAAGTGCAGAGCTGCTCTTTAAATGGGTTCCACCCATTTCAGTCAAAAGGGGCAAAGCTCTATAGGAGGTTTTGTTTTCATTATTTGTTTATTCTCCTACCTAGCCAGCACCTCCGCCCCATCATGTACCTTTCCCAGGTACTTACCTCAGCATCAGTCCCTCATGGCATGCCCCCAATGATGGAAACATCAGTGATAAACACCTCTATACATGTAGATCCAGTGGAAGACTGCCTCATCAGTGGTGGAGGTCCAGGTAAGGGCTGGCCAGCACCTGAACAGCCCTTGCTCTTTTCCCTCTGATTTTTCTCCAAACTCCCAGGCAGAACACAAGCACAAGCACATGGGTGGGGTCCTGCCTTAAGTGCGTGCAGTATGCTCCTGCAAAGACAGCAGCTCCCTGGTCCACCAGCAGTGGCTGCTGCAGCACTAAAGCATGCCACTCTTCTTCCTCCAGCTGGAACATGCTGCCATTAGCAATACTCCCTCCCAGCCTGATGCCAGATCACTGGCACCAGGGTTCGCTCCCAAGCTCGGTCACTAGCATCCAAGCAAGAAATGCTTCATTTGTGTCATTCTGTGGCCCCTTCTGCATGTGATTTGATCCCTTTAGTTAAACAAACCAGTAATTTTCAGTACCTAGACCTTCAAGCCTAATCAAAGTCCTTCTGCAGAGAATGGCAGTTTATACAAAATTTAAATCAGGTAGATAGATATATTAGATGGGCAGACAGACAGACAGACAAATAGATAGTATATAGATAGATAGATAGATAGATAGATAGATAGATAGATAGATAGATAGGTAGATAATCGATATATAGTAACATACTAACATATTAATTGCCAGCAGATTAGGTCTTACGGTCTATTGAGTCTGCTCGACCCTCAGATCCCTAGTTGGGTACTGAGGCCCTCCCCCCCTGTGTTCCAGAAACCCCTATCCTCGAACCCCACCCCTCGGCCAGGCCATCATCTGATACATTCACTTTCTGTGTCTGTCCCCCCTCTCTTGAAGCTCTCCACTGTGGATATCTGAACTAGCTCACCAGGCAGCACGTTCCAAGGATTCACCACCTTCTCAGTGAAGAACCTCCTCCTCTTTTCCCCCCTCACCCTTCCACCTTCTAACTTCAAACCATGCCCTCTGTTGATACCTCCCTGCTTTAGTCTAAAGATCCCCTCTATGTTTACCCTATTTATTCCCTTGAGGTACTTGAAGACCTCAATCATGTCCCCCCGTCTCTCCTCTCCTCCAATGAAAACAGGTAGAGCTCCTCAAATCTGTCCTCATATGTCAAATCCCCTAGTCCTCATATAAACTTAGTTGCCCTCCTCTGTACCCTCTCCAGAAGCTGTATGTCCCTCTTCAAGTGTGGTCTCCAGTACTGTACACAGTACTCAAGGTGTGGTCTAACCAATCCATTGTACAGCGGCAGAATCGCTTCCCTAATCCTAGAGGTGATCCCCCTTATGATGCATCCCAACATCCTGTTTGCATTTCTAGCCGCTCTCCCGCACTGCTCAGAGTTATTCATACATGCATCCACTGTGACTTCTAGGTCTTTTTCCCCTGTTGAGGCCGCCAGCACCTCTCCTCCCAGGGTATACTTGTGTTTAGAGTTTCCCGGCCCCAGATGTAACACCTTGCACTTGGTGATATTGAAATTTAATTTCCATGTGTGAGCCCACCTTTCCATGGTGTCCAGGTCCCATTGCAGGGCCAACCTCCCCTCATCCCCCTCAACTACTGCTACCAGCTTGGAGTCATCAGCAAAGAGACTCATTTCACACCCTGTACCCTCCCTGATGTCTGAAATGTATGCATTAAACAGGATTGGACCCAGGACCGAGCCCTGCGGTACTCCACTACCGACCTCTCTAGGGTTCAAGAGCTCCCCACTGACCACTGCTCTCTGAGTGCATCCAGCTAGCCAGTTTTCAATCCATCTGACCATCAAAGGGCCTACTCCCAACCCCGTCAGTTTCTCCACCAGACCATTGTGGGGGACAGAGTTGAACGCCTTGCTGAAGTCCAAGAATAATACATCCACAGGCTTTCCCCTGTCCAGTTCTGATGTCACCCATTCATAGAACTCCACAAGATTGGTTGACATGATCTACCTGGCACAAATCCATGTTGCCGACTATCTAGACCTCCCACCTCCTCCAAGTACACCCTCAATTGTTCCTTCAGTATACTCTCCAATAATTTTCCCACCACCGAGGTCAAACTGATGGGTCTATAGTTACCTGGTACTTCCCTCGACCCCCCTTTATGGATTGGCACCACATGTGCCTCTCGCCAATCCCTAGTTACCCTCCCTGTCTCAAGCGACCTGCTGAAGAGCTCCACCAGAGGTGCAGCCAGTATATCCACCAGTTCCCATAGTATTCTCAGATGAATGCCATCCAGCCCAGGAGATTTAGCTTTCTGTAGGCTCTTAAGGGCTAACCACACCCTTTCGGTAGAGATAGCATCATTCGTCCCCTCCACCTTACTGACCTTTTTATCCTTATCCTGATGTGACACCCCTGGGAAACCTCTCCCTCACTCTTGCTCCATTTCTGCTGCTCCCCTGATCCCACTCACTACTGCTTCTATCCCCATCATGCCTTGCTTTGTAGATATCCCATCCCCCTCCCTAGTAAACACAGAGGCGAAGTACTTGTTTAATACCTCTGCCTAGTCCCTCACCCCTTCCACCCACCCTCCGTCTGATCTCAACCTGCCGAGTCGGCCCTTAGTTTTTCTCCGCTCCTCAATGTACCGGAAGAACCCCTTTTCCCCTCCCCATATCCCCTGTGCCAGCCGCTGCTCTTTACTGGACTTTGCCCCCCACACCATCCGGGTGACTTTTCTAGATGCAAGATGGTACATTTCCTTTTCCCTATCCCCTCTCATTGTTTCATATTTTTTGTAGGCAGCCTTCTTTTTTCTGACCGCTACCTGAACCTCACTGGACCACCAGCATGGTTTATGTAACTTTACTCCCTTACACTTCACCTTAGTGCAGGTCCTGACTGCCTCATGAAGTCCTGTTTTATGACTTCCCATCTCTTTTCCACATTTGTCATTGTTGAAATCCCCTTCAAGTGATCCTTCAGAATATTTCCCATGCCCACAAAGTCTTCCCCCCTGAAGTCCACTGCCAGTGTCCTAGATCTCTCCTCCTTCCCCCCATGCTTATTTGAAACCAGACAGTATTGTGGTCATTCCCAGTCAGGATCCTCTACACGAGGTCCTTACCAGATCCCCATCTGCCAGAACCACGTCAGGACATGCCCTCCTTGTGGCTCCATCACGTGCTGTGTTAAGAACACATTCTGGAAGCCATCCAGCAGCCTCTGCTCCTTGGCCACCTTAGAGGACATGGTTCCCCAGTTTGTACCTGGCATATTAAGGTCCCCCATCAACACCACTCCTTCCCCTTTTGGTCCACACTGGGCAATGATGTTATCCAGCAAACCATCCTCCAGAACATCACCTATCCCAGGGTCCTATATACTACACCCAGCTTGACCTTACCTCCTTCCGTGGTTCGTGAGGTGACCCACAAGACCTTCAGATTTCCCTCTGCCTCTTCTACCCTAGCAATTTCTATGTCATCTCTAATGAACATGGCCACTCCACCCCCTCTGCCCTCCTTTCTTTCCTTCCTAAGCATAGTGTACCCCAGCACATTTAGGTCCCAGTCATGGTTTTTGTTGGCCCACGTTTCCGTGACTGCCACCACATCCACCTCCCCCTCAAACAGCATGGCTTGGAACTCTGGGAACTTGCTTCTCAAGCTCCTGGCATTTACTAACACCACCCCCCACCCCTTATCCCTGATCCCCTTTGTTGAACCCCACCCAGGTTCCTTATACTTCCATCCGCCCTCTGCTCCTCCTGAAACCTCCTCCCCCAGTCTGTTTCCACCCTCCCCCCTTGGGTTTGAAGGCTACTCCCCTCATCTGGAGGAGAGGGCTTCTGGTCAGCCCCTCCCTTATCCCTCCCCCCTCACAAGTTTAAACCCCACTTTTCTTGAAGGTAGTCAACCACCCCCTGTTCAAGGACTTCCTTCCCTAATGGGGCAAGATGAAGCCTGTCCTTGACATACAGTCCCTTATCCTCCCAAACTCCTTTCCAGTTCCCTAACACCCCGACCCACTTTCTTCACCCCACTTCCTGAGCCAGTCATTAACCTCTGTGACCTTCATTTTTTTTTCCACTGAGGCCTTTGGTACTGGCAATATCTCCAAAAAATGTTGCATCCATTATCCCGACAGACTGGCAAGTTCTCGAACCTTGCTTGGATTTCCAAAACACTATTTCCCTCTAGATTGTTAGTTCCCAAATGCACCAGGAAATCTGGTTTCCCTCCACAATCCCTAACCAGTTCGTATACCATGAACTTTGCTTTGTGCACCGTCAGCCCAAGAGATACTCACTACCTTCACCTGGCTATGGCATCCACCCCATTTGTTACCCCCAATGGATACCCCTAATCATCGAGTCTCCCAATAACAGAACCTTAACACCACCATCATCCTTATGGTTACCTCCACTATGCGCTGTCAAAAACCCCATCCTCCCTTTATTCATGATCTCAATTCCATTGGGGTTTTCCAGCCTTATTAGAGACCCTCTTGTCACCCTCCCCTTTCTGCCTCCCTTATTTTGCCCACTTAACTCAGACTCCCCCTGAATAGGTGTCCCCTTTCACCCTCTCTTATCAGAACCATTTATCCTGGCCCTGATGGTTTCCCCTTCCCCCACACCACCATCCTCCTCCCTTGTAATATTACCCCTGCCTCCAGAGGCCCTCTGTGGGTCCCCTTTACCTAGGTCCCCATCTTTGGCACAGACCCCCTAGTCGTACTCACCTCCCTCATGTCTGCAATATGTTGCATCTCCCCCATCTGCTTAACATTTACGTTTCCCCTTTTCCCTCTGCGACTATTTCTATCCTTTCCGTTGCTGGTCTGTGATGCCTTATGGGTATCAGACTCCCTCCCCCCCCCGGCCTCTGTAATAGTTTCTTCATTTCCACCAACCCCTTCCTCTCCCTCTAGGTTGCTTAGTAGCTCAAATTTATTGTTACACTCTATGCCAGCCTCCATCAAGTAACCCCCGACTGCCCCACTAAACTGCCCCTCTTCCTCACCTCTTGCCCTGTTCTCCTTAGGAGCTCCCTTACCGCAGTCTGCACTTTTAGGCTTATCCACAACAGCACCTCCCTTCTCACTGTCTGCTCTTCTAGGCTTCCTTACAACAGCCTCTCCTAACTCTTCCCCCTTTACTCTCTTTATATTTGGAATGTGTACCCGGTACATTTTTCCCTAAGCATCAACATCCCTATCTAAGGGTCCTCTGTCCCTAATATCCCCCCTCCTGCTTGGTGTAACATAATGTTTTGTAATTTCTGAGTGTTACCCCAGCCTCCCCTCAGCCCCACCCTTCTGCAGCCTGTATCCGCACCCCTTATCCTTGGACACATCCCCAACTCCCCCAGCTTACTCCTTAACCAATATACTTCACTCCTGATATGAGATAAATGTCTACAGATTGGGCAGCCTCCCTCCCTCTATCCAGGCCCAATTGAGAATGATTGCCACCCCACAGCCTGTGCAGCCTATAACCCTTCCGAAGATGCCTGCCATGGTGGAATGTGGCCACTCTGTTTGTCCTTCTTTGTTCATAATGGCACATACCCCTTTTCTCAGTCCCTTCCCCCTGGAATACCGTCTCTCTCTCTCTATATATATTGACTGCAGTTGTTTACGAACCCTATTTCAACATCACCAATAATGTTCCCAAGTCTCACAAACATGTACAGTTCAGTGTGTGTCCAGTCCTGCTAACAATGTGTGTATGCAGACATCAGGTACCATATGATGTCACAGGCCCACCAGTTTCTGTTGCTTCAAATTTCAGTTACAAACAGAAATGCACAGCCCTTCAATCCCTACCCCCAGTGGCTTTTCAGCATTTAAGAAAGCCTACAAAACAGGGTGGGTGGGAGGACTCTACCACCAGGCAAACATCACATTAAATTTCACTCTAATTATCACTGCCAAACAGATGTTCCCACAAGCCCCAATAGTTACAATATCACAGCCCAAGTAACAGTTCTAACTCAAAGTAGTAATTTTTAACACACAGAACTAATTTCAAGTACAAAACTATTCAAATATTTCAGTTAAAACAGAATATAAACCGAGCCTCTTTCCTAAACAACCTCCTACTTCTGTTCCCAGGTGGACAATGAAAAACAAGATGATTCTTGTAATTACCCCCCCCCCCAACACCAGGCAAACATCACATTAAATGTCACTCTAATTATCACTGCCAAACAAGTGTTCCCACAAGCCCCAATAGTTGCAATATCACAGCCCAAGTAATAGTTCCAACAGTTCTAACTCAAAGTAGAAATTTTTAACACACAAAACTAATTTCAAGTACAAAACTATTCAAATATTTCAGTTAAAACAGAATATAAACCAAACCTCTTTCCTAAACAACCTCCTTCTGTTCCCAGGTGGATATATATAAATATACATATATGCATGTAATATATATATGTTGTATATATATATATATATATATATAGGGCAGTGTTCAGAATAAGTGTACTATACAAGCACGGTAATTTGTTGGTTATAATATATAATAGTTTGGGATATAGATACATAGACAGTGTCGGCAGATAAGGGCCTATGGCCCTCCCAGTCTGCCCATTTGAGCTTGTAAGTTCAGTTTGTTTTCCTAGAAGTCTGTTGCCCCTTACCCCTGACCTCCAGAATTCCTTTATGTCTATCCCATGCATTCTTAAATCCCGTGATTGTTTCAGCCCCCACCACTTCCTCTAGCAGGGTGTTCCACTTGTCCACCACCCGTTCTGTGAAGAAATTCTTTCTTATGTTTCCTCTGAATCGTCCTCCCTCAACTTCATCCCATGCCCTCTAGTCCTGGAACATCTTTTCGCTTAAAATAGTGTTTTCCTGCACCCTGTTCCTCCCTGTAAGATGCTTGTATGTCTCTATCATATCCCCTCTCCCTTCTCTCCTCCAGGAGTACATGTTCAGTTCCTTCAACCTGTCTTCATGGGACTTGTGATGCAATCCATGCACCATCTTTGTTGCCCTCCTCTGAACCTTCTCTACCCTGTCTATGTCCTTACTTAGGTATGGTCTCCAGAACCGTACACTGTACTCCAGGTGGGGCCTCACTAGCATCTTGTATAGCGGAATTATGACCTCCCTTTTCATGCTGGTGATGCCCCTGCCTATACATCCCAGCATCCTATTTGCTTTACCTGCTGCCTTGTCACACTGTTTCCCTACCTTGAGGTCATCTAAGATGTTAACCCCAAGATCCCTTTCCTGCTTGGTGCATGCTATATCTCACCCCCCAACTGATATATTGTGCCAGGGTTTTTGTGCCCCATATGCATTATCTTGCACTTCTTTGCATTGAATTTCAACTGCCAAACCCTGACCATTCTTCAAGTTTCTGCAGGTCCCTTCTCATTCTGTCTACACCCTCTGGTGTGTCTACTCTGTTACAGAGCTTTGTGTCATCAGCGAACAGTGAAATTCTGCCTTCTAGGTCCTGCACATGTCACTGATGAAGATGTTGAATAGGACTGGTCCCAGCACTGATCCCTGTGGTACCCCACTGGTCACTCTTCCTCTGTGGAGTGACAGCCATTTACTACCACCCTCTGTGTCCTGCCACCCAGCCAGTTACCTACCCACCACACTACTGTCCTGCCCACACCCATATTCCCAGTTTGTGTAATAGTCTTCATGTGGCACAGTGTCAATGGCCTTGCTGAAGTCCAGATAGGCCATGTCCACTGCCCTCCCTGATCCACCTCCCTAGTCACCCAGTCAAAAAATTCAATGAGGTTGGTCAGACATGACCTCCCCCTGGTGAATCCATGCTGCCTTGGGTCCTGTAGTCCATTGACAACCAGATGTTCCACCAATCTCTCCTTCAGTAGTGCTTCCATGATCTTCCCCACTACCGAGGTGAGGCTGACTGGTCTGTAGTTCCCTGCTTCCTCTTTGTTCCCACTTTTGTATAAGGGGACTACATCTGCTGTCCTCCAGTCTTTGGATACCTCCCTGTTTCCAGTGATTGGCTAAACAGGATATGAAGGTTCAGCCACCACCTCTCTTAGTTCTTAAGGACCCTGGGGTGCACCCCATCTGGCCCCATTGCTTTATCAACTCTTATTGCTTCCAGTTCCTTCAGGACCCTTTCTCGTGTAAAGGGACTTGTGTCCATTTCTGCACCATTCTCACCCCTTGTACTCCCTTCAGACCCATTACCCTCCTCTTCCTCAGTAAACTAGATAAACTATCAAACTAGATAAAAGATAACTGCAATAATAAAATACCCCACTAAAAATAAAAAAAAAATCAAAGATGAGTAACTGCTATGGGTGGTTGTCAGTGGGCCTACAAATGCTGCAATGAAGTGATAGGTTTTGGTGGCACTTTAACCTGAAAATCTGTAGCTCATCAAACATTTTGTGGTATTACATATTGGCTGTAGATAGCTGACAGTGGAACTGAAAGCGATGTATGGTGATATTTTTGTTACCCTTCTGTTACAGTTTTTAATTTTGTTTCTAATACTCTTCAGAAACATTAGATTCAAAACCCTGAAGTTTTTATTCACCGAAATGTGCTAATGTGTAGAATCCTGATTAAAATTAAACATCATGGTGATATCTTCCCTGATATTATACAATAAACACAAAATGTTAATATTCATAGTTTTCAAGTACTAATAAAATGGTTCAACAAGCAATGTTTTTTACCGGTGTTGTGGACCTACTGGGTATACAGAAGCATATTTGAAATAGAAACAAATTCAGACATTAAGGTCTGATAGAGGGTGAAAAAGTGTACTCAAGACCACAGCAGGTATATTGGTAAAAAGAACTCTAGGTTTCCAAGTACTATCAAGTGTACAATTAAGCAATAAGACATTACGGCATGTGCTTTGTCTTGGGATAACAACATGCATAGAGTTCTCTGAAGGTCAAATGATTATACCACCTAAGCAGTGCCATTATCTCAGAAGAAAGCATACCCTTGAGTGTATTACTGGGATAATGAAATGGGTCTATTAGCATAAGTATAGATTTATTTAAGCTGTAGTCCATTCAACATGTAGAGTACCAAAATAATTTTCAGCGATGATTCAATAACGGATTCAGACATAAGGGGGGTCAAAAGGGTTGTACGTTGAAGCAAATGCTATTTCTATCAGCTACAGCACCTACCCAACTGCATCTGAATAGCTCTGCTGCTTTTTTAAACAATGTGTCTGTTTATGATCAAGGCCACTGATTTACGGTGAATAAAACAATGAAATTCCATTTTCAAGACTTCAGATTCCGGAATTGTACTGGAGATTGTTGCTCTAATTTCCAGGTTTTACCGGGATTCTGCTATCATTCTTTTAGTATGTGCATAAAGAATCAGAATTAAAGAAGGCTTAATATACAGAGCCTTAAATAAAGCAAACTGAAACTAGTACAGGAAGGAATTATAAGAAAAATACAAGTTTTGTAGATTTACTGATCTGATATAAAATGCCAGATTCCATGAAATCTTTGTTTTTACCGGTTTTCAGGCAGCCCTAATTCCGGAATTTTACCAGGTTTTCCGGTAAAAAACGAAAAACAGTGGCCTTGTTTATGATAAAATGTCATGTGGTTTGCAGTGCACTACAAATAAATTGCTTCAAATGCAGTTTGTATCTTTTTTTGCAGCAACTGTGTCTCTTTTGGGAGCAAAATTCAGACATACTGTACAGTAACTATACCATATAATAACTGGTCTAATAGTTTGGATGTATTGTATTTTTCTTTTCAAAATATCGTCTTGCAGATCTTGGACAGATCCTTTTGAAAATCCATCCCCAAATGTCTGCATCCTGATGTGTTCATAGTATGCCATACTGTAATTATCTATAAGTTGCAAAAAACTTTATTAATGCTCCAGGCAAGGTCAAAGTGACAGAAGTTGGGAAATGAGGCATTAGGGTTTCTGTAACACCCAACCCTCCCAAACCAGGCAGGAGAGCAGGTGTGGGGTGTGCCTTTGGTATTAACAAAGTTTTTGCAACTTATTTCCTTACTTTTTGAGAAAGTATAATAGTATCCTTATTTTATTGTGGGACCGCAGGGTCCTCCAGACCCTACCTTCCCATCCCTCCCTCCATAGATGCATATATGCATGTAGTTTATAGAACAACAGTGACCAAATTGTCAGCATAGCCACCTTATTACCCCACATCATGTACTTGGTACCGAAAATTCTCGAATCCCTGCCAAAACATAATTCTGTGCAACTTCTATGCCATTCCATGCCACAGGTGTGAAAACACATTATGAGCAGGATTTGGGAAGCCTTTAAGCTTGTTCACCTTAAAATAAACTCTTGAAACTTGAATTTTTGCGTGTGTCGCTGTTCTCTGTGCTTGCTGTATAGTTACCATTTTTTTTAATTTAGTTGTTTAACCAGGAGTAGCACATTAAGCTGAAAGTTTTTTTACAGGTGCAACCTTGGAGCACAGGGAAGTTAAGTGACTTGCTTAGGGTCACACAGTATGTAAGTAGAAGCTGTGGGATTCATACCCAGGTCTGGTCTGCTGGATGTCACCAGATTTGCAGCTCAGAGCCTTAACCACTGTGATATACTGCCTCCAAAACCCTGCTGCTCAGCGCACTGATTTTGTGTTTCTTGTAGGATTTGAAAAATGACAGATGTGACATACATGAGGTGGGGTAATAGGATGGCTGTGTTGAAAATCTGGGGTCCAAATATTTAACATTTCCAAAGTTACTAGCGGGCATAGTGAAATTATAACAAATGGTTATAACTCTGGTATTTTTTCATATTTTGACCCCAGATTTTCAACAGTCTTCTCATGACCCCACCTCATAAACTAGGTGAACATTTTCAAACCCATGCCAAAATACCATTCCATGCCACAGGTGTGAAAACACATTTTGAACAGGATATGAAAAATGACAGCTGTACTGTTAATAAGGTGATGTAAACATGGCTATGTTTAAAATTTGGAGTCAGAATATTGAAAATTACCAAAGTTAGGCATGTACATAAAAAAATTTAAACAAACATACATAACTTGGCCATTTTCAGAACATTTTTCACCAAATTTTCAACATGGCCCTTTTGGGACCCACCTCATGAACACTGGTGGTGAAATTTTGTTATTCGGTCCCAAAAGGTGATTTTGTGCAGTGACTGTGAAATCACCTTTTGGTCCTGATTAATGAAATATCAGTGTCAGTGTTCATGAGGCAGGGTCCCAAAAATGCCATCTTGAAAATTTGGTGAAAAAATTTGTAAAAATGGCAAAGTTATTAACAGAAGTTGGCCATTGAAATACATTATATGGTACTTACCTTGATTCCTCAGTTCATGGCTCTTCTTTGAAAAGTGCAGAGTTGTCTCTGTCCAAAGAGGATGACAGCCGATGACCTCCAGTGATAAGTATAGGGTAAGGGAGTGTAGAGTGGTGGGTGCTCATTTGGAGGATCAGGATAATGGAGGGGGACAGCGGGGATGACGAGAGATCATTTTCTTTTTTTCAGGTTAAAAAAAAAGACGTTGGGGACTGTTTTCTTTTCACAGGATCAAAGGAAATAAATATTTCGGGACACTAGGGATCAGTTCCCCAGTATCCCATACTGCTGGGGGGAGGCTTCTTGTAATGCTGACATGTGGATTGGTCCCCCCAGTGTTGGCACTATCAATAAAACAATGGACTGTGGGGGGAGAGGGCATCTGACATTGGGGTGGGCATCCTGGTGTCATACTATATAAATAACTAAATATATAAACATAAAATTAGGGGAATGATGATCGGAGGGTGAGGTGCTACTAGACACCAGGGAATAAATATTTCATTTAGGGGGACAGTGATTGGGGTGTGAAGGGTGACATTAGACACCAGGCCAAGAGAGCTCACACCACACATTGCAGCTGGAAACCATAGGAGCTGACGTTTATTTTTCATAGGGGGTCCCAAGAAATGGCAAGGGATCTGGGGGCTGCCAAGGCCCCCAAGAGCTCTGGGGTTTCTGGTGCTCTGTGGTGCATTTTGAGGGTTATACTGAAGAGATAGTACAATAGAAACAAACACCATTGAAATCATAGCACAGTATCTAAATTTGCCTACTTTCCTGCAGGGCATTCTGACTCAGAATGCCCTGCAGGAAAGTAGTTCCTTCTGTAGTGCTTTCTTCCATCAGTATTTAATTACACAGTGCTACAGGATCTGCCAACTCTTGTTCATGCATGCTAGTTTCAAACTTCCAGCTAAAAATTCAAACCCACGTACATAGAGCTAACACTGTACAGGTGAGGGGAATTCCATGAGGTTAAGGCTGCTAATTTGCTGTACTTCTGTTTAACTGTGATGATTGTTGTTTCGTTCATGATTCATTAGTTACCAAGTTAAATTACTAGCAAAATTGTTCCCAGACTCCACGGAGGCAGGCATTTAACTAGTAGTAAAACACAGCTCAGCTTCAGTTCAGACCTTATACTTTGCACACCCCGACCACCTCACCTTCCAATTAAATATATCAGACTGAATAAAAATGTAAGTACTTGATGATAAGATACAGTATAGTCATCTATGTAAATTAATATAGCTATCAAATTCATAATAGCTATACCTGTTTTGCAACTAAATCTACCAATATTGATATTTAATATTATAATCTCCCTGAAAAGATACATACTGTATATTAAACTTAAACTATACCAATACATGTTCCATAGGAGAGAAATAAATATTCCTTTCATTTTAAAAATTGAGATAATTGGAAACATTCATTCAAACCTGGAGGAGAAAGAGCTTGCAATTTATACTACCAAATGACTTCTCTACACAGTAGTAAATTTGAATGTATGTCCAGGATCATTTCTGTAGATGTGCACACTGCTAAAGCACTATTACTGTGTGCTAGTCAAATACTGCACAAATGTTCAGTTATTCTTGTTCAGAACTTTCTAATTTGCTTTGCCTACATAACAACTTTTACAGTTGCCCACTTCTATGAATTCAACTGTGTCCATATTACTTGAAATGCCAGTCATTTCCCTTATATTATGTCTCCATAACAGGTTGTTTAACCCCTTGTTCCCAGGGGCTACTTAGAATCAGTGGCAGGCAAGAAGAGGCAGCTTGTGAGATGCCAGTTAAATGGATTTCACACTGTCACACTCTGTTTTCAGTCTTGGCTGGGCTGGAGTGATGATGTCACCTTAGAATGTTTGCATCAGCATAAGCCACACTGGAATGCTAGCTGCAAGGGTTAGCAGTAGAATGTTGGGTTAGAGTGGGTAGTTGGAGAGAGAGTCTGTAGAGCGAGGAGTGCTGCAGAAGGCAGCTCCTCTGTTTTAGCTATGTCAGAGAGCTACCTCTGGAGATTGGGTAGTGTGTCCTCACCCTAGAAGAAGAACACAGAAGACCAGTGAGTAAAGTGGTAGAGACCATTCCTAGGGGCTTTCCAGTGCCCCATCCCCTGAGGGATGTGGGGGAATTCCAAGATTCAGGGGCAATCCCCTGGTCCAGCTGGAGTGTGGTGAAGCTGCCTAAGATTCTTTTGTTCTGTGAGTACCCAAGACTTTTGTGTAGAAAAAGCCCTGAGGCACCTGCCTTCCTGTGGTGAGTTTTTCTCTGACAAAGGGACCCTGTCACCAAGACTGTTTCTGTTAAAAGTGTCTGCCTACTAAGGGGTCCAGAGAGAGACTGGCCAAGTACAGAACTTTTAGTTTGTTTCTGATTTAAAAGCATCTGCTAAAGTGGGGGTCTACTGTAAAGACATTGCCAATTACAGAACTTTTAATTTCATGATGCCTCAGAGGTGTGAGAAGTAGAATGTTAAATGTGGAAGACATTTCAAGATAGCATCTACAAGAGTTTTCTGAAAAAGGTGTTATTAACCAGATGAATGGCCGAGTATAAATTTGGAAGCAAAAGGTGGGAGACCCCCCCATCTGGACTAACCATGTTTACCTCTCCGGGTTCAGTTTGGGCACCTTTATTTTCTTGCAGTGCACTTGGCCAGTGCCTGAAGAAAATACCCAGATGTGGGATTTTGGATTTTTCTGTGAGCCTGAGTGTGCTCATTGGTGGTCAAGGGAGCCACCAAGAATTCCTCATGAAATATGGGAAAGTCTCCTAGTACTGGCCCAGGGTGCCAAGTCAAGGGAAGTGTACCAGTTTGGACCATGTGTGCCAAGTTCCATTTAGAACCTGAGTGTTCACTGTGTGTGTGCTCTGTACCTCAGTAATCTGCATTACCAGTGGTAGTAGCCCTGGGGGGGTCCATCTTCGCTTTGTATTATTCTCTGTGTATGTGAATAAAAGCCACACTCTAGAATCCGAACCTGGTTTGGACAGTACTGTTATTGCTTTCATTGTGATTGGATTTACTTGGGTGACCCTGACTAGAATTACAAACCTAGCATAATTCTGAGCAAACGTTTTCTCCCAGGGACCCAGGCTGATGGCCATGCTAAATGGTTTCCCCAGGTGTGAGCCAGGTAGTTTCCACACTTGGTTTGCCTGTCTGAGGATGGCAGGCTATGAAGTAGAAGTATTGGTAAATAGAACTGTTCATAGTTACAACCCCCATCCCTCTCATTGGCACCATGTATGAGAGGAGCAGCCCTGCTAGTTGAACAAGGGGGGGGTCGGTGGGGGGAGGTTACAGTTGAATAAAAACATCTCCACCTGAATGTGGACACATACATTATGGTTCCTACACCGATATATCCCATGAGATAAAATATTCCTTTTTTGTTCTTATGTATGGATATTTAGGCTGTGCACCAGATTGTATACCAGGTTTCAGCCCTTTATAAATGTATTACATTAGGGATGTCTCTCAAAACAGGTTTGTCTCCATAATATAGGGAACATTGTTCAACCAGGAGGAGCACACAAAGCTGAAGCTTATTTCCAGATTAAGTGACTTGCCCAGGATCACACAGTGTGTGCCTAGGCGGCTGTGGAATTCAAACCCAGGTCTTTAGCTCTACAGTTCAGAGCCTTAACCCACTGCACTATACTGCCTCCCCTATGCCAGTTCTTAAGTCAGTAACTCTCTCATATCTTGTTTGCCTGTGTGTTACATTTGCAGAACTAGGACTCCTTTGGAACTGATTTTGATGTCTTCTCCTAGGTATTAGTAAGGAGGAAGTATTACGCAATATTTTAGGGCTCAGAGCTGCAAACCTAGAGACCTGGGTTTGAATCCCACAGCCCCCACTTGCATCCTGTGTGATCCTGAGCAAGTCACTTAACTTTCTTGTGCTCCCAGTTCACACCTGGAAACAAGCTCTGGCTTAGCGTACCTTTCCTGTTTAAACCATCTTCTCTTTCCAGTAGTATAACTGTAGACTGTCTATGCATTTCATTTTCATCCACCTTTTTTTAGCTGGCACATGCAACAGCATATCCTCTATCATAAAATATTTCTTCACTAACATTCACAACTGACCCTTCTTCATATATGTCCACCAAGACACAATTACATTTAAGAAGTAGCCTAGACTAGGATTACATTTATTATGCTTTTTAAAACATGGGCTGGGACTCAGGGAGGGAAGATGGATAAATGGGTCAAGGCTGTAAGGGGTTGGGTTCTGTCTCCATTCTGTTTGGCCTGTAATTTCTTGAGATTACAGGCCAAACAGAATGAAGACTGAACCCCCAGCCCCTCGTGGCCTTGCCCCATTATTAATCCACCCTCCCTGAGCTGAGTCCCTGCCCATGTTCTAAAAAGAATAAATAATCCTATCCTAGGCTAGTTCTTCTGATATATTTAGAATACTATAGGCTGAAGGGAGTTTTGCTGTGAATTTGTAAATAAAATTACATCTAGTCTTCTTGAAGAACTAGGTTAGAAAGCTCACCCATATAACACACACACACACACACACACACACATACACATATATCTCTGTAATATATATCACACACACCGCTAGTGTATTGAGATTGCTTTGTCACTTGAGTTCTGGGGTCTTACTATCCTAGTGAATAAAATACTGTCTTTTTGCAGGGCAACTGGTTACGGATAAAATGTATTTCCCTGCCAGTCCCTAAAACCAGACTCGGGTCTCAGTGGCTTACAGCTCTCAAATCCAGGCTGTATTGAAAGGAACTTATTGGGACAAGCTCAAGCATGTGTTTATTCTTCTGTCCAATAACTGGACAGAAGAATAAATAAATACATGCTTGAGCTTGTCCCGATAAGTTCCTTTCATGTCATATCCCACACAACATCCATGCATCTTATTTCCAGGTGTCAAAAACTGAAGTTTTACGGCCACTAGTAAATGGGGCTACTGACTTGGGGGGGGGTCACTGGTCCCGCTAACATTTCTAGTGGCCCAACTGGTTTAAGAACAGACTCTGTTCTCCCACTTCAAACCCCTAACTCTCTGCTGAGACACAGAGAGAAAGAGAAAGCAGCCAGAGATTCCTTAAATCAAGGAAGTTATTTTCATTCTACACTGAACTGAATTATTACTTTTTGGACCTGTGTAAGTAACTAGTATTGATTCTGTTTTGGGGGTTGACTTGTCTTAGTTTTAACTTTAATTTGCCAGGGAGGAACTGTAGCTGGGAGATATCTTCAGTCATTTGTGACTAGATCTGGTACTTAACCTCTGTGAAATAGGTGTCTGAAAGGAAGGAAGGCACTCCCCGGGGTGGAAGGTCAGAGTTGTAGTTGATTGTTTCTGGATGGCATAGGTTTATTCCTTCCCACCCTTCCCCACACCCCACCTGCCCCAAGTGCATAACTTCCTTTATAGCAGGGGTTCTGACATCACTTCCCCAAAACTGCTAACAACATATACCTGTTCATATCCTTAAAGGCACAGCACACTGAATGGGGTAGAGACACTCCAAGCTTGCACACACTAAAACAAGAACAAAAAAACAACAAAAGAAAAGCATCTGTAACAGGAAGGGACACAGACATGTGGGGAGTGGTGCAATGTACTGGCTGTGGAGCAGCAGTCTTCCGGGAGACATTCTGGAAACTGCATTGCTGCCCTATTTGCAGGCACCTCTCTGGTCTGAGGGAAGAGATTGCTTGTCTTCTTGCTGACCTGGCAATGATTCAGAAAACCTGTTCCCCCAACCAGGGACCACCCAGGCCACTGCCACTGCTTAAGAGGTTGCCATGAAAGAGGAGTGGTTGGACCATGGTGGGCTCAGGGAGGGTGAAGGTGGTGGAACAGAGGTGCATTCCTCCAGTTGTGCCTCTCCACAGTTCATTTGCTACTCTGGTGAAGCATGGCTCCTCTATGGAGGCACCTGCAGTGGAGACCAAGGAGGATGCTGGGAACCTCCACAATAGAGACCCACAGGAGGGTGGCAAAGGAACCCACAGGGGAAGGAAACAACTCCTGGTGGGGGACTCAATAGTTAAGGGGATAGAACTTGGGTGAGGGAAGGGAAAGGAAGGTAAGAAGCCTGCTCGGCACCATGGCTTGGAGGGACAGGAAATGAATCCTTAGGATCGTGGGAGCAGCTGCAAGGGGGAGTGAGCTGGATGTCATTATCCACCTAGGGATGAATGACCTGGCTGAGAATGGGATCAGAGCAGTGCAACAGGAGTTTGTGGAGTTGGGGAGGGACCTTAGACAAGTAGCACACACAGTAACTTTCTCAGAAGTGCTACCTGTCTATGGCATGGATGAGGCTAGGGTACTCTGCACCATGGGATTCAATGACTGGTTGAAAAACTGGTGCAGAGCTCAGGGATTTGGCTTCATTGGGGACTGGGGCTCTACCTGGAGGGATGCAGGCCTATACAGGCATGATGATCTGCATCTATCCTGGAGGGGAACCAGGAACCTAGGAGATTGGTTTAAATGCTTCATTGGCAAGCATTTAAACTAGCCAAGGGGGCAGGCACTGAAAAGGAGAAGGGAAATCCAAGCCACCCCCAAAAATCAGGGTAGTTAGTGAGGTAAACACCAAGATAGAGCAGTTGATAGGGATAAGGGCAGGGGTAAATGGAGAAAAAGACAAAGGCAGTAAGGACAGGGATGGGGCAATAAGAAATAAAGCCAGAAAAAAATGGAGGGTAATGAGTACTAATGCCCGAAGTCTAGGTAAAAAGCTCCTCGAAATGGTGGCCTTGATGGAAAAGGGATGCCTGGATATCATGGCAGTCACAGAAACATGGTACACAGAAAATCATGACTGGGATGTCAACATACCAGGGTACATAATCTACAGGAGGGATAGGGAGGGAAGAAGAGGAGGAGGAGGAGGAGGAGCTCTCTATGTAAGGGAAGGGATCAAAGCAACAGAACTAAAGGGTAAACAGGGAGGAGAGGAGGCACTGTGGGTCACCCTGGAGATTGGAAATGGCTCCATAATCTGCACAGGGGTTGTATACAGACCCCGTCTCAGGGGGAGGAAATGGAGAAGGAAATGACAGAAGGCATCCTTGGTATGGCAGAGAAAGGGGAGATATTGCTGATGGGGGACCTGAATATGCCAGATGTTAACTGGAGCACCTTTGCTGCAGCCACATCCAAGAGCAGGACCATTCTCGATGCCTACAGTGGGTATGCCTTAGACAGATAGTTTTGGAACCCACTCGGGAGGGAGCAATCTTAGACGTGGTACTCTCAAATGGGGACTGAGAGAGGATCTCTAATCTTGAAGTGGGTAGCCATCTGGGAACAAGCTAACACCAAACAGTGTGGTTCACGATAAACTTAGCTGTAGAGTCAAGTCACACAAAAGTGAAGGTATTGGACTTCAGGATGGCAGATTTTGTCAAAATGGGAGAGTTCGTCAGAAAAGCACTAGCAAACAGGCAAGAAGGTGGGGTGGAGCAACAATAGGGACACATCAAAACTGACATCACAGAGGCAACAAGCCTTTATGTGAAGCAAATAAACAAATCAAAATGAAAGTAAAAAACACTATGGTTCTCAAAAGAAGTGGTGGGAAAAGTAAGGGAGAAAAAGATAGCATTCAGGAAGTATAAGAAAACACAGAAGGAGCAGGACAGAGAACTGTACCAGTTGAAGCAGAAGGAAGCGGGGAAGGCAGTCAGAATAGCAAAGGCCCAAACTGAGGAAAAGATAGCGAACTTGGTTAAGAAGAGGGATAAAACCTTTTATAGGTACATTAGGGAGCAAAGAAAGATGAAGGCAGGGATACTGAGGCTGAATAAAGAGGAAGGTGGTTGGGCAGAGAGCGACAGGCAAAAAGCAGGGATACTAAATGAATATTTCTGCTCAGTATTCACAATGGAAAAGCAGGGGGAGAGACCTAATCCAGTCAATAGAATCACTCTGGATGGGGGGGGTCGATATTAGTCCTTTCACAGAAGAAAAGGTTCTGAAAGAACTCTTAAAACTGAAGGTGGATAATGCAATGGGGCCTGATGGGATTCACTCCAGAATTCTAAAAGAACTAAGGGAATAACTAGTAACACCACTGACTACCCTTTTCAATAAATCATGGGAGGATGGTGTGGTACCTGAGGAGGGCGGATGTGATTCCCTTCACAAAAGTGGGAGCAAGACAGATGCAGGAAACTACAGACCTGTCAGTTTGACCTCAGTGGTAGGGAAAATGATGGAACCACTTCTGAAGAAAAGAATTGTTGAGTACCTAGAGGCCAGTGGGGCACAGGACCCAAGGCAGCATGGATTCACAGCAGGAAGGTCATGTCAGACAAATCTAATTGATTTCTTTGACTGGGTGTCCAAAGCAGTAGACCAGGGAGGAGCTGTGGACATGGCCTACCTAGACTTTAGTAAGGCATTTGACACAGTCCCACACAAAAGATTACTAAACAAGTTAGTTAGCCTGGGAGTGGGTCCCAGGGTGGTAGCCTGGGTAAAACACTGGCTGGACAACAGGACACAGTGGGTAATCGTAAATGGAGTCCACAGTGAAGAAAGGAGGGTTACTAGTGGGGTACCGCATGGTTCAGTACTGGGACCAGTCTTTTTAATGTCTTTATATGTGACATTGCAGAGGGACTGGAGGGGAAAGTATATCTCTTTGCAGATAACACAAAGATCTGCAACATGGTTGATACACAATGTGGGGTGGAAAGGATGAAAAGGGACTTAGCAAGGTTGGAGGAATGGTCAAATGTATGGCAGCTTAGCTTCAATGCAAAGAAGTGCAAAGTAATGCACCTGAGAAACAAAAACCCAGGGCAAGAGTATACAATGGGGGGTGAGATACTGACAACAACAAAAATGGAAAGGGACCTGGGGGTAGCCATATCAGACAACCTAAAGGTGGGCCAACAATGTGAGAAGGCAGTCAGGAGGGCAGGGGGATACTGTGATGCATAGGGAGAGACATCACCAGTAGAAAACAGGATGTTGTTGGCCCTCTGTACAGACAGTTGGTGAGACCACATCTGGAGTACTGTGTACAGTTCTGGAGACTCCATCTCCGCAAAGACATAGACAGAGTGGAGGCTGTCCAGAGGAGGACAACCAAAATGGTGCAGGGTCTGAACCAGAAGACATATGAAGAAAGACTAAAGGAGCTTAAGATGCATAGCCTCGAGGAAAAGAGGGAGAGGGGGGACATGATAGAAACTTTCAAATACCTCAAGGGAATCAACAAAGTCCAAGAGGGTAGCATCTTTCAGAAAAAGAGATGTTCAAGAACAAGGGGGCACAATTTGAAGATAGAGGGAGGATGGCTCAGAGGTAATGTGAGAAAGTATTTCTTCACAGAGAGGGTTGTAGATGCATGGAACAGCCTTCCTGAGGAGGTCATAAAGTCAAAAACAGTGGGGGAATTCAAGAATGCATGGGACAGACATAAGGCAATTCTAGTGGGGGGTAGGAGGAAGTAGGCTGTTGGTTAACTAGGATCTGCAGCTTATCCGTTAGGTAGGGAAATGGGCAGACTAGGTGATCCAAGAGGTCCTTATCTGCCATCAAATTCTATGTTCTGTGTTTCTCTCACATGCAAATACTTTAAGAAATAAGTAAAGTCCCTTACCTGGTTGTATTTTGGTGCTGAGATCACTACCATGTGGGTAGTCAGAGACCCAGGACCAGGCCTCACCCCTCGCTGCTGGCAGTCTGGTGATGGTCTCCACTCCAGTGTCCTCCAAGTCCTGACCTCACTACTTTTGAGTCTGTCTAATCATGACCATCTTCTGAACCTTCCTAACACTCTCTCTCCCCCACAGTGCCATGCCAGGCCCATTCTTGCTGATGTGTCACTTGCGCTTGGCGCACACCACAGAGTTCAACTCCGATGACCCCCTCACCCCCCAGACGTGGACTGACTGTGGCATGAGTGACCATCAATACTACCGGCTCCCCGATGTAAAGTACTAATACTACAGTCCACGTGAGCCAAGCAAAACAAATAGTAGATGGCAGTGCTGGCATCTTGGTGCCATTGCTGGTGCTCATGCTGGGCACCACACATGATCTGTGCTTGAGCATGGGCTGTACTTCATGACAGTCCTTCCAACTAGTGTGGCAGTGTTCCACCAATGAAAATGCCAGGCTCCCAAACAGATCAATGCAGAGCTGCTGAGATAGTGTGACGTGACCCCCGGCCCACTCTGCCCCGCGTGCATGCTCCAGCCTCCAGAATGGGAAACAAATTATGTTTGATTGCCCAGGCCAAGTGCAAGTGACCAAAAATACACCACAGGCCAGGTGGCTGAGGGAACTGACCCACCACTTTAACTTCCCGGGGGAGGGCTTCAGCCCCTCAGCCCCCCCATAGTCGGTGCCTATGCAGGAAGCACCAGTTCAGCTGTGGCTACAAAAGTCAAGAAAATCCATGGTACTCTTACAGAAAACGTGGGGGAAGTGCGTCTCTCACTAAGCTGGGCACCTGGGATTTTGGGTATCCAGAAAAATAATTTCTGTCCCTAATTGTGAAAAACAAATACTAGAATCCAGCTACATGGTGCCCGTTTGGCTAGATTCTAGTGCTTGATTTGTAAAATGACAACATGTTTATGCATTTTCCACTTATTTTGGTTTGTGAAAAATAAGATGTGGCTCATGAAAAAGGAATTTTTGTGGTGAAACAGGATTGACCCCTTATTAAAAATAATCTATTTTTTGTGAGGCCAGATTCTTTGTTGAACTTTATACCTCTATCCTGGAAAGAGATCATCCCTTTGAAAACAATGGGAACTTAAAAACTGAATAACTTTGCAACAGATTAATATTTCGTAACCAAACAAAGACATGGCAGGTCCGTTACCCAAGCTGTCTCTAGCATAAAAAAATCACACCAGAATTCCACACTATCTGGTCGCAAGGTGATGAGGAAAAAACTTAAAAAAATGGCGACTTTAAAGGTTTTTGCAATATCCAGATCTCAGAATCCGTACATCCGACTGTAAAGAATTAGTCACATCAAGAGATCTACCCCACAGGACAGCACATGCCAAATTTTGTACAAATCCATTGATCAGTTGCAAAGTTATTAAAGTGCATAATCTGAGGTTTAACATTAAACATGCTACTCTTTCCTAACAATAGTGGCACTACCGCCCCAGTATAATAGCGGAATTTCACTTGGCTTTTACACAAGTATATGTGGGGGATGTCAGTTTTGACAGGGGGATCACATCAAGTCCCTAAACATCCAAAGAGGTCCAGTTTGTAGTATGACTATTAATGAGGTCAAAACTAATGCACATTTCCTGTTGAAAAGTTTCTCTCTCATTTAGGCTCAATACTGTATATCCATATTCTATAAGTAAAACAAAAATTAAATTGTACCATATAACATTTAAACACCAGCTGTATATGATGAATATTCTACAGTTTGATATTTTGATTGACAGTGTATGAATGATGATATTGATAATTAATATAATATATATTTTTTTATATTTTCAGAACAATACAGCAATGGTTAAGCCGAGTGCAATCCCTTTTGTACTGCAATGAAAATGGTTTCTGGGGAACCTTCACAGAGAGCCAGAGGAATTGTGTCTGCCATGGTGGCACCAGCTTGTGCCAAAGACCCATTCCCTGTATTATTGGTGGCAACAATAGTTGTGCCATGTGTAGCATGGCCAACATCTCCTTATGTGGATCATGCAACAAGGGCTACAGGCTTTACCGGGGCCGCTGCGAGCCCCAGAATGTGGATTCAGAGCGCAGTGAGCAGTTTATCAGTTTTGAGACTGATTTGGACTTCCAGGACTTGGAGCTCAAGTATCTTCTCCAAAAGATGGACTCCAGACTGTATGTTCACACCACTTTCATAAGTAATGAAATCCGTTTGGACACATTCTTTGATCCTCGGTGGCGTAAGAGAATGTCTCTCACCCTAAAGAGCAACAAGAACCGAATGGATTACATTCACATGATGATAGGCATTTCCATGAAGATCTGCCAAATGAGGAACAGCAGTGTAGATCCAATGTTTTTTGTTTATGTCAATCCTTTTAGTGGCAGCCACTCAGAAGGGTGGAATATGCCATTTGGTCAGTATGGCTACCCCCGCTTAGAAAAGAGTAGACTCCAAAACACACAGTGCTATAACTGGACCCTCTTGCTTGGTAACAGATGGAAGACCTTCTTTGAGACAGTGCACATCTACTTGCGCAGTCGTTCCAAGCTGTCTTCACTACGAAATGACACAGGCCTAGGGCCTGTGGACCTGTCTGATCCTGCCAAGCGTCAGATATACATTAAGATTTCTGATGTGCAAGTGTATGGCTATAGCTTGCGTTTTAATTCTGACCTTCTGCGGAGTGCAGTGCAACAGGTAAACCAGTCATACTCTCAGGGGACACAGTTCTACTCTTCTTCATCAATCATGTTGTTGCTCTTGGATATTAGGGACCGAATCAATAGACTGGCACCTCCTGTGGCCCCTGGAAAGCCTCAGTTAGACCTTTTTTCCTGTATGCTAAAGCACCGTCTGAAACTGAACAACAGTGAGATCATTCGAATCAATCATGCCCTGGATATGTACAACACTGAAATACTCAAACAATCAGACCAGCTAACTGCAAAACTATGTTGAAAACAAAAACATTTTTTTTTGCTGTAAAATTATATTTGTAAATGTAATTACTATACAAAAGCTCTATTTGGTGGAAACTAAACCATTTAACAGACTGTAAAATATTTGTGCAAGCATGTTTGTTATTTCCTTAATCAGTCATAAAATGATCACACCTTACTTATGAGGCCTTGAATTACTTGAAGGGTGGGTGGGAGGTTGGGGACTGTTATGTCTAACACTGCCAGTCAGTTGTATGTTGACTTACTACAATTACTGTAAAACAATTTTGGCTGGATTTAATTCAGAAAAAAAATAACTTTGGTAAATTGTCATTTTAGTGGGCCTTCCACCCAGGCTGTATCAATTAATCCCTTTCACAATAAAAAAAAATCAAAACTTTTTAACACAAATGATAGCATCTTGTGAAACATGCAAGATTTTTTTAAACATATTTTATAGGCTAACCAGCTATCTAAGGTGAGTTGTTAAGCTCAGCCTACCTCTTTATTATGACTATATGATGGCATGACCAAATATTAAATATTCAAATATGCCATGATATTCTACTGTGCATATTCAGTACCTGGACAGTATTAAAATCATGGGGCTGGATTTTCAAAACATGTTGTAAGAGTGCTGTACCTTTTCTGGTTGAATCCCACAGACTGCACAAAACAGTTAAAAGGTGGTCCACTTTCTGGGTGCAATTGTCGCGATTCGCACACAGAAAATGACACATGCATCAAAACATTTTGAAGTTTGTTGCTGTAATGCAGGTAGACTACATCAAAATGTTTGAATTCAAGCATTTAAGGCAGCAGTGCAGTGCACGACTTTCTGGGCAGACTGGGTGGGCCAAGTAATCCTTTTCTGCCAACAAATTCTAAGTTTGTCTATTTTTATCTCTGTAAACATTTTAACCTATAATTGTGTATTCTATTTTGAATTGCTCCTTATCTCCTTACTTATATGATACCCCATTTTCCCCACTTGGAATCTATTTTTGCACTTGCTTCACATTTGAAATAATAGAAGGAATGCGCTTTTGCTATGTCATGGACCAGGTCCTTATCAGTATTCTCAGCTGTTTTCTTTTTAAACCTGTTGTCCCATTAGGTCCAGAGCTGTGTCTGCTACATCCTAGTTCATTATAGTCACTTGAAAAGTGATCTTAAACAATGAGTGTTCACAAATAACACAGAATACTGATGAAAACCTAGTCTAAACCATATTAAAATGAGTGATTATTTTATTATTTCAATTGCAGAAAAAAAATTGGTAAAGCAGACTCAGAAGGGGGAAGGTCATCATACATGTCGGGATAAGGGGAAATCTAAAATAGAATGAAAACATAAAGGTCAAAATGTTCGCTTCTGTCATGCACTGATGCTTTAATCATTCTGGTACATTTGTTTGAAGCAGGTGTAATCCAAAATTGGGAACTAAGCCTGCATCAAGATGTTTGCAAATCCAGCAAAACTTTTTAAACTCCCCTCTTAGGTGTAAAGTAGCACCAACATGTGACATGTTTTTCTGCAGCTAGTACAGTACGTGCAACATGCCATTAAAAATAAAACAAACTATATTTTAAATATCCAATGATCTGTTAAAGGTCACCGGGAAAAAAAAGCATCTTGCATAATTTTCACTATTGATGTGCATTTATAAGAAAATGTGTGCTACTTAAGAAAAAGAATAATGTGAAAGTATAGCACTAAATGTGTCGTTTTCACTGCTGCCTCTGCCCTGAGCTTTCAGAGCCACCACAGTCAATGGAAAAAGTGTGGTGTCATGTCAGTCTCAGCTCAGTTTTCTTCCTGGTAAAGACAGGCATACTGTACACCTTGATACATACCGGTAAAAAGTAAGTGTGCCAATGAAAATATATGCAACTATGTTCATTAAAAAAAACCCTTTTCAGATTGTTCTGGGGAAAGAAATGATTAGAATAAGAACTAGAACTGCATTATTAAAGTGGTGTGGGCCTGGGAGAGATTAGGAAAGAAGTATCAGTGAAAAAAGTGCATTGTCACTACCAGTATGGTCAATACTGGAGAACTCATATTAAGTCACCATGACCTCTATATTCAGGAATGGCTATTTATGCTGCACAGAAATGGGACAGTGCAAAACATAACACAGGGTCATCAGGGAGCCCATATTCATCCAGGCAGCATACCCTGTCTATTGTGCTCTGCTTATTTGAATATTGGACAGTGTTAGTGCCAAAGTGCATATGCATGGTGCTACCACAACTCCCTGTTGGCAACATGCACCCAGAAGCAAAGAGGAATAATGTATCCCAAACAGAATACTGCCTTTGCTCCTGGGAGACATATTTAGCAGCCAGTATACTAATGACCACATATTGCATGCATGGTGCTAAGAGGCCACTTTGCACTTAATATGTGGCCATAATCAGCTTTGCACAATTCTTCTGTGGACACATGCATGGAGGCATTGTATAGAGCCTTTTCTGTTACCCTCAGCCCCACCCAAACCTCATCTAACCAGTTCTTGGCAGTCTAGTAGCATCCTCCTCCCACCCCATTCCTGAATTAAAGAAGTGCTACCCTTAGTAGTCCAGAGGTGTCCCCCAAATTGAACAATGAGTAAACAAAGACATTCCTCCAGGGCAGTCCAGTGGTATCCAAATCTTGCCTGATCCCTGAGTAAAATAAGCAGTTCTTCAGAATATTAAAGCTCATCAAAGCACTCTGTTATTTTTTTGTTTGTTGGTTTAAGAGGAGTGTTTTATCAAATGAATGTTTAATGAAGAACTATGAAAAGAGGGATTAAGTTATCTGAGTGAGGAAGGGTATGAAGGATGATGAGTGGAAGACTGGTACTTATGATGGAGTATGGTAAGACTGATGTCAAAAAGTGAAGTAAAGGCATCACTGAGTGGGATACAAAAATGCAACAAATGGAGTTTACAGTTGACGAAGTCGGAAAAGAATGTATGACTTTTAGTGTAGACAATGAGTAAGGGCAATATGAGTTTTCTCCCAAGAGTGCTCAAGGAATTGGGATCAGAGCTGGAAAAACTGCTAGCAGATGTTTTTAGATGCTCCATGGAAACAAGTGATATGCGACAGCTCAAGAAGTCTACAAATGTGGAACCGATGCACAAGGGAGAGGATAAAGAAGATCTGGGTAACAACAGACCTGTTAGTTTTACCTGTATTGTGTATGAGCTGATGGAGAACCAGGTCAAAGAAAAAGTAATGAAATACCAGGAGGATAATAGACTAGAAGGCTGCAAACAACATGGGTTCATGGTGTGTAGACTGTGTCTGGCACATCTGATGGTATTCTTTGATTGTCTCATTAAGATTGTTTATGCAGGTCAAGCAGTATACCATCTCTATTTTATTTACAGTAAGGCCCTTGAATCCATGAGTGACTACAGATAAAACTGGAGGATATGACAGTTTGGGGGGGGGTGGCTCATAAGATTGATAGGAAGCTGGTTGTGAGGAAGAAAGCAGAGGGTGGTTTTAAACAGGGTTAATTCAGAAGAGGTAGATGCCACAATCCAGGTGTCACAGGAGTCAATTCTGGGTCCAGACCTGGTTACGTATTCAAGTGAAGAAGGAGTAAGGGAAATGGAAAGGGACTTGGTGAGGCTGCAGGTGTGGTCCAGGGTTTGGAAATTAAGGTTCAATGGCAAAAAATGCAAAGTTATCCATATCGAAGCCTATACACAATGGAGCATCAGGTATGTGCCATTCTCTATGCCCATCTGCCTGTGGTCCTCCCCCACAAACATGTAAGAATGTATAAGGGACAGGTGGCAGGATGCAGATGCAGTGGAGGATGTCATTGGGAATCCCAGGACATACCTAACCCACTGGCAGACTTGATGCCCTGTTCTGTGCTGAGCAGGGGATTGTGGGTACCAGTATTCAGTGGTACTGATGAAGGTCTATTCTGTATGGGTGGGTGCCAGCTGGTGACTCATAGCCCTCACAACATGTTAGGAGAGTTGGGAGCTACAGGATAGGTATAGCCATTTGCCCTGCTGAGCTGCCATTAAATTGATGGAGGATACAAATGGTGGTTACAGCAGGGTGCCAGCAGTTGCAGCCTGCATCCCCTTCCTCCAGCAATCAACACCTTAATGCATGGTCCTGAGTCTGGTCGCACCTCTTATTACTGCCCCCCCTTGGCCAGTGGTGCAGTGCTACCTGAAGCATGGGCTCAAGCTCATAAGGGGCATGTTCTCCTTTTATGCATGCTTCTGGGTTCCAGCCTGATACCCATTGCATGGCTTTGCACCAGTGATACCTACACACCACATATATGCAGTGTATAATCATCATGTATTGTGCTTTTGGAAAAAAGAATCCACTTAAAGAATACTGGATGGGTGGGGTTCATTTAGTAACAATATCAGAAGAAAGAGACCAGAGGTTTATCATTAGCATCACCCTCAAATTCTCCAATCACTGCTATAAAGCATATAGAAAAGCAACAAAAATGTGTGGGTGAATAAAGAGAGGTTTGGATAGAAGGACAGAAAAGGTAATATTTCCCCTCTGTAAATTCCTGGAAAGGACACACCTGGAATATTGTGACCACTTCTAGATCCCATATGTGAAGAAGGACTGGCAGAGGTTAGAGACTGTGCATCCCAGAGTAACCAAGATGATACAGAGTCAACATGGTAGATTATATGAGGAATGGCTGGCAGATCTAAATATGTACAGTATACAACAGAGGCAAGAATGGAGATGGGGTGACAGTAGTGATGGATGCAGAAACTGTTAATTGGTTTGAGAGTAGATTGGACAGGTATCAGCTGCTAATAATGCCAAAAAGAGGTCTAAACAGTGTAGGTGTAAACAACATCTTTGTGGGAGCGAATTGGAAAAGAGAGATTAAGGAATCAATGAAAAGTATCAGTCTGCAATGCTAGATTAAGGGGGATGAAACAGGGATAATAGGCAGACTGACTATATTGTGGGTCCTTTTCTGCTGATAATTTCTCCAATTTTTATTTGTACTCCAACAATAATATATGATCGTCACAAGTATTATTTTAGTGACATGAAAACCAAAACCATCAGGACTGACTCACCGATTCTGACACAGAAAATTAGTTTTGTTGCCATATCAGTCCTTGTGACAAAAGATTCAGGAAAAAAAAGAGATGATTTGATACCTTTTATTAGACCAACATAGATGTCATTTTCTTTTGGAACATCTATGTTGGTCCAATACAAAGTAACCAAATCTCAGAAAGGGATTCCCATAGGAGTGTCCATATCTATGGTTCTCTTTGCAGTATTGGCACAATGATCTTTAGAATCCATCTAATGGTGAACATTGATCTTAGATATCTATGGTATGTAAATATTGGCCTAATTTAATAAGCCTGATATTTTATGAATGATCCTTATCCCAATGATATTATAAATAGCAAACCCCAAACTGTCAGGGGTCAAGGATCAAAAGTTAAGTAATAGTCATATGTTTATTAGGCTGATACTATGTTTGATTGATGCAATGACATGGGTTTCTGTGGTAAGAATGCTAGATGAGCTGCTGTGTCTATGAAATCACTATTAAAGTTTATATACAAACTGTATGTGTATATATATATATATATATATATATATATATATATATATATATATATATATATATATATATATATAAAGAGAGAGACAGACAGACAGACATGCACACACACACACACACACACACACACACACACACACACACACACACGCACACATATATAGAACATTCAAAATGCAATCAAGTCCCATATTGGAATTTTCTTGTCTGAGGAACCTACTGTGAGAACACTTCTTTGTCCTGTGACCTAGAGTGAAGAAACAATCAGAATACTTTCACTGTAGGTCACATGATAAGAAGAGAGTATCAATAATAATTGAATCATGAGTAGTGCTGAGTAAACTTATATAATCCACCAGCAGAATTCTTGAGGAAATACAATTCCAATTATCAAATGTTATGCAGAATTAGTAGAAAAATTCCTAAAAATCCCAACAATAAGTAAACCACAGGATGTTTCAGGTAAACTGTAGACATTTTTTTTTAACTTTATTTATTTATTCTCCTCGGCTCGGGGGATTGAACCTATGCTTCCCCCATATCCAGCTATTTCCTTGGCCCAGCCCCAGCCATAGCCAGAGCTCTGACCTCTATGTGCTATCTCTCCTAGCCACATCACAGTTGGTACTTACCCCACACACCATGGAAGGCCAGGAGGTGGACACCAAGGGAACTAACTTGAGTGTGTCTGGTGTGATGCTGATGGACCACCTTCACTGTGAGTGTGGAGGCTTTCTATGCTTGGTCCCCCCATGGTACAGGTGTGCAGTGATGTCAGGATGCTTCCATGCCAGCATCTGCGTACAGCACATCCAGCATTGGCCCACTCCAACTAACAGCTGACCGCGGCATCACCGAACTCCAGCCACCACCAGGAGCCAGTGCATTCACTATAATCCCTTCCCACCCTCCCCAGACAAGGAGAGCAGTCTCTGGGATGCTTGATCCTCCTCCCTCCCAGCTGACCCTCCAGCACCAGAGGTCGCTCCCAACCCCAGGTCACTGGCATGGTGCGAGGTGTGGCGTCCAGTGCGGCAAACCTCAGCGCCACTGGGCCAGCTAAACTGCAGACATTTTTACTAAAGTTTATACAAAGTGAATTATTTACCTCAGTTTTATCTTCTTGCATATACATTTTACATCATTTTAAATGGTGTGATTGTTACTAACATTAATGTAAACCATGGATTGTTTTCCAAATACCTAATTGCTTTACTGACAAAAATTGCTAGTGTGTTCAAACATTATGACTAGTCATCAATGAGGCCATATTGATGGTTCCATGTCATGTCTGCACAGTCTCCAACAGCTAAAATGGAATTTTGGATGCTGATTCTGCCTGGATTTCTCTAAAAGTTATAATGTTCAATGCAGAATTCATTTCAGGAGGATTTTCCATAACAAATTCTGGTGAAAACATTAGAAAAGTTGTCCCCATGGAGTTTTATTTCTTTGGTTATGTGCAGTAATTCAGAGGACTCCGAGTACACTTTCTGTGCATAACCTCAGACTCCATATAAATTAATGATTACAACTCCATGGGGACAAATTTTGCAAATGCTTTCAATAGAATTCATTAAGGAAAATCCTCCAAAAAGGAATTATGCATTGAACTTAATAACCTCTTAGAGAAATATAGGTAGAATTGTCATCCAAAATTCTATTTTAGCTATTGCCGAGCATGCAGACATGACAAGATACGCATTTTACCAGTAGTGTTATGAAATCTCTTCACATTTGAGAATCTGGTGCTGGGCAACACTTTTGTTTTTTCTCATGTATACAAAAATCAGGACAGAGAAATGAAATAATAGTACTGTTTGCATAAATATGGATTCTTCATAAACAGAAAACTAGCAATGTAAATATTGTAGACGATAACTGATATTTTGCCCACAACAGCCTAGAACAGTAAAACTGAACCTTGTGGAACTCCTCTGCTCTCATTACTTGTAGAACAGACAAAGAAACATGTTGTGTACTTCACATGCACTAATTTATGCATATCACATAAGTAGAAGGCGAATGACTTTAGTTTAATAACTAATAATGACGTCAGTTTATGAAAAAGGTTATTGTTTGGCTGACATGAAGGCCTTTTACATATTCTCAAAACTGGTTCCTGTGAGAAGGTCTTCATCAGCTAAAGACAAAGGAACATATGAGGATCCCATTTATTTTCAATATGACAGAAATAAGTTATCATTAAATCTAATTTTGAATACGCTTTTACATGCCAAAATTGTGGGGTATAGCCGCTGAACCCCACATTTTTATAAATTTATTATAATTAGTATTCCAAACCAAGAGCCATATATTAAAATGAAAAACTTTAATAAATTAATAGCTTATCTATATCTCAGCCAACATTATGAGAAGAGACAAGATTTGCAAAGTACTACTGGAGACATATCACTATTGTTTTTTGTTTTTTTTTTTCAAACAGAAAACTAAAATGAAATGTTTATGAGGAAAACCTGATTGGGAAAGGTGAAAGGATATTATTATTCAAACTTTGTCACTATCTTGTAAACTGAACTCTTTACACTGCTGCATGTCATTTGCAAGGACAAAAACAGGTCAATTGTTACTATGAAGGCTATTATCAGTCATCTTCTTTGTGTAATAGCATTACACTTGCCTCTTTCTAGATAGCAGGAACCCTACCAAAAGAAATAAAATACTAAACATTTCTGTATCTTGGGTACAATGAAATGGGTACTCATTTTCAGTTACCTGGGTGTCTAACCATCAGACCACCATTATTTTAAGGCATGTAGTAATTTAGTTTATTAACCAAGAAAAGAGGTCAGAATGCCCTCTCCCTTATCCAAGAAAAAGCAACTTCTTGGTTCTCGAGGAAACCCCTTATGAAAATCATAAAATACCAACACAAACAGATTGTTATCTCTGATAATCACTGTGTCTTCATAATACTTTACACTTTTGTCATCCAAAGTGCTTCTAAACTAACCTCAGGAACTGTGAGACTACGCTATGTCTGAGGAACATTGTCCCAATTTTAAAAATCTCTGACTGGTAATGAAACGAATCCAGGTTAGAAAAGTCATAAAGCCCTCCAGCAGGCTCTTGCAGTGACTACTAAATACTTATCTATAAAAGCAGTACAAAAGTGCAACATAAAACAAACACAACTTTTTAGGTCCAGACAAATTGGCATGTGGGCCATGAACTGTTGCAATGAGATTATTTTGGAGTGGATAACTAAAATAAAAGACATTATGAAGACAAACATTAATTATTCGAGTGAACCCCATATATTTGTGTTTTGAATTTAGTTCCCAAAAAAACTATTTTGCCGTAATTGGGGTAAGATGAAATGGATTAGAAGCACCTACAATACAAAAAGAATAATTTGTGGTTGTGGTGTGTAAGCAGAATTTTACACACAAATGAGATGCAGAATGCTACATAAACCCTGAGAGTGAAGCTCAGGGGTTTATAAAATCCTCCCACACCAAGGGTATGTCTACAGTTTACACCCACCCACTCATGCACCCATGTCTTCTTTTTTCATAATTACTAATGAGCATTTTTGATTAATGTCACAGTTGGGTGACTAGTGATTGTCTCTCACAGCATAAACTTAATTGACAAGGAGTGATTGCAATTGCCTAGTTGTAAAGCATAATTATAACTGGGTGGTTGTAACACAGTTTTAAACTAGTTATCTGAGCATTAAAAATGACCACTAATAATTACATTTTGATAACTCAGAATGTGAGCTTATTGTATCCATATTTGTCTAGTTGATGTTTACAAAATGGAAACTAAATGCATTTAATTGATCCTGAATCTTATGTCCATAAGCAATAATCCTGTTTCATTTAGATGTTTCACCATGCTCATTTCAATAACCTACATTCATACAGAAGGCAGTAGGAGATTTTATGCTGCTATCTGAATTGTTTGGTAATATATAGGTTTTACATTACATATCTCATAGGTAGATTTTTTCTTTTTTTTATAAACCATTACATCAGTCTGGCTTTCTTGCATTTATAAATAGTGCATTAATAGCCTTTCAAATGAAACAATTCAATAAGATCTGAAGCAGACAGCATGCCAGGGCAGCAGTACACTATTGCTCACACCAGTAATGACTCAGTTTTGAAAGTGAGCCTAAGTCACTGGAGAACTGGATGGAAGAGGTGGATTGAGCTTCAGAGAGATCACTCTACTCCTCCAGGGAGGTAAGGGGGTCCAGCACTCAGTGCTTGACTACACTCTAGAGGAGACTAGATGGCATTACATTCTAGCTCCTTAGAGTGGGAGAGGGATCTGCTAGGTGCTTTTATATTGCATGTTGGAGCACTCACAGGTGCACTGTGGGAGCCATTGCACAGGCAGCATTAGGACTGTAAAGGGGAAAATGCAACTGGTCAGGAGGATGACATCTCTTCAAGCTCATCACATTTAATACTGAGCCTCTGCTGCCTGGATTAACTTCAGGGCTTCACCTCCACTGAATGCTGAGAAATTTGTGTGGGGAGCAGGCTAAGAAGCAGAAGATAACCCTACCTAAGAGAGCAAGGAACATGGGGGGCCTGGTCTTGTAGTATGTTTTGGGCAGTTTGGAGCTTCCAAGATTCCAGGTAAGGGGGCCTCAGGGAATGAGATGTGATGGTGGTAGAAAGGCTAAATGAGGTCCTGAATCATGGAGGCAGGAATGATTAATTGAATAAAAAAAGATCTGAAGCCACTCATAATTTATGAGAACAATAGACTCACCTGTTGTTAGTGGCACGTTAATTACAAATCTTGGAAAATTCTGAATACAAGAAGGATACTACATATTCAATATTGGTACAACATAAATCTTATTTGAAGGATTTTTTTTAAATAATACAAAATATGTTATTCACTAAAATTCCTGTAGAACTGGGATTAGATTAAAGGTAGTTTGAAACTATTTCCAAACATATCCTATTTTTGTAGTATCACTAAAAGTATTAGGTGAGGAGTCAAAATGGGAAACCTGTTTAAGCATTAGACAAAAGTATGGTACATTAGTAAGTGAAGACCTGAACTGTTAGTAAAATGAGTTGGGGTGTTACTAAGATGGGTCATGAAAAGGTCCTGCTCGCATAATTTCAAGACTTTACTTTTCCAAGAGAGTCAATTACAGTAATGTTAAAGTCACCCATTATCACAAATTTGCCACTTCGGAAGTGTCAATGGTGTCCAAGATTGCCTCTGTTAGATCTGAAAAAGATGAACTAGGGATAATCAGAAACTCCATGCACATTTCTGGAAACAGTCTAATTTTATGAATTGGGCTGATGCAGGAAATAACGATATTGCAGAATCTTCAATGAGATTACAACAGAAAAGAACCCCAGACAAGGATAATTCATTTTATGTATTTATTTTCATTAAGTTACTCCAACTGGGATAATCCCATAAGATGCAACATCTAATTTTCATGGGTTTCCCTGGAACAAACACAACTCTGGATAGGGGGGTAGATCCCAGTCATTTCACAAAAGAAAGGGTTCTGAAAGAACTCCTAAAACTGAAGGTGGACAAAGCAATGTGGCCTGATGGGATTCACTTCAGAATTCTAAAAGAATTAAGGGGAGAACTAGAGACACCACTGACTACTCTTTTTAGCAAATCATGGAAGGATGGTGTGGTACCTGAGGACTGGAGGAGAGTGGATGTGATTCCCCTTTACAGTAGTGGGAGCAAGACACAGGCAGGAAACTACAGACCTGTCAGTTTGACCTCTGTCATAGGGAAATGATGGAATCACTTCTTAAGGAAAGAATTGTTGAGTACATAGAGGCCAGTGGGACACAGGACCAAAGACAGCATGGATTCACAGTGGGAAGGTCATGTCAGATAAATCTAATTGATTTCTTTGGCTGGGTGACCAAAGTAGCAGACCATGGAGGGGTTGTGGACATGGTCTACCTAGACTTTAGCAAGGCATTTGACACAGTCCCACATAAAAAAGATTAATAAACCAGCCTGGGAGTGGGTCCCAGGGTGGTAGCCTAGGTAAAACATTGGCTAGAGAACAGGATACAGAAGGTAATAGTAAACGGAGTCCATTCTGAAGAAAGGGGAGTTACTAGTGGGGTACCGCAGGGTTCAGTACTGGGTCCAGTCCTTTTTAATGTCTTTATAAGTGACACTGCAGAGGGTCCGGAAGGAAAAGTATGTCTCTTTAGATATGACACAAAGATCTGCAACAGGGTTGATACACAAGCGGGCGTGGAAAGGATGAGAAGGGACTTGGCAAGGTTGGAGGAATGGTCAGAAGTATGGCAGCTTGGATTCAATGCAAAGAAGTGCAAAATAATGCACCTGGGAAATAAAAAACCCAGAGGAAGAGTTCACAATGGGGGGGTGGTAACAGCAACAATAATGGAAACAGACCTGGGGTAATCATATAAGATGACCTTAAGGTTAGCAAGCAATGTGAGAAGGCAGTAGGGAGGGCTAGGTGGATACTGGGATGTATAGGGAGGAGAGGCATCACCAGCAGAAAACAGGAAGTTGTTATACCTCTGTACAGACAGTTGGTGAGACCCCATCTGGAGTACCACATCTAGTTCTGGAGATCCCATCTCCACAAGCACAGAGACAGGATGGAGGCAGTCCACAGGTGGGCAACTAAAATGGAGCAGGGTCTGCAAGAGAATCCATATGAGGAGAGACTAAGGAGCTTAATATGTATGCCCTTGAGGAAAGGAGGGAGAGGGGGATATGACTGAAACTTTTAAGTACCTCAGTGGAATCAACAAAGACCAAGAGGGTAGCATCTTTCAGAAAAAGAGATCTGCAAGAAAAAGGGGACACAATCTGAAGATAGAAGGGGATGGCTCAGGGGCAATGTGAGGAAGTATTTTTTCAGAGAAAGGGTGGTGGACTCATGGAACCACCTTCCTGAGGAGGTTGTGGGGTCTACAACTGTGGGAGAATTCAAGAATGCATGGGATAGACATAAGACAATTCTTGGGGGGGGTAGGAATAAATAGACTGTTGGTTAACTAGGATCTGCAGCTTATCTAGCAGGTAGGGAAATGGGCAGACTATGTGGGCCAAGTGGTCCTTATCTGCCATCAAAGTCTATGTTTCTGTGTAACAGACAGCAGGATAGATTAGCTTAGCAGTAAGAAATATATACAATTTACAATACACAAGGCTTTAATACATAATACAGTGTAGAATTAAGGTGGGTCAAGAAGTGAACAAGGGTTTTCCCTTGTACACAGTTATAAAGCAAACAAAGTCAATCATACTTGTGCCTGTCTTTTGGGTGTTGCCAATTAGGCTGATCAAAGAGGTGACATTATCAGGTTGATTAAACACATGCGAGCATAAACTATTACTGATGTAGAGGCAGTAGAATGGCTTTGTTCACTGCTCAGTAAATAATTTCCCTTAATCAATGGTCAGGAGCAGAAAGTGGAAAGACATCAACAACCTTGGGTATGTGCTGAGGCAGAATATGGACCTGTAGAACAAGGTACATTTGGGATCCATGGTGGTGAGAATCAGGTCAATGTTCTAACTGTATCTGAGTGAGGAATTAAGCCATTCCAACAGATATTTGATGACATTGGTTTGCTTGACAGACTTGTTTTGTGGTATTATGATAACAAGAAAGTCAGTTGAATGCTGCAGTAAATTTTGGGATCTAAAGATTATCACATTGGTTTTGGTTCCTGTGGCAAACTGGTCTTTCCCAGACACAATCTATTAGCTTTCTCGAACCTTCAGATGCCAGCAAGGGTAATCAGTAGCTTCCAGCACTCATCCCAGAGACTGTTTTGCAGTATCTCCAGGTCTGAGGTCCTCCAGAGCCATTTCTCACACAGTACAGTGCTTCTTACTCAAGGGCACATGACCTACACTACCCCTCTATGTCACAGCTGAGAACACCTTACCTTAGAAATAGAATGTGGTAATGGTGGCCTTCTCTTCAGAGGTGGAAATAAAGTTTTGCAGTTTAAAAATTAGTTAGACGTACCTAAGAAGACCCAGTCACAGAATCATGAAGTATATAAAAATAGAATATTTTAATGCTTCCAGATACAGTATTTACTAAGATAATCCAGGGTACTACTCCCACAGACTACAGTGAACTAGGGGGCTTGGGGAATGTTAGGGTGTATTAGTAGGGGTATCACAAGTCAGATGAGGGAGGTAATAATCCCTCTTTACAAGACATTGGTTAGGCCCCATCTGGAGTACTGTGTGCAGTACTGGAGGCCACACCTTCACAAGGACATTAGAGAAGTCCAGAGAAAGGCAACCAAAATGGTGCAGGGACTGCATCAGTAAACATATGAGGACAGATTAATGGATCTCAACATGTATACCCTAGAGCAAAGGAGGGAGAGAGGTGATATGATAGAAACATTCAAACACCTTAAGGGCATTAACAAGGTGAAAGAGTCTAACATGTTTCAATATAAGAAAAATAGCAGGACAAGAGGACACAGCATGAGATTAGAGGGAGGCCGATTAAGGGGTGATGTGAGGAAGTTCTTTTTCACAGAAAGGGTGGTGGATGCATGGAACGGCCTACCTCAGGAAGTGGCGGATATGAATACCGTGCAGGGCTTCAAACAGGCATGGGATAGGTATAAGGGAGCAATACAGATGAGTATGAATAGATAGGCCATTGACAGAGCAAAGACCGATGGCACATTTATAAGGTAGAAACAGACATGGGCAGACTGGATGGGCCTTGCGGTCCTTATCTGACGTCAGCTTCTATGTTTCTATGTTTCCAGCAGTATTTCTACAGAAATGAAAAGAAATTCAGGTTGTGATCAGTAATTAGGGTGATCTTCCTCCCATGCAGATGAGGTTGCAGCTTCTACAAAGCCCAGACAATCACTAGACACACTTTCTCTATTAAAGTATAAGTGTCTTCTCTGAGCAGCAGCTTTCTGTTCAAGTACACGACTGGGTGCTCTTCTCCAAAGTGCATAACCTCATTCAGGACCATGCCCAGCCCATGATCAGTTGTATCTCTGTGCGAAATAAACCTAAGAGAACAGTCTGTGCTAGAGAGCACAGGTGCCCAACACACTGCCTCCTTCAGCTAGTGGAATCTGGTATTACAGGTTTCCATCCACTGAACCTTTTCCATAATTTCCTTCCTGGAGAGGTTGAATAGTGGTTTGGCCATGCTGCTAAAATTCAACACAAACTTCCAGTAGTATCCTGCCATCCCTAGGAATGTCTGTACTTCTCTCTTGTTTATGGGCATAGCCCATCCCTTAATGGCCTCAATTTTCACTGGCTCAAGCAGAATGTACCCACTCCTCACCTTGTGCCCAAGGTATGAGAGTTTTGTATCCCTGTCTGGCACTTCTCCACCTTGACTGTCTGCCCAGCACCCAGTAGGTGGCGGAACTTGTCAATCACATGAATGACATGATCCTCCTAAGTTTGGCTATAGATGGCGATGTCATCCATATACGCTAGAGAAAAGTCTCATACCCCATTCAGAATGCAGTCCACAAGCTGCTGAAAGGTGGCTGCTGCATTCTTCATCCTGAATGGTATTACCCGGAATTTGAATAATCCAAATGGGGTGAAGAAGGCAGACCTTTCTCTGACTTCAGTGGTCAGGTCTTTTGTGGACAGTTAAAGGGCTTTCCCTAACCTCTACAGGACCTCATCCATCCTGGACATGGGGTATGCATCTGACAGTAAGCAGCTGTTGAGCTTGTAGTAGTTGACACAGGACCCTGTGGTCCCATCATTTTTGGCAAATTGCACCATTAGGAAGGCACAGGGACTACTGGACTTCTGGATTACCATCTATTTCATCTGCTCCTCTGTGGCATGTATTATACCTTCTGGGACTCTGTAGAGTAGGACTTGGAACTTTGTATCCTCATGGTGCTCCACCAGCATGGTATACCCCAGCTTCCCCATGAACATGTTACCAAATGCACACAGCTCTCCATTCTAGGTCAGTGATGAGTGGAGTACCTCAGGGTTCTGTGCTGGGTCCAGTGCTGTTTGGGCTATTCATTTTGGATATCTCACACGGTGTTGGGAGCAGGATTAGTCTGTGCAGAGATGATACTAAAATGGCGGTGGTAGTTGATGAAGTGGACGGGTAGAAACAACTAAAAGGGGACCTAACCAAACTGGAGGAGTGGCTGGAGAGGTGGCAGCTGGGCTTCAATGTGAAAAAATGCAAGGTTGTGCACTTTGGGTTAAAGAACCCATATAGGGACTATTGGTTGGGTGGTGTGAGACTGGAGGGCACTAAACAAGAGAAGGACCTTGGAGTGCTGATAACGAGGAGCATGAACAAGTCTGCAACTCTGCTTAATTCAGGAAAGTCACAGCTAAGGCTAACAAGATGCTGGGGTGTATTGCAAAGGGATTCTCATCCAGGCATAGAGAAGTGATCCTGCCCCTTTACAGGTCATTGATCAGGCCACACTTGGAGTACTGTGTGCAGTACTGGCATCCATATCTGAAGAAGAACATTAAACTGCTGGAGGGGTGCAGTGGAGGGTGACACAAATGTTAGGGGGATGGAGACCAAAGCCTACAAAGAATCTCTATGTAAGCTGAATATGTACACTCTAGAACAGAGGAGGGAGGGATGGAGGATATGATTGAAACATTCAAATATTTGAAGGGGATAAACAAAACTGGTGCTGACTGGTTGTTCAAGCTGAGGAAAGGAAGGGACATAAGGGGGCATGGGCTAAGATTAGAGGGTGGGAGATTTAGGAGAGAGATGAGAAGACATTCCTTCACAGAGAGGGAGGTGTCAAAATGAAATGCCCTAACAGAGGGGATGATATCATTTAAGACAGTGGGAAGTTTTAAAAGGGTGTGGGACAGGGAATGAGGGAGGTTCTGGGTGAATAGTACTGAGAACTGGGGGGAATAGTGCTGAGAACGTCCTGAAGATGGGGTAGGGGATTGGGGCAGCTGCAATCTAGGGGTGCTAGCTGCACACTCGAACAGACTTTGATAGGCAGTGAGGTCTGTTTCTGCTGGCAGTTGCGTATGTTTGTATGTCCGTATTCATTTCAGCAGCCAGGGCAGGTGTTAGCCACTCTGAGAGGGTGACAACATTCACTGAGAATTCGTCCTTAAAGGATACTGTCAACCCCCTTAGGTCTCAAAGTGTCCCTAGTTTAAAAAAACACATTTTATGACTGCCAACGTTCCGTAAAGATTGCTGATGTAGCTAATAGTTTTATGTTGACTCTTTTCTTTAAAAAAGTGAAAAACAGACTGCCCACCATACTGGTGTTGCCACACAAACATAGGCTTGTTTATATTCCTTGATCAGCTGCATCTTTCCTGGACTTCAGAACACCCACAACACAGTCTTGCCCCTCATGATGCAGTGGAGTTTAGAATGCTGCTGCCTCATGAGTGACTGCACTGTTTGGATGTGTTTCTAATGCTCAGGAAGTATGCAGTAAGAACAGATCCAGGATTGTGTACAAAATAACGTTGTTTATAAATATACATTAGCATGCATTTCAATTCTACTAAACAAGGAATCAGACAAAACAAACTGCAAAATCAATGAATTTTAGAGAAGGTAAGCAATCATAAAATGTAGGTTTTTAACTAGAGATAATATGATGAAGAACAGGTTGACAGCATCCCTTTAACTTCTCCCAGGAGGCCCATCAGTGGTTCTGCTCCTGCCCCCTCCCCATAGATAGCTGCACAATGGCAGGGCCATCTTGTCCCTTTTATTGTAGCCTTTCAAGCTGCCTATAATCTGTTCTGCCAGACTGGAACAAGTTACTCATTGCACAATGTTTGCTCCTGGACTCTGGTCCCATGGTCAGACCATGTCTTCCTCCTCTGTTGTGAAGCAGCTAGTTGCTCCATGGCAAACCCCATAAACTCTTTGAGCCAGGACCTGAAATTCAGGACCTAATCCACATCAGATTCTCCTTGAGGTGCAAGCTCACCCTCCCATGCATCCCTTACCAAATCAAAGGGGCCTCTTAATAGGTCTGGGTGAAATTGGCAAATTCCGTTTTTGTGAAATGTTTGTGAAATTCTGTAAAATTCCACAAACTTCTGCAACATTTTGTGAATTTTTCTGAGATCATTTAATCGATCATAACTATGTCAGTGTTATAGATAGGGAGTTTCATACTGACATGCATACTGTTTGGGAATGGTTCAAGATACGTGCAAAATGTCATGACATTTAGATGAGGGGTGGGGTAGTTTTAGGGGCTCAAAGTCTGGCAATTTAATATTTGTGTGAAAATTTCCAAAAATATTTATATGCTTACAAGTTAGCCACCTTTGGAGCTACATAATTGATAAGTTATATGCATTCTTTCTTGTAAGAGCCATATAAACTGCTAAACAAAGAGGTAGTTGGTTCTGTAAATTGTAAGTTACCCTTTCACAACTTAATTACAGTATTTGTAAAACCGTGTGAACATTTTCAAGAACATATGGATGTTTATTGTTCAAGTGCTATTTCAGGTATACACTAAACATTTGGATTGCATACCAAGGTAAATATATCCTGGAATCTTGTGAAGCTGGAAAAATTTAGTTTAGTGGATTAATATTTATTGTGGATTCTTTAGAAATTACTAGTTAGCAACATTTGCTCAAAAATGTGTGTACCCATGATAGGTAATGCCACTAGAATTCCACTTGCGGAATTTCACTTTCATAAATTACTTATCATCACTGAATCACCTTACCTGCACTAGCGTCATTGCCCTGCAATACACCCCAACACTCCTGCAAGTATGAGATCTAGCATCATGCTCCATCATGACTAAATTCAGATACTTCTGTCACAGTGGCCTAAGTCACAGCTAGTTTTCGGGCTTCACCTCACTTTTTGCCACTGTTTTCAAACAGTAAAAATATACATTGTTGTCTACAGGTTTGTTAAAGGGTCAGCAGGTGGAACTGTGTGAAAACAATGTTGCACGTGAATGTGCTTCCACAAGTCATCAAGTCAGTGAGTTCTAGTCATTATCTGGCATATTGCAAGAATTCAGGCTAGTGCACAGTGATGTCCATGATGATCCTTCATGGTTCATGTCTCAACGTAGTGATCTGACACAGGGAAAAACTATACTTTTATTATGGCGTCTCCTATGAACGTTGCCTTTTTGCCACTTACCCAGCCTTTACCTTCCTCCACAAAGGCAACTCAAGTGTATTACTTGGCAAAGTGTATAGGCATGGCTTCAGCAAAAGTATTACAATATTCCACAATTTCACAAAAGCTCATGAAATTCAACTTTAATTACTGCTGTTATTTTTGAATCATTGGTGGTTTGTAATTTAGCAAGCCTTTGAGGCAAGAAATTAGAGAGTTGACACACTCAGCCTCTTTTTTTTCACATTGTTTTCTTCTCCCGGCAGGCAGTTCATGTCTCTGGGACATACCCTGTTCACTGGGATGTACCCTGATCAGGCTGAAACAAGCCATCATTCAATTGGCTGCTGGCTTTTTCTCAGTTTTTACCAATCCCATCTCCCCTGTTGGGGGAAGTGCCACTGGAAGCCTCATACAGGCACAGCTTCATCTTTGGCAGGAACAAACTCCCTGACCCAGATGCAGGGGCTGCTGTATTCCTGAAACCCACCACCAACCCCTCCAACTGAGATGAACTGCCAAGTTGAAGCTGTCTCAGCCATGGCCTGCCTCATGAAGTGACTTCCTGTGCTTGCTTCTGAATCTTGGTCATCTGCATGGCAGTGCAACGCTCTGCTGCTGGGCCATGAGTGTGGCTTTGAAGCCTAATTTATATGGTCATCGAACCTAACAAAACTGGGGATATTCCATTCTCTAGTTTTAAAGTTAAAGGGGATTAAAATTATGTAGTTTACATAATTTCAAAATGTAATTTAAAAATTTCTGAAAGTTTAGAAGCTTATAACTTAGTCTCTTTTAAGGATAGGTAAGTGACACTTGGTTCACATCTGTATGGACCATACCAAACATGGTAAAATTCGGACAGATAGCTTTTAAATTAGGCAGACATAACTGAAATCACAGTTTTTGGTGAAATTTCGCAACATTGTTGTGGATAGTTTGCAAAATTTTGTGTAAGTGAAATTGAAATTTCTCTAGAATTTTGTTGGTAGAAGATAAATTTCAACTACATGGGAAACTCCCTGATTGTGCCTCCTGTATGACTCTGTCTCTCTCTCTAGCCAGGTAGAGAATGGATTACATAGAAGCATAGAAACATAGAAATTGTCGGCAGATAAGGACCACTAGGCCCATCCAGTCTGCCTGTATGCCCTATACATTGTACGTGGCCACAGACCCTACTGTATGTGATCAATGGCTTTTCTTCACTCCCTCTCTCCCTCCCCTCACAGGCTTCCCTTGTGCCTGTCCCAAGGATGCTTAAACCCCTCCACTGTGCTTGCCCCCACTACCTTCTGTGGAAGACTATTCCATGTGTTATCTACCCTTTCTGTGTAGAAACACTTCCTCACATTACCTCTTAATCTACCCCCTTCCAATTTCATATTGTGCCCCCTTGTTCTAGTACTTTTTCTGCATTGGATAAGCTCCCCCACCTGCACCTTGTTTATGCCCTTGAGGTACTTGAGAGTTTCAGTCATGTTCCCCCACTGTCTCCTCTCCCCCAGTGAGTACATATTGAAGCCCCTTAATCTGTCCTCATATGTTTTATGGTGTAAGCTCTACACCATCTTTGTTGCCCTTCTCTGGATAGTCTCCACTTTATCTATGTCCTTGCGTAGGTATGGTCTCCAGAACTGCATGCAGTACTCCAGGTGAGGCCTTACCAATGTTTTATACAATGGCATCACCACCTCCCACCTCCTGCTAGTGATACCCTTGCCTATGCACCCCAGCATGCCACTGGCCCTCCCTGCTGCCTTTTTACACTGCTTTGATACCTTAAGGTCATCAGAGATGATAACCCCTAGGTCCCTTTCCTCTTTGGTGACAGTGAGCTCCTTCCCCCAACCTGTAGCTCTGCCCAGGGTTCCCTTTACCCAGGTGCATTATTTTGCACTTTTTTGCATTGAACCTCTGTTGCCACATCTTCAACCATCTGTCAAGCTTCTCCAGGTCCCTCTTCATTTTCTGCACCCCTTCTGGAGTATCCACCCTGTTGCAGATCTTGGTGTCATATGCAGACAGGCAGACTTTTCCTTCCAGCCCTCTGTAATGTCACTAACAAAGACATTGAACAGGACTGGTCCTAGTACTGATCCCTGTGGTACCCCACTGGGCACCTTCCTCTCCTCAGATTGTACCCCATTTACAACCACTCTCTGTCTCCTGTCTGTTAACCAGTTCCTAACCCAGTTCACCACCTTGTCTCCCATGCCCCGACTACCCATCTTGTTAATTAGCCTTATATATGTGGGATGGTGTTGAAGTCTTTGCTGAAATCCAGGTAGGTGACGTCTACTACCCCTCCCTGATTAAGTTCCCTAGTCACCCAATCAAAAAAAACTATTAGATTCATTTGACATGACCTTCCTGCTATGAATCCATGTTGCTTCAGATCCTGAGCACCACTGGATTCCAAATGTGCCACTATCCTTTCTTTCAGCAGTGTCTCCATGGTCTTTCCCACCACTGAAGTGAGGCTAACTGGCTTGTAGTTCCCTGCCTCCTCCCTATTGCCGCATTTGTGCAGTGTAACTATATGTGTCCTCCTCCAGTCCTCTGGAATGACACCTGTGTTGAGTGACTCTGCTAATTTCCTTCGCAGCTCCTTTAATATCCTCAGGGGGATGCCGTCTCACCCCATGGCCTTTATTTAATTTATTTTAAGAAGTAATCAGAATTACAACCCTTTGACTCAGGGACTCATTTACAAAGGCTCCTCATCAGGAAGACAAATACATTAATTCTTATCCACCTTCAGCTTTGTGAGTTCTTCTAGAACTCACTCCACTGTGAATGGACTGGTGTTTACCTCCCCCTCCCATTGCCTCTGCAACCCAACTGTGGTCCTTGACCTTCTCCCTCCTTCGTGAATACTGAGCAGAAGTATTTGATCAATATTTCTGCCTTGTCCAATTCCACCTCTTTACACTCTTCCTTCTCCCCTTTAAGCCTCACAATCCCCCCATGGTTTTTCTTCTTTCTCTGATGTACCTAAAAAATGCCTTAACCCCTTTGTTTACAGACTGTGCTAAGCTCTCTTCTGTCTGTGTGTTCACCCTCCTAACAGCCTTCCCTGCTTCCCTTAGACATTCAAGGTACACCTCCCTGTCCTCCTCCCTTTGGCTCCTCTTATATTTCCAAAAAACTCAGCCTTTTAGCCCTGACTTTGTCCCTCACCTCTTTGGAGAATCATAGTGGTTTCCTTCTTCTTTTCCCTTTTGCCACTATCCTAATGCATTTGTTTGTTCTGTCCACTATGGCTCCTTTCTATTTCTCCCATTATTCTTCCACCCCCTCTACTACCTCTCCCATCCCCAAGACTGCTTGTATACGTCTACCTTTTTCAGTGAAATCTGCCCTCCTGAAATCTAATACTCTTGCCCTTGTATTGCTTAATTGAGTCCACGTCTCCATGCTGAACCACACCATGTGGTAGTCCCTGGACTCCACCTGCCCTTCCACCTGTATTTTTTTGACACTTTGGTGAATCAGGGCAGACTCAAGCCCTTAGATGGTAGCTTGTTCATAGTCACAAACCTGACTGTCTCTGCTAGGCACTGCCAGACCTTAAGACACTCCAGCGGCCCCGATGACATACCATCTACTATGTCATTCTGTCAACATAGATTTAACATTTGTTGTGTCTTGAGAGCTGGGTACTCATAAAGAACTGGTTTGATCTGTACATTGGACTTGGTATATACAAAAACATATATTTCTTATCCCAAGTTTTGTCTGACCCAGCAGGACTGACTCCTCTACTCCTTAGCCCAGGTCCTTCAAGAAACATGAAAGGGGTGTTTAATTAGCCCAAGAAATATTTATCACTCTCTAGAGCCCTCTAACATAACTCTAATCTGGCATGTCTGGCTGATTTCCATGAGCATTAGTATACCTGGGTGACAGGGTTCACAAACATTGTACTGCATAAGTGAGAGTCTCATGGCAGTGATCCTTTTAGTAAGAAATTGTTTTACTACCACAGTTACAATGCAAACATAAAAGTCATTAAAGTCATTATTTGTTTTTAAAGCTGTCCTAAAGATGCACCTTAATTGTTGCCAGGAGACAAACTATTTTTTTTCAGTTTTTCTGAAGAGGCTTGTTAATCAGGTTGTAAAATGACGGTTCACTCCAGGAACATCGTGGCTGAAACAGCGCAACGTGAACATCGTGGACGACACCTCGCAGTCCACAATATCGCGAGGCAGACAACCACACCAGGCTATGATGTCACACACTGCTGATGAAAGAGCCATGCAGCTGTGCACAGCAACAGTACAGAGCAACAGCACCAGGGGGGTGGGAGAGAGATATACAGCATGGCCCCTGAGTGTCAGCGTGAGGTCAGGCAACTGAGTGGAGTGATGGTCCACCACATCGCGGCATCTGGACATGGAATGGAGGAGTGCACAAGATGGGATGCCAGGGGAAATGCCAGGCACAACAGGCACTGGAGAGACAAAGGAACACAAGGCAATGCACAAATCAAATCAAATCAAATCATCTTTATTTATAAAGCGCCTTTCAGAACCAAGGCGCTGTACAATAAAATCACATATGCACATGAATTAAAATAATCATAAATTAACAGCCATAACTAGGATATGCTAAACTGAATAAATATGTCTTTAACTCCTTTTTAAATTTCTCGATGGTTGGACATTCTCTCAACCAACGAGGTAGAGAATTTCACAGGGTTGGTGCTGAGAAAACAAAGGCACGGGATCCTGATGTTTTTAATCGAACCCTGGGAATCTCCAGCAATCCCTCATTGGCGGAGCGGAGAGGACGGAGGGGGCAATAGGGTACCAAGAGATCTTTCAGGTAACTGGGTCCCTGATCATGTAGGGCTTCAAAGGTTAGTAAACCAACCTTATAGATGATCCACCACCTTACCGGCAGCCAATGCAGTTTGCGGAGCACAAGTGTAATATGGCTGGATCTAGGGATCCCAGTCAGAAGCCTTGCCACCGCATTCTGCACCAGCTGCAGGAGATGAATATCAACCCCAGATAGCCCTAGGTAGAGGGAATTACAATAATCAAGATGGGCAGTGATAAAGACATGGACCAACATTGGCAGATCACCCGGTGGGACCAGGTGTTTTACTCGGGCGATATTCCTCAGATGAAAAAAAAGAGGATTTGACTACGGCTGATATCTGAGATTTTAAAGTCAAGCCATCGTCAAAAATAAGGCCCAGGTTTCGTACCTGATCAGAGGTAGTGAGCAACATACCACCGAGCAATAAGCCCGGTGGTTGGCCAGACCCAAAACCTGCCACTGGATGACCCGGGTCCGCTACCAACACCTCAGTCTTATCAGGGTTCAGTCTCAGCCAGCTAGAACTCATCCATAATCTGATTTCAGCAAGGCAGTTGTCTAGCACGGAGAAAGCACCATCCTGCGCGGGTGGAAAGGACCACAAGAAGGGCCATAAAGTATGGGTGGGGAGAATGAATGCAAACTACAGTGCGGGAGATACAGGTGGTGTAGGAGGGGAGGGGGCAAGATGCAAGAGGCCACACCAGCAGCCATATGCAGAGGTGGCAACACTGGGGCACACTGATTTAGGCAGGAGGGATAACATGCCACTGCAGAGGATGTACCACAGAGCTGGGCACACAAGGCCATGTAGTGTGGCTGCACCCAAGGGAACAGACACAATGCAGGACACACTGCAGGTGTCACACAACTGGCAAACCATCAGTAGCTCCCTGCCGCCCCTGAAGGACCCCCAAGGTGCACTACAGGGGAAGGATGCATGCAAGAATGCTGTGATATACTGCCAACATGAGACACCTGTGGCAGGGAGGGGCCTGACTGGCCAGATGCTGTGCATTCCATGCACAGGGGTGGGCCTACATAACACAGCCATGCACAGGCAACAGTGGTCACGGTTGGGCCTCCAGCTGTACCAGAGTGTGTTAGTACGGACTGGACCTGAAGCAATGCCACTCACATATGTGACCAGCCAGAAGGGCAAGATACTGTTGCAGCATGATGGCTATGTGTACTGCAAGGAGCGCACAACACAGGACAGAACATATTGGAAGTGCTGCAAATACTACAGGGGATAAATGCTCTGGCAGAGTGCACACTGCAGGGGAGGAGGTTGTCAAGGCTGTGAATACACACAACCATTTCCCAGATCATGGTGCCATTTGTGTACATGAGGCCATCGGTGACATAAAGCAGAGGGCAATGCAGTTACAACAAACACCACACCATGTGGTGGCAACCTGCAGCACTGCCATATCAACAGCTGTAGGTGGCAGAATGCCAAGTGTACACCTGCTGAAATGAAATATCCACTGTGTCTGGAATGCTGCAAGCTGCCCACTGGCCCTGCCATCATCCACTGTGGACATTGTCATCATGGAGGGGTACAGGCAGAAACACAACAGTGCACCCTTCCTGCTGCACAACAGTGGAGGAGCTGCATGGACACTCACCTTCACTACAGACAGGAACCTGCAATACCTGGCACAGTGCACCATCTGGTATGCTGACAGCATGTTTAAGACTGCTCCACCTCACTTCTGCCAGCTGTACACCATTCATGGTGTACAGTACTGCATAGTGGCCCCATGTGCGTACCTCCTGCTGCCCAACAAGACTGAGCCACATACATACAGGCATTCAGTGCACTGAATGGACTGCATGGAGGCCTGAAGCCAACCACCATTGTGACAGACTTTGAGCAGGCTGCCATCAAGGCATTCTCTACAGTGTTCCCTGGTGCAACACAGCATGGCTGCTTCTTTCATCTGTGCCAGGCCCTATGGCGGAAGATCCAGGAGGTGCCAGAGGCGATGCAGTGTTACACGGCGGAGAAAGACTTTGCACTGCATGTCCATCTGCTGCCTGCCCTGACATTCATGCCACCAGGGGAGGTTGCCACTGTGTTTGAGGTGGTGCGCTTCTATGAGTTCTACATCCGGCATGATGAGCTGCTGGCACCCATTTTGGATTACTTTGAGGACACATGGGTTGGTCGCCCAATTCATGGTGGTGTCCGCAGGTGGCCCCTGTTTCCAGTGGAGCTCTGGAGCTGTTATGAGACCAGCAGGTCTGGCACTGCATGCACCAACAATTCCATGGAGGGGTGGCACCGTGCATTCAGCACCCTAATAGGCACATGCCATCCATGTTTGTGGAGGTTTATTGTTGCCCTGAAGATGGAGCAGAGGCTGAATGAGCTCAAGATTGAGCAGTGCATTGCAGGCCAGTATGCACCACCGTCATGGAAGAGGTACCGTGACGCCACAGCATGCATACAGCAGATAGTGGAAGAGTATGGTACACGATGTACATATGACTATCTGCGTGGCACTGCCTACAATTTCCAGCTGCTGGTGTGACTGTGCAGGCACCTGTCCACCTGCCACTGTGCATTGACATACACACTACATTGCTGTACTTGTATGTGGATGGACTATACCCATGGTACTGTGCTTGCGAGTGCTGCTGTGCTGTGATGTGACAGTTGTGCACTGTTGCCTGGGGCACCACAGTGTCAGTGTGCATGGGGCTGTTCACCTGCTGTAGGGTGTTGGGTGGGGGGGGCCCTGTGACAGTGCTGTTGTTTTCCCGGGGGTTACTATGCATCAGCTGTGTGTGCTGCTGTTTGTGTCACCAAGGTGCTGGGGCTGGGGGTACTGTGCAGCTGCTTCAGGGGTGGGCCACAACCTCCAGGTCGTGGGGTTGGGGGTACCATACCACAGCTGGGGGGGTGTCCCAGGTGTGTGAGATGTTGCGCCACTGCTGCCAGTGTGGGGGTGCAGTATCCAGTCTGAGATGCTTTGGCCACTGTGGCTGGGCTGGGGGGGGCTGGGAGATGCCTGTGTGGGGCAGACACCCATGCATTGTGGACTGTGCCCTACCTATGCCTGGGGGTGTGTATGTTCCTCGGGGGGTCCCTGTGTTATGGGTCAGGCAGGGGGGCCCTGCATGGTTACTGTGGCCAGGGTGGTGCTATGGCTGTGCCAGTGTGTGTGGCTGTGTGCCATCACTGGGGTGAGGGCTGTGCACCACCTGTATGTGTTTGTAGGCATCACCGGCCATGCACCTGTGGTTGGTCTAGGGTGGGCAACATTGGTGGCGGGGTGCAGATAGGGGTGGTGCTGCTGTCATGTCACTGGTGTTGGGGGGGGACTGGTTGTGGTTGGCACTGCATGCCGTACTGGTTTGTGAACATTTTTATAAACTGTGTTGCATACATGCTTACCTGGCCTGCTGTCTCATTCCACTGTGCGCATGCATGCAACCTTGGCACCTGCCTGTTGGCCCAGTCCCCTATGTCACCTTTTGCTGTGTCCCACTGGTCCTGCCCTGCACATCCCCATGGCTGCCCTCTCTCCTCATCCTGTGTGTTGTGTTTGCTGCGTGTGTTGCTAGGGACTTGCTGGCTTCTGCTCCTGGCCCCTTGCAATATGCTCTGCTATCTACCTGGTGGCCATGGTCCACCTGTCCTCCAGCAGTTACCCTGGTGCACTGTCTCTATCACTTTGCATTCTGGGTGGGGGTTTGTCCCTGTGTGGTTGCCTGTGCCATTGAACAACCATGGTGGCTGTCCAGAGGTCTGATCCCCCCAGTGGTGGTTGCACCCTGCCCTGTTCCACCTACCTGCACCCCTGTTCTAGTCCTTTGCACTGGTGCCTGCTGCTGTGCATTCTGGTGCAGTGTCTCCTTGTGGTGGGTGTTGTGTGATATCTGCTTGTCATGTGGCCTGCAATGTTGTGGCATGCTACATTTTGTGCTGCCGATATTGTGGGTGCCACTGTTTTTGCTGCTTTATTTTTGTCTACTTTATTTTGTTCTGCAATGTTACTGTCCGGAAGCGTAAAATGACTGGTAAAAGAATTAAAGAAAGTTTGCTAAAATAGCACTTTAAACACAAAATGTAACTCACATGTGTTTAAAAATACTTTTTTCCACCAGAGGACCTCAGGCAGGTAAAACACCAAGGCTAAAATTATTTAATAAAAATGTCACAAAATCAGTTGCTCACCTGATTTGGGATCCTTTTGCATGCAGTTTCCTATCCACATATTCAATCATGTGCATAGTACAAGTTAGGGAATGTACCCAAATGGCTCACTGTTCAGCACTTCTGCTTTGCCAATTTATTTTATTTATTTATTTGCTTTTGATGATTGGGTAAGTAGACTAGGCAATAACCCTGCCTACTTTCAGGAACGACCCGGGAAAGTACAAATACAAGCTTTAACGTCAGGTAACATAAAATCAGAAACAATACAGTAATAAGCAGTTTCCACACAGGGACAGCTTAAGGATTATACATATAGACAGAACATGCCCAGGTAAGTATACATCCATGCAAATCTTTCCTCATGGATGAGGAGTTGATTGATGGTAGCATATGGAGAATCCTGAGTACAGAGAGAATGAAGTACAATAAGGAAGAGCAGGAGAAGAGCATCAGGCAGGTACATTACAGGGTGTTCCTTCTGCATTTCGTGCCAGCAGAATCCATGCTAGATTACTCCTATATTTGCAGTAACCTTGTTCAACCTTGATCAGTCATTCCAGTTACAAGCCATTTCCTTGTATGTTCTGATATGCAGAAATGAATGAATGCTTAGCAATCTACCCAGAAACACCAGGCACAACTTAGTCAGCCAAGCACAGAGTAGGCTGTTGTATTCAGCCAGCACAACATCCCTTCTATTTAAGATTGTTCCTTATGTTCTTTATTATATGTACTATAACATATGTTTTCTATTGATACATACAACTGAGGAGTAAGATTCCTCACTGGCTTCCAAAGTCATTTAAGTACTGTAGGTCGAGATTATACAGTATGTTTGGGCATGGAGTTTGAATTGCTGCAAGTCACACAACACTTAGGATTGCAACAGGTAATTCAGAATTTAGAAAAAGATGAAAAAAATCCCAATTGCAAATTAAGGCCAGAATCTGATGTTGTTACTGTACTTTTAGCACAGTATCAGCACTATACTCCACCTGCTGTAGTTTATGATGATCCATGGCAAAGAAATACTGAAATGGAAGATCTGTTTTGCTGCTTGGTGTGTATTCATAGCATACTGAATGCTGGTTTAATTCTGTACAAAAATCCAAAAATGTTTAAATGACTAACTGATAAGGGGTAAAATGTAAATTTCTTACTAGGCCCTGATCTCCTGCAAAACATCATAGGGGTTGGGTTAGGACTGAATTGCAAACAACAATCATTTTGGCAGTCTGAAATTATTAAGAATCACACTATCCAAATATTAATTTTTAAGAATTATGAATCATAGATGAGGTCTAAAGTATTGATTCAAGAACACAAGTTGCACCTTCAGACAGCTGAGCCCCCTTGGTAAGTAAATATCTAAAGAAATCAAGCACATAAATCATTGTTTATCAAGGGAAAGCAGAGACAGATGTGGACATTTTATCACAAAAGAAAAAAAAGAAGAAACAGATTTTTGTATGGGGGCTTCTTGGAATTTGCAAAAAGAAAACAATGTTATATACCAGCTGGAGTTAACAAGAAAATCACTGCAGTGGTACAGTAGCACCACAATCTGAGAGTGGGGACCACTCAGAAAGGAAGAGATGCTGCCTTTTTACAAATCATGCATCTATCAAAATTACTCCACTGGCTGACTCCATGAGGCTGAGAGACACAGAAGAAAACCCCAAGCTGACAAAAGATGAAGCTGACCCCTTCCACAGGCTCCACACCTGACCATCATAAACATAGTGACCACACCTGATGGCACACACCTCCATAATTGATTCAGACACAAAAGGGGCTTGGGTCATCCCTATAGCCCTGCCATGGAGGAAAATCATAGAGAAACAGGTAGTAGAGATTGGACCTGGAAAAGGTGTGTGTCATGCTGGAAGGGGACATGGAAGAAGGGGACTGACCAGAGACAGGTTTATAACCAAAAAGTCAAAAAAAGAACAGTTGGAGATGATCACTAAATTTAATTCTGCTAACTAAAGGAGCTTGCTGAAGCTTCTGAGACTGAGCTTGAAAAGGCCTGCTCCCCCATCCCACCAAATGCACAGAATGTTAACTATAAGCCTCATTAATGAGAAACTACACTCAGCAGCAACCTGATAGAGGTAGAAAGAAGGAAGAAAGGAAGGAAGGAGAAAAAGAAAGAAAGAAAGAAAGAAAGAAAGAAAGAAAGAAAGAAAGAAAGAAAGAAAGAAAAGAAAGAAAGAAAGACCACGCTGAAAGCTCTTGTGATTTCTGCTACATCAGCATCACTAATGCTTTACTGCTATTCTACATGATGCAGTGTGAATGTTCTGGAGAAGAGACCTAATATTACATACATACAGCAGATAATCTTGGCCATTATAAAAGCAAAGTAGCTGCATCACTTCTGCAAGAAGGACATCTATGCTGATTTCCAATGCTCATATTGTCTTCTCCCCCACTCATCCCACTGCTTGTTTGCACAAGGGCCAGTGTCCATGTATAGTGGCATTGTTTATTTTTGAAAACATGCTGTAAATATCCCTGACATCTAGATGCGATGTGAAATGCTGCATTAGCAGTCTTGTAGTGTTAAGGAAAAAAATAAATAAATGGGCAGACTGGATGGGCCTTACAGTCCTTATCTGCCACCAACTTCTATATTTCTATGTTTCCGTGAATACTAAGATCATCATCCTCTAGTTATGAAAGTCAAAGAAAAGTTAAGAAATCAGTCTAACTACTCAGTCAGTAGGAAGTTTCCTTTAGCAGACTGATTACAGCTATGGCATACAGATGAAGTCTAAAATAACATTCTTTGTAACTGGTAGTGTACATGTATGGCAATATCCACTGATACTCTATGCTTTAAGCTTCAGAGTCTTTACATCCTCTAAGCAAATGCTATATGATTGGTATTCAATAGACTAGCTTTTCACCTTTCATTCTCTAACTCATTTGGGATGGAGTATGCATTCAATGAGAATGCCATTCCTGAGATGCAGGAACTATTTTGTTTCTCTCTTTACTGCAGTGACAAGACTCAAGCTGCAGCCTTCAAGGCACATCTGGAAGAGAGATGGATACAATTTATGAATCTGTTTTTATTTTTTATTTTCTGTGTGTGAAATTTTAGCACTAGTAAAATGTACCAGATTTACAGCACTGGAAACTGAAGTCCTATGTTTATCCACATGACAGATTGGATGATCACATTGCAAGCTTCTCCACACTTCCCTGCAAATTTACTTTAACTCTGATATGGAGGGATCACCATATAGTTGGGAGATTAGTTCAGACTCTATGACCATTCATTCCCTGACCTATAATGTAAGACTGCCAAAAGGGTGCCAATTGGTATAAATTGTGCTGGTGGTTTTGTGATATGGACACCTGCCCACAGAGAATGGGACTGAAAGTACCACAGCTCATTTCTCATAGCCCACTAACAGCCCTCAGGTAATAATGGCTTTGTCTACCTGCTGACAAGGATTGGCTTTTAACCAGTGACCTAGAGGTGAAAGTCTCCTTAACCTAGTACCTATTCACTGAAACATCTAGTTCCCCAGATGGATATCATTCAAATGAAAAAAAATTGTGAATGTGGGTAAAACAACATGATATAGTACATGTCATTTCCCACAGTGTACACTGCTGTAATGTGGCACTGGATTTCAATGGGAATCTATCATTATGTTTATATGACCTGATGTGTCCCTATTCAAATGGAACAAGAGTTGGTAATCCCAATAAATCTAAAATGTTATATTTTCCCCATGGAGTTAAGCCTATTTATGTGTTATCAAACAATAATGTACCATTTAGATTAGCTGATATTATGTGTGTGCTGAGTCAGCTGAATCTAACATATTGATTTTGCCAACGTGTAAACAAAATCAATTGTGTTACTTGTAAAATAAGCATAACTAATAGGCCAATTGGAACAACTGCTGGGAAAATAACAAAATATTTCCTCCTAGCTCTGCCTGAAATTACAGCAGAGGCCAAACGCTGAATATAAATGGCCTAGTAAACATAAACAGGGTGGTCTCACATCCATTGCTTTTATTAGCCAGCATAGTCTATGCCTGCACATTGGTACTTTTTTTCACATCTCAGAAACTTAGTTGGCAAGGTATAGGATGATAATTGTATCATACTGATATTGTAAAGGCAAACTGACTAAGAAGATAAACACTTATGGAGCCTCAACAGCCAGTCTTTACCGAATATAGTAGCCTTCAGAAATGTGATCAGCCTTCCTGGACACTCATGTAGCAGTGCTGGTATAAGTCATTCACTCGCTCTCCAAGATAAGAAAGTATGCAGTAATTTGACTGTCTTTGGGAGTGATTGATAAGTGTAAAAGGATACGTAGAGCTAGGAAGAAATGGGAAATAACATTGTAAAACTATCTCATCTATTGGGGAATGATTCAAACTCTAATTTCACTTCAAAATGGTGTTTTATGACTAAGAAATTGACATTGTCAAATGAAGGAATTTTTCATAATTTGAAAATTCACCTTTGCATAGAAACATATATTAACAGATAAAAACATTGAAACACAGGAAAATGAGTGCAGTGGTGATACAGTAGCTCTTCTCTTGTAATGCTCTATGAATTTATGAAACATCTTTGGCTTACAACATGCAATCAGAAGACCTCCTCTGTTGTAATATTTACTCCACATCCTTGGCTTATGAAGTGCAATCAAAAGATCTCCTCTATTGTAATATTTACTTCATTAAGCCACGAGTAGTATTTTTATCTCTACAGTACTTGTAAGATATGTTGTAAGTTTTCTGTAATGAGCACAAAGCACATCAAGCTTCTAGTAATGCATATTTTTGTTAATCTTCCAAGTACTGCACACTTACTGTAAATGTAACATTGAACATGTTCTGATGTTGAATCAACACATAAAACTGTAGTAAGGGCATCATGCAGTGTCACTATGAACTGACTCCAGGGATCCTGAAATCTTAAAGTAAACCCCAATAGTCAGCCTGAGCTTTCCTGGTCAAATCACACAGTTGCTTGAACTGTAAACATAATATGTAGTTCCAGTAGTAGCGCTGAATTAGTCAAGGAATTTTTAAGGATTTTAGAAATTTCCTAATGAGAATTCTAAAATCTTTTGTTCTGGATGTTTTTCTTTGTTTGATAGTGTGCTCACTGCTCCCAGGAGTTGGTGCTTCCATCTGATAGTCTAGTTGAAAATCCACTAGATGACAATTGAATATTGTAATAGGAACTGGCTTCTTTCTGTAGGTATAACAAAAATAATTTTAGAGGATTTTTCCCTAAATTTTTAGAAGGATAAATAGGGAATCTCACAAAATTGCTTGACAAATTCAGTGCTACTATTGTACTTCATTTGATTCCCAGTTAAGTGACATTACTTCTTTGTCACTATAAATAGTTCCATTTGTAGTACAAGGGCTATGCAGTAAGTATTCACAGCAGTTTAATGTCAAACTCTCACATCCGTAATAGCGTGTTTCCATAAAGCGCATAATTATTAGTGCACGTTCATAATAGCGCTACAGCTGAAAAGCGCATACTCCAGAAATGCCTTGCATACTTTCTATTCTGCCCTGCGCTGGAACATACTGTTACAGAGTTTTAATATAAGTACATTTGCAATCATTTCATACAGTGTGGCTTACCTTTTGACCACTGTAGAATCAGAAATGAGGTTCTTACTTGTCAGACAATTAACTGCTAATTGACTAATTACATTGTAATTGACAGTCCTATTTCTTAGTAGTTACCAGGCATTGCTCCAGATACTCTGAAATGGTGGTTTGATTTTTGAAGAGCCAAAAAGGTGGAGTTCTGGAGGTTCTGGATGACTTTCTGTATTGGCGAGAAAGAGTTTCAGCTGATAAAAGCTACTACAAATATTTAGAGTACGATAAGGGGCATTGCACTGCTAGACTTCACCTGAAAGGGGAGATTGTGCTCAAAGCCATCAGTGAGCACAATCATGTCCCTGACCCTAACACAGTTGCAGTAAAAGAAGCAGTGCCAATGATGAATGAGCGTGCAAGCTCCACAGTGGAAACTACACACCAGATACTGGCCAGTGCATTGTCTCAACTATCCTCATCTGTATCTTAACAATTACCTACTATCTCTCTTTTAAAGAAAACAGTTTGGAGAAATCACTGGGCCCATGACCAACCACTACCAGAGCCGGCAGATGCAACAGCCCTAACAATCCCACATGACTTTGTACAAACTGTGAAAAATGAGAAATTCTTCCTGTTTGACTCTAGTCCAGGAACTGAAAGAATACTGATTTTTTCAACATCTGTGGACCTTGATCATCTAAAGAGAAGTGACCATTGATTTGCAGATGGGACTTTTAAGAGCTGTTCTAGTATTTTTTCTCAAGTTTATATGATATATGTTGTCAGGTATGGTACAGTGGTGCCGCTTGTTTACATTTTAATGTGCAATCGAACAGCGGCAGCTAATGGAAAAGTGCTAAGTGAAATACAGAACATATGTGGACCATTGTGGCCAGAAAGTATTCTAACTGAATTTGAGTTGTCTGCAATAAAAGCTTTTCAACAGACTTTTCCAAATTCAAAAATGAGGGGATGTTTCTTCCACATGTGTCAATCTGTGTGGAGGAAGGTACAGGAGTTGTCAGATGTTAGTGGGCCATACACAACAGACCCAAATTTTGCTCTCAATGTTTGAATATTACTCGCAATCACAATTGCCTATGTGCCTGTTGCAGATGTTTTTACTATGTTCAATGAACTAATGGTTACTGAATTTTACCAGACCAATGGTGAAATCCTCTCAAATTTAATTGACTATTTTGAGGATATGTGGCTTGGTAGACCATTGGGAAGAGGAGAATGTAGATGCCCAATGTTTCTGGTTGCACTGTGGAACTGATGTGATGCAGTATGTGATGATCTGCCAAGGACAGTGAATGCGATGGAAGCGTGGCACAGGCGCTTTATTATTTATTTATTTATTACATTTTGTTAACCGGGTAGGCCCACTGGGCTCCAAAGATCCCTTTTTCAGGGGCGACCCGGGGAATTGGTACATAAGGATTGAACATACAGACAGGTATCACAGAGTCATACGGATCATACAGAGTTGGTAAGACAGTATACAATATCCCAGATTTGTGCAGGAGGGCATGAGGTACATTGTGTTAGTTGGTACAGTCATAATACATTGCAGTGTAATTGTTACAAGATATAGCAATTCAGGGCAGTACATGAAAGGTCCGCTGATGTGCAGAGAGTAGTACAAATAATACAGGGTTATGAATACACCATATAGTTTCTGTGGACATATAATAGGGGTTATGAATACACCATGCAGTTTCTGTGGACGCGGGCAACAAATACATTGTAGTATGGAATACAGCAGTGACGTCAGGTGGGGAGGTGAGTAAGTGCTTCTGTGTCTACAGGAGGTTCTGTACGGGGTAGTGAGCCAGCTCAAACCAACGTTAGTTGTTGCCCTTATAGGGAAGCAGTGTCTAGTTGGTATGGACTGATATTAGGTGTGATTGTCTTAGTTGTTGGGGCAGTTGCAGGGACTTGGTTTGTTAATGTGAGCGCGTAGCCCCCTTTGAAAGATGGCTAGTGTTGATGCCTCCTGAAGACGCCTGGGGAGATTGTTCCATGACTCCGGGGCTAGGTGAGTAAAGGATTTTCTCCCTGCAACTGTAAAGGTCCGGGGAGTCTCCAGGAGTTTTTTGTTCGAGGAACGAAGCGATCGTCTGAGCGGCTTTGGGGCAAGTAGTCCATTCAGGCCTGCCAGTGGAAGGGCCTCCTGGAGCTTATAGATCCAGTTTAGTAGGGAGTACTGGAGCCTATTGTCCAGGGATGGCCAGTTGAGGGCAGTGAGGGCATCACAATGGTGGGTCCTCGAGCAGGATTTTGAAGCAAAGCGAGCTATTTTGTGATATAGGGTCATGAGTCTGCTCCGGTCTGTTTTAGTGGTGCCGAGTAAGATGGGAGCGGCATAGGTTAAGGTCGGGAGAAGGATAGTTTGTGAGATGGCTAGTCTAGTCTCTGGTATCATGTTATGGCTAAGGCGATAGAGAAGGCCCAGTTTTTGATGTATGTTTTTGGTTACAGCATCCACTTGGGGCTTGAGGGTGAGGCCCTGGATCATCTGGTAGGAGTGCATCACCCCTCGATTTGGAAGTTCTTTGAATTTCTTAAAACTGAGCAACATATGAATATCATGGCAAGGGAACAATTGATCGCTGGTTTGCAGAATCAGAGGTGTGCAAGAAATATAAGAACACGGCTAAGCATATCGCTGGAATTGTGGCAGAATATAACACGCACCCCAGGATGGAATATTTGAGGGGGATGGCGTATAATTTCCAGCTTCAGGCTTAACTATGATGCATGACTATGAGTGTGCTGGTATTTGTGTAGACACTCAGTAAGACTTTGGAGACTTTGAGCCGTTTTCGCTCATTTATCTGATCAAATAATTTCTGATGATTTTTTAACATTTTCGTACTTAAATAAAGAATTATGTATGTATTTCAATAAAGATTTACATATTTACAATAGCCGGTGAAAGGCTTGCTGATTCTGAGACTGTGTGGGTGGAACTATTGTGAATGTGGTGGGGAGGATGATTAGAAGGCACAATGCTATGTTACACTAATATGGGTCATGACCAATCACAGACAGGTAGTCTACAGTTGACAGTAGTAGACAGAAACTCTGAATACATGAATGCTAATGCTAATAAGGTGAGCACTATTTTATACTGCAGCTATTATTTCTTGCACTATTTTGATTGCGCTATAATTTCATGTGGGGAAATGGATGTGCTATTTTAACCAGATCTCATTCACAGCTGCAATGTCAACAACCTGGGTTTGTACCTGAACCACAGGCTCACATACATTGGGCATCAAAGGCACATCAATGGAAGGGCACCTTTCCTGGAAAGGAAAACTCTTCTTGCTGTAGGGTCATTCACTGATGGCTGAGGAGAGCTTTTGTACTCAGGAATCTATACTGCAGGATGTCACCTTACAGCTGGATTCAGAAATGCAGAAAACTAATACCAACTACCCTCATGGACAGCAAATTATAGTTCCAGCCATATCTATGTTTCAAATAGGGATATTGTATTTTGTGGTTCAACGCTATCGGTGCAACAGTAGTTTTGTGGATACTGATAGGGGTGCAGACAATACAGCACCTGGCTCCAGAGTGCCAGGCATTGCAGATCCCTGGTGCCAGAGAACCAAAGTGCCATGGAGAGAAGATCACCCCAGCACTGCCTAAAAAAAAATATAACTAACTGTGAGGAGAGATGCCCTGAAATAGAGAGAGAAATGTTTGGGGCGCAAAACAAAACAAGAGTGCGGGGTGATCAAAAATCAAAATCACTCCAGTCACCCTCACCATTGTTGTGGTGCCCTAATTGTGGTGACAACATTAAGTCACTGCTCTAATGGTATATCGTATTTTTTCTTTGGGAATATGCTACCGCCTTGGCACAATTTCTACCCTCTTAAAAAGAGCATTTGATCTGTCTTTTGATTCTGGTGCATATTTAGTTAAGCAACAGTATACTTTAAATGCTTTATAATCTAGCCTGCATCAGATGACATGTTAGTGTGGAGTCTATTTCTAGTCTATCCCAATTCATAAGAAGGCCATGTGACAGGGTGCACTCAACACAGCAAAGGGGAATTAGGGTAGTAAATCAAGGACAGATTTAAATGGGACTGAGTAGGACAAAAATATTAAATTCAGACTGGTCCAGAGAATGAAATCTTACCCAGCTGCTACATTCATAAGGGACACTCGGTTACTGCCTCATGTTGAGTTACCTTCAACGTCTCCACATAGCCATCAGAAAGTCAAACTCAAGTTTTCCCTTTGATGTTCCCTTTTCAAGGGGGCCCCATCATGTGAGATAAGCCAGGTATGAACTAGAATGACAGAAAGCCACAGTGAGGTAGCATGTCAAACTGGAAATGGAACCTTGATGGTTCCTTAGATAGGAAAAGTGCTGGATAAATGGAAAGGATGTACTGAAACAAGTCTTCCAAAAAATGGGTTAAAAAAGAAAGTATATAAAACACTGTTTCCAGTGATCATTTGTTGCACATACCATACATGCAGCTTGTTTCCATAGACAATGACAGAAAATTAAAGTTGAATAGCCAAGCTCCACTGTAAGAGACAAGACCTGATACTAGTGTTCCAGGGTCTTCTTCCAATCCCTAAAATGTTTTAACAGTATTTCACAGTCCCTGGAGCCCTTATACATCTTCTAGTGTCTTTCAGTCCCTAACATGTCTTTACAGTATTTCCCAGTCCCTGGAACCCTTACATATGATTTTGTGTCCTACACCACACACCTAGAGCATGATACATAGTCCTAGTCAGTGGAGGCACAACTGTTGGGTGCAAAGAGTCATACTGTTGTGTCAGTACTGAAAACTGCCCTGAACAGAGCCCAGACTTACCCACTGGGAGGGAAATCCTGATGGGTCAATTGCAATGCAAATGTGACTACCAGATGTTAGTTTATGTATACATGACATTTGCCACTAGCATGCTTGTGTTGACAGCTCAAGGATGTCTGAGAATAACAGAACACCAACTGCATGGTGCCCTCCCATGGCCAGAGTCTGTGGTCAGAGGTATTACTGTATCAGTCAAACACCCACCCTACATGTACCACTAGGTATGAGTCAGCAATTAAGTTTTCCATTTTGTTGTCCCTCACTCATTGTTTCTGGTGATCCAGAGGCCCCTGAACTGTTCCTCATATTGACACCTACACTGTTGTCCTCAGGAATGTCCCTCACTGGCATTGTGTCCTCATGCATATGATTTAGGTGACTGGGCCTTTGGAAATCTTGGTCTCCTGATTTCCAGTCCAGCCCCATCATACACATCTGCCACATTGATAACTGTATGTAACTGTTGTTGAGGACTTATAGGTGCTCTGTCACATGCCTGTGGCATGCAGAGGCTGGCATGTAACTGTACAGGGCACGGTACATCACTTGCAAGCCAGCAATCCCCCCCCATTTCTTGTGCTCTCACATTGATCTTTGAAACAGTGCTGAGAATGCCTTGTGAGCACATTGTGTAAAGAACAGCAGGGTACAGAAGAGAAGAATGGAGCAAAGTGGTTATTTTGAGCACTAGGACTCAATAAATAGTCACTGTTTTTCTCACTTTCTTCTTCAATATCCTTTTTTGTTCTCTTCCAACAGAAATCCCCTTTTTCTGGATCTTGCCTCAAATCCCCATTTCTTAACTACAGCTTTCCATTGATGAATTCACCCTATTGAATAAAATCACAAATGGATCCATACATCAAAGGTTAATTTGCTCCACTTGAACAATATTTTCAACATCAAAGAAAATATTCTGACTTTCACAGTATGTTGGATTTTTTAGGTTTTCCTATGTATTTTATGAAATTGTTTTTATATTGGCTGAATAAAACTGTGTCATCTTCATGCTCCATTAATTTGCTTTGCTACCTTTGTACAGCAGAGTATTCATAAAACCTTGTCACCTTGCTATTAGTGTAATTAATATTAAAAAAAAAAATAATGTTTATTGAACAACTTGGGTACAACGTTCATATTACAATAAGAGCCATAGTCGAATCAGCAGTCTTCACAATATTAAATTATTTAGTTAATTTACTAATCATTCCAAGTTTTTCATGGCAAAACAGCCTGGCATGTTTCCAGTGAGCAATAAGGGTTGTAGGACAAGAATCTAATTCTAAAATGCCCCACTTCCTACTGTGTTACCATCAGAGGCTAATATGCCCTCATCCCACCCTCTTGCTGCAGTCTGGGAATGGGAGGTAGAGACCTGTGTCCATCTCCTCATGAAAGTAGAGGATCAGAGATTAATCTTGCAGGTGAGTTCTTCCATATTTTGTATTTCTTGTACTATGTCTATCCATTGCTGAAATGTTGGTGGCTCCTCATGAAGTCCTTTTTGAGTAATGGCCTTGTGTGCTAATGTCACCAAAATATTCCATAAATAGGTCTAGTTAAGGCCCTCCACTCTGGGCAAGGGGAGACTTAAGATTGTGTTCTGGGGAGTGAGCACTATATCAATCGAAAGTAAATCTTTCAGCATGGCAGTGATCCATTGCCAGAAGTCTGCCAATACTGGGCAGGATCAAAATATATGTGAATGATGTGCTCATATTTCATCACATTTTCTCCAGCAGGCTTAAGAGAAATTTGTGTCCCATTTCCCTTGGATAACCAGTGCTTAGAAGGAGTGGGTTCTGATCTTACAAGCAAATTCTTGCCATAGTGGGGAGCTAGTAGATTGAACACCAGACTTAACAGACTCTGGTCAGAGCCAAAATGGCTGTGGAGAGCTTTTGGGATGCTTTTACCCATTATTTCTAATGAATTTGCACAATCTGAGAGGCAGTTTCAATGTGGTCTTCCTTTTACACATTTTTACAATGTGGTTTTCTAGAATATGCCTGCTGATTGCTATATATTTAGCCTGCATAGTTCACAGAAGACATGGCATCTTATTTTCAGTGGGACTTTACATCTACACAATATTATGCTGCATTGAGTAAAATCAAAACGCACTGAAAACAATATTTTTCATCTGGACTAGGCTGCCCTGAATAAATACATTATAAAAATGATAAAATCATGACCGCAGTGAAAACAAGATGTTGTATCTAATCTGGGACATCCTGAATAAATACAGTGCAAAAATGTGTAATTGAAGATCCCTATGACAATGAGATGTAGCACCCCCCCCTCGCTATCCAGAATACAAAATATAGGATAAGAAATAATTAAAAGAAATCTACTCTAAACAGAATGTCACTGTGTTCACTGGCATAAACAAAAAGGGCCAGATATTCAAAAGGGTTGCGCCATGCGCAATAGGGTTGTTCCAGCGCAAGTCCAAAAATGCACCATTCTGTGATATTCAGCGGGAGGCAGATGCGCCCCCCCCAAAATCATTCTAAGCAAGAGTGCAATGATAATGAATGCATGCACAACTGAAGGGGGAGGAAGCATGCATAAATGGTGCAGTGCAATATTCAACAACATGCACCATACGCAATAGGGGAGCAAGCGGAAGTTGCACGATAACAGAAATGAGCCAAAATAAAAAGGAACAAGAGAGAGGCGCAAGAACGCTACAGGGAAGGCACATGTGGCTGAACTCTAGCCAGACACACAGAGCAGGACAGAGAAAGGGCATCCTGAACCCACAGGCACAGGGAAGGTGTGGGGAGCCACAGCCAAAACACAGTGCAGAAGGGGGACGTGCCACATAGCACTGAGGCCACCAGAGGAAGGTGTTCCCGGTGTAGAGGAAATAGCAGCCAGGACAGCGGGGGGAACACAGAAACAGCTACTGGGGGGGACACAAGCCAGGGACATGGCCAGTGCCACCATCCAGAAGGAGGCAGTAATGAGGGTGAGAAGGCAGGCAGCAGGGGGGGCACGGCCGTGGAAGGGCCCGTCGGTGGTATGCCCCCAACAGGCAGTACCGAGCCCACACCAGCTTCGAGCTGTACAGCGATACCAAGATCATGGGCCGGTACCACCTGAATCGGGCAATTCTGAGGCAGTTCTGTGAGCTGTGCAGTGATGTGATGCAGGCACCCACACGACAGAGCCATGCTCTGTCAGTGGAGACAAAAGTGACAGCTTGCATGTGCCTGCTCGCCACAGGTACCTTCCAGAGACCAACAGAGAACACCACAGTCATAACCCAGTCAGCCGCATCACGCCACCTCACTCAATTCCTCAGTGCACTGCTGCCACATGCTGCGGAGTACATCCATTTCCCCAGCAAGCCGGCAGAGTGCACAGCAAACATACAGGAGTTCCACAGTGTAGCACGTATGCCTGGCATGCTAGGGGCAATAGACTGCACCTATGTGGCCATCCGCACACCACCTGGCCCTGAAGGGGCTACATATATCAATCAGAAGGGCTATGCAAGCATCAACTGCCAGGTGGTGTGCGATGCCAGGGGGCGCATAATCAATGTCTGTGCCACACACCCGGGGGGAGCACATGATGCCTTCATCTGGCACCAGTCAGCACTGTGCCACAGATTCAAGAGTGGGAACATCTCCACTGGCCACTTAGTGGATGAGTATGCAAACCACGTGGAAAAACATAGAGCTTGGGAGGGGCATGGTAAGAGATGACATGGGTATTGGCCTAGATGGCCCAAGATAGGGTGACACTGATTACCAAACTAACCTCCACCCTCTACACACAGGTGACAGTGGATACCCACTCCGTCCCTGGCTGCTCACACCATACCGGCAGCCTGCAACCCCATCACAGCAACACTACAATGAGGCACATGCCACCACATGCAATATCATCGAGCAGGTGTTTGGGATGCTGAAGGCACATTTCCATTGCCTGGACATGTCTGGCGGTGCCCTACAGTACAGCCCCTCAAAGGCCTGTGGGCTATTCCTGGCCTGTTGCATCCTGCACAACATGGCCAACAACTATGGGATAGCCGTACAGGTCGAAGAGGGTAACAGCAATGGGGACGATGGGGACGCTGGTGAAGATGGTGATGGGCAGCCCCCTCTTGGGCGACAGAACCCCCGACTGATCCGGCTGGCACAGCTGCACCGGGACACCATCACAGAGGAGCACTTCAGCCAACCCAGGTAAGTCATGGGGCCATGTGCAACCACCAGTGGCAAAGGCACAACCCACAAACACGCATGGACAAACACCAGGGGTGCATGCTGTCAAGGGAAGTGGTCGAGCATGGAACGGCACACACTGCCATGGATGGGCAAGGTCTAACATGGCACGTGGTCATACACACACACACACACACCTCACAAGACATGCACAAAGGGTACGAAGCACACTGACCCAGACCACCACCCCTAGCCACACACACGTCCACAGACCGCCACGCCCACTGCCTGTCATTGTGTGTGTGTCAGACGCTGGGCACCATTGCACAGTGGCGTACAGCACAATGCAGGCATCATCATGCACACACCACAGTGGACAGCAGCCGGGAGGGTGTGCAGATGGAATGTGTGTGTGCATGCAGGGCCAGGTACCCCACCCGTGCTTTGCACACTGAATGACACAATGCACACAGGGTAGCATCAGACAGTAGCCATGCTGGGAGACAGGTCAGTCACGTGCCACAGTGCCAAGGCCACCACGGATGCATGGGAGGCCCTGCCAAGACCTGCCAGCAGTGACAGGCTGACCACTGGCCTCATGGGGTGGCACCCACAGTCCCCCAGGGGTTCCACTGTATGAGCGCGACCATGCTCACGAAGGGGTCTGCAGCACACCGAACATGCCTGCGCCAGGCGTGCTCGGGATGCCCACAGCTGAATCCAGTGTCGACAAGGAAGGTGTCACATGACACCGGGAATGGGGGGTGTACATTGCACTGCACTTTGTCTGCGATGCATGGGCAAATAACTGTGTGCCATTGTGGCCATGACAGCTGTAAATGCCTGTGTCTGCCTGTCAATGGCAGTGGTCACATCCTCCCACAACTGGTCCATCCCTGCCAGGAGCAGAGTGGTGTCTCTGCTGCGCCACTCCTTTGCCTGGCGCAGAGCCACATTCAGTGCATCCACCGCATTCACAAGCCACATCTGCTGATTGACTGATGCTTGCAGTATGTGGGTGTGCTCATCTAAGAGGTCATCTGCCTGATCAGCATGCTGTCCTTCATGGTGTTCGCGGCCCTGATGGTCATCACCCCTTGAGGGTGGGCACTGCACACCAGGGCCAGACCTGGGCATGTCCACAGGTGGTGCACTGATGCCACCCCCTGACACTGTACCCCCATGGCCATTGGCCGACTGCTGATACTGCCCCTCAGGCTGCTGCTCTCCAGGGCTCAATGGTGCTGCCGCAGTGGCTACAACAGCCCCACTGTCCTGGACAGACGCCAGTGCTGCCCCACTGGTGCAGACAGGCACAGGCTGGGACTGTGATGTCATGCAGGCCTCCACAGTGGCACCACCTTCAGCCATGGCCACGATGTCACCTTCTGTGTGGCCATCCTGTGGTCCACACATCTCACTGCCCATGACATTAGCTCCATCATCATCGGTGATGGATCCGGCACCAGCCCGAGTCTCAGCATGCTGGCATCCATGGACACTGGCATGCTGAGACATGGGCAGGGCCTCCTCCACACCTGCTCCACCAACATCAGTCCAGATGTCCAGGCGGGCCCACTGTCACCCTGACCCCCGTATGCCTGTGGAGGTGGATGGGCCCTCCTCCATCTCCATGCTACTGCCCTCAGTGGAGAAGCCCACCACCGCTGACCCATGTAGATGCTCAGGAGCTATAAGGGAAAAACAGTAGCATTAATGTATGTGACCTACCCTGTCCCCCCCCCATTGACAGATCAGGACCTACCATGCAGTGACGGGCTACCACCTGTCTGGAATCCACCACCCGGAACACCCTTGATGGTGCAACGCTGCATGCTGCCAGCAACCTGCTCTTCCTGTGGGGTCAGGCATTGCACCTCTGGCTGTCCCCCACCAGTCGCAGACCATGCTGCCCTGATGGCAGCCATCTTCTCTTTAATTCTCTGCCTGTCCATGCCCATCTTCTTTTTGCTCTCCTGCACAGAGCGCTGGTGGCTGCCATGCAGGTTGACAGCATGCGTCACCTCCTCCCATGCAGCAACATGGGCCTGTGGTGTTCCCTGGCATCTGCTGAGCAGTGGCTCCTGGTCTATTTGGGCCTCAGACAGGGCATCTGTCTCTGCCTTTGTGAAGTTTGGCCTCCTCTTCCTCCCACATCTCTGTTCCTCTTCCTCCACCTCATAATTGGTCATGATTCATCCTGTGAGAATGACAGGTGTTACCTGTGACTGTGCAGTCCCATGCATGTCCCAAACACCACAGTCCACACTCCCAAACAGCATACAACTCACTGCAATAGACTGCAGTAACCTACTATGGCCAGTGCAGCCCAATGTCGCATTTTTATAGCGCAACCCATGCAAATGAGGTGAGGTGCATTTTTAAGTGGATGCAAATGCAGTGACTGCACCATTGAATGGCTGATTAGATGATTTGCATATACTGGCTGAATAGCGCGCTGTAGCGCTTTGCACAAGTGCGTTCAATGTGCTGAGCCAAGGGTGCAGGTCTGTGACATGCACAGTACACACCTAACTGTACATGCCTGGGTTGATGATGCAGGTGCCTGCCACTCTGCTGATGTGCTGTGCATGGGAGGCAATGCAGGGCACGGCCACCATTGTGTCAGTGGCGCTACAGCACTGTTCAGATATATGGCGCTGTGGCACTGGGGCATCGTAGGCACACTGGGGCAACAGTGCTGTAGGGCGCTACAGGAGGTTGCACACAGGCACCCAATCACACTACACGCATTGGGTTCCAATCTCGCTGTGGCTGTCCGTGCACCAGAGACCCTTGACCCTGTGCCTGACCTTTGCCTCCTAGGCACCATGCGTCAAGCATGGGTGCACCACTATCGCACTGTTCGGTGACAGCACAATAGGGAATGGCAGCGCTGTACCATGCAGCAGCTGCATGTGGCAGGACTGAGCTGCCGAGTACCATTTTGAATCCACCACACTGAAGAGATGGCGTGGATGCGAGCAGTAATATGGAGCCAGGTTGAGCTTACCAACCTGGTGGCAATAGTAGAGCCCCAAGCTGGGGCTTTGTATGGAGATGCACCCCTGGACAGGGCCAGGGGTGTGGTGTGGCAGGAGGTGGCTGATGCCCTGGAGGAGGCCACCGGTATGGGGCGCATGGCAGAGCAATGTTGCCACTGTTAAGGGTACCTGAGACACAGGGACTCAGACCTGCTTGCCCACCAGTGGGCACATGCTAGGAGGGGCACAGTGCCACGTCCAGGTAGGTGCCACATCCATACGCTATTATCGTCCATACGGGTATCACGGTTGCATGTGTCCGGCACATGGTGGGGCCGCCCAGTGTTGGCAGTGGTGGTGGTATTGGGGTGTGGGGTGGATGGGTATGGCTGTGTGGGATTGCACACACATGGGAGCGGGGGGACTTTGCTACCGGATTGTACTGATGTTCATCTCTCCATGTTTGCACCTTAGAGCCCGAAGAACGCAGGCAGGCCAGGGAATGGAGGCGCCACCTGGAGGAGCAGCAGGGCAGGAGGGATAATGGCAGTCAGCGGCGCGTGGACCAGCCTGATGATGGTGAGTGCCTTACATCCATGATTACTATTGCATGCTGTATAACTGGGCGGGCAGTGGGGCATGGCCACCATCCATTGACATCACTGCCATGCACACAACTTGTTACAGTCAGCACTGTCCAGTGGCACTGCATGTCTGGAAGTGTGTCAATGGTGGTCCATGCATGAACTGGGCACATGGCTGTGGCACTGCCTTCACACCGCATAGCCAAGTCACTGTACGGCCATGGTGGTGCTGTGCAGGACATAGGCGGTGGGTGTGTGCAGTGGTCCACATGGCTGTGGCTGCCTGGGTAGGCAGGTCTTGTGGACACTGTCACTGTGGGTGGTCGCACACCATCACAGGGGTGTGGCACATGGCTGTATGCCATGCACAATGGGTGGGCTGCAGTGGGCTGGACAGTCACACTGATTGACTCTGCTCCCTCATCCTAGGTGGATGGCGACTCCAGGCACTGGAAAGGAGTGTTCAGGAGCTGTTCCAGGTGGCAAGGGAAACACTGGAGCTGTTACAGAGAATCCACTGCCACAGGGTGAGGAGGAGGAGGAGCAGCAGATGTAGGCACCATGTGGAGGAGGACTGGGGTGCACATTAATGACTCCATGCCCCTACTACCACCTTCACCCCTTTGACCAACCCTCACACCCCTTCTTCCCTCTCTCATATGTTCACCCCTGCCCCTTACCTGCCCACACCTGTTATGTGGCCCTTCCCCCCTCTTGTAAATAGTTGTAAATAGGTTTTGTTACTTCTTTTAAATATAAGCATTTTGTTATGACAACTGTGGTGGTCTCTGATTTGCAGTGGGCTACAGGTGCTCAGCTGCAGTGGTGTTCATGGCATCAGGAGTGGTGCACGCATGGGCGTGTGTGTGTGAAGAGGTGAACTGCCTATGGTGTGGGTACGGGGATCAGTCACTGTCTGTGGTTTGTGTGTTGTACTCTGTGCACTAGATGCCTGTGTGCAGTGGTCCATGGGCCTGCACTGTGTGCATGGCACCCCGTCAGACTACCCATGGCCTGTGCAGCTGACACCCTTGCATGTCTGTGATATGCACGGTCTGCTGGCATGTCAGTGGTGGCTGTCCATGCTGGATAACAACTGTACCTGGCACAATGCCAGGTTGCCTTCCATCACCAGTATGGTGCACTTCTGCCTCCAGTGGCACTGTGGCCTCCGCTGTTGTTGTCCCCACTCCATGCTGTCGCTTGTGTCTGTTGCAGGGGCTGTGCTCCAGTGTCTGTCACCTGTGCTCAGGCATCATACTGGTGGCATACAGCTTCATGGTGCCTGCGCAGAATGGGGCCCAGCACACCTGTGCAATGTGGGGTGCTGGCCATGTGCCGCGCTGCATGGAGCCACAGCCAGTGGCTGGTTGACCCGCGCACTGTGTCCCCTGTGTTGGTGTGCCCTTGGGTATGGGTGGGTATTTGTCCATGCACTGTATTGCATCCTGTGTGGTGCATGCTTCCATGCTACACTCTGTGTGGCTGTGCTGGCTGTTGTGGCCAGTGCTGGGATGGGATGTGTCCTTGAGAGGGTGTGCAGGGTGCTGTACCACTGGAGGTGGGTTCCAGGGCATGCCCTGTCACATGTGGGGTACCTTGTGTGGCAATGCATGGTCCGTCTCTCAGCTGTACCTCGGGGGGATGTGCAGGGTGGCACTGTGTATGCTGTTGTTGCACTGCTGTCTTCTGCTGCCCACAGCAGGGTGCACATGGTGGGGATGCCTTGCGTGGCTCTGTGGTGCACAGGGTTGCATTGTCACAGTGGGGGTGGTGTCATGCATAGGATGTCCTGCACTGCTGGGCGCTACTCCTGGGAAGGGTGTGTGGTGATTTTGGTGCAGGGTGTGCTCTGCATTGGTGGGATGGGGTGCCATGGGGTGGTCAGCCCTCCTTGTGTGCTGGTCACAGCTTGCCAGGGGGTTTGCTGGGGTACCATATCCCGGCTGTGGGTTGATTGTTGGTATCCATAGGCCGGTAGTTATTCCAGCTCTCCCCTGGTTGTGCAGTGCATGGGGTGTGGGGGACGATGTCTGTTCTGCTATGTGCCCCACTGCCCAGCTGTGGCATTTGTGGTGGGCCCCTGCATCCCTGGTTGTGCTGTTACATTGCTGCCCTGCTGCAGGGGTCATCCTTGGTTGCACTACGGCGCATCTGGACTGCTCCGCTGAGCATCCCTTGTTGCGCTATGGCACATCAGATATGCTCAGCTTCACACCCCTAGTTGCGCTATGGCGCAGGTGGTGCGATATTCAATCGTCAGCCATAGGCGCATCTTGGCCTGCTCAGTTTTTGAATATTGTGCTTCTTGCGCATGGGTGCAGTGGACTTGAGCTTGCTCCTGCTGTTGCACACTTTTTGGGCACAGTTTGAATATCTGAGCCCAAGTGTATTTTTTTTTAACATATTAGATTGCAGTATTTATTTTGAATGTTGTGGCCGTGAGGATGGTGTGTACAGTGTGTGTGCATGAGTGTGTGTGTGTGTGTGGTGTGTGTGTGTGTGTGTGTGTAAGTGCGTGCATGTGTGTGTGTGTTTGCTTTAGCTCAATATATTTTTCCCCAAAAAAGCATAGTAAAAATGACTGCTGTTTGCTATGTATTTATCCTGGATAGTTTACAGAAGACCTGGCATATGTCTGAGACAGTGCTTATCAGATAGTGTTTTAAGACGTTAGAAAAACAGTGTAAATCTTTTCTGGAGATTCCTTGCTGAAAAAGGGTGAAATTTATGAGGTATGAATCTTTCTTGAGAAAGAATACCTGTCCAACTGCAACTAGAAGCAATAAAATGTTTAACTGCAAAGTATTTAAATGTGCAAGTTGTTGCATTTCAAAGGGGGTAAACAAATTTCCAGTTTAATAGGCAACCAATATTTAACAAGCTGTTTCAGTTTCCTAATGCCCATCTGATAAGCAGCTTGGAGGTATGTCTCCAACATTCTAAACAGAAAGAAGGGAGCATTTTATTTCAGTTGGCATAGAGATTTGTAGATGCAAAAGGATACATTGAAAACTCCAAAAATGTGTTCCACAATCCTCCATTTTTCCAGCTACTGTCAGCAAGATGGCTGTAGGTTCTGCCCACAGCCATAAAAATCAGAGTGCAGTCCTTATACTCAAATGTAGGCCATTTTCTTGTGAAGATATATGTTTTATTTGTGTGATGTGGTTGCCATGTAGAGGCCTAAGGCTTTATAAAGGGGATGAGTTGTGCCCTTTTGTAATTTCCTGTGCCAAAATCATTTCCATAGTATCTAAGAAGGGTTTAGCTAGTGCGTTTTCTGCCATTTTGTTACTTTGTGCAAGTATGTGTATCCTGATTTGAAAGTATTGAAAGAGGTCCAAGCTGGATAGATTGAGAGATTGTTTTAAAGATTGAAAGTCCAAGATAGAGTCCCGTCATATAATTTGTTTTGGAAAGCAGAGACTTCTACGGGACCATCTACTTGGGATGGTTGAAAAGAGTCAGCTTAGGCAAACCATTTAAAGGGACAGAGAAGATGCACAGTATTGAATTTATTCTAAAGTCTGTATGCTCCATTTAAGGTGGTGCATACTGTGAGTATGGTCAAATCCCCATTATATAATTTAAAAGTCGGGTTCATAGCCCTTGCAGGCAAGGGTGGGCCCCCCTTCTTCTCTCTGCTCTATCATCTTCTAGTTAACTGTGTATTCAGGTATGGGCCACAGGAGTATTATTTTAAGATGGGTTACAAGTAGAGATGTATGAAATCTATAAATTTGGTTACACAAAATATTTTGCAAAATTCACTTTTCACAAAATATTTGTGAGTGTGAAATGCAAAATTCCACTGGTGAAATAGCAAAATTTGCCCACAAACAGTGGAATTTCACCAATCTCAGGTGAAATTCTGCAGCTCACAGGTGAAACTCTGCTTTTCATGGGCAAAATTTGCAATTTCACTGCCGGAATTTCACATTTCACTCCCACGAAATTTGTCAGTGTAAACCACGAATTTCGTGAAATGTTTCACACGGTGAAATTCTTTATTTCATGGCCCAGATATATTTGGAGAGGATCTGTTGCCATTTCTTAAACTGAGTTTTATGGATTGTTATTGGGACATACTGGAACAGGCACAAGTATATGGGGAGGATGTTCATGGTTATCGAATGAAATCGAGTACATGGGGAAGTCAAGGAGAGTCCAACGGTTGATGTCCACTTGTACTTTCTTAGCAAGAGGTACAATGTTCACCTCAAACAGCTTGATTAGGTTTTTTGGGTAATTGTTTTCCCAGATATGTTATCTGCTGTATGGTCCATTTAAGAAGTAGCAGTTGGGCTATGTGAGCTGATGGTCTGGAATGGAATGTGAAGACTTCTGTTTTTGTTTTATTAAGAGATTACCCTGAATGTTGTCCAAATGTCTCAAGGGCTGACCAGACCTCTGGTACAGTGGTCTCAGAATGAGCCAGGTACAGTAAAATGTCATCCACGTATAGGGACATTTTCTGCATAAAACCACCTACCTCTTTTCCCCCTATATTATTAATATACAGTAATTATACCAGATACTTGTCACAGGGGTTCAATATATAAAGCAAACAGTAGGGACGAGGGGGCAGATTTACAGTGCATAAACATTACATTGGTCTGTGCTAGACTAGATGATACATTCAGCAGGACTAGACATAATATTTACTGTGTATAAACATTGTATTGGTCAATGCTAGACTAGATGATACATTTAGCGGGACTAGACATAACATTTACAGTGTATGGACATTTCAGAGTCAGTGTGCTGGTTTAGATAGCTGTACTCCAGCATAAGTATGCAACCCTAAAGCTAACAGAGGAGGGAGGAGGGAAGATGGTTCAACACTGGATGATAGGATAGAGACTGGTGGAGGTAGGCAATAGGACTTTTTTTAGAGAAAGAGCCAGGAAGGAGTACCTGATGGGAGAGGAATATGAGAAGCCTAAAGTGCTGGTTCAGAAGATCAGGTTTTTGGAGCAAATAACTGATAAGTAATCGGGGTGAGAGGCCAGGTAGTACTATGGTCTTGGAGAGAGATTCAGTGCTAAGCACATAGGCCAAGTTAGGATGGAGATCAAACACTGGGTGGATAGAGAATACTGGTAAGTGCTAGGGGTGTAGGAGAGGAAGATAAAAAAGAATGTATAACAAGCATTTTGACCCCAGTTCGTTATAGCAGGAGCAGGATTACAGGTTCAATGATAAAAACTTCAGGATGCAATGAAGAAGAAATCATAACTTGTTTTGAAAACAGCCACTGACAGAAGATGGACCAGTTTCAAGGATTTTTGTATCATATTCCATAGTAGGGGGAGTCTATAACTTGTTGAAGCCTTACCGAAACGAGATCTCACTTTGGGTACAAATAACAAAATATAGGAAGTGCTTCTTAATGAGTACTTGCCTCCTGTGCAAAAAGGCAAACACTCTGATATATATTGAGGCAGCCTACTGGAAATGGCTCTGAATATCCAAATGGCTGTATTTCTCTGCCATCTGTACTTAAGCGAAGACCATCCCACTGCTGTATACAAAGAACAATGATGGGTCGAGTAGGGTAGACCAGTGATAAATCTTAGAGCTCTATGGTAAAGGGTATCTAGTCTTGCGAGCATAGCAGTCTGGCCCTGACAGTTCAAGAAGTCAGCATAATTGAGAAGGGAAAGAAAAGTGGACTGAACCAGTCTCATCTTGGCCTCTCTTGTCAGGAACTGTTTAATTCTATAAAAGAGACCGAGTCTCTGCCTGAGTTTTTTTAGTAGTTCTTTTATGTGGTCATTAAAAGACAGCCTTTGATCAATCCAGACACCTAGGTATTTGAACTTAGTTATGTATTCCAAGGGTTTTCCCAGAAGTGTAGTGAAGTGAGGGATTGATACAGGTGTGGCATCATATGCGCGAGGTAAGAACAGCATTGCTTTGGTCTTTTTTGCATTTAGTAATAGTTTCTGGTTTAACAGTTGCAAATTGCTGCAGGTTAAAGTCATGTTGCAGGTCATCAAATGTGGCAGTGGGAGATGGACCTTCGGAGTAGAGCACTGTGTCATCAGCAAAGAGGTGAATGTTGGCAGCTTTGATGTTGTCATTGATTCTATTAATATAAATTGTGAATAGTAGAGGACCCAATATTGAACCCTGGGGAACTCCTCTTAATAGAGGTTTTAGGTGAGAAAATTCCCCTTCCACCTTGACCTGCTGGTACCGGCCTGTAAGGTAATTAGATAACTACTTTTGGGAGTGTTGGTCTAGGCCATTGTTCCTGAGTGAAGTGAGAAACAGACTGTTGTCTACAGTATCAAAGGCCTTGCTCAGGTCCAAAAATACAGCACATATGAAGTTTTCAGTATCCAGACTACGTAGCCAGTCACTGGTCACTTTAGCGAGAGCAGTGACAGTACTATGTCATGCCCTAAAACCGGATTGTAAAGGGTTAATTAGATTTCCAGCTTCTATATATTTTTTGAGCTGGTTACTCAAAATCTTTACCAGGAGTTTGGATAAAATCGGAAGTAAGGAAATGGGCCTGTAATTATTAAGGTCTGCAGGATCTCCAGACTTATATAGGGGATGACATGAACTGTCTTCCATATTGGTGGCAAGGCAGCCTGGGAGAGTGATAGGTTAAAGAAGTGAGTAAGTGGGACAGCTAGGACCTGGTAACTAATTGTCAGGTAGTAGGGGTCAAAAAAATCAGCCCCAGCACTTTTCTTGACATCCAACTGTAACAAAAGTTCTTCAACCTCCTTCAACAAGACTGGCTGCAGGGATAATGAGGAGTTAGATACCAGAATTACTTGTTCCTGGACACCAAGTTGGGATAGTAGCTTATTGGCAGGAGAGGTGTCAAAGACTAGTCCTGCAGTGGCAAAATGATTGTTGAGGTGTTCAAGGATGGAGGGCTTATCAGAGATAGAGGTGCCACCAATTAGGATTTCAGCAGGTAGGGAGTTACCAGGAGTGTGTCCTTCTAAGTCTTTTAAGGTTTTCCAGAATTTGTAGGGGCAGTTCAAGGATGTTTTGAGTTCTCTATGACAAAAAATGGCCTTTGAGTCCCTGACCAGCTTGGTGCAGAGATTTCTCACCCTTCTAAACAAAGTCCAATCAGTTGGGAGCTTAGATTTCTGCACCATTTTCCAAAGCGCATCTCTTTTTTGTAGAGCAGACTTTAGCTCTGGAGTAAACCAATGGTAGGATTTTACCCTATTATGGACTTTAATCAGTGGAGCAAGGTTATCCAGGGCTCCTGTTACAATTTCATGAAAGATGTCGTAAGCCACGTCCACAGATTTTGCAAGATAAAAGTCCTGCCAGCGTAATGAATTTCTTAGTTGGATATTAAATGTATGGGGGTTGAAGTTGCAGCAGCTTCTTTTTGTGGTAAATTTTGAGGCTGATGTGGCATTTTTTGATGCTTTTATGCAGGCAATGTAACAATGGTCACTTGTATCTGTGAAAAATATGCCAGCATGAGTAAATAGATAAGGTTTACTTACTAAAATAAGATCCAGATGGGAGCTATTGTTTGGGTTCTTTTGATTTGGTCTTGTGGGTTCATTGATAAGTTGTGTCAGCCTGAGGGAGTCACAAATGGCTTTGAGGGGTGCAGAAGCAGTGGCAAGCAAATTTAAGTTGAAATCTCCTAAGGTTATGACTTCTAAGGATAATGATCCCAGAGTCTTGTTTAGGTGATGCAGCAACTGCAATCCAACAGACAGAGGCCTGTAGCATCCAGCTATACATAACGAGACCATGGGTGAAATCTTAATCTTCAGGGATAGGCATTCAAATTCATTTTGAATGGAGGTCGAGTCAATAACAGAGGCTTGGAATTTATCTTTTATGTATATGGCTACTCCACCTCCTCTACTCTGTCTATCAGTCCTATAGAGAAAGTACGATGGAATATTCACCTCATGGTCAGCCATTCCAGGTCTTAGCCATATTTCAGTGATCACTAAAATGTCAGGAGCAGTATGATATGCCCAAGCCTGGATGGAGGTAAGCATCTTTAAAAGTCTACACGCATTTACGTGCACAAAACTTATCCCTTTGATACTGGGTAGGTTAGAAGGGGAAGAAATAGTATCTGGAGATCCTGGGTTGAGCTCCACGTTACCTGAGCAGAGCAACAAAAGGAGTAATAGCTTCCTAATAGCCCCCAAGAGAAATCAAGATGCCTTTACTCTTTCTCATTTAGACGGGTATTTAGAGGTCACAGCTGACATACTAAAGCTATTACCCAGCTGTCCTAGTACAGCAAAGATCAGTGTTCTAACTGTAAGGTACTTGGGATAATGCAGAGCATCCGTAGTGGGTGGTGGGCCAGCCATGACTATAGCTACAACTGTTCCCCCATGCCACAGTAGCTGCATGACCTGTTCCAGTTTGGGGAACAGAAGGGGGGAAGAGTAAGAATTCAGTTGCTGAGCTGGGCATTGGGACACCTCAGCATGCCTTATTGTAGAGGCATTACTGGGTGGCATATCAGCAGTCCTAAACAGGAGACAAATGCAGTTCAGGAGAAGAGGCATACAGGGGAATGACAGTATAGACTGCATTGTGACCTACCCTACTAACCCCTACAGCTTAGATATATCTGAGTCTGAGAATCAGAACAATAAGAATTTTCTTCTAGGGTTTAACAATTGCCCTATAGACAGTGAGCTCATTTTAAATCTAGCCTAAATATGCAAGGCTAGTGTCTCACCTAATTACTTTTAAGGAGACGGGCAGGGTCTGAAAGAGTTACACCAGTTATAGGATCGGTATCCCTTTAAGACTAAGCTGTGGGATGTTTGTGGGCTTAATTGACAATTGAAGTCCAAACATTAGGATCAGGGGAAGAGCATATAGGTACACAAGGCCAGACCCTCTCCCTAGATTCCTCAGTCCTTCCCCTAGTATCCTTGAGGGACAAGCATTGCCTACAATAAATTGCCACAGATAAGAGTGCAATATCCCTTTAAGGACTGAGCAGCAAGATAGTTTCAGTCCTATCTACCAATGTAAAAGAGCATAAAAGATGGTGGGTGGAGTCAGAGTGCATTTAAGGTTGGCTAGGGAGGGAGGGGGTGTGCCGAAAAATTCAGTTCCAGCACTTACACTCGCTAGTGAGGGGAGCACTCCGAGTCGGCAGATCAGCTGTTTCTGCAGTCAGGAAGCTGTCCACTTAAGGGAGCTGTAACACAGCAACCCCAGCACAGCACCAGAATCCCCATTCTGCCAAGTGTAGGTTGCTTCAATTTGAACTTGGCACCGAAATGCAGGTTTCTGCATCCATACCTGTCTTGTGTGGAGGCCGGGTGGCTGTAGGCTCCTCATGCCAAGAAGGTGCTGGCTTCCTTAGTTAGCCCACGGGCTAAGGGCACCTGAGGAGAGAGGAACAAAAGGGTCACTAGATATCCTCTGCAATAGAGGGAGGGTACAAATTAGTTTCAGATGATTATGTCACGGAGGTTGTGATCAAACAAAGGGGACAGGTCCCAGACTTTCAGCAAGGTGCCATCTATGTCTATGATCCAAGGAGAAAGGACAAAGGAGGGGAAAGATGTGGGAATGGGGTAGGATAGTGGCTGGCTGAAACAGCTTACAATTTTAGAATAGACAGAGGCAAGGGAGAACAGTTTAAAATTTAAGAAAGGGGGAGGTGGGGAAGAAAAATAGCATACAACAAATGCAGGACAGATTAATGGCCAGAAAGGAAGTAACAAAAAACATTAGATCATTTACAAGTCCTAGAATCAGATGCAGGGAATTTACTTCAACTAGGCTGTTTATCAGACTTCTAACTAACGAATTTATGCACCATCAGAAATTTGCCCAGGATCCTTCTCAATTCCCACATTAGACTGTAACAGCAACAATCCCTTCTATTTTAACAGCTACTATGCACAGTGATAGAGTTCCTGTTATAATACAAGTGCCTACACCATCCGGAAAAAGGAAAAAAAAATTCAGTTCCAGCACTTGCACTCACTAGTGAGGGAAGTGCTCCGAGTTGGCAGATCAGCTGTTTCTGCACTCAGGAAGCTGTCCGCTTAAGGGAGCTATAACACAGCAACCCCAGCACAGCACCAGAATCCCCATTGTGCCAAGTGTAGATTGCTTCAATTTGAACTTGGCACCGAAATGCAGGTTTCTGCATCCGTACCTGTCTTGTGTGGAGGGCAGGTGGCTGCAGGCTCCTTGTGCAGAGGTGGCGCTGGCTTCCATAGTTAGCCCTCGGGCTAAGGGCACCTCATAGGAAGATGAGGAACAGTTGTAAAATTCTATAGTAGCATTTTATTATTATCAACAATAATAGAGTGTAATAACAACAACAAAAAATGTTCAGGATGGCTATATACAAAATCAGTAAAATCAGAGAAAACAAAAGTCCTTCATCTGAGGATTTCTTTTCAATTTCCAATCTCAGTATCTGTCTCTCCCTCCCTCTCCAGCAAAAGTGTTGCTGCTATTTTTATAAGTCTTTTTCTGGGAACTTGTTAAGGAGGCATCCTGTTTTTCACAAAATGTTCTTGTCAGTTTCTTTGCAGAGCAGGCTTGCAAATAGAATAAGATCCCAAGTTGACCTCCTATTGACAGCTCTGCAAAAGAGTTTGCAAACAAGCCTGAGAGGAGCTGAAACTAACCTCCTACATTCCAAATTCTTTTTGCAGTTATTTCAACAGTATAACTATATACATTTTCAAACAAAGGGATCCCAGTATCACTTACAGTTTCACACCATGATTCACATATATTTTGATAACTGCAGATATTTAATAGGGAGGAATAGACAGAAACAGCAAGTGCAGGCAGAGAGATAGCAAGGCAGAGCATTGCGAGACCATCAGAGTGATCAGTTCTTAGGTCTCACAAGATCATTTGGTTGCACAACCAGACGGACAAAAGACAGAAAAGGAGAGGTTAGAACAGGTACTTGCATTTAACTCTTTCTGCATAACAAATGGGACAGGGTCTTATTCAACCTTCTCACATAACCCCCTCTTTAACTGAAACAGGTTTCCAAAACTTTCTATTAATTCTCTTCTAACATTAGCTTATAACCTTAACAGTTCAGTGCATATGCAGTATAGCAAACAGAAGTTTAAACTCACACATTTTGTTTTTTCAACCTTCAGAAGACTCTATTCCTGATCCATATATTGACAGAAAATCAGCACTGACATTCTCTTTCCCAGATTTAGTGTAGTGCCAGGTACCACTGTGTGATTCTGGAATGTTTATCCTTCATTTGGTTCAGCCAACAGAGACGACTGTGATCTGGTATAAGCACAAAGTCAGCTTCAAGCAAACAAATACTTAAGGGACTCTGGACTCCATGGCCTACTTTCCCACAAGGCATTCCTTTTCATTGGTGGACTACCTCTTCTCTTTGTCATGCAATTTCCTACTGCTATATAGAATGGGATGTTCTTTTCCATCTATATTTTGACTCAGGGCTGCACCTAGGCCTACTACTGATATATCTGTTTGCAGCAAAAATTGTTTCTCAAAGTCTGGGCTTTTTACAACAGGGGCTGAACATAATGCATTGTTAATGGCCAGAAAAGGTTCATCACAGTCTGGAGTCCATTTCACATTATTCAGGAACCATTTCTTATTAAGTTCAGTGAGGGGAGTGGCTACCAGGGCAAAGGTGGGAACAAATCTCCAGTAATAAGCAGTCAGCACTAAAAAATGACCTGACATGTTTCTTTGTTTTAGGGAAGAGGACTGTTAGCCACAGCTTCTATCTTAGAAATCTCTGGGTTTACTGATCCATTTCCCAAAACATAGCCCAAATATCTTGTCTCCTGCATGGCCAATGCACATTTGATAGGATTAATTGTCAGACCTGCCTTTTTTATAGACTGGATAACTGCTCATAGGTGTTCCAGGTGGCTTTTTCAGTCTGGACTGTACACCACTACATCATCCAGGTATGCAACACAATAACCAGTGTAAGGGGATAAGATTACATCCAAGTACTACTGGAATGTAATGGGTGCACCATGTAAACCAAATGGCATGGTGGTTAGCTAATAGACTCCAATAGGAGTGGCAAATGCAGTTTTGTCTCCAGATTCTTTAGCTAAGTGAATTTGCCAGAAACCCTTGGTAAGACTAAGGATACTGACTTAGTTGTCACTCCCCAGTCTGTCCACCAAGTCATCTATCCTGGCCATAGGATAACTGTCAAATTCTGACACTTAATTAAGTTTCCTAAAATTAAGGCAGATTCTTTCACCCACATCTTTTTTATTTACAGTAACCACTGGTGATGACCAAGCACTTCTCAAATATTCTATGATACCCCAAATCTTTCATTTTTTCTATTTCCTTAACCACGTCTGCTCTTAACCGCTCTGGTAATCTGTATGTCTTTTGTCTGATAGGGTGAGCATTCCTTGTTACTATTATGTGCTCAACCACTTTTACTCGGCCTGGCACTGTGGGTAAAAATACTGTTAAATGTCTTTATCAAGTTATGAATTTCTGCGGTTTGTTCAGAGGTTAAGGAAACATTCACCTTTACATCATCAGCAGTCACAGTTTGTTCTAGTCTGTCGTAAACTATATCAATATTTTCTTTATCAATTTCTGTGAAAACTAGCAAAGTAGATTTTGATGATTTTTTAGTCCAATTCTTCAGGAGGTGAATATGGTATATCTTAGCAGGATTTTTCCTATCAGGGGTCTCAGTCTCATAATTAACAGTGCCAGTTCATCTATGCACTTTATAAGGCCTTTTCTGCTTCGTTAACAGTTCATTTTCTGTAGTAGTTAACAGTGGCAAGACCTTTTCATCTGGCTCAAAAACTTTTTTATTTTACTCCATGGTCATAATATGCCTTCTGCTGGTTTTGAGCCTTTTCCTGATTACTATGGGCAATTTTGACATATTTTGCAAGTTTCTTTCTCAGGGCAAGCATACAGTGTAAGATTTAATAGATTTTTTCTGAGTGGGGTTATCGTCCCACATTGCTTTTATTACATCTAGTGTCCATCTGGATTGTCTACCCCACATCATTTCAAATGGAGAAAACCTGTTGATGACTGTGGCGCTTCTCTGTAAGCAAAAATCAGGTAAGCTAAGTATTGGTCCCAATCTTTTCCTTCCCTTTTTACAAACCTTTTTAACATGTGTTTTAGGGTTTGATTAAAATGCTCAACAAGACCGTCTGTTTGAGGGTGATAAGGGGAGGTTCTTATGGCCGTGATACCAAGTAGTTGGCACAGCTCCTTCAGTAATGCAGCATCAAAGTTACTGCCATGATCAGTTAGAATATTTTTAGGTATGCCTACCCTGCTGAAAATTTTGGCAAGCACTGTTGCCACATTTGGAGCTTTGAGAGTTCACACAGGAACTGCCTCTGGGTATCCAGTAGTATAGTCACATATTGCCAAAATGAACCAATTACCCTTTTTACTTTTGTCTAAGAGGCCAACCACATCCTTTGTAATTCTCTCCAAAGGCACATCTATCAAGGGTAGGTGCACCAGGGACACCATGTCTTTTTTAGTAACTGGGGCCACTTTCTGACACTTAGCACAGGAACTGCAATAGGTAGCAATATCTTCATGAATTCCAGGCCAGTAAAATCTGTACATCAATCTGGCAAGGCTGCAATCCCTCCCTGAGTGATAAGCCATAGGACCACTTTCTGAAACAACTCAGTTCTCTTCTTTTGTGGTATAACCAACTGTTCTTATTGGTTCCTGTATCTGAGGTTTAACCCAAACTCTGTACAGTAACCCATTACCTTTTTGGAACATTGTTTCTCCCAGTTTTGGTTTCACTCCCAGCTACTTAAAATAACCCTGGAAAAAAACAATGTTAGCTTGCTCTGAAACAAAATCGCAATCAGTTATCAGTTCAGTTTCATCATTTTCATATATTAACCCCTGATGTCCATTGGTCTCTTGCTGCCACTGTTTCTTCAGGTGTCTTCTTTCTTTCCTGGACTTATGGATCTTGGAGGTATGCTCAGCAAAGTCTGAGTCAAAAGCACCAAATGTAAAACAGTCCCCACCATCTGAGATTTTCTTTGCATGAGCTCTTGTCATCACAGCTGCTGAAACATCAGGATATACTTTATCTGTGATTAACTCAGTAAATCCTGGAAGGTCATTGCCAATAATAACAGGCACAGATAATTTTCATGCTACTCCAACTTTCATTTGGTGTGACTCCTCATTAATATTCAGAGTCACTTGAGTGGTGTGCTAGTATCTAGTGTCCCCATGGATACAGACAACACCAGTACCTGGTACTTTTGCACAGTGTTTTCCCAGCACATCAACATGCACTAGGGTCTGTCTGCTTCCCAAATCAATAAGTCCCTTTACAGTCTTATCTCCCACCTTGATATCCATTAAATATTTTTCCAAATTTCCTAAAGCCAAATCTGCTCTAGTGTCACTCTCCTTACTACGGCAGTTTCTTGCAATATGGCCTGGCTTGTCACAGCTATAGCAAATAAAGCATTTGGGTGCAGATTTGTTGCCCCCACCTGGATTTTTATCCGACCTTGAGTTAAATCAGGAAAACAAGGGTCTTACTGGTGCTTTGCCATTACCTTGCTCCTTTGGGGTCTATCTGGCCATCTAGTAGTCTTCAGCCAAAGAAACAGCCTTTTTCCCACTTTCTGGTTGGTGTCCTTTTACTGAAAGCTGCACATCTGTAGGCAGGATATTGATGAACTGCTCCATTGCACGTGTATCAGTGAACTGTGGGACTGTTTTGCCCTCTGGTTGGAGCCATTTAATAAGCAGTTCTCTGAGTCTGGTGAAGGCTTCTTGAGGATTGTTGACTGAGTGGTACTTCAAGGACCAGAATCGTTGCCTGTAGGTTTCTCCAGAGATGTCATACCTTTTCAGGATTTCTCTTTTCACCAGGTCATAGTTTTCTGGCTGTGCAGTGTCCATATTGCTGTAGGTAAATTGAGTTTTACCTGTCAGGTAAGGTACCAGCCTGTTTGCCCATTGTGACTTTGGTCACTGGCAGGCTGCGGCAACCCTTTCAAAAGTTGTCAGGTATGCTTCAATATTATCTGAGGGACACAACTTTGTAAGTTTAATGTCCTTTAAGTTCTTTGTGTCTTGTTCCTCTGCTGAACCTGTGATAGATCCTCCAGATTTTTTTAAGCAGGAGAGATACACTAAGCTGAAAGATTTTTTTACTAGGTGCGACCTGGGAGCACAAGGAAGTTAAATGACTTACTCAGGGTCACACAGTATGCAAGTGGAGGCTGTGGGATTCAAACCCAGGTCTCCAGGTTTGAAGCTCAGAGCTTTAAACCACTGTGCTATACTGCCTCCTTGATAACTTACAAGGCATCCAGCCATCACTGCTCCTGTCACTGCATCTCTTCTCTTCTCTACTGCTCCTGTGGCTGCATCTCTTTTATCTGCTTCTCAAGCTTCTTCAACATGCCAGATATAGATTAGTGATTACCAGCAGGAACATCTGCTAGAACTAGACACAGTAGATTCCCTGCAGGGGGAGGGCCTCAAACACCTGGTACAATAACCTACAAGAGACAGGGCTATCATAGATCTAGTACTGACTAACAGGGAAAGGATCACAGATCTCCAGGTAGAAGGTCACCTGGGGGCCAGTGACCATCACATGGTATGGTTCAATTTGGCCAATAGAAATCATCCCATTCCAAGGCAAAAATATGGGACTTCAGAGGAGCTGACTTTGATAAGATGGCCAACAGGGTTAAGCTAGTCCGTGCAAAAAGAAATACAGGTGAGGGGGTAAAGGCAAAGTGGGCAAGCATTAAGGATGCATTAAGGATGCAATACTTAAAGCCACATCCCATTGTGTTAGAGAGAAAAGAAAGTGCAAAAGAAGAAAGAAACCAAATTGGTTCTCAAAAACAGTAGCAGAAAAGGTCAGAGCCAAAAGGCTGGCCTTCAGGAGATATAAGTGAACAGAGCGGGATGAAGATAGGGAGGCATACAAAACTTCCATAAGGGAAGCAGGGAAGGCAGTAAGGCAGGCAAAGGCCCAAACTGAGGAAACACTAGCACAAACAGTAAAAGAAGGTGACAAGACTTTCTATAGATACTGTACATTAGCGAAAGGAGAAAGTCCAGAGTGGGGTATTGCTAAGATCAAAGGGGATAAGGGGGCATGTGAGGAGGAGGAGGACCATGTAAAAGCATCTATCCTAAATAGATACTTCTGCTAAGTATTTACTGATGAGAAGGTAGGGCAGGGCCCACAGCTCAGCATCATGGACACGGGGGGAGGGAGGTTGTGTACTGGTCCCTTTACAAAAGAAAGGGTCCTACAAGGGCTCGATAAGCTCAAGGTGGACAAGGCAATGGGACCTGATGGCAAACATCCCAGGGTACTAAAGGAGCTAAGGGTGGAACTAGCAGAGCCATTATCAGAACTGTTTAGTGAGTCTCTGAACACAGGAGAGGTCCCATAAGACTGAAGAAGGGCTCACGTGATTCCCGCTCCACAAGAATGGTAGCAGGGAGGAGGCAGGGAACTATAGATCAGTCAGTCTTACCTCAGTAGTGGGCAAGATTATGTAGGCACTCCTTAAGGAATGGATAGTGTAACTCCTGGAATCCATGGGAGCACATGGATACATAGATATTTAGACAGTGTCGGCAGATAAGGGCCTATGGCCCACCCAGTCTGCCCATTTGAGCTTGTAATTTCAGTTTATGTTTTCCTAGAAGTCTGTTGCCCCTTACCCCTGAGCTCCAGAATTCCTTTATGTCTATCCCATGCATTCTTAAATCCCGTGATTGTTTCAGCCCCCACCACTTCCTCTGGCAGGGTGTTCCACTTGATTCCAGAGGATCCAAGACAGCATGGGTTTACAACAGGAAGGTCCTGTCAAACTAATCTCCTAGATTTCTTTGACTGGGTAACCAGAGTGGTGGACCAAGGGCGAGCAGTTGATGTCACCTACCTTGACTTCAGCAAAGCTTTCAATACTGTTCCACATAGAAGATTGATTAATAAGCTGGGTAGGCTCAGGGTGGGTCAGAAGTTGGTCAACTGAGTGGAAAACTGATTGACGGGCAGAAAACAGAAAGTGGTGGTAAATGGTATACAGTCAGAAGAGATGCAAGTCACAAGTGGCGTACCTCAGGAATCAGTCCTGGGGCCAGTCATCTTCAATATCTTCATCAGTGACATTGCAGATGCACTGGAGTGTAAGGTTTGTCTATTTGCAGATGACACCAAGATCTGCAACAGAGTAGATGATCCAGATAGGATGGGAAGAATGAGAAGAGATATGGATAAACTGGTAAAATGGTAGGAAGAGTGGAAACTGGGGTTCAACGCACAGAAGCGCAAGATCATGCACATATTGAAGAGAAACCCTGAAGCCACCTATAGGCTGAGAGGGGAGTTGCTGGCAGTCACAAGGGAAGAAAAAGACTTGGGCATCATCATCACAGTAACCCATGAGGTGGGCACATGGGGAAGGGTGCTGTCCGTAATGGCGACTCCTTCCTAGCACAATCCCTTATGGCGATGGGAGGGGGGGGTGATCGGATGAGGGGGTGGATGAACTAGGCAACAGAATGTCACTATGTGTATGTGCATGGAGGATGCAAGAATGGTGAGCGTGGGCTGGGAGGGGTGGAGGGGCTGTAGGGGGCGGTGCTGCGTTGGATGGCTAAGCTGCGTAGTGGCATTGGGGGTTGGCTAGTGGTTGGGGTGGGTGAGGTACCGGGTTCTGGTCTGGATGCTGGTGCAATTTTATTGCGCCCATCCTGAACCTTTATTTTTTTAATGCTTTCATCCCCTTCCAACATACAACCCCCTGGAGTTGAGAATCCTTAAGTAGGGGCATGCGGGGGTGAAGCCCAAGCTAAGGGAGTGTGGGGGGCCACAACCCACCCACACAATGCATTAAAAAAATCTCCTGGTGCCGTTGTCCTGTGCACCAGGGCTGTCAGAGTGGTGAAAAGGTTTTCATCCAAGCAGACCACTAAAGCAGTAAGTAAGGCTAGGGGCTGTTGGGGAGTATTAGTAGGGATATCACAAGTTGTAAGAGGGAGGTAATAATCCCTCTTTACAAGACACTAGTTAGGCCCCATTTGGAGCACTGTGTGCAGTACTGGAGGCCACACCTTCACAAGAACATTAACCAAATTGAGGCAATCCAGAGAAAGGCAACCAAAAATGATGCAGGGACTGCATAATAAGACATATGAGGACAGATTAATGGAGCTCAATATGTATACCCTAGAGCAAAGGAGGGAGAGAGGTGATATGATCGAAACATTCAAACACCTTCAGGGCATTAACAAGGTGAAAGAGTCTAACATGTTTCAATATAAGAAAAATAGCAGGACAAGAAGACACAGCATGAGATTGGGGGAGGTCAATTAAGGGGCAATGTGAGGAAGTTCTTTTTCACAGAAAGGGTGGTGAAATCATGGAATGGCCTACCTCAGGAAGTGGTGGATATGAATACAGTGCAGGACTTCAAACAGGCATGGGATAGGTATAAGGGAGCAATACAGATGAGTATGAATAGATAGACCATTGACAAGGCAAAGGCCGTTGACACATTCATAAGGTAGAAAAAGAAATGGGCAGACTGGATGGGCCTTGTGATCCTTATCTGCCGACACCTTCTATGTTTCTATGTTTCTATCTTTTCTTTTCTCTGTGCCTCTAAACACTGAATCTCTTTTTTTCTCTGCTGCATCTCCTCTCCTCTCTTCTCTGTTTCTTTGTCTCTTTTTGTTGTATAGCCCACCATTTGAAAAGGCAATCAGGCTTTCCGGTTTTGTCACTGCCTGTTCTTCTTTTTCCATGACTGGTGCTGGCTGTACAGTCTCAGCTTGGCCTTCTGTCTCTGCTAATTTGGCTGCCATTCTTCTGGCAATGACTTCTGGGCTTGCTGCTTCAGAATCCATGCCTTTCTTCTATGCTTCCCTGGTGCCAGGTCTACTACCCATGCACAAAACTCTAGGCTTAGAGTATGCACAGTGTAAATCCCACTTATGCTGACACTATCTGTCAGTGAAGCATAGGTCAGGAAGTATAGGAAGACCAGAAGCAGTTGTAAAATTTGCAAGTAGAGTTTAATTACTATCAACTACAATAGTAAAATAACAACATAAAAATGTTTAGGATAGGTATATACAAAGGCAGTACAGACAGAGAAAACAAAAGACATTCATCCGTAGATTTCTTTTCAATTTCAAATTTCAGTCTTTGTCTCACCCTCTCTCTCCAGCAAAAGTATTGCTGCTATTTCTGTAAGTCTTTGCCTGGGAACTCATTAACGGGATATCCTGTATTTTTTTCACAAAAATATTCTTGTAAGTTTCTTTGCAGAGTAGGCTTGCAAACAGAACAGTGTCCCAAGCTGGCCTCCTGTTGACAACTCTGCAAACCAGTTTACAAACAAGCATGAGAGGAGCTGAAACTACACCTCAGGTTAACCTCCTAAATTCCAAATATCTTTTTGCAGTCCTTTCAACAGTGTAACTATATAAATTTTCAAACAAGGGATTCCTGAATCACTTACTGTTTCACACAGAGTCACATATATTTTTATAACTGCAGATATGCAATGGAGAAGAAAAGACAGAAACAGCCAGTGAAGGCAGAGAGATAGTGAGGCAGAGAATCGCGGGACCATTAGAGTGATCAATTCCTTGGTCTCATGAGAACATTTGGTTGTGCAACCAGACAGACAAGAGACAGAAAAGGAGAGACTAGAACACATCCCTTCATATAACTCTTTCTGCATAACAAATGAGACAGGGTCTTAATCAACCCTGTCACAGCCATCTGGTAGTGAAAGTTGAGAATAACCTAAAAGTTGTGCTGAGTGATTGCAACAGCAAAAAGAAACCAGTAACAAATTTCCAGGAGAAAACAAATATGAAAGTCAATGGAATACTTTATCCTTCCAGCCATGGGTTATTTCTCTTTCACTAAATGGCACAGGCTGTTGTATTTAATGCTTAGTGTCCCTGGGTTAATTCCCAGTAAGGGCTGGAGGTATATCTGCCCAGGTACAGAAACATAAAAACACAAAATGTGTCACCAGAAATAGACCCAGAGGTCTATCCAGTTTGTCCAGTGCCCTGCTTAACTCCATGCCTGGCCCAAGGCCAGACTGGCTATAGAGATCTGATAGTCCTAGTGGCTAATTACCACCCCTTCCCCACTTTTGCCTGTGGGTCTCACTATTTCCTTATATCTATGACTAAAGTGTAAATCCTGCCACAGTCTTGGCTTCAGGGATCTCTCTGGGCAGCTTATTCTGTTCATCTACCTCTCATTATGTAAAGAAAAACTTTCTTACATCCATTGTGACCCCCCCCAGCAGTCTCCACCCATGTCTTCTAGTTACTGTGCCCTTATTCTTTATGAACATGTCCTTACAAGTCACTCTGCAGATTCCTTGAAAGAACTTATGTGTCTCAATCTCAAACACCTTACCATCATTTTAGCAAACTTGACTTGTGCTCAAACATGATATGTTGCTTTAGGACCGTATGTCCTGTACGTCAGCCTCGAGCTTTCCCATAGGATCCCTGTTCTGTATGTAAATTCAATTCCTCCTGTTAACACATCTCTCCTTTACCAGAACTAGGGCTGGGCAAATTTTCAGAATTTGCATCATAATGCTTTGTGAAATCTGCCAAACAAGGCTCCAGTGTTTGCATATTTAGGAAAGTTAAATAGTTGATTTTGAAAAAAGCTGCTGAGGAAGGAGATGAAAGTCCCTACAAAGCAAAAAACAAAAGTAAACCAATTTTATCCTCTTCTCTTACCTCCCCAGAAGGGCAGAAACCACAAAGTTAAAGGGGTACTTTAAATAATTCTTTCCTGCTGCAGAGACAGGCTCAGGGAATGATGACCAGACAGCCCGGTTGGACAACCAGTCTGCGTATGATCTAGTGACACTGTCTGGCAGCCCTGAGGTCCTCTCAAGGTGGATTTGTGAGCTGCAGAATTGCCAGTGTACAGTCCTGTTTAACTGCTGGGATGGAGAAAGCACCAGTTGGAGAAGCAACTGATTGGAGCTACACAGCATCAGAAATAAATAAATTCAACTCAAACTGTGTCTGTATTTCAAGGAGCAATACTGAAGAAGGCTGTTGCTCAGCATGCTTCTGTGCTACATTATACAACTGAATTGGAAGCTTCTCTCTTCTCCAAAGCAGTTCTGACTATTCCTGAATCAATCTCCACTTCAACAACCTCATAGTCAGCTGAAACAAAATGCATCAAACCTGAAATAGATGTTAAATTATTTTACTTAATGAGATGATGGGAGGTTTGTTTGATTTTTATGAGAGACCTGAAACCAAAATGAATACATTCATAACTGACAGTGCTATTAGGACAAGGGGCTCAATTTCCAAAGCCCTGAAAATGATGTACGGTGCTTGCATCATAAAGAACAGATGCAAGGCACACCATGAGTCAAAACTTGTGGCAGTTCTGATTTTCATATGCAGGCTGTGACAAAATGGGATCCCCTTACACCAGGCTGGCCATGTGCCATCCCTGCATCAGAAACAGGGGTGCACCATAGTGGAAAGGGGTTTGTGGTAGAAAGCAGCTGCAGCATCCCAAAATTTGGGATTTTGGCAGCTTTACAAATGCTGCAGCAGTACCCATTGATAGACCAGCCAGACCTGGTCTAATGGCCCCTTGTGCCATCATCAAAACTATGGACACTTGGGATTGCATGTCCAGTTGCGTGCTGCTGGCACATAGCACACAGGCATATGCTAAGGACAGGATGCCAGCAACAGTGTGGTAGGGGTGCTTCCCACCACCAACAACCCATTACATGCTGTGTAGTGTGTTGTGCCAGTCACAGGTCCCTATAGTCCTCAGCTGTCTCCCCCCATGACACCAGTCAATGTCCAAAACATTCCCCATGGGCCTGTCACTAGCATTGTCATCCTATGTTCCTGTCAGGGTTCTCTACTGGCCACCACCCCCTAACCTGGCCCATCCTGTCCTACACAACCTCTGCTGACCACCAGAGCACACAGCCAGCAGGTCTATGTCACTAGTTGCAATGCCACATGACTGCCCCAGAGCTGTGGAAATCCCCTCCCATGTGTCATTGGTCTGACACACAGAAGCAGTTGTGGCAACTGTGGGGTGTTTGGTGCTGAGACAACTCCTGTACCAATATCTGCTGCAGGGTCCCTGATGCACCAGGCTTCAATGCAAGCTGCTGATTGCCATGGCTTGTGTCATTCTCTCAGGCCCTCCAAAAATTGAGTCCCAGAACATACAGTAAATCTTTAAAGCAATTGAAAACAAACCTGAAAAAATAATGGAACAACAAGAAATCACACAGAAGGATGTTAAGGAGTTAAAAATTAAATATATGACAATATATTACAATATGCTACATATGATAATATCTATGACAATATATAGTTATCTTTTGGCAGAGAGGAGCAATGCCAAGAAGGCAGCTGACTAAGGAGCTAGAAGTTTACTACTTTACTACTGAGACTAAGGAGCTAGAACTTTGCTACTGGGACCTTTAATTAGGGTTAAAAAAAGTGACTGTTATATGACAACACACAGCACAGCTGCAATACATTCAGTTCTTACACTTCCCACCCACTGACCTGGAGGAAGTCTTATTTGTACAGGCAACAAAAGTGATTGATAGCAGGATGGTCCTGGGCAGGAACAGGAACTGAGGGATTAAATGTCCACAGCAGAACCCTCCCCCTATCACTGTCTCTCTCTCACACACACACACACACACACACAAAGTTTTGATTTTCTGGATGGAGGTAGTAAGTTGCAGGGGCTGTGTGGCACTCAGCTTCAGGAGTCTGCTCTGGAGGATGGGTCAGTGTCCTACTTGCAGGAGTCTGAACAACCTTTGAGCTCATCTGGAAGCAGCATGGAGGGAGAAAACCAGCCTACATCACCAGCTGCTCTGGAATACAAGCCAACCACATCCTCTCCCTCAGAGACCCACTGGCCAAGGGGGTTGGAGGTTAGTGGGTCAGGGGAAGGGGAAGATTTCAAGTATGGACCATGCAGGATCTGTTAGGACCAATGCCATTCCAATGAAGAATCATTTTTCACCACTGGAGAAGATGAAGGATCCTTACTTAGTGAGAGGTGACCCTGAGCTAATCAAGGGGACCAGGCGTTGTGGAGAGATGGCATTCAAAGGTGGCAAGGAAACACATGGTGGATCCAGGAGTATGTCATTTCTTGTCCTCAGTGACTCAATGATCAGGGGAGTTGAGTCCCACTTGAGTAAAGGTACACAACCTAAGGTTATGGTTAAATGCCTTCTAAAAGACAACAGGATCCGGAGTCTGCTATAACTTCTCAAAGCGTTTTCTTTATTAATAATGCCCCTACATTTCGCTGCTGAGAGCTTGATCACGGGGATCTTTTATACGTCTATTTTAGAAATAAATAAATACATTTTATAAATCTTGACTCTCACTATAATTACTATAAGATGCACATAAACTTTAGATGCATTTGTCTACCTTGGAAAAATAAGTTTCTAAGCCTGCAGGCACATAGGCAATTCAAATTCAAACTCACTCTTCTCCCTGACAAAAAATAATAATTTTGTCTTACAATCATTTATAAAAACACCCAAAATCAAAGCCGTGCCAAAATGTAACATAAGTGTGATAACTTAAATCCCCCATAGCACACATACCTTGGGAAGCTGAACCAGCGTGATTCTTGATTTTTTGATTTTAGTGAACTTTAAACAGGTCTGAAAATATAAAAATGACTGCCTTTAACCCACGGGTTTAAGTGGTTTATAAAACATTGCACAGAGTTATTTTTATTTATTTCAAATGATGTGCACTCACCCTCTTAACTTTGAAGTTGCCTCAAAGCTTCATAATGAGCCAGTAACTGTTTTAAAAGATGTCCGTGACATTTAATTACAGCCCGTAATAGTCCTGCCAGTTATGGCGTCTAACGCCCAAGAATGCTAAAACGCTGGACTGCTCCCCTGAGCTGCTGTTCCTCTTGAACAGCCTGAGTTTCCCATGCAGGGTGACGTAGTCACTGCAACTCTTGCGTGTCGAAAGCGCTTGCCTAACAACTGAACACACATTCCCAACTGTATGGGAATGTATATGTGCGCCCAGACTGCTCGTGAGTATGGCAGGGCTTATTATTTGGTGTGAACTGTCCTTTAATAATATACTAGCCACGATAGAGAATAACACTTTTAAAGGGGCATAAGGATGGCAGCAAATCATGTACTAATCGCAACATAATAGAACCAGTCAATAATTAGAAATTCATTTTCAAAAGATACTGGGAAACTAACAAACAATTCAGACTGGGTGGTGAAAATTTAAATACACATTTCCTCCTCTACTAACAATGTTATTAATTAAATCCAACTACTTGTAAACATGTGTTGATACTCCATACCCATTTTATATACATTCTGGAACACACCAACATTACCTAAAAAATAACTACTATCAAAAATAAATTGAACAATTCAAATCTGCCTACAAAATCTATTACTAAGACAGGTAATCCCATTCATAGATATACATGAAGAATAATTTACAATAATAGAACAAATTATAAGCAAGCTTGCCAATTACAATCAATATTCATGCCTATCACAGGATCTAAGGTTTTTAAACTAAATATCCATTTCATTTCCATTTTATCTAACAATTTTTTATAGTTTCCACCCCTGAGAGGTTGTTTCACCATCTCAAGACCCCGAAACCTCAGGGATGCTCCTGTGTGTCCTGCCTCATGGAAATGTATGGCTACTGGGGATTTGTCATTTTTATTTCTCATATCGCTTTTGTGTTCACCTATCCTTATTTTAAGTGCTCTTTTAGTCTGTCCCACATATAATTTATCACAAGGACATTGTAATACATAGATAACACCTTCAGTGTTACAGTCAATGTGATCCTTAATGTGAAATTCTTCATTATAATAAGGATGTTTGAAAGAAGTTTTTTGCTAGTGTTATTACACTGCACATTTACTGCACCTTGTCATCCCCGGTTGTAGTGGCCCCAGTAATAATTGTACTTTACTCATATCATGACGTTCAAACTGTGAATGTACCAGTCTATCTTTTAAATTTTTTGCTTTTTTAGATACTACAATGGGTTTTGATTGCAACGATTTAATACTTGGGTTGTCCATAGCTACTAAGTGCCAATGTTTGTTTATTATTTTTCTGATTTGTGTCATCTTGTGATTGTATTTGGTGGCAAATACTAGTCTATCCTTCTTTGGATTCTGTTTCTTACTTAAAAGTTGTTCACGTGTCATTTTTTCAATTTTGTGACTTGCTTGTGCTAGGATTTTTTTTGGGATAACCCCTTTCTTGAAATCTATTTAGCATATCTTGTTTATGCACTACATAATCACTGTTTTCTTTACAATTACGCTTAACTCTTACTAATTGTGAATAGGGGATACTATTTTTTAATTTCAATTCATGAAAACTTGTGTTATGTAGTAAGTGTTTCTATCCGTGCTTTTCCTAAATAATAATGTACTAAACGTAGAATCTGTTATTTTGATCTGTAAGTCTAAGAATGGTATTGCTGTCTTGTTATAATCTAATGTGAACTGTAAATTTGTATCAAAATTATTTAACAATGCATTAAATGACCGTAGTTCATGTTCAGTTCCAGTCCACAGACAAAATATGTCATCTATAAACCTCTTCCAGAACTTTATACAATTTTTGTAAATGTTTTTTTCTGAGTTAAAAATATGTTCTTCTTCAAAAATAATCATATATGAATTTGCGTAACTAGGAGCCATTGTGCTACCCATAGCTGTCCCTTTTTCCTGTTGATAGAATTTACCCTCAAACTCAAAATAATTATTTTGCAAAATAAATGTTGCTAATTCTTGCAGCAAAATAGTCCTGGGAAGTTTGCCCTCTGGTCTTTTTTTCAAAACTTTACCCATGTTTATGACTCCCTCCTATGTGGGATAGAAGTATATAAATCTTTACATCCCAGGTGACCAAAATTATTTCTTCCAAATTATTTTCATTCAACACTATTTCTAGTTTTTTGATTAAGTCCGTGGAATCTTGTATATATGAATCATTTTTTTCTATTAAGGGTTGTAAATGATAGTTAACATATTTTGAAACTGGATCAAAAACCGAATCTATTCCTGAGACAATTGGTCGACCAGGTGGGTCTGACATATTTTTATGTATTTTTGGTATAGAATAAAATGTGGGAATGCTTGGGAATTCTATTAGCAGTATCCTCATTTCCCAATCTTGTAACCAATTAAGATCTACGAATTCTGCCAATAATTTCCTCAATTTACTCTGGATAAATAACATGGGATCACCCTTCAAAACTGAGTAATTAACCCTATTGTCTAGAAGTTTTAAACACATAGATCTATATTGTTCTCTGTCTTGAATAACAATACCACCCCCCTTGTCTGCCTGTTTAACAATTATCCCAGTATCTTTGCTCAAATTATCTAAAGCTATCCTTTGTTCCTTAGTGAGATTTTGACGGGGTGGCCACAAAGAAGTTTTATCCTTAAATAAAGCCAGTACTTCCTTCTCTACTAATGTGCAAAAACATTCTATTCCATGGTTTTTATCTATGGGGGGACTGAACTTAGATTTAATATTTAAAGCTTGTTTCAACTTCCGTTCTTCACTTATTGAAATATTTTCTTCTCCAAATAAATTTTTGATTCTTAAATTTCTAAAAATCCTTGTAAATCTACCATTAGATCGAACAAGTTAACAGGTTGTGATGGTGCAAAACTTAATCCAAGTCCTAGTACACTGGATTCGGCTTCACTCAACTTCCTATAACTAAGATTAAATATAGGGATTACTTCTGCATCTCTCTGATAAATCTCCTGTCCATATTTGTTGTCCTTATTGTTCTTCCACCTGTTCCTCCTCCTCGTCCCCCTCACCTTCTGCCTCCCCGAAAACCCCCTTGTGCTGTTAAATATTGTTGATTCATATTTGTAGTTCTGAGATCATATCTGTGTGGTAAAGTTTCTTCTGGTACAACTTTAGATGGGACGGACTCTCCTATTCCTGTATGGTCCTCTCCTGGCCGTGTAGACGATTCTACCGTATAACTATTGTCACTGTCTGTGCCACTTTCCACATTATAACTGTATCGTTGTTTTCTAAATTGTTTGTATGTATATACCTTATTATCCTTATAGTCATTTGTATCCCTAATAAATTTCCTGATTTTTTGTTGCTTTAATTTGCTTTCATAATCGGCTATTTTTTGTTTCAAATCTTCTAATGTGGAAGTGTATTCATTTACTATTAATTGTTGTTTCAATAAATCTTGATTTTTTTGTATTTCCTCTGCTAAACTGGTTCTCTCATCTATAATGGCCTCTATTAGGGCATACATAAAGTCACAGCTAGCCCTGTTCCTGATTCCATCCCATTTTGTATATAGTTTCAAAGTATTAATACCAATATTGGGTTCTACTGTGATCCTCAGACCTCTTGGAATCCTGTTATGCTCTAGGTACTGTGTGAGAGTTAATCCATGCCATTCTAAACGTGTGTCCCTAAATTTAAGATTTTCTAATTTCTGAGCAATATTACGTAGTGTTTCCCCCATCTGTGCACTTAAATCTTTGCCTCCCCTCATGGCTTGAAAAAGTGTCCTTCTCTCATCTTCTGTGTAAGTAGTAAAATGTAAAGTATTTTGAATACTGTTATCAATGTCCCTTAGGACTGCTAATCCTTCTTCCATCATACTGTGCAATTTTTAAACAAAAGGTAGATTCTGCTTACTTAGCTGGACGAATGAACGTCTAAAAACAATTCTAATAATAATTGTTACAAAATATCAACATCAAGACATATGATGCCCACACTTAGGCACATACAATAAACAAAACAATTCCAACTAATATCTGGGTAATGATGATCTCTTATAAAAGATGATTCCAGACTCCGAAAGGGTGTAGTAGACTTCTAAAAGACAACAGGATCCGGAGTTTGCTATAACTTCTCAAAGCATTTTCCTTATTAATAATGCCCCTACATTTCGCTGCTGAGAGCTTGATCACGGGGCTCTTTTATACATCTATTTTTAGAAATAAATAAATACATTTTATAAATCTTGACTCTCACTATAATTACTATAAGATGCACATAAACTTTAGATGCATTTGTCTACCTTGGAAAAATAAGTTTCTAAGCCTGCAGGCACATAGGCAATTCAAATTCAAACTCACTCTTCTCCCTGACAAAAAATAATAATATTGTCTTACAATCATTTATAAAAACACCCAAAATCAAAGCCGTGCCAAAATGTAACATAAGTGTGATAACTTAAATCCCCCATAGCACACATACCTTGGGAAGCTGAACCAGCGTGATTCTTGATTTTTTGATTTTAGTGAACTTTAAACAGGTCTGAAAATATAAAAATGACTGCCTTTAACCCACGGGTTTAACTGGTTCATAAAACGTTGCACAGAGTTATTTTTATTTATTTCAAATGATGTACACTCACCCTCTTAACTTTGAAGTTGCCTCAAAGCTTCATAATGAGCCAGTAACTGTTTTAAAAGATGTCTGTGACATTTAATTACGGCCCGTAATAGTCCTGCCAGTTATGGCGTCTAACGCCCAAGAACGCTAAAACTCTGGACTGCTCCCCTGAGCTGCTGTTCCTCTTGAACAGCCTGAGTTTCCCGTGGGAGTGACATAGTCACTACCCGAAACTCGCGCGTATCGCGAGAGCGTTGCCTAACAACTGAACACACATTCCCAACTGTATGGGAATGTGCGCGGTGCGCTCAGACTGCTCGTAGTATGGCAGGGCTTATTATTTGGGTGTGAACTGTCCTTTAATAATATACTAGCCATGATAGATAGTTTGTATTTGAATTGCCTATGTGCCTGCAGGCTTAGAAACTTATTTTTCCAAGGTAGACAAATGCATCTAAAGTTTATGTGCATCTTATAGTAATTATAGTCAGAGTCAAGATTTATAAAATGTATTTATTTATTTCTAAAATAGATGTATAAAAGAGCCCCGTGATCAAGCTCTCAGCAGCGAAATGTAGGGGCATTATTAATAAAGAAAATGCTTTGAGAAGTTATAGCAAACTCCGGATCCTGTTGTCTTTTAGAAGTCTACTACACCCTTTCAGAGTTTGGAATCATCTTTTATAAGAGATCATCATTACCCAGATATTAGTTGGTATTGTTTTGTTTATTGTATGTGCCTAAGGGTGGGCATCATATGTCTTGATGTTGATATTTTGTAACAATTATTATTAGAATTGTTTTTAGACGTTCATTCGTCCAGTTAAGTAAGCAGAATCTACCTTTTGTATAAAAATTACACAGTATGATGGAAGAAGGATTAGCAGTCCTAAGGGACATTGGTAACAGTATTCAAAATACTTTACATTTTACTACTTACACAGAAGATGAGAGAAGGACACTTTTTCAAGCCATGAGGGGAGGCAGAGATTTAAGTGCACAGATGGGGGAAACACCACGTAATATTGCTCAGAAATTAGAAAATCTTAAATTTAGGGACACACGTTTAGAATGGCATGGATTAACTCTCACACAGTACCTAGAGCATAACAGGATTCCAAGAGGTCTGAGGATCACAGTAGAACCCAATATTGGTATTAATACTTTGAAACTATATACAAAATGGGATGGAATCAGGAACAGGGCTAACAGATTTTTAAATGTATGCCCCAATAGAGGCCATTATAGATGAGAGAACCAGTTTAGCAGAGGAAATACAAAAAATCAAGATTTATTGAAACAACAATTAATAGCAGATGAATACACTTCCACATTAGAAGATTTGAAACAAAAAATAGCCGATTATGAAAGCAAATTAAAGCAACAAAAAATCAGGAAATTTATTAGGGATACAAATGACTATAAGGATAATAAGGTATATACATACAAACAATTTAGAAAACAACGATACAGTTATAATGTGGAAAGTGGCACAGACAGTGACAATAGTTATACGGTAGAATCGTCTACACGGCCAGGAGAGGACCATACAGGAATAGGAGAGTCCGTCCCATCTAACGTTGTACCAGAAGAAACTTTACCACACAGATATGATCTCAGAACTACAAATATGAATCAACAATATTTAAGAGCACAAGGGGGTTTTCGGGAAGGCAGAAGGGGAGGGGGACGAGGAGGAGGAGGAACAGGTGGAAGAACAATAAGGACAACAAATATGGACAGGAGATTTATCAGAGAGATGCAGAAGTAATCCCTATATTTAATCTTAGTAATAGGAAGTTGAGTGAAGCCGAATCCAGCGTACTAGGACTTGGATTAAGTTTTGCACCATCACACCCTGTTAACTTGTTCGATCTAATGGTAGATTTACAAGGATTTTTTAGAAATTTAAGAATCAAAAATTTATTTGGAGAAGAAAATATTTCAATAAGTGAAGAACAGAAGTTGAAACAAGCTTTAAATATTAAATCTAAGTTCAGTCCCCCCATAGATAAAAACTATGGAATAGAATGTTTTTGCACATTAGTAGAGAAGGAAGTACTGGCTTTATTTAAGGATAAAACATCTTTGTGGCCACCCCGTCAAAATCTCACTAAGGAACAAAGGATAGCTTTAGATGATTTGAGCAAAGATACTGGGATAATTGTTAAACAGGCAGACACGGGGGGTGGTATTGTTATTCAAGACAGAGAACAATATAGATCTTTGTGTTTAAAACTTCTAGACAATAGGGTTAATTACTCAGTTTTGAAGGGTGATCCCATGTTATTTATCCAGAGTAAATTGAGGGAATTATTGGCAGAATTTGTAGATCTTAATTGGTTACAAGATTGGGAAATGAGGATACTGCTAATAGAATTCCCAATAATTCCCACATTTTATTCTATACCAAAAATACATGAAAATATGTCAGACCCACCTGGTCGACCAATTGTCTCAGGAATAGATTCGGTTTTTGATCCAGTTTCAAAATATGTTAACTATCATTTACAACCCTTAATAGAAAAAAGTGATTCATATATACAAGATTCCACGGACTTAATCAAAAAACTAGAAATAGCGTTGAATGAAAATAATTTGGAAGAAATAATTTTGGTCACCTGGGATGTAAAAGATTTATATACTTCTATCCCACATAGGGAGGGAGTCATAAACATGGGTAAAGTTTTGAAAAAAAGACCAGAGGGCAAACTTCCCAGGACTATTTTGCTGCAAGAATTAGCAACATTTATTTTGCAAAATAATTATTTTGAGTTTGAGGGTAAATTCTATCAACAGGAAAAAGGGACAGCTATGGGTAGCACAATGGCTCCTAGTTACGCAAATTCATATATGATTATTTTTGAAGAAGAATATATTTTTAACTCAGAAAAAAACATTTACAAAAATTGTATAAAGTTCTGGAAGAGGTTTATAGATGACATATTTTGTCTGTGGACTGGAACTGAACATGAACTACAGGTCATTTAATGCATTGTTAAATAATTTTGATACAAATTTACAGTTCACATTAGATTATAACAAGACAGCAATACCATTCTTAGACTTACAGATCAAAATAACAGATTCTACGCTTAGTACATCATTATTTAGGAAAAGCATGGATAGAAACACCTTACTACATAACACAAGTTTTCATGAATTGAAATTAAAAATAGTATCCCTATTCACAATTAGTAAGAGTTAAGCGTAATTGTAAAGAGAAACAGTGATTATGTAGTGCATAAACAAGATATGCTAAATAGATTTCAAGAAAGGGTTATCCTAAAAAATCCTAGCACAAGCAAGTCACAAAATTGAAAAATGAACACGTGAATAACTTTTAAGTAAGAAACAGAATCCAAAGAAGGATAGACTAGTATTTGCCACTAAATACAATCACAAGATGACACAAATCAGAAAAATAATAAACAAACATTGGCACTTAGTAGCTATGGACAACCCAAGTATTAAATCGTTGCAATCAAAACCCATTGTAGTATCTAAAAAAGTAAAAAATTTAAAAGATAGACTGGTACATTCACAGTTTGAACGTCATGATATGAGTAAAGTACAATTATTACTGGGGCCACTACAACCGGGGATGACAAGGTGCGGTAAATGTGCAGTGTGTAATAACACTAGCAAAAAAACTTCTTTCAAACATCCTTATTATAATGAAAAATTTCACATTAAGGATCACATTGACTGTAACACTGAAGGTGTTATCTATGTATTGCAAATGTCCTTGTGATAAATTATATGTGGGACAGACTAAAAGAGCACTTAAAAATAAGGATAGTGAACACAAAAGCGATATAAGAAATAAAAATGACAAATCCCCAGTAGCCATACATTTCAATGAGGCAGGACACACAGGAGCATCCCTGAGGTTTTGGGGTCTCGAGATGGTGAAACAACCTCTCAGGGGTGGAAACTATAAAAAATTGTTAGATAAAATGGAAATGAAATGGATATTTAGTTTAAAAACCTTAGATCCTGTGATAGGCATGAATATTGATTGTAATTGGCAAGCTTGCTTATAATTTGTTCTATTATTGTAAATTATTCTTCATGTATATCTATGAATGGGATTACCTGTCTTAGTAATAGATTTTGTAGGCAGATTTGAATTGTTCAATTTATTTTTGATAGTAGTTATTTTTTAGGTAATGTTGGTGTGTTCCAGAATGTATATAAAATGGGTATGGAGTATCAACACATGTTTACAAGTAGTTGGATTTAATTAATAACATTGTTAGTAGAGGAGGGAAATGTGTATTTAAATTTCCACCACCCAGTCTGAATTGTTTGTTAGTTTCCCAGTATCTTTTTGAAAATGAATTTCTAATTATTGACTGGTTCTATTATGTTGCGATTAGTACATGATTTGCTGCCATCCTTATGCCCCTTTAAAAGTGTTATTCTCTATCGTGGCTAGTATATTATTAAAGGACAGTTCACACCCAAATAATAAGCCCTGCCATACTACGAGCAGTCTGAGCGCACCGCGCACATTCCCATACAGTTGGGAATGTGTGTTCAGTTGCTAGGCAATGCTTTCGCGATACGCGAAGAGTTTCGGGTAGTGACTACGTCACTCCCGTGGGAAACTCAGGCTGTTCAAGAGGAACAGCAGCTCAGGGGTGCAGTCCAGCGTTTTAGCGTTGTTGGGCGTTAGACGCCATAACTGGCAGGACTATTACGGGCCGTAATTAAATGCCACGGACATCTTTTAAAACAGTTACTGGCTCATTATGAAGCTTTGAGGCAACTTCAAAGTTAAGAGGGTGAGTGCACATCATTTGAAATAAATAAAATACTCTGTGCAACGTTTATAAACCACTTAAACCCGTGGGTTAAAGGCAGTCATTTTTATATTTTCAGACCTGTTTAAAGTTCACTAAAATCAAAAAATCAAGAATCATGCTGGTTCAGCTTCCCAAGGTATGTGTGCTATGGGGGATTTAAGTTATCACACTTATGTTACATTTTGGCACGGCTTTGATTTTGGGTGTTTTTATAAATGATTGTATGACAAAATTATTATTTTTTGTCAGGGAGAAGAGTGAGTTTGAATTTGAATTGCCTATGTGCCTGCAGGCTTAGAAACTTATTTTCCAAGGTAGACAAATGCATCTAAAGTTTATGTACATCTTATAGTAATTATAGTGAGAGTCAAGATTTATAAAATGTATTTATTTATTTCTAAAATAGATGTATAAAGATCCCGTGATCAAGCTCTCACAGCAATAATGTAGGGGCATTATTAATAAAGAAAACGCTTTGAGAAGTTATAGCAGACTCCGGATCCTGTTGTCTTTTAGAAGTCTACTACGCCCTTTCGGAGTTTGGAATAATCTTTTATAAGAGATCATCATTACCCAGATATTAGTTGGTATGGTTAAATGCCTCCCTGGAGTTTCAGCACAGCACGACACCGAATGCATCAGGAGGTTGGTAGACAAAGCAGAGAAAGGAGCCAATGTTCTGATTCACCTTGCTAGGAAGGACCTGTCTGCTCAAACAGTGGAAGAAAGCAAGCAAAATTTCATTAAGCTGTGGGAATGGCTGGGGGCTAGAATGACTGCCCTGAAATTCTCAGAGATCCTCCCAGTGTGAGGCAAAAGAGATTGCAAAGACAAAATCAGGAATAAGTACATCAAGGAATTCATTGCCTGGCTACATGGATGATGTCATGAAAAAGGATATCACGTCATAGGCTCACGAGCGAGCTTCTGGGAGAGGAAGCTATTCAGGTTTAATGGACTTCATCTAACTAAGGAAAGAGTGAGTGCACTTGGGCAGAAATTCAATGTCCATCTTGACCATTTAAACTAGGTGAGAGGGAGTCTAACTCTAGGGAGCCTATCAGAAAATACACTTCTGATAGGACCTTAGTCATCACTCCCCCACAAGCAGGAATTTCTCTCCAATGACCTAAGAAAACATGTAGAAAACAGTTGGAAACTATCAGGAACTGAACACAAGGCTATGCATCTGCAGACCCAAGAGCAGAACCAACAACAGTGAATAGCAGCATGGTACCAGACTATGAAAAGGGGTATGCATCAATGCCAGAAGCCTGGGAAACAAAATAAGCAACCTGCAGGCAGTGATGGCAGATTCCTGAATGGACCTGATAGCCGTCATGCAGAATTGGACCTCAGAGAAACCGACTGGCATCTTTAGGTCCCGGGCTATGCCCTGTTCAGACTGGATAGAAGGGAGGGCAGGGGGAGGATTATGATTACATGTAAAGGATGGGATAAATGCCATCTCGGTAGACAGCATCAAAAAGGAGGTTGTGGAATTCCTGTGGATGCTACTCAACTCGGCATTGTTGGAGAGGATCCACATAGATGTGTTATACCTGCCTCCGAGGCAGGCTGAGGTCAGGGACAAAAAGCTCCTATAGGAGATCAGAGGTGTAGCACAAAAAGGGGATACAGCGGTGGTAGGAGATCTGAATATGCCTGATGTTAACTGGAGCATCCCAGTGTCAGGTTTTAATTGGAGCCAAAAAGTGGTCGATGCACCACAAGACGGCCTACTTTTGCAACTAGTTAGTGCCCAACTAGGCTGGATACCATCACGGATGTGATCCTAGCTAACTCAGAGGAAGTAAGTGCTACAGGGATTGGGGAGCCACTGGCCAACAGTGACCACAGTTCTGTGTGGTTTCATTTAGCCCTAGGGGTAGAAAAATTGCAATCCAGGACAGAGGTTTTAAACTTTAGAGGAGCCAATTTTGAGAAAATGAGGGATGTAGACAAAAGCAAGCTGCTAAGGATCCAGGAGCATTTAGATGTGAAAGAAATATGGAGGCTGCTTAAGTTAGCAAGTTTAGAGGCTACCAGGATGTGCATAAGAACAGTGACCAAAAAAAAACAAACACAAAAAAAAATATGGTTCAGTAACCAGGTAAGGATCACAATCAGAGCCAAAAGGGAGGCCTATAGGAACTATTAAAGAACTCTGGAAGACAGCACATGGGAAGCCTACCTTCAGAAGAACAAAGAAGCAAAGAGTATGGTAAAATCAGCTAAGGCCACAATGGAGCTTTGGCTTGTGGAATGGATTAAAGAAGAGAACAAACACTTTTTTTGATATGTACAAGAAAAAAGAAAGAAAAGGGGAAGAATAGTTCAACTCAAAGATGGTGACAGAGTAGTGGAGAAGGACAGGCAGAAGGCCACTGTTCTGAACAACTTTTTTGCTCAGTGTTCACCAAGGAACACAAAGGCCCAGTACCAGACAGTGGCATCAAGGGTGCTGACAAAGGTTTTCCACAAATGGAAGCACCATCAGTCAACAACAGTAGGGTTAGAGAGGCCCTGGATCAACTCTAGGAAGACAAGTTGCCAGGGCCTGATATACACCCGAGGCTGATAAAGGAGCTAGCAAGAGAATTGGCAGGTCCCTTATCACATTTATTCAGCAGATTACTTCAGGCAGGGATAGTGCTGGGAGACTGGAGAAGAGCTGATGTGGTACCTCTACACAAGGGAGGGAGTTAGGAGAATGAGGTGACCACCAACTGGTCAGCCTTATGTTGGCAGTGGGGAAACTGAGGGAAACCTTAATAAAACAAGATTTGGTACAGTACCAGGATAAGAATGATTCCAGGAAAGTCATGCACTCCAAGTGCAAATGAACCACCCAACCTTCAGTATAGATTATACAGTATGTATTACCAAAAATAGGTTCAAAAATTCACAATGCATGCTGCTTCTTACCATTCAGGTGTGCCGACAATCAAACTCACTCCCCAGTGCTTCAACCAGGGGTGTGGTCTTCCTCAGGGGTGGATTATGTTTGACTAGCCCTCCCTTAAGTAGTCACTCAGTTTACAGCTTCATACTACCCCTAGTGTTCAATGACACAATTACATTTTTACACTTAAGTGGCTCTGGAGGGATATGGACCTAGATGTAAACAAATGTGTTTTCTTAATATTTTCAATACACATTTTCTTTTTGCTAATATTTTATATGAAATAATTAAAGAAATTCACACAAAATGCACAAACAATTATGATCATTAAGGCTGATAAGATAGAGGGGAACAGGAGTCAAAATAATGTGATATGCTGATAGTGGAAATAAACACTTTTTCATTTTTTCCATCATTTCTTCCTTAGTCATACTTTAGTCCACTTAAATCCAACTCTCTTACACACTATATTGATCAAAGGGAAAAGTTAATCTTAATTAGAGATGGTATGAATTAGATTTTACATAATATGCATAAGTCCATGGAATGGATTCATTCCCAGTAGTGATCACTCCCATTTTAAATTTCCATTCTGTTTTCTTTGGGGGATCCACCATCCAAAACATTATCCATGATTGGACCTAAAAAGAAAAACAATGATATGGGTTACCATGAAAAGAGCAGTTATGCCAACCTTTACATAAGGAATAATTATTGCCTTCTTTTCAAGAATAGTTTCAGATTCCATTCAGTGTTTAGATCTTTAGGCTGAATACAGTTTAGGCTAAAAACCCAGTAACTTTCATGCTGCAATAATCTATTCAGTCTGTCATCTCCTCTTGGATTGCTTTTTACTTTCAAGTGCCATAAATTTGGTCCCCTTCAATTTTACTATCATGTTTTTCCAGACAATGTCTAGCTAGTGGTTTATGTAAGTGGCTTGCTTTTATATTGTGTGCATGTTCCTGTACAACGTTGTTTGACAGGACATATAGTTCTGCCAATATACAACAGCAGAAAAGGGGCAAAATTCAGCAGAAGGGCAGACAGCAAGGAGAACCAGGGATAAATGACAACCAAGGAAGGGGCTGGAGTAGAACAGTGAAACAGTCTAGGGAGGTCAAATCATGGAAAGCCATGTGTGCAAATGCCAGGATCCTTAGCAACAAGATGGAAGATCTGGGGGCTGTCATGGTGCAGTCAGACCTGGACATTGTGGCCATCACTGAAACCTGGTGTAATGATAACCACGACTGGGAGATGGCCATACCTGGCTACAACATATTCAGAAGAGACAGGGCCAGCAAGAAGGGAGGAGGAGTGGCACTGTATGTGAAAAATGATATAAGGGCCACAGAGATCCAGGAGGAACAAAATGAGGGAGAGATACTGTGGGTTAAGCTGAAAAGGAAAATGGGGCCAGCCATCCGCACAGGTGTGGTCTATAGACCACCAGCCCAGGAGGAAGAAACAGATAGGGAGCTGATGTTAGCCATCCAAAGGATGGCAGACAAGGTGAGGTAGTACTGGTTGGAGACTTCAATATTCCAGATGTGGACTGGAGCATCCCAGCAGCATCAACTAGAGCAGATTTATCCTGGACTCCTTCAGGGTGCTTTCCTCAAGCAACTGGTCATGGAACCAACTCAGCAGAAGGCAATACTGGACCTTGTGCTCACAAACAGGGACAGTGTGATGGGGTAACAGTGGGGAGCACCTGGAAACAGTGACCACCAGTCATTGTGGTTTGAAATCACAGAAAGAGCAGAACCAAACCACACAAAAACACGTATCCTGGATTTTAGGGGCAGACTTTGGGAAAATGGGGAGATACTTGAAAGAGGCATTAAAGGGAATGGGACAGGAATCAGGGGTTGAGGAACAGTGGGAAGTATTTAAAATGGGGATTACAAGAACAACAGAATTATGTATTAAGCAGGTTAGCAAGAGGAAAATGAAGAGAAGACCATTATGGTTTTCCAAAGAGGTAGCAAAGAAAGTGAAAGCCAAAAAGATTGCATTCAGGCAATACAAAAAGACACAGGCAGAAGGGGATAGGGAGAAGTACCAGGAGAAGCAAAGGGAGGCAGGGAGGTCAGTAAGGGAAGCCAAAGCTCAGACAGAAGAACACATTGCAAAATCAGTGGGTAGAGGGGACAAAACCTTTTACAGGTACATAAGTGAAAAAAGAAAGACAAAGGGAGGGATAGTGAGACTGAAGGGGGAGGATGGGAGCCGCGTGGAGGATGACAACAGTAAAGCTGACATATTGAACAGGTATTTCTGCTCAGTCTTTACTGAGGAAGAGGAGGGTAATGGGTCTGAAGGGAGTACAAGGGGTGAGAATGGTGCAGAAATGGACACAAGTCCCTTTACACGAGAAAGGGTCCTGAAGGAACTGGAAGTAATAAGAGTTGATAAAGCAATGGGGCCAGATGGGGTGCACCCCAGGGTCCTTAAAGAACTAAGAGAGGTGGTGGCTGAACCTCTGGCTATCCTGTTTAGCTGATCACTGGAAACAGGGGAGGTACCCAAAGACTGGAGGACAGCAGATGTAGTCCCCTTATACAAAAGTGGGAACAAAGAGGAAGCAGGGAACTACAGACCAGTCAGCCTCACCTCGGTAGTGGGGGAAGATCATGGAAGCACTACTGAAGGAGAGATTGTTGGAACATCTGGTTGTCAATGGACTACAGGACCCAAGGCAGCATGGTTTCACCAGGGGGAGGTCATGTCAGACCAACCTCGTTGAATTTTTTGACTGGGTGACTAGGGAGGTGGATCAGGGGAGGGCAGTGGACATGGCCTATCTGGACTTCAGCAAGGCCTTTGACACTGTGCCACATAGAAGACTATTACACAAACTGGGGAATATGAGTGTGGGCAGGACAGTAGTGTGGTGGGTAGGTAACTGGCTGGGTGGCAGGACACAGAGGGTGGTGGTAAATGGCTGTCACTCCACAGAGGGAAAAGTGACCAGTGGGGTACCACAGGGATCAGTGCTGGGACCAGTCCTATTCAACATCTTCATCAGTGACATGGCGCAGGACCTAGAAGGCAGAATTTCACTGTTCGCTGATGACACAAAGCTCTGTAACAGAGTAGACACACCAGAGGGTGTAGACAGAATGAGAAGCGACCTGCAGAAACTTGAAGAATGGTCAGGGGTTTGGCAGTTGAAATTCAATGCAAAGAAGTGCAAGATAATGCATATGGGGCACAAAAACCCTGGCACAATATATCAGTTGGGGGGTGAGGATATAGCATGCACCAAGCAGGAAAGGGATCTTGGGGTTATCATCTATGATGACCTCAAGGTAGGGAAACAGTGTGACAAGGCAGCAGGTAAAGCAAATAGGATGCTGGGATGTATAGGCAGGGGCATCACCAGCAGGAAAAGGGAGGTCATAATTCCACTATACAAGACACTAGTGAGGCCCCACCTGGAGTACAGTGTACAGTTCTGGAGACCATACCTACGTAAGGACATAGACAAAGTAGAGAAGGTTCAGAGGAAGGCAACAAAGATGGTGCATGGATTGCATCACAAGTCCTATGAAGACAGGTTGAAGGAACTGAACATGTACTCCCTGGAGGAGAGGAGGGAGAGAGGGGTTATGATAGAGACACACAAGTATCTTACAGGGAGGAACAGGGTGCAGGAAAACACTATTTTTAAGAGAAAAAGATGTTCCAGGACTAAAGGGCATGGGATGAAGTTGGAGGGAGGATGATTCAGAGGAAACATGAGAAAGAATTTCTTCACAGAACGGGTGGTGGACAAGTGGAACACCCTGCCAGAGGAAGTGGTGTGGGGCTGAAACAATCATGGGATTTAAGAATGCATGGGATAGACATAAAGGAATTCTGGAGGTCAGGGGTAAGGGGCAACAGACTTCTAGGAAAACAAACTGAACTTACAAGCTCAAATGGGCAGACTGGGTGGGCCATAGGCCCTTATCTGCCGACACTGTCTATGTATCTATGTATATACAGGAGTTTACAGGGACACCAGATACAATAGATTACATAGGTATTATTACAATTGAGGAATGTTCTTATTTCTACCATTTCATTGTACCCTTCTAAGTCAAATGTTTTTACCTAAAAGCAATAATTACAAACGTTGCACCTATCACATCTGTACATTCCAACTAGTGGAGGTGGGAGCCACATTCCCGTTTCCTGTTTAGGAGTGACAAACCTACTTTTAACCAACTTGTCTTTAAGGTTTACAGCCTTGGAAAAAGTTATTCTGGGGCTCTCTACTAACCCTTCTTTCAAAATTGGGTCGTTCATAAGAATAGGGCAGAACTTTCTCACAATTGTACCTACAGTACTTGTCCTGCCTGGTTACTAAATTGTGTCACAAATGTAACAGGTGGATTAATATTCAGTTCTGCAGATTTTTCCTTTGGTTTTAATAAATTCTGCCTATCCTCCCCTTTTGCTTTTTCTTTATCCCCTAACAGAGCATCCTTTTTGTGCCCTCTGTTTTCAAACCTTTGCATCATTTCTGAGGCCTGAACTTCGAAATCCTCCTCCCTGAAACAGTTTCTTCTTATTCTAAGGAACTTACTGTAGGGTACAGAATTCACCAAGGATTTTTCGTGGGCATTATCTGCTCTCAAAAAACTGTTTGTTGCTGTGGCTTTCCTTTAGATTTTAGAAGCCAGGATAAGAATGGTCTGCATGATGACAGCCAACATGGGTTTGTAACAGAAGGGTCATGCCAAATGAACCTAATCACATTTTTTGACTGGGTCACTAGGGAACTAGACAGAAGCCACCCAATGAACCTCCTCTACTTCGAGTTCAGTAAGGCCTTTGATTCAGTACCACACAACCACCTGCTGAAAAAGTTGGAAGACCTAGGTGTAGACAAGTGCACAGTCAGTTGGGTAGGTAATTGGCTTAGGGACAGAAAACAGAGAGTAGTGGTCAATGGGGTGAAGTTTGATGAAGGCACAGTCACTAGTAGTGTGTCCCAAGACTCAGTGTTGGGGCCAGTCCCATTTAATGCCTTTATCAGTGAAGTCAGCATAGATATTCAGGGCATAATTGCACTATTCATGGACAATACCAAGCTAGTAGGAAGGGTTGATAGTGAGGAGGCAGTTGAGGACATACAAAAAGACCTATAGAGGTTGAAAAGATGATCCAATGTCTGGCAGCTGAAGTTCAACATAAAAAAATGTAAGGTGATGCATTTGGGTAAAGGGAACCCAAGAACAGAGTACCACCTCAATGGAGTCCAGCTCAGTGCCACATAGGAAGAACAGGATCTAGGTGTCATCATAAGCACCACCGTAAAACAGACAAGCCAATGCAACAAAGCTTATAGCAAGGCCATCAAAATGATGGGGTGCATAGGGAGGGGATTTGACAGCAGGAGGAAGGAGGTAATATTATCTCTCTACAGGTCCTTGGTAAGACCCCATCTAGAGTACTGTGTCCAGGTTTGGAATTCACATACAAAAAAGGATATAAATAGGCTGAAGGTTGTATACAGAAGAGCAACCAAAATGATCCAGGGCTTTCAAGGGCACTCCTATGAGGAGCATTTAGAAGCATTAAATATGTTCTCACTGGAGACAAGGAGGGAGTGAGGAGACATGATTGAAACATACAAGTTCCTGAGAGGAATAAATAAGGTGCCATCGTTGAACCCGTTCAACATAGTCTCTGCCTCTAACATTAGAGGGCATGAGTGGAAGTTGAGGGTGGGCTTCAAGAGGGAGCTTAGAAACCTCTATTTTACAGAAAGAGTCATGGAGCCATTGACAAAACTGCCAGCTGAGGCAGTGGAAGCAAAGTCCATGCAATCCTTCAAGCTGAGGGTGGGACAAGGCTAAAGCATGCTGAAAAGCAACAGGAGCATTAGGTAGAAGGGGTTTAGCTCCTGGGATCTGAGAAGGTCCAAAGAACACATGGGCAGACTAAATGGATCCTTGACATCTGTCTGCCATCTTTTTTAAAGTTTTCTATGTTTTCTAGAAGCTTTAGCTCAAACAAATACTTGTGCAGCTCTTTTCTTTAATAGGTGAATTCCTTGAGAACTATAGTAGATTCTGTAACTTAAGGATTTATGGACTTCCTTTAAAAATGGATAAGCTATATAAAAATAATCATGAGCTAGTGCTGGCTATTTTCAAAGAGTCCTTGAATCTGCTGAAATATAGCTTTCCATTTATTGCCAGAGCATATAGCTTGACACAGAAAAAACTGCAAAAAGAAAATACTGAAAATGGCTCTGGTGCAGTTCCAAATGTACTGATACCTGAAAATGAAAGAGATGAATGGAAAACTACTATTTCTAATTACTTTTCCTTTTTCAGCTGACCAAAATATGGTTATAAGAGCAGCAGGTAGCAATGGTGCTCTACAATTTCAAGGTCAGAGACTGTATTACTTTCCTGATATATCTCACCACTAACTCAACAGTGCAAAAAAAAAGTTTTGGAGTATTATGAGGATTTGTTGAAACTGGGAGCTACTTGCACGTTCCCCTGTTCTGCAAAATGCTCAATAATACTGAAAGGAAGAAGCAACTTTTTTTTTTTAACCATAGCACATTGCTAATTTCCTTAAGGCTGAATGGAAGAAAAGAACCAAATGAAGAAAGATGAATAGGATGCTGGCATGCTGCATGAATCACAGGATATGCCTACTGAAATTCCATAGATAACTTTACTTTTTTTACTTGGTATTAAAACAAATCTAAAATTAAGTTTGCTTAATTTTTCTGATAATTTCTATACTTTTCACCCTGTTTACTAGATAATTCTTCTTTTTGTTTCTTTTTTTATTTCCATGCTATTTAAAATATGTTATGGTGAATTAAACTTAACCATCATAGGCTACTTATTTTTTGTTTACTTTTCCTAATGCAGGCTATTTCTAAGCTTGTGTTAATATACTGGTATACTGTATAACTATAATAGTTAATTAATTGTTCTAATTAGTACAGCTATATTTGATTCTTCATTAACTTTTTAGGACAAGCTGGTTCAAGTCTAACTAATTGTTGTTATTTTTCTTTTCTTTTTTTATATTTGGAAAAAAGCTGTACATGTAGGTTAATATAAAAAATGAATGACTATGAAGGAAAACAAAATGACAATAAAATATATATTTTACTGTAAAAAGAAGAAAATACTGTGCACAACTTGCAAAAATAATTTTGCAAGAGATTGATTCTGAATGAAAATCTGCAAGTACGCTGACTTGTGAGTGTGCAATCCTGCATCTCGTGCTAGTTCTCAATTTGTTTTTACCACAACTGAAATGAGAACTTTGACAAAAAAGTTTCTGAATGTGACAGAACAGTCTCATTATATACGAACAATAAAACAAGTATAAGATACAATAAAGGAGACAAAACTTAAAAATTTACAACAAATACTGGTTTGAGACAGGGATGTGTGTTATTCCCTATTTTGTTCAACCTATTTCTGAATAGGGTATTGGTGAGATTGCATGTCCCAGAACTGCACATGCAAAATGTGGACTCCAGGTACTGCCCTACCTGGCTTACACTGATTATATTGTACTTATATCAACACATAATTTGGGCATTAAGAGGAGTTTGAATAAATTTCAAGAGGGTTGTAATGAGACATCACTGGAAATAAACTACAACAAAACCAAATGTATATGTAATAAACAGTATGAGAAAAGGGGGGGAGGTCACAGTTTACATTTTAACAATCATAAAATAGAAAGAGTAAATACATTTTGTTATTTGGGAATGACATTTACCTATAATTTAATTTGGAAAGAACATAAAAAAATGTTGGGGCAGAAAATCAAGAGATTCATACCAGACTCAGAGGGCTTCTCAAACAGGTATGGAGGAAACTCGATAAAAAATGTATACACATGCTAAATGCAAAACTAAAAAGTCAAATCCTCTTTGGGGCTGAGATTTGGGGTTTAGATAATAGTGATACATTGGAATCATTAATAAATATTTTTTATAAAAGACTATTGGGTCTACCAAAAGGGGCTTCATCTACATCAGTAAGGTTAGAATTAGGACATACCACAGTAAGATGTAACATTGAGCAAAGACTTATTCTATACTGGATAAAGATATATAATATGGAAGAAATAATACTACCCCATGCATGTATAGATGAATCAATAGATTATATAGAAAACAGTTCTCTTTCCCAAGATTAGACATTTTAAAGAAAGTATTGAAACCATATGGTCTACTAAATTGCCTGTCTGAGAGCATTCTAAGGCATCCAAAGATGATTGAAAAGATAATTAAGGACAGAATTAGAGAGATGCACATACAAAAAGAACTATAATAGTGTAAAAATTATAGAATAAGTAAGTGACTCTCAGACAATAAAAGATACTTTAGAATGGAATCATATATGACAAAAATTAAGAATCAAGCAAAGAGGAGGGTTTTAGCCAGATTTAGATTTGAATATAATGATATCCAAAGAACTAGAGGATCTTATTATAGAAACAATATAAAAAAACTGTAAGTGCCACCTTGGGGATAGTGTTGTGCGAAATAGAAAAATTTCACCAAGTGAAATATTTTGCAGAATTCACACATTTCATGAAATATTTCACTGGGCAAAATGTGAAATTTGACCCCTGGAGCTAGCAAAATTTCACCTGCCAACTGGCAAAATTCACTGGTCATGGGTGAAATTTCACCACCTGTGGGCAAAATTCCATAATTTTGCCACTATATTAGCTTTCTTCCCGGGTGTCTAGTGCACCCCCCAAGCTGCTCACTGGCCCAAATTTAAAAAAACAAAATTCTTCTCCTTGGTGTCTAGTGGTCCCCCACCCCAGTCATGGCTGAAATTGATTAAAGCCCCCCCCCAGTTACCCTGAATCAATTCTTGTCCCTCCTGACTCCCAAATCCAACCTTGTGTTAAAAAAAAATAATAATAATTAAATCCCAACTCCCTGGTGTCTAGTGGACCACCCATCCTGGCATCAGATAGGGCCCACCATGCTCCCCCCCCAGTACCCTGATCGGACCACCGGCACAGCCCTCCACTCACCTCCATGGCCAGCAGCCTGACTGAGTGCTTCAATGAATGAGCGAATACTTGTACAATCACATGCTCATTCATGGTCAGACAGCCAGTGCTCTCACTACACTTCAGTAGTAGTGAGAAAGCTGAGTGTCTGAATCCAATGAATGAGTACGTGCTTGTACAAGCACATGCTCATTCATTGAAACACTTTGTCTGGCTGCTGTCTGTGTTGGTGAGTGAAAGGCTGTGCCAATGGCCTGATTGGGGTACTGGGGGGGAGCAGGGTGGGTACTATCTGATGCCAGGGTGAGGGGTCCACTAGACACCAGGGAGCTGTGGATTTAATTATTATTATTATTTTAATTTTTTAACATAAGGTTGGATTTTGAAGGGGACTCAGTCAGGAGTTGGGAAATGACTCAGTGTAACTTGTGCGGGGGCTTTATTCAATGTTGGGTGTGATCTGTGATCGGGTGGGGGGAACCACTAGACACCAGGGAGAATACTTTATTTATAAATTTGGGCTGGTGAGCAGCCAGGAGGTATCACTATGGACACCACTGGGAGATGGCCATTTGCAATGGGTGAAATTGCTGCAAAATTTTGACATTTCACTGCAATTTCATGAAAAACCTTGTGCAGTGAAATTGCCGATTTCACAGCAATTTCACTGGTGAAATTTTATTTCACAACATCTCTACTTGGGGAGGACAATTTAATACATTTATTGGGCCCTATGCACAGTGCCAACATGCTGCACAAACTGGGCACATTGGCATTGTTGTGCAAGAATGATGCAGAGCGGGAACTGCATGGCATTCACAAACAGGGTAATCCTGCCATAGCCTTAATGCATGCCAGACTCACTCACACACAGAGGCCCTCACTGGTACCAGGAAACAGTAGGAAGCACACTCCAAAACACAGAGAGCCCCTGCTGGTCCCTGCATAACTGAGCAGCCCCCAGCACCAGTCAGCAGGCTAGTGTGCCCCCCAACCAGTGCACCACACAGGTCAACCTCATTCTGCACTGCTCAGCATCAGAGCCCTTCCCTCCCTGGTCATGGTCCCAGGCCCCTACAGTGGTGGACAGTGTAACCCCCCCACAGATGGCACTGCTGCAACTGTACCACATAGTGCTGTTCCCTGCCAACAGGGCCATAGCGCCCACTAACTCAGTCCACTGTATGTTCCCTGTTGGCATCAGCTGTACAGTACATGTCTGTATGTGCAGCAGGCAGACTAACTACTGGGTGTTACAGCACTGGACACTTGGGCAGATCAGCATCTTGAGGACTGCCGGTGGCTGTGGTGGTGTGTGGTCGGCTGTGACGGTGACACCATCAAGCTGGTACAGGGACTAGGGCACTGCCATCAGTGCCGCAGGGGTGTTGTGGGGGTGCAGCAGAACATTGGTGACAGGGCTGTGCAGTGAGTTGGTTGGGATGTTACAGCAGGACAATGGGATGGTGCTGCCCAGTGTTTTCGAGGGGGGGGGCTAGATGTCTGTGCCTGCACTGGGGTTGGGCCACTGGTGTGTTCGGGGATGTGACCAGGACAGGGATTAGAGCAACAGTGTGTTTTGTGGTGAGGGGTTGCAGGTACAACAAAGGAGCCTGGCCGTGGGGGTTGGGGTGCCTGCTGTGGGCATTCATGCACCTGGACTGGCACTGTTTTGTGCAAGGGATCCACTGTGGGACCCATGCCAGGAATCAGATTGGATGCCCAGCTGGGTATGTGGCTCCACCGGGTGAGGCATGTCTGCAGACAGGTGGCAGACATTGGTGAATCCCGGCCAGTGCATACCTGTCCACAGGTGTATAGATGTGCAGGTGGGTTACGCGCTTCTGGCATGTAACATATACACATTAATACATAGGGACCATTGATTTTATACCCTTTGTACAATTATGAAAGAAGATTGCATCTGGGAAATATACTTTCAACACTAATATGGATCCTAAACATCAACTCACAACTCTGATGAAATCAAACAATTAGGAAATACTAGAGAGAGTTACAATGTTTTATAAGATTATAGATAATAAATAATTACATATCATTCATAGTAAGTAAAATGGCATAACTGGATTATAGAAATTATCATGTATGCCCTAGTGGAGAAGTAATATATGTGCAATATAAAAGTTTCAAAGAGATATTTTTTTGATTATTAATGAATTACTAAGATTAATGCAGTGGAGTTTTTAATGTGTTTGCACTGCAAGTGTGTATTTATATATATCTTTTAATAGTTATTTATGAATGTTTTGTATAAACAAATTGTTACTCGTTGAAATGACAATATTGTTTGTTGATCAATAGTAGTAGTAGTAAAAATATTTATTTTTATACAGGATAGCAAACTTTAGTTCATGGACCTATTTTCAAAGTTGTCCTGTGTCAAGAACAAATTACATTCAATATAACATACAGAAATTCAGATTACATAAAACAACTAATAAATAACTTTTGACATTATACAAGACAAAAATCTTCAATCAGACCAACAACTAACACATTTATCCACATTTTAAAAACAAGTACATTCATCATAAAATACAGTGCTCAATCCTAATTTAAACTGGGATAGTTTAGTTGCTTTTCTTAATTCAGGGGGAATATTATTCCAAATATTTGCAGTCTGTTATAATAAATTAAACTGAACTGACAGACCACTCTCTCCAAGGCTCAGCTTGCGACTGCTGCCAGCTTTCTCAAACCCTTCAGGTGCTTGCAAGGGTCGCTCAGTACCTGCCACAACTAAGCACAGACACTCTCTCGGTGTATCTCTAGGTCTGAATCCCAACAAAGCCAATGCCCTCACAGTACAACACTCCTTATCAAAGGGCAAATAAACCATTAGTCTCTGTCACAGCTGAGAATACCTCTCTTTAGAAACAAAATATGGTAACCATAACCATCTCTTCAGAGACAGAACACAGTTTTTGTCAGTATAACCCAGTTATCTGTATCTCAAAAGATTGAGTCAGAGAAACATGAGGTGTATAAAAAAATAATATCTAATACTTCTATTTATTTACACATATAAAATAGGCTACTATGCTAAGACTATGGGGAACAGTAATTCAACAGAGAGAAAATGTTTTGAACAGTAGGTCACACACACGCATGAACACACATGCATGAACACACACACACATGCATGAACACACATGCATCAACATATGCACACACACACACACACACACACACACGTGCACGCACACTAGCTCACCCTTCTCTCCCTGTTTAGCAAAGTAGAATAGTTTAGTACACAGGATGCCTTGGTAAATTGGAGTAGACTCAAACCTTAGAAGGTAACAGCTCAAAGTCCAACCCTAAGTACCATGCTAGGGTCTAGCAAGTCCTCAAAAACCTTTAGCTGCCAGCCCCAATAATGCATCATCAAATATGTCACTGATCTCATTTATTTGACATCTTCTCTGTGCCCCAAAGGTCCTACCTCTCTGGAGAGCTGGTCCAAACTGCAGTTATACTCCAGACCCTGGTTTCATGGTCTGCAATGTCCATCCTTTTGTCTTTCTGTGTGGTAAAGTCCATGAGGGTTCCATTTTTCTTATTCTGGCTTTGTTTACACTCAAAACAGAGCCTGTGATTATGAAGGCAATTCATCACTTTAAGTACCCTTTAATTGATAGGAATTGTGTTGTTTTCCCAAACCCTCTCTCTGCCAGCTTCCAGTCTGGGCTCCAGTCACAGGCAAACTTTAGATTCAGATAATTGTATCTCAGCTGAGAGCCTTACAAGAAGTCTTGCTGATTAAAAAGAAAATAAGCACCAAACAAAAGGTGTCTCCTTGCCCTCCCCCCTCCCTCACCAATAGAAATGAAAAACAAATCTTTCAGTACTACTAAATGATATTTGGTTTTCATGTGAGCTGGCTGACTCCACCTGCTATGCCCTCAGTTCACTCTCTGGGGTGAACCCCACGTTAGTTTCTCATAGCACCTCTCTTATTTAAAGGGGAACTGTCATCTTCAGGATTTCTTAATGTCTGAAAGCCCATAAAAAGCTAATTTGAGTTAGCTATTGTGCTTACCGGGTCATGCTTGAAAATAGTCATTTTCTGGCTATGGCACCCGGGCCAGTACAAAAACTAAATAAAATAAATAAATAAATAAATATCTTTAAGTCTTAGCAGTTCAGAGTTATTCATATGTAAATTAGCTTGTAATTAAGAGTTGGGGCAGCCATATGTTTAAGGCTTCTGACAGGCAATGATATAACCTCAGTTTTGGCCCTGCTTTCATTACAGATAATCAAATAGCTTAAATAGGAAGTTGTCTGTTTTATTAAGTGGGTTTTAAAGTGTTATAACAACACATTCTGCATTTATGATAATTATTTTATATTTGCAATGAAACTAGTGAGTTATCACCCATGTATTTCAAACTGATATTAACATAATCCAATAGAATTCTGATATTGTTATGTTAGAAAATCCCATTCAAGTCCAAGGTATTTCAATAAAAAAAAAGTTATACTTTTAATGTTATCAAAAGAAGTAAAATACTCTTTTAATTACTCATTTCAAGTGTTGCATGTTTGGTCTACTTAATGAGTGATATTAAAGGTCAGCTACTGACAAGTAACTTACACGCTAAAGAGGCTCAAATACTAAGCATTAAACTCACTATAGGGCAGCAGAATAAAGTACTTCTACTCTCTGGAAGCACCAAGTTTGATTGACAGTAAATCTGTCTATCACCAGCACAGTGATGGCAAAATACCAATGCAGGTATTGTGCCGCCCAAGCTCCCAGTGTTTTCTGTGGGGGGCTGCGCCAACCACCCCCCCATGTGGGGGCTCTGCCCCAACACCCCCCGGACTTTAGGATTCTCAACTCCAGGTAGGAGTTGGTCTGGGTAGGGGGTAGGACACTGGGGGAAAGTGAAACATGGAAACAGACCTTTACAGCAACTGTCACTGTAGCAGTGATTTTCCGTGTTTCGCCGTCGGGGTGTCGGGCAAAAGGGGGCCACCATACTCTCCACAGTCTATGTTCCAATGGGAAACCATGACACTGGCTTACAGCAGGTCTTGACCTACCTTGAACAAACAAGGCAAAACTGGGAACATGTAATAGTTGGGGACTTTAATACTAACTGGGAATCCCATGATTCAATTAAGTCTGTGACCAAAAAGCAGGACTTTATCTCACTCAGCTGGTTACACAATCCACCAGACAGAACTACAGGATGGAGAATAGTACACTCATTGATTGGATCCTCTCTACCCACCCAGAACACATATCAGGAGTCACTGTACTGCCAGACTCCCTCAGTGACCACTCCCCTGTATTTTGCATGTGGACCAACAAGTTTTCTAAAACTGGCCCCCAGATCACTAGAAATCGCTCACTGAGAGCAGGACTAGCAGATATTTTGAGGCAATATCTGACTCTGATTGACTGGACACCACTCTATAGTACCAAAGATGGGAACCAGGCCCTCGACTACTTCATTAAGGTCTTCACAAAGGCCTGTGATATCTTTTCCCCCTTCAAAACTAAGAAAATAAGAGGGGCCACCAACCCATGGCTCTCAGGCTCCCTCATTAAACTTATTTACCACAAGGACAACTTGTGGCACAAGGCTCAAGCCTCAGGAAAACAGGTTGACCTCCTTGCCTAAAAAACAGCCAGAAATAAATGCACAAAACTCATCCACACGGCGAAAGTCTCCTGCTATAACAACCTTCTGAAAAGGAGCTGGGGTTGTGGCAGGGAATTCTGATACTCGGTAAAATTGCTCACAGGGAAAGCACCCTGAGCCCCACCCAGTCTAATACTCACAGCATCTGAGACATTTCAGGAACCTGGACTCATTGCCAATGAATTTAACCAGACCTTCACTGCCTTAGTTCGATACTGCCTGCTGATTACCTCAACACCACTCCATCTGACCAGCTCCATAGGTTGCATTCCCCTTCCCAACCAAAAAGTAATGTCCCTCACTTCTACTTCAAGCAAATTAAAAGAAATGATACCATAAGATATGTTAAACAGGTATTAGGAAAGACCAGAATGGGGAGTGACCTCTTGGACATGAAGTTGATAGCCCTCACACTAAATGAGATAGCTGGACCCCTCACTAAAGTCTTCAATGTCTCGCTGAGGTCAGGTGTGTTTCCAGACAAGTGGAAAGAGGCACTTGTCACCCCGGTCTTCAAAGCTGGTGATGCAACCAGCCTGTTCAACTACAGGCCCATCTCAATCCTCCCCCCTCTTTCAAAAGCCCTCAAGTGGGTAGTCTAAGACCAGCTCACAGAATATCTCATGAAACACAACCTACTCTGTGTACAGCGACATGGCTTTTGCAAAGCCCACTCCACCAGCACAGCTTAGATCTATTACACCTCTCAAATCTACAATGCATTTGACAGTGGACTAGCAGTGGGGTCCATCTTCATAGACCTCACTAAGGCATTTGATACAGTGAACCATCAACTTCTCCCAAACAACCTGTTAGCCACCGTTCTGTCCTATGATACAGTAAATTGGTTTGACAGTTACCTCTCCAACAGGTTTCAAAGAGTCAAAATTTGTGGAAAGCTGTCTGAGCCAAAAGAGGTGAAGCTTGGAGTCCCGCAAGAGTCCATATTAGGGCCACTCCTCTTCAGCCTATTTGTAAACCCACTACCATCTGCCTGCCCAGGACACATTGTGCTCTATGCTGTTGATGCTGTCATCTCAGTAAGAGGAAAGAATCAGATCACTATTATGGCAGAGTTACAAACCAATTTCTGTAGAATTGAACAATGGTTTACAGACAATAAACTCCTGCTCAACTACAAAAAAATGAAGTGCATGCTATTTTCTGTCCCACAAACCAAGAAGAGGTTTGGACCACTGCTAGTAGTGAGTCACAAAGGTGACATATTAGAACAGGTCTGCACCTTTAAATACCTGGGGGTACACCTGGATGAAGCCCTTTTATTCACAGTGCACGTAGACCATGTTTTCAAAACTGCAAACGCAAAACTTGGCATGCTCTATCGGCACCATCACTCCATGACCACTGAAGCTCTAAAGCTTGTCACAAGTTTCTCTGTATTAACAACCATAGATTATGGCCTGGTGATCTACAGGGCTGGTACTGATACTGCTTTAAAAAGGGTGAAAATGCTACTTAACAAGGCCTGCAAGTGGGCCCTGGGGGCCAACCATTGGACCTACACCTGTGATCTATACACGGCAACTGGTTAGTTCCCTTTCCACCTCAGGATCCTATACCAAGCTTGCCAGATTGCCAAAAAATCCATGATAGGACTTACCCCGGAATCTTCCTCCTCTCTCTTCAAAGCCACCCACCCAACCATCTCCACAAGAAGATCGGCGAGTGAAGGACTAGTAGTTCCTTTTACGCGTACAACAATTTCTTTCTTTTTCTTTCATTTTTTGTTGACCGGGTAAGTGCACTAGACAAATCCTGCCTATTTTCAGGCTCGACCTGGGGGAGGTGGATACAAATGAATGCCAACTGACCTTGAACCAGATTAAGCTGTTGGTGATATTCTTTTTAGTGAACTGGCCAAAGATCACTCTCCTTCCGTGGATCTAAGTGGCTCAATGACCTCCCCACTGACCTAATAGAGTGCAGAAAGATTAGTCTATTTAAATCTGGTCTCTACTTCCACCTAACCTTTGCAAATGTCTGTAGCTGTGTTATCTAAACGCCTGACCTTAACACAGCACACGCTGACATAAATGCACCAGGACCCTCTTCAACAAATTCTGGCACTCATATGTATCTGTCTTTCCTATTCCCCTCCTCCCACTCTAACCCCCTTGATGATTCAACCCCTCCTCCTACCCTGCCTTTAACCCTCCCCTTCACCCCCCTTCCCTCTCCTCTCACCTCCCCTCCCAACCCCAACTCTTGCCACCCTCATTGCCCCGACCAGTCTACTCCCCCTTCTCCTCCCCATTGCCCCCTACCACCCTTCTTCCTGCTGCCTTATCCCCAGCTCTCCCACTTCCTCCACCCCCCCACTTGACAAAGCCAGCAATGGCAGCTTTAGTTAACATGGCAGGTATCTACTATCCTGTTGTGCTACATTGCACTTAAATGGAACTTGCGTTCAAACTGTCTACCAATGATACATATTACAGTACAATGTTGAACTGTCTCACCATTGATCTCCTGATGCATTGCACATCTACTAAGATCTCTGAACTAATGTAACAAAACTTTAATCTTTGTAATGTCCATGTAATCGATTTCATTGAGATGTTCATGTCTGTGTATGTCTGACCTGGAACCTTTGTAAATAAGCCTTCTGTCTCAAAGGTATTAATCTTAAACTTAAATAAATAAATAAACACTGTTGCCCATCTATGAGTTTTTGCAATTAATAAATAAGTAATTGTGCCTTATTTGTTTTTTCTTTTTAAGTCAAATCTGGATAGAAAGAGAATAATATGTGCAGAATCATATTAAATGATCAGATTATTTTTGTTAGCTTTGTCCAGGAAAGGCACACTGAGCTTGCTCCCAGGTGTGTTTTTGAAGCACAAGGAGGTTAGATGACTTGCTCTGGGTCACACAATATGCAAGTAGAGCATGTTGGACTCAAAACCCATTTTGCTGGATGAAACAAGTTTGTTCATAGCTCTTTGCTTTAACCTCCAGGCTATACTCCAGTTGATCTTCAAGAACTACATATTTCAAGGTTGGCCCCATGATGCCAGGCCAGTAAGTTCAGGGCCACATTTGCATCTTGTAGACCTGAGTTCACACCCCAAACCCATGATAGTACAGTAGGTGAACAGGCTGTAATAGAGGAGGTGGAGAAAGACAGTCAGAAGGTGGTGCTGTGGCAGACGCAGAAATTTGTACCGACTTGAACACAGACAGGGTCTAGAAATCCTGATATGGGGCCCCATAGCTAGGGAACCATAGAATGAGCCTTGAAATGTGCAGTTTTTGATGATCAGCAGGCACTATAGCCTACAGGTTGAAGCAATGATCTGTCAACAAGGTTGATTCATCCAACAGACCTGGTTTTGATTCCAACATGTTCTGCTTGCATATTGTGTGACCTTAAGCAAATCACGTAAACTTCCGGTGCTCCCAAAACTATTTCTGCTCAGTGTTCCATTCCTAGAAAAAGATTGTAACACACACATAAAAAAAAATTGTATATATTATGATTCTGCAAATATTATTCTCTTTCTATCCAAATTTTACTTGAAAAGAAAAAGGTCACAATTATTTGTTTATTAATTGCAAAAACACATAGATGAACAACAGTGTCAAAACATTCATAGCTTGAAATGTGTTAATAAAGGAATAATGCCTGACAGGGTGGGTGTTATGCTGGGATAACATCCCACCTCAGGTGGTTGGGCCTGAGGCCATCTGCCGAGGGCATCCAACACCCGAGAAGGGATGTTATCTCAGCATAACATCAATCCTGGAGGGCATTATTCCTATTATACAATGGCTTGTTGTTTTACAATACAAAAAATAATTAAAAAAAATGTTTTTGTTAGTGTGTAAAAACATTTTTGTTTCTTAAGAAAATTATATTGCATACAATCAGCAGGGATGTTATGCCAGGGTAACATCCCTGCTGTGATGGCCAACTGCCCAATCAGAAGCTAGGATTCCTTCTTGCCATTCTATAATAAAAGTGTATCTTATTTCTTTTAATAAAGTTAAAAGTATGACAGATTCTTACTGAAATACTCTTTATTGAATAGTCATGGTATTTTCTAATATAACAATACCAGAATAATACTGGATCGTTTTTGCTAGCAGTTTGAAATGTAAAGGTGATAACTCACCAGTTTCATTGAATATAGAAAACAATTATTATAAATGTAGAAAGTGCTGTAATAATGCCTTAAAACATGCTTAATAAAATAGCCAACTTCCTATTTAACCTAATGGATTATCTGCAGTCAAAGCAAGGCCAAGTCTGCAATGGCATCATTGCCTATCAGAAACCTAAAACATATGGCTGTCCCCAGCCCTGAAGTACAGGCTGATTTACATATGAATAACTCTGGAATGCCAAGACTTACAGGTAAGCACAATAACCCTGTTTTTTTTGTGGAGCACTGGCACTCAAGGTGCAGATCGGGTGGTGGCCAATCAAACAGCTAGCCATGCCCCCAGCCACAAAATCTGCCAACTGGGATGCCCGCTTGGGTCATTGGTCTGCTCTCTGTTCCTTTAAAGGAAGAGGCCAACAAGTGGCCCCTGCACTGTGGCCCCCAGTGCTAAGGACCCACGTGACAAGGACAGGAATGACTGGAGTCAGCCCAGGAGACAATTGATAGCCAGGAACCCTGTCCATCAGACTTTAGGTAATGGACTTATTGCTGCATTGAGATGAAGAGGTTGGGGGAGGGAGGAACTTGCAAGATACCTGAGTCTGGGTAATGCAATGTTTGTGGGACTAGTGGCTGCTGGATAGTGTTGTTGTGTAATTGAGAGTACAAATGCTTGCCAGTAAGTAACCCTAGAAAGTAGTGAATGGGGAAGAGGGACTTGCTGGAATTTCTGTTGTGAAACTGTAAGTGTAGGGACCAGGATAAAAAGGAGATGAGTTAGAAATTCTGTTTGGGTGGCAGTGAGCAGGGTGAGTGGGCCTGCTTGAAGAGTTGTTGAGGAAGGAGTAGTGTGGGGATTGTCTAGATATTCTTTTTAGGTAACAAAAGGGTGGCCTGCTGGCAACTGTTCAGTGCTGGCTGGAGTGAGGGGACACGGGAACCTAGGAATAGATGAAACTCATTGTATGGGGTAAGGGAATATAAGGAATGTGAAGGGCTAAAATTAAAGAGATAGTAGGATGTAGAGGATGATGGGTGTGGTGCAGTGCAGTGGCTGTGGGTCGGCAGTTCAAGGAGACATTCTGGAGATGTTGTTGCTGCCTCATCTGCAATCACCTCTCTGGGCTCAAATTGGCTTGGGTTCAGAGGACCTATAACCCCACCCAGGAACCACTTAGCCTGCCACCGCTACCTCAAAGGATGTCACTTAGGAGGAGCAGCTGGATATAGGTGGGTTCAGGGATTATAAGAGTGGTGGAGTGCAGGCACATCCCCCATCCAGTACCACTATGAAATTTCTACACAGCACTGGCTGGACAGGAATGTCCCACAGAGGCACCTGAAGTGGTGACTGGAGTGGATGTGGGGGTCCTCTATAGTGGTGATCCCAAGGAGGGTGGCAGACGGCCCCAGAGGAGGAGGAAGAAGTGAATCCTGGTGGGGGACTCCATTGTGAGGGGATACAGCTGTGGGCAGGTAAGGATGAGGAAAGAGAGGTAAGGTGCCTTCCCTGTGCCACAGTTTGAAGGGATGGAAAGAGGATCCAAGGTATCCCTGGGACATCAGGAAGTGGGGGAGAGCTGAATGTCATTGTCCATCTGGGGACTAAAGACCTGGCATAGGATGAGCCAGTAATAGTTCAGGAGGAGTTCAGGGAATTGGGGAGGGGTCTTAGGCAAGTAACCATGATCTATGACATTCTCAGAGATGCTACTTGTTTATAACAGGGGGGAAGACAAGATTCTCTGCACCAGAAACTTTAACACCTGGTTGATGAAATAGTGCATACAGGATGGATTCAGATTCATTGGGGACTGGCGCCCTACCTAGATGGATAAAGGCCTGTACTGGGGCAATGGCCTGCATACATCCAGGAGATGAACCATGATACTCTGTGAATGGTTTAAATGCTGCACTAGAGAGCATTTAACTTGCTGAGGAAGGAGGCGGAATGAGGCAGACAGAAACTGCCCCCCCCCACGGGTTTACAAGGTCAGTAGTGGGATACAAAGGGAGAGAAATCCCAAAAGGAACCAAATAACATAAGAATCCAGGAAGTAGAAGTAAAAGGAGCTAGTAAGAAGAATAGTGGAGGAAATAAGAGAGGGCAAATGGGTAAAATGAGGGGGATGGCAGTAAAATCTGGAGAGCCATGTGTGCAAATGCTTGAAGTCTTATTAATAAGATTACAGATCTTGAGGTCACCATGGCAGAAGCAGACCTGGACATGGTCACAATTACAAAGTCCTGGTGCAATGAAAACCAGGACTGGGATGTAGCATTACCAGTTTATGCTCTATTCAGAAGGGGCATGGTAGGTAAAAAGGGAGGAGGAGTGGTTCTTTATGTGAGAGAAAACATAAAAGCTATGGAAATCCAGGGAGAGCAGGGAGGCACAGAAGTACTCTGGGTCACCCTGGAGACATGGAAGGGGGACGCTATTCACACAAGCATGATCTACAGACCTCCAGTACAGGGGAGAAGAAGTGGACAAGGATATGTTGGAAGAAATCCAAAGAATGGCAAGCAAGTGGGAGGAATTGCAGGTGGGGGACTTCAGTCTACCAGACGTGGATTGGAGGCTCCCAGCTGTGGCAACAGTTTGAAGTAGGGGCATCCTGGACTCCTTGCAGGGGGCTTTCTTCAGGCAGCTAGTTAAGTAACCCATACATGGGGTGGGGGGTACTTGACCTGGTACTGACAAACGGGGACATTGTTGCTGAAGTCATGGGGCCCAATTCAGAAACATAGAAAGATAGAAACATAGAATTTGATGGCAGATAAGGACCGCTTGGCCCACCTAGTCTGCCCATTTTCCTACCTAACAGATAAGCTGCAGATCCTAGTTAACCAACAGCTTACTTCCTTCTACCCCCCACTAGGACTGCCGTATGCCTGTCCCATGCATTCTTGAATTCCCCCACTGTTCTTGACTCCACGACCTCCTCAGGAAAGCTGTTCCATGCATCCGCAACCCTCTCTGTGAAAAAATACTTCCTCACATTACCTCTGATCCGTCCCCCCTCTATCTTTAAATTGTGCCCCCTTGTTCTTGCACATCTCTTTTTCTGGAAGATGCTACCCTCTTGGACTTTGTTGATTCCCTTGAGGTACTTGAAAGTTTCTATCATGTCCCCTCTCTCCCTTCTTTCCTCAAGGGTATACATATTAAGCTCCTTTAGTCTTTCTTTGTATGTCTTCTGGTGCAGACCATGCAACATTTTGTTGCCCTCCTCTGGACAGCCTCCACTCTGTCTATGTCTTTGGGAGATGGGGTCTCCAGAACTGCACAGTACTCAGATGGGGTCTCACAAACTGTCTGCAGAGGGATAACAACTTCCTGTTTTCTACTATTGATGCCTCTTCCTATGCATCCCAGTATCCCCAGCCTTCCTTACTGCCTTCTCACATTGCTTGCCCACCTTTAGGTCATCTGATATAATTACCTCCAGGTCCCTTTCTATTTTTACTGTTGTCAGTATTTCACCCCCCATTGTGCATGCTTCCCCTGGGTTTTTGTTTCCCATGTGCATTACGTTGCACTTCTTTGCATTGAATCTGAGCTGCCATACATTTGACCATTTCTCCAACCTTGCCAAGACCCTTCTTATCTTTTCCACTCCATCTTGTGTATCAACCCTGTTGCAGATCTTTGTGTCATCTGCAAAGAGACATACTTTTCCTTCCAGTTCCTCTGCAATGTCACTTATAAAGACATTAAAAAGGACCGGTCCCAGTAGTGAACCATGCGGTATCCCGCTAGTAACCCTCGTTTCTTCACTGTGTACTCCATTTACTACTACCCTTTGCGTCCTGTTGTTCAGCCAATTTTTTATCCAGGCTACCACCTTGGGACCCACTCCAAGGCTGGCTATCTTGTATATTAATCTTTTGTGTGGGACTGTATCAAATGCCTTGCTAAAATCTAGGTAGGCCATGTCCACAGCCCCTCCCTGGTCTACTACTTTGGTCACCCAGTCAAAGAAATCTATTAGATTCGTCTGACACGACCTTCCCATCATGAATCCATGCTGCCTTGGGTCCTGTGCCCCACTGGCCTCTAGATACTCAACAATACTTTCCTTCAGAAGTGATTCCATCATTTTCCCTACCACTGAGGTCAAACTAACTGGTCTATAGTTTCCTGGCTCTGTCCTGCTCCCACTTTTGTGAAGAGAAATCACATCTGCCCTCCTCCAGTCCTCGGGTACCACCCCATCCTCCCATGATTTGTTAAAGAGAGTAGTCAGCGGTGTCACTAGTTCTACCCTTAGTTCTTTTAGAATTATTGGGTGAATCCCATCAGGCCCCATTGCTTTGTCCACCTTCAATTTTATTAGTTCTTTCAGAACCCTTTCTTCTGTAAAAGGACTGGTATCGACCCCCGTCTTCAGAGTGTTTCTCTTGTTTGATTTAGGTAACTCCCCCTCCTCTTCCTTTGTGAATACTGAACAGAAATATTCGTTCAGTATCCCTGCTTTTTCACTGTCACCCTCTACCCACATTACCTCCCCTTTATTAAGCTTCAGTATCCCTCCTTTGGCCTTTCTTCACTCCCTAATGTACCTATAATAGGTCTTATCCCCCTTCTTAACAGAATTGGCTATCCTTTCCTCGGTTTGGGCCTTTGCTATTCTGACTGCCTTCCCAGCCTCTTTCTGCTTTAACTGATAAAGTTCTCTGTCCTGCTCCTTCTGTGTTTCCTTATATTTCCTGAATGCTGTCCTTTTCTCTTTAACCTGCCCTGACACCTCTTTTGAGAACCATAGCGTTTTTTTCCTTCGCTGTGTTTTATTGATTTGCTTTACACAAAGGCTTGTTGCCTCTGTGATGAATGTTTTGATCACTCCCCATTGTTCCTCCACCCCTCCTTCTTGCCTGTTTGCTAGTGCTTTTCTGAGGCACTCTCTCATTTTCCCAAAGTCAGCCCTCCTGAAGTCCAGTACTCTTGCTTTTGTGTGGCTTGATTGTATGGCTGTTTATTGTGAACCACACTGTTTGGTGGTCATTTGTTCCCAGATGGCTACCCACTTCTAAATCTGAGATTCTTTCTCTGTCCCATTTGAGATTACCAGGTCTAAGATTGCTCCCTCCCGAGTGGGTTCCAATACTAGCTGTCTGAGGCATGCACCCTGTAGGGCATCAAGAATGACCCTGCTCTTGGATATGCCTGCAGCAAAGGTGCTCCAGTTAACATCTGGCATATTCAGATCCCCCATCAACAATATCTCCCCTTTTTCTGCCATTCTAAGAAAGCCTTCTATCATTTCCTTGTCCATTCCTTCCCCCTGAGATGGGGGTCTGTATACAACCCCCATGCGGATTGTGGTGCCATTTCCTGTCTCCAGGGTGACCCAAAGTGCCTCATCTGCTCCCTGTTTACTCTTTAGTTCTGTTGCTTTGATCCCTTCCTTTACATAGAGAGCTACTCCTCCTCCTCTTTTACACTCCCTGTCCCTCCTGTAGATTGTGTATCCTGGTATGTTGACATCCAGAAAGGGATACATATGGTATAACTTGACTTATGCCCCCCAAAATGGCACAAGTAACAAGTTACACCAACAGTTGCGACATTTATTATTCTGCAAAGCAGCCTGTGACATGCCACAGGTTGTTTGCACCAAAGTGGACATACGCCACTATTTATGCTATAAACCCCCTGTAACATGGTGCTAGGAGGCTTATGGCATCACTTGCACCCTGTGACAGATGGCATAATATACCAGACAATATTTTTTCTTTATTTTACTCTAAGTCTGTTGCAACAGCCCTTTTCTAGCTTGTTCTCCTCCTCTTCCTCCTGCACTTCTAAACGTATATAGGCAGGCCACCTATATAATGTTCTTGCTATCCCTACTTTTTCTCTGTCTGGTATATATATATGCATTCATTCACTTGATTAAGTTGTCATCCTCCCCCCCGTTTTACTCCGTAAAAGAAAAAGTGTTTAGTTCTAGTTAATAAAAGAATCTGCAGCCTTTTGTGTTTAGAGTATAATATATGAGAGAGAGGTGGTTTCTAGAAGTCTTGAGTGCTGTTTCCCCTATGTTTGAGTAGTTATAAAGGTGCTTGTTTTGTGCTAGCATGTTGTGTAGATAGGTATATTATTATTATGGGCTGAGCTATTGAAATGCAAGGCAAGCAGCTTCTCTTTTTTTCCCCTGATAGTACAAGCCATCTGTATGGCTAGATTCTGCAGCTACTGCTCGGTAATGTGAGCCAACTGCACTGCTAAACATTTGCAAAACGTACCTCTATAGTGTGATCCGCCTGTGTGGCTGAAGTTTTTCAAAATGACCGAACACTTCCTGGTTTGTGTTTCGCCCAACTAGTACTTTGTCTTTCAAAGAAATAAAGTCTCCTCGAAATGCTTTTAGTCCCTGTACCTAGAAGAAATAGGGAAGCAATGCAAATAAAAGGATAAAAGCACTTGTTAGCAGGACATTTGTAGCGCTAATAAGTGTAGGTTCTTTCTTTCGTTTCTCCAAGTCTCAAGGGTATATTTTGAAAGCTTAAAGGTGCGAGCAACTAGTGTCCTGAGTTTAAAACATACAGCACTCACTTGACTAAACAGTATATACATTATTATTTGTCCTGCTTCAGCGTTTTAATATAAAACACAGGCAATGTACTGTGGCTAAAATAAATAAAACGCCTAGTGAAGCATAGTTCAGGGCAACGCCCTAAATGTTCATCAAGCCAGATTTATGTTTCTTCTTTTTCTTTTGGCTTTCTATCCTTAATTAAAAATAGAATACATAATTAAAAACATTAGAGATATTACCAAAGGACCTTTTAAGGTGGCGATACCTGTTTGTATATTATTCTTTAGGCTGCAACTTGGCTCCTATTTCTCTGTGCTGTTACTATAGTGCTGACTGGTCGATTTTCATCTGTATTTAAAGGTACAGCCCAGAGTGGGCAGAGCTAATCCTCTAGTCCTTGCTACTGTTTAGTTTCTTTGGATTATTATTTCATAATCAAAGTCTTTGATGTATTTGGATGTTGCTCAAAAGGATTTCTAAATGTGTTGTACAATGAATACTACATTTTCTCAAATGTTTGAGAATTAAAATGAAAAGGGGAGGAGTTATACTTGTCACATGTTACTGCATATATATAAGGCATGCTCCTTCTCATTTAGACAGATAACTTGGTGAGGTGCAGACGTATTATGACCTCAGAAGGATGGTACAGTAGCTCCTCCTAGTGTCCAGTGTGTGATGACTTTATTTTGTTTTGTTATTTAGTTTTTTTTATAAATCCGCAGATAATTTATCTTGCTGCAATAAATATTTTCTTTGAATGGCTACAACTTCTGGTGAGACTTCTCCTTACAAAACCCACTCCTCACATGCGGTGGAAGTGGTGGGATATGTCAATATTGTCCAGAGTATTTGAGGAGGATGTGGATGTCCCAGAAGGAGAAACCTGTTGGAGTGTTGACCAGAGCAATGACAGATAAATTAGGACAACCCCTGATGTCCGGCTTACCAGATGTCAGATGCAAAACTATAAAAATGGAAGAAGATGGTGTGATTGGTGGTGCCACTGAGGCTGGTGAAGAGGAGGAGGAGGAGGAGGAGGGGGAAAAAAGTACCCCTAGTGGTGATGCCCAGGACTTGCTACAAAGGCTATGCATTCAGCAGGTAGCCTTGGAAAAACAAAGGGAAAGAGATATGCAATGGAATGAGGCTAGGTGGGCAGATACTTTAAGAGCTATCCAAGCTCTGGGTGGTGGCAGACCACCACAAACAGGTGATAACCCAAAGGACATTAAAATCACAAAGTTAAGTGAGAGAGATGATATAGAAACCTACTTGACCACATTCGAACGGATCACCCGAGCTTGTCAGCGGCCCCGAGGACAATGGGTGATTCGTCTTGCACCTTATTTAACAGGAAAAGCTCAACTGGCATATGGTCATGTGGACAGTACAATGAGAGAGAATTATGGTGCTGTAAAGGAGGCTATTTTGAAGCGATGTGACATTTGCCTAGAAACATACAGGCAGAGGTTTCAAACTCTAAGATTCCAGTCTTCAGATACCCCACAGGAGGCCTACACAAGATTAAAAGACTTATGTAGTAAATGGTTGCAATCTACCAACAACACAAAAGAACAGGTGTTGGAAGCCATTGTTCTTGAGCAATTTGTACGCATTTTACCACAGGACATCCAGATGTGAGTTCGGGAACACCACCTGGAGTCAGCTGAGAAGGCAGTGCAATTAGCAGAGGACTACCTGGCTGCAAGGCCAAATAGACACAAGGGATACTCTAGAACTGGTGCAACCCACCCCACAGTAAGATCTTCATCTTCTACTATACCAATATCTAGTGGAACTGTTCAGAATACAAACACTTTCAGACCCCATGATCCTGAAATCATGTGTCATTTTTATCAAGGGAAAGGACATATTGCTAGGTTTTGCCCAAAGAAGAAAACTACCCCTGCTTATTTGGTCCTGGCTAACTGGGATCAGTATATCACACCTGTTAAAATAAATGGAAAAGACATGGTTGGACTATTAGATTCTGGCAGTCGGCAAACCTTAGTCAAAACCAATATGTTACCCAATGTTCCCGAGTCCCAAAATGAAACACATGTGATATGTATTCATGGTGATACACATACAGTACATACACTATGCAGTGAGCTGAGGTCCAAGTCCAGTTAATCACCAGAAACATGGAGGTTGGTGTGGTTTCACACTTACCGGTACCAGTATTAATAGGACATGACCACCCAAACTTTACACAACTATTAGCAGCTGCTACTGACTTAGGTGCAATAACAACCCGAGCTCAAGAGAAAGGGGATATTGAATTACAGCATTTATTTTCATTTGGAAAAGATTTGTTTGAGCCACCCGGCAAGAAAAGAAAGTCTAGATGGGAAAAATGTCAAGATAAACAGATGTGGCAACAGGATCACAGGGACTCTAAGGACACTATTGATTTAAAGGACTTAAGTATACAGTCAGAATTTGGGTTAGCATAAGTGAATGATAGTTCCTTAAAACCTTTCTTTTTACAGGTGGGCGATGAAAAGAATAAGGAGCATAAACTGGTATTACATAAAGGACTATTATATAGAAAATGTGTAAATTAAAAAACTGAGGAATGTGTGTTACAATTGTTGGTACGCACTGTTTATAGAGAGCAATTACAGTCCCTTGCACATGACATACCATTAGCTGGTCATCAAGGAAAGGAACGTACACTACAGATATTATTGTGTAGGTTTTATTGGCCAGGTATCTATGATCATGTGGTGGAATATTGTAAATCCTGTGAGCAATGTCAAAAGGTAACCCCCAGTAGTAAAGAACGATAAGGTTCCCCTACAGCCTTTACCTGTAGTAAACACCCCATTCGTACATATTGCGATGGATATAGTGGCACCCCTACCCAAAAGTACAAAGGGAAATTTCTTCATTTTAGTTCTTTGTGATTATTTCACTAAGTACCCTGAAGCTGTACCTATGCATACAGTTACTGTTGAAAAAGTAGCTGAGGAATTGGTGAATGTATTCTCTAGGATGGGCATCCCTAGGGAAATACTGACAGATAGAGGCAGTAATTTCTGTTCCCAGGTTTTGCAGCTCTCTATCAGACTTTAGGTATACACTCTATATATACATCTCCCTACCATCCCCAAACTGATGGGCTGGTGGAACGATTTAACAAAACATTAAAGCAGATGTTACAAAAGTTAACAAATGACAAAGGGAAACAGTGGTATAGATTCTTACCCTATCTCATGTTTGCCTATCGTGAGGTCCCACAGTCTTCTACGGGATACTATTCCTTTGAGTTATTGTTTGGGAAGAACCCTAGGGGAGTAATGGATATAGTAAAAGAAAGTTAGGAAGTAACAAAACAAGACACTATACCCATATCTGTTTTGGAATATGTTACCACACTATGTCAGAAACTGAAAAGGTATGCAAAGAATGCCCAACACAGTACTATAGAACATCAGAAATCCCAAAAACAGCATTATGACAAAGGGGTGGGCACTAAGTCATTCCAGCCAGGGGACAGAGTTCTTTTGTTACCATGTACAGAAAACAAGCTGTTGATGAAATGGCAGGGGCCCAGTAAATTATGAGATCAAATGTCCAGAAAAAAGGCATAAGTTTAAAATCTACCATGCCAATTTATTAAAGTTATGGCATGATAGAAGTAAGTCAGCTTTATGTGTACATCCTGAGTTAGCTAAAAGTGAATTAGAACAAGCCTATGAACGATTGGATATTAAAGGTGAGCTGAAAGATGTAAAGATTAATGACAATTTAAATACTGAACAGCTAAAGGAATTAAAAGACGTCTTAAGTACTTTTCAGAATATCTTCACAACAATACCTGGGAGGGTTGAGGGAATTGAACACCATATAGAGGTGAATTTTAATAAACCAATCAGGCAAAAACCCTACAGGTTACCAGAAAGCCTAAGAGAAGATGTGATCAAAGAAATCCAAAAAATGCAGCAGATAGGAGTAATCAAACCATCCATGAGTCCATGGAGATTCCCCATGGTAGTAGTCAACAAAAAGGAGGGTGGTGTAAGGGTCTGTTTAGATTTTCACAAACTCAAAGCAATTTCCCAATTTGATGGGTATCTGATGCCCCGAATTGATGATATTATTGATCGTCTAGGTAATGCGCAGTATATAACTACTTTAGACTTATCAAAAAGACACTGGCAGATACCTTTAGATATAGATTCACAAAACAAAACAGCTTTTAGTACTCCATTAGGAGTGTTTCAATTTACTAAAATGTTCTTTGGTCTAGCTGGTGCCCCGGCAACCTTTCGGCGATGCATGGACCACTTGTTACATCCCTACATGGAGCATAGTGCTGCATACTTGGATGATGTCATTATTGTTAGTTCATCCGGGGAAGACCATATAACTCATCTAAAACATGTATTGACAGCAATAAAGAATACAAGACTAACCATAAATCCAAAAAAATGCTCACTGGCTATGCAAGAAACCAAATATTTGGGTTTCATAATTGGAAAAGGTAAAGTGAAACCTGAAATTGGTAAGAGAGATGCTATTGCAAACGGCCTGCAGCCTCAAACAAAGAAACAAGTAAGAGCTTTTCTAGGATTAGCTGGTTATTACTGATGATTTCTGTCTAATTTTGCAGACATTGCTAGTCCATTGACTGAAATTACAAAGAAAGTTAAATCAGGTAAAGTTCACTGGACCAGACAATGTGAAGAGGCATTCACATCACTAAAAGCCAAATTATGTTCCCACCCTATCTTACATAGTCCAGGTTTTCAAAAACCTTTCATAGTGCAAACGGATGCCTCAAGTCAGGGTATTGGTGCTGTCTTATCCCAAATGGATGAAGAGGAAGAACACCCCTTCATATTTATTAGCAGGAAGTTGCATGAAAGAGAAACTAAATACTCAATGATTGAGAAGCAGTGCTTAGCTATCCGGTGGGCAATAAATGCTTTAAAATTCCATTTATGGGGTAGAGAATTTTTGGTCATTACAGACCATAATCCATGATGTTGGCTGCACGTTATCAAGGATAAAACCCCTCATATTATGCGATGGTACTTAACCCTTCAACCCTATAAATTTACAATACAACACAGATTGGGAAAGATACATTTTATAACTGACCATCTATCATGCTATGGCGCGGACGATAGTCCAAAATTGATATCAGACTCCGGGGTAAAAGAAAAGTAATAATTGAATAACTTGCTAAAATGGTTTTATGTATTTGATGGGACCCCGGAGTGGGAGGGTTAAAGCTCCATTCCCCCTTTCCAGACAAGAAGGGGGAGATCTGAAAAAAAATCTGAAAAAGAAAACAATGGTGCTATTCCTCCCCATTGGTTTCTTCCTGAGTAGGGAGGAATGTGATGGATGGCATAATATACCAGACAATATTTTTTTATTTTAAATCTGCTGCAACAGCCCATTTCTAGCTTGTTCTCCTCCTCTTCCTCCTGTACTTCTAAATGTAGAGAGGCAGGCCACCTATATAATGTTCTTGCTATCCCTACTTTTTCTCTGTCTGTCTGGTATATATATACGCATTCATTCACTTGATTAAGTTGCAATCCTCCCCCCCCATTGTACTCCATAAAAGAAAACTTATTTAGTTCTAGTTAATAAAAGAATCTGCAGCCTATTGTGTTTAGAGTATAATATATGAGAGAAGAGTGGTTTCTAGAAGTCTTTCGTGCTGCTTCTCCTATGTTTGAGTAGTTATAAAGGCGCTTGTTTTGTGCTAGGATGTTGTGTAGATAGGTATATTATTGTTATGGGCTGAGTTATTGAAATGCAAGGCAAGCAGCTTCTCTCCCCCCCCCCCCGATAGTACAAGCCTTCTGTACGGCTAGATTATGCAGCTACTGCTTCAGTAATGTGAGCTGACTGCACGGCTAAACATTTGCAAAATGCACCTCGATAGTGCAAGCCGCCTGTGAGGCTGAAGTTTTTCAAAATGACCGAACACTTCCTGGTTTGTGTTTCGCCTGACTAGTACTTCGTCTTTCAAAGAAATTAAGTCTCCTCGAATCGTTTTTACCCCCTGTACCTAGAAGAAATGGGGAAGCAATGCAAATAAAAGGATAAAAGCACTTGTAGCAACACATTCGTAGCGCTAATAAGCGTAGGTTCTCTCTTTCGTTTCTCCAAGTCTCATGGGTATATTTTGAATAAAGGTGCGAGCAACTAGTGTCCTGAGTTTAAAACATATACTGTAGCACTCGCTTGGCTAAACAGTATATACACTATTATTTGTCCTGCTTCAGCATTTTAATTTAAAACACAAGCAATGTAATGTGGCTAAAATAAATAAAACGCCAAGTGAAGCATAGTTCAGGGCAACACCCTGAATGTTCAGCAAGCCAGATTTATGTTTCTTCTTTTTCTTTCGGCTTTCTGTCCTTAATTAAAAATAGAATACATAATTTAAAACATTAGACATAATACCAAAGGACCCTTTAAGGTGGTGATACCTGTATGTATGTTATTGTTTGGGCTACAACTTGGGTCCTGTTTCTTTGTGCTGTTACTATAGTGCTGGCCGGCCGATTTTCATCTGTATTTAAAAGGTACAGCCCAGAGGGTGAGGAGCTAATCCTGTAATCCTTGCAACTGTTTAGTTTCTTTGGATTATTATTTCATAATTGAAGTCTTTGATGTATGTGGATGTTGCTCAAAAGGATTTCTAAATGTATTGTACAATGAATACTACATTTTTGTCAAAAGTTTGAAAATTAAAATGAAAAGGGGAGGAGTTATACTTGTCACATGTTACTGCAGGTATATAAGGCATACTCCTTCTCATTTAGACAGATAGCTTGGTGAGATGCAGACATATTCTGACCTCAGAAGGATGGTACACTAGCACCTCCTAGTGTCCAGTGTGTGATGACTTTATTTTATTTTGTTATTTAGTGTTTTTTATAAGTCCACAGATAATTTATCTTGCTACAATAAATATTTGCTTTGAATGGCTACAACTTCTGGTGAGGCTCCTCCTTTCAAAACCCACTCCTCACACACCCTATTTAGGAAGGGCAGCAGCAAAGTTCCCCCTGGTGCTATTCTCTAGCAACCCCAGGGGGACATATGACAATGCAAGTTACACCACCATATAGCTGGCGTAACTGTACTTATGCCCCCAGGGGTTGCCTGTATGTGCAGCTGGCCCATCCCCCAGTGATATGCTACCCTTCCCCCACCACTACCCTGATCCCAAGGTTGTGGTTTAAGCCAGGTAAGGCTATTACTGTTCCCCCCATGCCTTGACCTCCAAAGTGCCAGTCAAAGCCCAGCAGGGGTATCCCCTTCTCTCCCCAAATGCCACAACCCTAGTAAATGCACATAACCATCCTACAGGGCAATTCTTGCACCCCTCCCAATGCCCCGATACCTGTACTGCCATCTCCCACAAACCACAGCCCCCATACATGTTCCACTGCACTCCATAACCCTGGTAGTCTAGTGGCCCACCACTCCCCTGCCCGGTAGTGGAAGTCCACCCTGCTCCCCCAACCCTACCCAACCGGCGACTGACACAGACCCACCTCTCACCACCAAAGCCATCTGCCTACTTAGCTCTGCCAGATTGTGTACTATTATACATAGTACCTAATCCAATGCATATTCATTGGAGTGAGTACTGCGTACTGTAGCACCCGCTCTGGTGGAGCTCAGTTGGCAGCTGGCCATGGTGTGAGCGGTGAGTCTGTGCCAGTTGCCGGCTGGGTAGGGTTTGGGGGGAGTGGCGTGGTCTTCCATGGCTGGGCAGGAGGGGAGGGGGCCACTAGACTATCAGGGTTATGGGATATGGCAGAACACATATAGGGGCTGCAGTTTGTGGGAAGCAGCAGTACAGGGATTGGGGCATTGGGAGGGGGCATGAATAGCCCTGCAGGGTGGTTATGTGCATTTACTGTGGTTGGGGCATTCAGGGAGGGATGGGGATAGCCCTGCTGGACTTTGACTGGCACTTTGGGAGTCAGGGCATGGGGGGTCAGTAATAGCCCTGCACAGCCTTGACTGGCACTTTGGGATTTGGGGCATGGGGGGGACAGTAATAGCCCTGCACAGCCTTGACTGGCACTTTGGGGATTGGGGCATGGAGGGGACAGTAATAGCCCTGCTGGACTTTGCCTGCATTTTGGGGGTCAGGACATGGGGGGATAGTCCTATCCTTGCTGGGCTTTGACTTGCACTTTGGGGGTCGGGGCATGGGGAGGACAGTGATAGCCACGTGGAGCTTCCATCCACAAGAGGAAGTGGGTATTGGGGGGGCATATGAACACGTCAGGTCCTGGGGATGTGGCTTGCAGCAATCCCTACAGGTACGCCTTTTGTTTGGTGTATCTGTGGGACTGTGTTGCAAATCGCAGGACTTAGCCGCAGGGACCCTGCCCCTTCCTGAATTAGGCACAGGGCCCATGTTGCAACTGCACCCCTTGCATATCACAACTTGTGACATGCATAGAAGTGCTTCTAGAATCTGGCCCATGGTGGATAGTCACCTGGGAATCAGTGATCATCATACAGTGTGTTTCAACATAGCAACTGGGCCAGAATCAAACATACTAAAATTAGATTCCTAGAATTCAGTAGGGCCAGTATTAAGAAAATAGAAGAATGCCTCAGGAACACCCAGAAGGGATTGGGAAACAGGGTGGAGCTGAGGAACAGTGGGTAAGAATAAAGGAGGGCATTGAAAAGGCAACAAACCTATGTCTCATGTAGGTTAACAAGGGCAAGAGAAAAAAGAGACTGTTAAGGTTTTCTAAAGAAGTAACGGAGAAAGTAGGGGCAAAAAGCTAACATTTAGAAGGAACAACATGACACAGAAGGAGGAGAATAGACAAACATATCAGGAAAAACAAAGGGATACAGGGAAAGTAGTTATGAGAACAAAGGCACAAACAGAGGAGAATATTAAGAAGTCAGCAAAAGCAAGAGGATAAAACATTCTTTAGGTATATAAGAGAAAAGAGGAAGACCAAAGGAGAGATAGTAAGCCTAAAAGGGGAAGGAGGACTTTGTGTTTAAGAGGATGGAAAAAAAAGAAGACATATTGAACAAATATTTTTGTTCAGTAGTTACAGAGGAAGGGCCAGGTGATGGGCCAAAGATAAGGGACAAGGGAAGGGAGGTGGACACCAGTCCTTTTACAGAGGAGAGAGTCCTCAAGGAACTAACACAAGTAAAAATGGACAAGGCAATCGGGCCTGATGAGGTACAATCTAAGATTCTGAGGGAGCTCAAGGACATGGTGGCTGCACCTCTGACAACCCTATTCAACCTATCAATAGATATAGAGGAAGTACTCGGAGACAGGAGGAGGAGGAGGGCAGATGTGGTCCCACTTCGCAAAAGTGGTAACAGAGAGGAGAAAGGAAATTAAAAATACGTCAACCTGACTTCAATGGTGGCTAAAATAATGGAATCACTACTGAAAGAAAGGATTGGGGAATACTTTGTGACCAGTGGATTACAGAATCTGAGGTTGCATGGTTTCTTGGGGGGGGGGGGGAGATCTTGCTGGACAAACTTGATTTAGCCCTTTGACTGGGTGACCAGGGAAGTGTATCAGGGCAGAGCGGTAGATGTGGCCTACCTGGATTTCAGTAAGGCCTTCAACACCATTCCACACAGAAAGCTGGTGAGCAAGTTGGGTGGCCTAGGACTGGGTAAAAAAGTAGTAAAATGGATAAGTTGGTTAAGCAACAGAACTCAGAGTGTGGTGGTAAATGGTGTTCACTCTGAAGAAGGCAAGGTAACCACAGAGGTGTCACAGGGGTCAGTACTAGGCCAAGTCCTCTTCAATGTCTTTATTAGTGACATTGCATGAAGACTGGAAGGGAAAGTATACCTGTCTGCATATGACACAAAGTTCTGCAACAGAGTTTATACACTTGGCATGGGGGGGGGGGTGTGCGGAAAAAAATGATGGAAGATCTGAAAAACCTGGAAGACCGGTCAAAGGTTTGGCAGCTGGATTTCAATCCAAAAAAGTACAAAATCATGCATTTGGAGCACAGACAACTGGGGGCAATATACCAATTGGCAGGGAGGTATTGGCAACCACAAAACAGGAAATGGACCCGGGGTAATCATATGGGATAACCTGAAGGTAGCAAAGCACTGTGATAAGGCAGTGGGGAAAGCTAGCAAGTTGCTCAGGTGCATAATGAGGGGTTTCAGCAGGAGAAAGAGGGAGGTAGTGTTACCCATGTTTAAATTACTGGTAAAATGCCACCTTGAGTACTGTGTCCAGTTCTGCAGGCCATACCTCCAGAAGGACATAGATATGGTGGACGCAGTACAAAGAAGGGCTACCAAAATGGTGCAGGGCCTGCATCAAAAGCCCTACAAGGAAAGACTCAAGGAACTAAATAGGTACTGTCTAGAGGAAAGGAGGAAAAGGGGGGATATGATAGAAATGTTCAAATGCCTCACAGATATTAAGAAGGCACATGGGGGTAGCATTTTACATACAAAAAGTTGCTTAAGGACAAGGGGTCAAACTATGAAGTTGGAGGGTGAGACCTAGTGGAGATGTGAGGAAATACTTCTTCATGGAAAGGGTGGTGGATGCCTAGAACAGCCTTCCAGAAGAGGTTGTGTGTGTTAAAATGGTAACAGGATTCAAGCATGCATATGATAAATACAAGAGGACCTTAGAAATAAGGCAAGGGGGGAAAAGAACAGAGACCGAATAGGGTCTGTGGTGGCCCTTTAGTTAGGGAAAATAGGGCAGATTAGTTGGCTCAAGAGATCCTTATCTGCCAACAACTTCTTTGTTTCTATGTCTCACTCAAAGTAGCTTCTTATGGGTCTTCAGACATTAAGAAATCCTGAAGATTTATTTATTTATTCATTTCATTTTTGATAACTGGGTGGGTGCACTAGACATAAAAATGCCCATTGTCAGGCACAACCAAAGAAAGATGAACATTCCCCTTTAAAAAGGGGCTCTAATGATTGTCTTGACAACCTGTCCATGTTGCCATGCTGCAACCTACTGCCATGCCTGATATCCATATTATAGGACTGCAGGACCATGTTCCACTTCAGCAATTCTTGGTTCTGTTCACGTGCCCTGTGCAGCCATGTATGTGGGTTGTGGTTAGTGACCCTGGTGAACTCCCTCCAATACAAATAAGGTTGCAGCTTTTGCAAAGCCCAAACAATACCAATACACTGCTTCTCGACTGTGGTGAAGGCCTTTCCTCTGGGTAGCAGCTTCCTGCTCAGGTACATGACTTGGTGTTTCTCCTGCAAGTGCTTACCCTGACTCAGAACCACTTCTGGCTCATGATCAGATGCATCTATCTAGACAATAAGTCTTAAAAAATAATCTGGGCTGGTGAGCACAGGTGTCTGACACAATGCCATTATTCAGCTGGTGGAATGCATTATTGCAGACTTCTGTCCACTGAACATTTTCTGGTATTTTCTTCATTGTGAGATTGGATAGGGGTTTGGCCAGGCTGCTGAACTTTGGCACAAATGTGCATTTGTACCCCACCATCCCCAGTAAGGCCCAAACCTTTTTCTTAATCGTAGGTGTGGTTCATCGCTTGATGGCCTCAATTTTCTCTGGCTCTGGCTGGATGTACAGTACCAGCTCTGTACTTAAGTATGACACCTCTGCCATTTCTAACTGGCACTTCTCTGCCTTGAATGCAGTGCAGAGGAGAGCAACCAAAATGGTGCAGGGCCTTCTTTAAAAGCCCTATGAAGAAAACATTAAGGATTTAAATATGTACTCCCTAGAAAACAGGATGGAACAGGGGAAAATGATAAGAGACATTCAAGTATCTCACATGAATAAATAAGGTACAGGAAGGGAGCAGTTTTCAAAGAAAAAGATGCTCGGGGACAATAAGTCATAATATGAAGCTGGAGGGGGGAAGCTGAGAGGAAACTTGAGGAAGTACTTCTACATGGAGAAGGGGTGGATGCTTGCAACAGCTTCCCAGAGGAAGTGGTGGGGACAAGAATGGTGACAAGATGTAAGAATACATAGGATAGACACAGGGGAATCTTAGAAGCAAGAGGAAGGTTGTAAGCCAGAGTCCATGTAGGGTCTCCGGTGGCATTCTAGGTAGGGAATTTAGGGCAGACTAGGTGGAGCAGGTAACCCTTATCTGCTGACAACTTCTGTGTTTCTGTGTTTCTATGAATGTCAACCAAGCTGCCAGCAATTGACAGAAAACTCGGTCATGTGCCTGATGGGATCCCCCCTAGTCTGGCAATAGATGGCAATGTCCTGCATGTATGCCGGAGCAAAGTCTCCTGCCCCATTCAGAATGCAGTTCCCGAGCCGTTTAAAGACTGCTGGTGTATTCCTCATCCCAAATGGCATTATTCTAAACTTGAATAATCCAAATGGGGTGATGAAAGCCAACCTTTCTCAGGCTTCTTGGTCAGGGGTACCTGCCAATTGCCCTAGGTCAGATCTGTGGTTGACAGGTAAAGGGCTCCACAAAACCACCCTAGTACCTCATCCATCCTGGGCATGTGGTATGTGCCCAACTCTGTGCAGCTGTTGAGCTTGCAATCGTCTCAGATACTTGTACTCCAATCCTTTTTGGTGATCACTACCACTGGTGAGGCCCAGGCTTTTTGATAACCTAGATAGCCACCATCTCCTTGATCTCCCCATCTATGGCATATTTTACTCCTTCTGGGACTCTGTATGGTGGCTGTCTCAATGGGGCTTGGGACCCTGTATTCACATTGTGCTCTGCCAGTGTGGTAAACCATGTCTTCCCCATTAACATTTCACCAAATGTTTGTAGCATACCAAACATTTCAGCAGCTTGGACTGGTATCAACTGTTTGAGAGGCTCACATCAACCACTGAGGATTATCTCTTTAGCTCTTCCAGGAGATCAACCAGTGGGTCTGCTTCAGCCTCCTCCTCCTGATAGCTGCACACAGTCAGGGCTATTTCATCCTGGTCATGGAAGGGCTTCATCATGTTTACATGGTAGACTTGATGTTTGTGCCTCCTGAGCACCATAACCCACTGCCCAACTTAGTACTCCTGGGTTCTGGTCCCATGGTCATACTGTGTCTTCTGCCTCTGTTGTGCAATGGCTAGATGTTCTTTAGCAAACTACATGAGCTCCTTGAGCAATGACATGAAATCCAGGACATGCTCCACAACAGGTTCTCCTTTGGGTGCAAGCTCACCATCCCATTTATCCCTTACCAAATCAAGGAGACCTCTTACCCTATGACTAAACAGGAGTTTGAAAGTTGAGAGCCCTGTGGACTCCTGGGGGACTTACAGTAAAGCCCAGCAGGATGAAGTCCAATGCTGCAGAATTCTGCAGTAGAGTTACTGCAGCAAACAATGCAATTTCAATGGGAGTTAATCCCTTTTGTCATGCAGGAAACCTGTGGCACTGTTCTTCATCCTGGCATGTTTCACTGTATATGCGAATAGGAGATGGGGTAAGTATTTGTCCCTCTCTCTCACATGCTGGTTGGTGAATGCTGTTAACATGGTCTTAAGAAACCCACTGAATCGGTTGACCAGCCTGTTATTCTGGAGGGGGGTGGTATGGTGAGGCCTCAGCTGCCTAATCCCACACTTCTTTCAAAGACTAACCATCAGCCAGCCCAGTGGTGTGGAGGGCTGAGAAACTGGTGCCTTACCTCCTGCCACACTGGCAAACTGTGTTCAGTCATGAACGTGGTTTGCTGGGAGTCAGCCAGGGAGGGAATGGATTGAGCGCCCGATGGCTGCTCTCCTTTCCTCAGGGGGAGGATCTGCATGCTCCACTAAATGACTTCCACCCAGTGGAGGCCAAGTGGTAGTGAGATTTGAGGAGGGCAGTGGTAGGGAGGGCTACAGGACTCCAAGGTGTGCACGTGCTTCCACATGTGAGAGTCTATGTTTGCACCCCAATGTAGGGAATAAGGGATGAAAACAGAAAAGGGAAGGCTCCAGCTTTATGAAGCCCTGCCTGTTTTCCCACACTCCCGTGTCACCACAAGACCACCAGCCCAACCTTACAGGGGTAATCAGTCTGGTTGGTAGATGCCAGGTGGTTGAAGTAGGGACATGACTGAGAGCCACTGGAGCTAACCCACCTGGTACAAAAATCTACATAAAAAAAAGACCAATCATCAGATCAGACATGAAGTTGGTGCTCTGGTCCAACAAAATCTGCTGGGGAAACTCATCCAGAAAAATATCCCCAGCAGTTCATTTGCCACCTTCTCAGCCTTGATGGAAGATATGGGCAGTGCCTGTAGAAACCTTGTGGTACAATCTATGACTACCAAAGTGTACCACTTGCCAGTGTGACTTTGGGTGCTGAGTGGCCCCACAATATCTATAGCAACTCACTGAAATGTTTTTTCAATAATAGACAGGGGACTCAACAATGCCTTAGCATTTGTCCCTGCCCTTTCTCACCCTCTAACAATGTGGACAAGTTCATCTGTAGTTTTCCATATCTTAAAATACTTGGCCAGTAAAAATTGTTAGTCAGATGCCTTTTTTTGTACAGCTGAATCTTTGGTGTCCACAAAAGGGTACATCATGGTCTGAGACCAGAAGCTGCTACATATACTCTATAGTAACCACTATCTGCTAGCTTATCCCTTCCTCCGGTCCTCCCTTAGGAACCCACTGATGGTACAGGATACCATACTCCAAGTACACCTCCCCTTTCACAGAACACTGAGAGTCACCTTCCACAATAGTGAACTCCCTTAATTTGTGCAGGGATGGGTCAGCTTTCTGAGCTATCCCTAGCTGTGCATGCTTGAACTTCCCCAAAAACAGACTCCACTGTGGGAGATACAGCCATGGCAAGTTTCTCCTAGGTCTTCAGCTGTGGTTCAGAACTGCTCTTTCCAGCATGTTCTTCATCTACACCTGTTCTTGCTACTGAGGTAGGGGTTTCTTCCTCATGTGCTGACCCCTTTGTGTCCTCAGGAGCCAGTTCCCTTACCATGCTATGGGTAGTGACACGCACAATATTGGCCTTACTATTGAAGACATCACCTATGAATACATCCAAGGGTAGGTCTGGTACAAAACCTACCTCCAGTATTCACCGGCTATCTTCTCAGCTTAGAAAGATCTGGGCTGTTGACACTAAAACCACAGGACCTGTCACTTCACTAATCCTAGAAAACTGGCCAGGCAGGATCTGCTTCACCTTGGAAATGGAGGCCCTAGTCCCCCCAGAAGGCCCTCACTTCCTTTGTCACCAACTCATTTATAAAAGTGCGCTCTGAAATTAGAGAGCACTGCACCCTTTGAACAAGGCTACTAACTGCTGTGGACTTTTGCAAGTACCCCCTTCAAATACATTTGCACCTTTGGACACATTTTTCAGTCAATCGTATGATGAATGCTACAGTTTCTGGCAGATATATCACCTGTGTTCACTGTTTCCTTGCTTTTGAATCCAGTTAGCAGAATTTTTCATTCAGGCACAGTCTTGGCTTCCTTTAGGTTGCCCCCCCCCCCAAGTTCCCAAAAACCACCTGATGTCCCACCCTCTTTACCTTTGTGAAGAGAGGATGGTCAGCTGGATATGACCTGATCAGCTCTCCCAACTGCCTCCCTTAGGAAGCTTGGAGTTGTAGCCAACAGCCATATTCTCTATTCCTCATGTAGAACTTTAGGAATGCTTGCAAAATAAATAAATTGTGTATTTCCTCTACAGAGCATGCTGTTTCACTCTCATCTTTAGTTAGTGTTATAGTAAATTACTTGGCTGCACACACATTTCAGCACAACTATCTCCCAGTGCCTTTCTTAACCCTCTAAATTTCTGCCTATAGGACTCAGCATTAAACTCAAAACTCTTTTGCATGGCATTTTACCTTTATCACAATCCATGTAGTTCTCATTGTCCATTCTGGCAACAGCTTCTAATGCATTGCCTCTAATCAGTGGCAATAGGTAAGTCAATCAAGTAGCCCTGCCCAATTCAAATTGTCCACATACTCTCTCAAAATATCTTAAAAACAAATCAAGATCATTCCCCCTCCACATATCTGGGAAACATTTTAGAAATTATTTTGAATTCCTCAGTCAAACTCCTCGTGCCATTACTCAAGGTTTGTGGTGTTCTTTCATGCAGAATCTTCATCTTTCTCTCATGCTCACACTTCTTTCTCCCTCTTTTCAATCTTGCTGGCATTGCCTTTCTCGTTTGTCTCACTACTTTTCTGTCTCATGCTCTTTCAGCCTGGTCTCATGCTGACAATGCTTTTCTTGTTCCTGAGCATCTATCTTTCTTCTCTGCTGAACCACATTGGAATTTTGCCTCGCAGTTTCTGCTTTTGCCTCACACCAAAGCAAGCTCCAGTTCCAACATTTGTACCCAGCCTACTTGTGCAGCTGTCCTACTCATAGACTCTGGCTCATTTGCATTCTCTTTAGGCTCAACTTTGGCTAGTAATAACCACTGTCACACTACTTCCCACTTTTCACTTCACTTTTATTGAGGATGCCTATGAGTTCCAGCCATGTTTGCCCTTTCTCATAGCTCAGTCCTCTCCTTCTTCACAGCTTCTGCAGGTCTGGCAGTATGCATTTCTCATAGCCCAGGCAATATGTCTTCTGTCTATCTACTGTTGCTTACAACAAAATAAAATTGATGGAATATACAACCCCTTTTTGTATATGCTGTTCTTTGACTGGGCAGATAACCTTTATACTGACAAAACTGTTTCAGATCCCAACTGCCTCCAGTTTCAAGAGACTGATCTTTCCCAGACTGAGTCTGTGACTGTTACCATCTTTTTCAAACCCTTCAGATACCTGCAAGGGTTCATCATTAGTTGCCAATACTCAGCATATACACTATCTCAAAGTATATTTAGGTCTGAATCATACCAGAGCCACTGCTCATGCAGTACAGTGCTCCTTATCAAAGGCAAACAACCCACCCATCTCTGCCACAAATGAGAAAATCTCGTTTTGCAAACAAAGTATGGTAACCATGGCCTTCTGTTCAGAGACAGAATAGTTTTTGTCAATATAAAACAGTTATCTGTACCTCAAAAGACTCAATTGCAGTAGCATGAAGTATACAAAAAATAATATTTAATAATTCTATAATGTACACATATAATACAGGATACCACAATAAGACTATGGGGACCAGTAATTCTGCAACAATAAAAAGAAAACATTTAGAACTGTGGGTAACACACACACACACACAAATCTCACACTTCTTTCCTTGTTTAGCAAAGTAAAATATCTTACCATACAGGATGCCTTGATGAATCAGGGTAGGCTCAAAACTTAGATGGTAACTCTTGAAGTTCAAAGCTAACTATCTTGCCTGAGTCTGGCAATTTTTCAAAAGTCTTCAACTGCCTGCCTCAATGATACATCATCAAATATGTCAGTCTGACATAATGAATTTGACACTTTATTTGTCCCCTCAGGGTCCCACATCTCTGGAGAGCTGGTCCAAACTGGATTTGTACTCCAGACCCTAGTTCTGTAGATCACATTATCCATCCTGTAAGATAAAGTCCATAGGGGTTGCCTTGCCCTTTCTCTGACTTAGTTTACACTTAAAACACAGCCTATGATTATGAAAGGAATTCTCCTCATTGAAATGTAAGTACCTTTTAGCAGACAGGAATGCTATTGTTTGGCCAAATCCCATTGCTGACTGCCTCAGGTATGGGCTCCAGTTTCATGCAACCTATAGATTTATCAGATAGTTTTATCTCACATAAAATACTTACAAGAGGTCTAGCTGATGAAAACATAAAACCAAAAAAAAGTTGCTACAATGAAAAATCTACATTTTTTTCACAAATGAAAAAAATGGAATTCTGTAGATGGTCACTTGTGAATCGTCACATGCACTAACCCATAATCTGAAGCCAATAACCTATACTAAACCCTTATGGCTGAAAGAAGTGCAATTCACTTTTACACTGTGGTAGAAATTGGTGCAGATACAGAGAGTTACAGGAACACAGTTTTATTGGAGCACTCTTAGAATTTTCTTCTGCACAACTCTAGTGAGTTCTGATTCAGTCCTTATGCAGATGATTAAAAGTACTTTGGTACAGGAACTAAACATGTTAATATCCTGTAACCACTGGAAAACATTGGTATGTAAGACACTTGACAGGGATTGCTATGGTATGAAATGATTCTGTCTCAGCTGGAAGATGGTGGGATACATTGCTGCTCCATGCTGATAACATATAAAGATAACATTTGATGGTAGATAAGGACCACTTGGCCCTCCCAGTCTGCTCATTTTTCTGTGTCCATCTTGTCCTGTCAGCATAGACTGTACTTGATCTTTGCCCCCCCCGCTTCCCAACTAAGATTCCCTTGTGCTCATGTCACACATGATTAAAGCCCACCACTGTTTATGCCACCTCCACATCTGCTGGAAGACTGTCCCAGACATCTGCCACTTTTTCAGTGAAAAACATTCTCACATCCTCCTAAATGTTCCCCCTTGCAGCTTCATTGTATGTCCCCTTGTTTGTGTGAATCTTTTCCTCTGAAAAATATTCCTTGCTTTATCTTATTTATAGGTCTCTATCATGACCTGCTTTTTGTTACCTTTCCCAGGGTGTACATATTCAGGTCTTAAAGTGATTTCTTGTGGGGCTTCTGATGCAGCCCCAGGTCTTTCCTGAGATGTGTTCTCCAGAACTGTACACAATACTCCAGGTACTCTCAACAGTGATCTATACAGTGGCAAAACCACATCCCTCTTTCTGCTGATGATGCTGCTCCCTTTGCACTGTAGTATGCCACTGATCCTAACCTCCGCCTTGTCACAATGTCTTTTTACCTTGAGTTCATCAGATATGATTAATCCTGGGCCTATTTCCTGTTTGGTGATCGGCAATACCACTTCTCTCATTTTGTAGTCTGCTTCTGCATTTCTATGCCTAGGTACATGATGTTGCACTTTTTCACTTTGAAACCCAGCTGCCATGATCTTAACAACTCTTTGAGTTTTCTCAGGTCTCTACACATTCTTTCCACCCACTCCATAGTGTCTACTCTATTGCAGATGTTAGTGTAATCTGCAAGGATGCATACCTTCACTTCCAGTTCATCTATAATGTCACTGATAAAGACATTAAAAAGGACTGTTCCCAGTACTGAGACCTGAGACTCCCTGCTGGTCACAGTCCCTTTCCCAGATAGAACTCCATTTACCACCACCCTCTGTTCTCTATCCATTAACCGATATCTTACCTTGTTTACTACCTTAGGATCCACCCCTAAGCTACCTAGTTTCCTTATGAGACTCATATGTGGTACAGTATCGAATGCCTTGCTAAAATCAAAGTAGACCTTGCCCACCATCCCAGTCTGATATATTTCCCTGGACACCCAGTCAAAGAAATCTGTCAGATTAGTGTGATATGAACCAAAGCTCCTCTCCCCCTCCCCCATTAATCCATTCTGCCTCGGGTGCTATAATGCCCAGGATTCGAGGTACTTCATAATCATTTCCTTCTGCAGTGACTCTAGTAACTTCTCCACCACTGATGTCAGATTGGCTGATGTATAGTTGCCAGCCTCCTCCCAGCTATTACTTTTATGAAGCTGAACAACTGTACATCTGCCTTCCTCCAGTCCTCAGGAACTACTTCTGTTTCCATTGAATTGAATAGGGCTGTCAGAGGTGCATCCAGTACATTCCTGAGCTCCCACAATGTCTTTGGGTGTATCCCATCTGTCCCCATAGCTTTATCCACTTTCAGATGTGCGAGTCCCTCCAGGACTCTCTCCCCTGAAAATGGACTTGTGCTTCTGCTGTTTTTTTGTGGCCCATCCTTTTCCCCTTCCTCTGTGAAGACTGATCCAAAGTATTTGTTCAGGATATCTGCTTTTTCCTGATCCACTTCTGTACAGTTCTCCTCACCTTCCTAACCTCAAATTCCCTCCCCTTTTCTTCCACGTTTTACTTATGTACCTAGAAAAGGTCTTGTCACTTTTAGATACCCCTTGTGCTAGTCTTTCCTCAGTTTGCAACTTTGTGTTCCTCATCACTTTTCTTGCTTCCCTCTGCTTCTCCTGATGCATCCCACTTTTTTCTTTTCTTTGCATCTCTTTATACCACCTGAATTCTACCCTTTTAGTCTTTACATTTTCAGCCACTTCCTTAGAGACCCATAGCAATCTCCTTTTTTCTCCTGCTTTTGCTTGCTTTACTTGTGCAAAGGTTTGATGCCTTCACTATGTCTTCCCTTAACTTAGCCCACTGTTCTTCAACCCACCCAGATTATTCCCTCACCCCACCACACCTCCAGCAAGGTTACCTCTGAGGCATTCACCCATTTTTTTTTAATCTGCCTTCCTCAATTCCAGGATCCTCATCCGTTTGTGGTTTGCTTTCACTGCCACACTTATGTTAAACCACATTGTATGGTGATCACTGGTTCACAGGGGGCCTTCCACATTGACATCTGCAATACTGTCCCTGTTTGTGGGCACCAGGTTCAGTACTGCCCCATCACAAGTGGGCTGCCAGGCTAGCTTCCTGAAAAACATGTCATTCAGTGAGTTCAGGCTGTCCCTGCTTCTAGCTGAAACTGTAGCTGGGGGGTACAAATCTACATCTGGCAAATTGAAGTCAGCAGCACCTCCCTGTTTTCTGCCATTGTGCTAATGGCTTCCATGAGGAACCTATTCAGTTTCTTCTCCTGAGATGGAGGTCTTTAGATCATGCCAGCATGAATAGTGGCTCCTGTTCCTGTCTCTAGGGTAACCCACAGGACCTCCAACCCTTCCAATTCCCAATGGATTCTCTGTCTCTCCGTCACCTTTATACCCTCCCTTTACTATAGCACCGCTTCTTCCCTTCCTTTCCACCCTATCATTCTGAACACAGTATACCCTGGTATGGTATATCAATGCATATTGCGATAGCAGTAAATGGAGTTCAATCTGAGGAAGAAAATGTGACCAGCAAGATGCCACAAGGATCAGAACTGAGACCAGTCATCTTTAATGTTTTAATTAGCAACATCAGAAGGGCTAGAAGAGAAGGTATGCCTGTGTGCAGATTGCACAAATATCAGCACTAGACACTTTGAGAGGGTGGAAAAAATGAATAGTGATGTCAGAAAGTTTGAGTCATGGTCAAAAGTGTGTCAACTAAATTTCAATGCTAAGAAGTGCAAAACCATGCACTTGGGACACTCAAACCCAGCAGTGGAGTAAAAGATGGTGGTAATTGTGCTGATGACCACCAAGCAGGAAAGAGACCTCTGGGAAATCATTTCTGATGACTTAAAGGTGGCCACAAAATGTGATAAGACAGTGGGGAGAGTAAGCTGGATGTTACGGTGCATAGGAAGGGGTATCACCAGCAGAAAGAGAGAGGTCTGGATACCACTGAATAAATCATTGATGAGACCTCATGTAGACTACTGTGTCCAGTTCTGGAGAATGGGGGCCCAATTCTCAAAGGTGTCTAAGGACAATGCAAAAAAGTGCTAAGATGCAAATTGCATCCAAAAACTGCATCCTGCAATTTGTGTTATATTCTAGAAAAAGTGCCGCATGTGCCAAACTTTCTAAAAAGGACACAAGTTGAAGATTGCGTCATATAAAACCATGCAATGCACAGAAAGGATGTAAACTGCACCAAAGGAAATGGTGCAGAAGACAGGCACATGGAGCAGCCAAGGCAGGAAACAGGAGGCAACTGGGAGGCAAAAAGAAAGAGGAACTTCTAAACTAAGGAGACAGACATCCTCATCATTGAAGCTGATGCCCAGGCAGATCTACTACTGTCCAGGGATGCTGACAAAGATCTTCATGACTGCTGCAGGAGATCCTGGGAGGAGGTGGCCACCAAAGTTAATGCAGTGGCATCATAGAGACACTCCATCAGAGAACTACAGAAAAGATTCAATGATATAAGGTGAAGGTGCAAAGAAAAGCTGGTGCACAATCAGAGGAGTACCCAGACCACTGGTGGAGGCAGCAACCAGCAACAGCGACTCATGAGACAGAAAGAAAGAGTAGCTGCACATCTCAGCAGCCACACCATCTCAGGGGATACAGACCTTGACATCTTTAGGATGTTGAGCAGTACAGGTACATGTATAAGGGGGGGCTCCCCTGTCAACATACCTAGGCATGTAAAAAGGTGTATGTGTGTGCAGGATACAGCAATACCACACCACTTTAACAACATGCCCAAGGAGCATGCTAGCTGTAGGTGTCACACACAAGGGGCATGTTGTACACTGCTAGGTACAATCATACCTCTCAACCTCCCTCATCAAAAATCAGGGACAAGGCTTAAAATGATCAGGGACAAATGACCAAAATCAGGGACACATCTGAAAAAATAGTAATATTAGTCCCAGAAGCTGTGTACAACATGCTTCTTAGTGTGAATAGCATTTTCTTAATGAGAACTAGACTGTAACACCAATGGCTGGCATTATTTTGTGATTCAGATCCCTACTTTTCAGTGACAGAAATGTCAAATTTAGGAGGGACAGAAGAAATTTCTGAGGCAAAATCAGGGACATCCCTGAAAATCAGGGACAGTTGAGAGGTATGGGTACAATCAGGCCTGTGTCCCTACAAAAGTAGTCACACCAAGGCATGTGTATTGCATGTGCATGCTACTGTGGTACAGCTGTGCAGATGCTGCAGTGCTGCTGGGGGGGACAAGTAGCGCTTAGTGTGGAGACATGTGGCCATGTGTCATGGCATGGGACCTTGCTGCCAATATGTACCGATAAAGACTGTGGGTCATATGGCACTGAAACACACAGTGCAGTACAGGCTGAACATGGGGAATATACATTGTGGTGGACAGCTACACCACTCATATGGTGGATGCTGATGGATGGAGAACTGAGGAGAATGTCATGAGGACCCTGCAAATGTCACTGCTGTGTGCAGAGGGTGAAGAGTCCAAATATAGCCAGCATGGAAAGATACAAGCATGTCAGGGCTCGTGTGTCCATACATGTGGGAAAGGGCACTGTTGACCCACTGGGTGCCAATACATGCATGGCCTACAGGTGTAGCCATACACCATAGGTACTATGGAGATGGTAGAGAATATGTTAATGGCCTCTCCATAACTGGGAAGCAGACAGGAAACACATATTGCCCTGATGCTGGTGTGTGTGTGTGTGTGTGCATGTGTGTACCATTCATGGTGGGGCTGTCCCCACAGCATGCAGTAGTGTGCAGGAGAGGACATGGTCCAAGTGACCATACAGGGGACAACTGTGTGGGGTATCTTATTTTATTCTGTTGACAGGATAAGGGCACTAGATAAATTCTGCCTATTTTCAGGCACAACCCAGGGGAGGAGGATACAGATGAATGCCAAATGACCTTGAACCAGATTAAGCGGTTGGTGGTATTTTTAGTGTATGGGAGATAATTTGGCCAAGGCACTGGGGAAATTCCCCTTCTCATCCAATAGGGGGAGCCTTTGGCCATTGAAGGATGGCCACTCTGGGAGTGACACCAGAGAGTAAGGAGGTGCGGGAGGTGTGGGAGCAGGTCTTCTCCCTTACCTCAATGCTGCAGGAGATTGAAATATTTTTTGATGCTGCTGGAGCAGTAGAAGAAGCAGTGGCTGATGAATCCAACGTAATGGAAATCCTTGAAATGACAGAATCAGCCAAGTGAATGAGTAAAGCCAGAGAGAAAACAACAGAAACTGTAAATCCAGTAACAGAGCAAAACAGAGCCAAAACGCTACAAGAACTTTTATCTGAAGAAGAAGAGTGGTTCCAACAGAGGAAACAAGACATCACAAATAGTTTTTCAAATACCAATGGTAATTCCAAGATCAGGCTAAACAGGGCCTAATCTAGCAACCAGACTGTAATTACAAGTATTTTCAAGAAGCCAGCAAGGAATACCATGGGTACACAGAACGGAGAGGTCTCTGTAACAGCACCAGTCATCATTTTTGCCACTGCACAAGGCCAGCAGCAAGCAACAGTCTTTTCATTTTCAGTGTGTCCCAGTGAGGAAATGACTAAGTACACCACTGCTAAAGTCCAGAAACAATTGTGGGCTGACTGTCAAGCACCCAATAACGAACCATGGTCAGTCAAAAAAGCATTGAAAGCTGCAGGCTAGGCAAAAGCCCCAGACACAGGGAACTGGATTTCTGGATTTTCACCAATAAGGATTCCTGGGGTAAGGACACCAAAAGAAATAACTGAAACTGATATAACTGCTTTTACACATAATGTCACTGTGGCAGCCACAGAGTGACCCACAGTAGGAGATCTAGGAGAAGCAGAACAATTACCCCAGGCACTGTTGCAGCTCACACAGGACTTATGTTTGACACAAAACCCTATGTTGTAACTAAATGAGGTTAATAATGTTGTTGTTTATAATGAACCAAGCTTATTGAGCACAGCAGGTAATGGGTTATAAAATATTAAGAATTCTGAAGTTTCCACAGGGGATTTTACAATGAATGCAGAGGGAAACCCTCTGCAAGAGTTCCAGCAGGGAGAGCAGCAGGGACAGTGGCAGGGACAGCAGCAAAAGCAACAGAGCAGGGCTTATACCTCTTTTTTCCAGGAACCTATATACCCAGCTAGAAGGCATAACACAGTCAGACTGTTGTACAAGGAGGGAATGGATGTGTTTCCAGACAGTTTATTTGTTGCAAAAACTTTATTGAAGGACAGCATGCATTTACCTACAACTGAAGTGTATGCACTCATTCATGTCTCTGGTGAGGCATCCTTCAACATCAGCTTTAAAATGAAAAGTGGTTTAGAAATATTTTGGCTGCAATACCAAACTTTGAAATCCATCCCTCTATGGGTCCCATTTGAAGCCATTCCCCTTACAAAACCAGCTAATAAAACCATTAAAATTCTATTTAGGAATGAGGAGGTAAGAGTCACAGACCTCACATACTGGCTGAAACAACAATGCAGCTATAGGACACCCAGAGGCCATTTTTGATACAGAGAGTCTATGGATAGGTGGATGGATAGTGAGAGTAATACTCCAGTCCACTGACTCTGGCCTGCAGCACCTCCAAAATTGTTTCTTTTAAGGGAGGGAGAGATGACTTTTGTTCTATGCCAGGCAGCTCAAAACCTGTTACAGGTGTGGGTCACCAGGGCACATAAGTAGGTTATGTAACATATAGTACTAAGGTGCACTTTGTGCAACACTATAGAACACACCAGCACTCAGTGTTGCAGTGAACCTGTCTGCAACCTCTGTGAATTGAGGGGTCAATCCTACATGAAAAGCCCCTAGGCAGCACATAGACAAACAGACACTACTGATTCTGAGAAGCAACATTTACTGGTAACCACTGCCCAAAAAGCTCACTCTAAGAATACTGTCCCTCAGTCAGAAACCCTTCCCCCTCCTGCAACCCAAGCACCAGAGCAGGTTGTTGAGGTGCAAGATATGGCGACTGCAACCATAGAGCAGGCCAAGAAGTAGTAGTCAGAAGATGTAGCAGTTGAGATGGAGGGACTGCCTAGTGAGGGAACAAGCATGACTGTAGTTAGCCCAGAACAGGTCAGAACTGATGTGACAACAATGCCTCTCCACCCCTCCCAGAAATGCAAGAGTCCAAACAAAAGAAAATGCCCACAAGGCACAGGCAAGCATGGCAGCAACCTGTCTCAAAAGTCTCAAAAACCTCTGATTTAACTATATCAAATAGATTTGCAACATCCCGGAAACAATCCAATATCTCTGATAATGACTTGGAAGAGTCACATGCAAGCTCTTGTCAGCACAACCCTGTATCAGATAATGAAAGTGGCACAGAAGGAAAGGGTAAATGAACAAAAAGCAACAGAAATAAACATAATGTAAGGAATAAAAACAGGAAATGAAAACAGGAAAAAGCTAACCTCCATGAAAGTAAACAGTGATATATACTGTAACCTTACACTTCAATGGCACAACCCCTCTCTTTTTGTTCAATTAATGTAAATAGTATCAAGAACAAAAGTAAAAGAGGGATAGTTTTCTCACACCTGGCTTCCAATAAAGCTGAAATTCTGCTACTACAGGATACATGACTACTCAAAAGTACAGAAATAATGCAGGCATATTGAGAATGGTTTTCAGGCACCTCATACTGGTCTATGGGTTTGAAGGCATGCACCAGAATAGGTATTCTACTGAAAAATATTCCTTTAAACTGATCAAATTAACATACCTCATTCCAGGAAGGGTATTAATTGTAGATAAGAAACATCAAAAGAAATAAAATAGAATAATTAATAACTATGCACCGCAAAAGAAAATAGTCTCCCTCTTCCAACAAGTTCAGCCATATCTTTTTACATCTCAAAACATCACCTGGGGAGGGGATTTTAATTGCAGTCTCTCAGAAAGAGATACAAGAAAAAACACAGCCACAAGCAAACTCTTTTGTGACATGACATGTCTTAAAACAACATTCAGACTGCAGATTTAATTAATGCATATTACACAACTACAAAAAGAAAATAGACCCAACTTTCCACAAAGGGAATCTAGCTACTAGAATAGATTTCTTTTTTACAAATAAAACTTTACAAATTCAATCAGCCTGGACAAATATAGTAGAATAGTCAGACCATAGGGAACTTCATATAGTGACAGGAGCTCAGGCACCTTTGCAACTCGGGATGGGCATATGGAAACTTAATTCAACCATCTTAAAAAAAGCTAAAATAATCCAGCAATTACAGTATTTTTTGATCATGAAAATATACATATATATATGATATATATGACAACCCAGTTCTTTGGTAGTCAGATACAAAACATGATCTAATACAAAGCTTAATTTCATTTAGCAAAAATATGAGGAATAATGAATATTTTCAACACTTAAAAAATAGGCAACAATTGCAACATTTACTGATTCTAACACTGACCATTACACATAACTTATCTGATCAAATTTCATCAATCAAAGTTCTTTTGAACAACTTTCACAAAAAGCAAGCAAATTTACTGAAAAAGCAGCAAGAATATGGAACACAAAGCAAAACTGCCACTATTTGTGCTTGCATTAGTTGTAATGACAGGATTAAGAAAAAAACCTATGCTTTTTATACAAGGTCCAGACGGCCAGCTCTACACGACTTCAGAAGACACATTGAAGATTGTATCTAAATTTTCTGAAGATTTATTTAAAAAGGCAGAGACAGATGTTAAGACTACAGATGAGTTCTTTCAAAATGTCCAGGTCCCCTCATACCCATCAGAAATAAAAAATGAATTAATTAAAGAAATTTCACAAGAAGAGATAGAGCAGACCATTTCCACATTAAGAAAGCTCCAGGGAAAGATAGTCTCACTGCAGAGCTATATAAATTATTTCTGAAGGAAATTTCAAGAGGATGAACAGTGGTCTTTAATTACATATTACAAGCAGCACACATGCCATTGGAGTTGGCAGAAGGAATTCTTATATATCTCCATAAAAATGGATATAAAAAAAGAATTAAGGAATTGGAGACCAATCAGTCTCTTGAACAATGATTTTAACATTCTAGTGAAAATATTAAATAAGTGACTTTTAAGCACAGCCAAACACCTTATTGCAATATCCCAATCTTGTACAGTACCCAATAGAACTATAACAGATCAACTTATTTTTCTCAGAAATATTTTTGAATACAGCAATACCAGGGGGCTGGAAGGATATGTACTGTCTTTATACCAGCAACAAGCCTTTAACATGGTAAGTCAGAATTTTATGGTGCACTTTAGCACAATATAGGATTTCTGAACAATTCATAATGTGGATTAAAATATTGTATAAAATGGCTACTGTTATGCCTTTAGTAAGTGGGAGGTGTGAGCTCCTTGCCCGAACTAAAAAGGGAGTCAGGCAGGGATGCCCGTTCAGCCCACTGTTATATGCTTTCTGCATTAACCCTCTCATTAGAGCTTTAAACACTAGCCCAGGCATACAGCCTATTTCTATAGTGGGGGAATCTCTGCCCTACAGGGCACTAGCATTTACAGATGACATCTGCACACTGGTACAAAACGAAACATCTGTGGTAAATACGTTAGCTCTATGCACCCAGTATGGGCATCTCTCAGGAGCTACATTAAATATGCAGAAAAGTAAAGGTACACCTTTGGGAGAACATCCTAATCTTCCAGACCAAATACAATGCATATAGCTAACCACAGAATTCATGAAAATATTGAACTTTTTTTTTTAACAAAAAATATAAGAATACCTTAAGCTGGGACAAAAAAATAGAAACTGGTTGAACCTTAAGTGGAACAGGTGGAAAATGAGCAGAGCTAAAAGAATACACCTGATAAAAACATACTTTCTACCAGTTTTTCTGTATATCTGTAATATTTTCCCATCCCCAAAATCCAGAGAAACTACAATACTTAGTATTTTTTTTTCCAGGCAGTATGCGGAAGCCGTTTAAATCCCATAAAAAAAAACATATTGTATTTACCCATAAAACAAGGTCTGAGTATGGTGAACCCCATTGTCTTCTTTTACAGCCAGTTTATGTTTATGAATTTAAAACCCTTGTTGTTAAACCAAAATAGATTTTGGACAGAACTTACCCTCTCATTTATTTTAATATGGCTTAATCTCTGGACACAATGGACACTGAGGGTAGTAAAACACATCCAATTGACCCCACCCTATTACAGGGAAGTTTTTTTTAAAATGAAATCATGGAGACTTCCAGTGCAACTCTGAAGCTAATGGCAGCCTAAGATCAGAGCTCCGCTTATCCACCCTCCCAAAACTGCAAAAAAAAGCCAAAATTCAACTAAAAGCAATAGTGGATAGAGAAATTCTTACAAATGGCTTCAATTACACAAAAGGGAACTATAAATAGATACACAGGGTTACCGACAGAAGAAGAGAAATCGGGAGATGAAAAGTCAGACTCAGAGACCTCAGAATTGTCGTAGGCCCAGACGGCATCCTCAGGGAAGAAATCAACATGTAAAAAACAAAAGACCAAAGATTCTGTTCTGAATGATAAATTAGAATAATAACAGACCTACAAGGTATAAAAAAAGACTTCCAGGACTTTCACTCAGACCATGACCTCCTACGCACAGATGTATTAACTTTGCAAACCCAAGTAAAGTCATTTGAACAGAATGGCTCAGATCAGGCTGCAGAGACCTCCCAAATTCAAACAACTTTAACTCAACTTCTGGAAATAACTAAAGCCCTAGGAGAAAGACAGGAAGATGTAGAGAACAGACAGACATGCCAGAATACAAAATTTATGGAATACTGGAGAATAGTGAGGGCAGAGACATGAGGGGATAAATAGAGAACATGCTGAGAGAGGAGCTGGATTTGGAACAGGATTTCCCCGTGGCAATAGAAAGGGCACACCGAGCACTTGGCCCCAAGCCCTCGGGACCGGAGGCACATCCTCGATCTATAATTAAACAATTCCTGAGCTACAAGACAAAAGAAATAATACTCCAAAAATCATGGTCAAGAGGGAAAATATTTATGGGAAAGCAGAGACTCTTTTTTGATAATGACTATGCAAGGGTTACAATGCAGAGAAGACAGGAATACATTTCTCTATTTCCAATCTTAAGACACCTTAAATTAAAATTTTGGACACTTTATCCATCGAGACTGATGATCCAGTATCCTAATGGACAGGCCACCTATGACACAGTGGCAAGTGCGATGGAGGACTTGAGGCAGAAAGGATTCGAGCTACCATCCAAGCTACCGGAGAAACCCTACAATGCCAATTTGGGACTGAGCAAGGAAAAATGACCAGGGAAGGAATCAGAGCAAGTAGTCCTAGATGAGATAAACAGACTATTGGGTCAATTTGCTACTAACATATAATGATTGTCTCCCTTGAGTGAGTAGGCCTATGGGTTAGAGTGCAGAGCCTGGGCAAGGAGGAAATCCAGCGTGTGGGGGAGTGGGTCTCCCATCTAGATGGTAAAGCAGCTTGAGGGTAGAAGCTGTAGGTGGGGTTCAGGGGAAATATACGCCACGGGGAAGTACACACATGTCTTCATTATGAAAGAGGGACCTCAAGGAGATGAACTAGAGGTAAAGGATTCTCCGGGGAACGTATCAGCTGAACGGCACCAAAACAGCCCTCTAGGTCAGATCGCTTGTGGGAATAACGCTTATGTGCCCTATATCAGACATCAGAAAATGATAAGTAGGTAAGGGAGAGAGGTAGGGAAGCTGGCCTTTGTTTCTTGCTCAAGACTTGTATCTAAATAATTTTTCCTTTTTGACAAATCTGAGGGGGCAGGCACACCCGTAGCGATTGACACAGGAGATTAATAAACACATTCAAAATAATGGGGTGCCTTTGGATGAGGGGGACTTGGAGAACCAGACAAGAGAAGTTTACTCGGGGTCTAACTGTGGAATCCAGAGGGGGATCACCTGGACTAAGCCTGGAGTGCCCTGCAGAGGCCAAGGAGTATGGAGGGGGGACCTGCTGACCTCAGAAAGCACATTGGAAACAATACATTTGGACCCCCTAGTGGGAGAAGAAGGTAAAGTGCATAAGCTAAACTTGCCATTAGGCACACACTTCCTACGGCTGAGAGCTAGGGAGACTTTCTAACAACAAGGGCTTCAGAGAAGGAGACTGATTGGACTGGAAATGTATGGTAAAATAAGGCCAAAACAAACAGAAGAAAGTAATGGGAAGGGAGATCTGAAGTCTGAAGACAAACCTACAAATAACAAGGACTAAATGTTTCAATATAATAGACTACTCTGTTAATCTATTTAGGAGGGGGAGGGAGAAAGTGAGATGAAGCAACCAGAGTTATGCACCTGTACTATCTACCATAGTTTAATTGTATTTTATGTTAGAGTTATTAATTATTATTTAAGATTTATTTTAAGGGACTGGATTGCCAGACAAGAGAATTGGCAATGGCCCAACTTACTTTTTGGTTACATTGTTTATTTATTTTTATTTATTTAGCTTTTGTTGACCGGGTAAGTGCACTAGACAAATCCTGCCTATTTTCAGGCAGGACCCGGGGGAGGTGGATACAAATGAATGCCAACTGACCTTGCACCAGATTAAGCTGTTGGTGGTATTTTTAGTGAATGAGGGAAATTTGGCCAGGACACCGGGGAAATTCCCCTACTCTTTTCGATAAGTGCCATGGGATCTTTAACATCCACCTGAACTACCACCAATCCAGGCAGATGGGATCTCGGTTTAACGTCTCATCCGAAAGATGGCACCTCAGAAGTGCAGTACCCCTCTCATGCTGCACTACAGTGCCAGTACTGGGATATTAACCCAAGTGCCAGATGTGGAAACTGAACCCACAGCCCTCTGATCTCCTGGCCTCAGAGGCGAGTGTGCTACCTACTGAGCCACTGACCTGCAAGTGTCCCCTACATTGTGGGGGATATGTACAACACCCAGGGCAGGCCTACAGAGTAAGACAAGTAGCTCACATTCAACATAATATTCCATCCTTGTCAGACTTGATTCTGACACTGAAAGTTACTATGTACATAGGAGAGAAAGCTGTTTAGTTGGGATAAAAACAGAGACGAGACACAGAGACATGAGAGAAAACAAACAGATGAGACATGGAACCAGAAAAACATGAAAGGAAAAGGTGCAACTTGGGAAAATATGTATGATACCAGAGACACAATATAATAAATATAATATAAATATAATGACAAAAAGGGAGAAGGGAAAAAATATCAGATGAATATAGATGTCTCAGGTTAAGAAACTCCTTAAAGTAGTATTCCAGAACGTCAATGGTTTGAGTAACCCTATAAAGAGAACAAAAATAATTTCTCATCTTAAAAAAGTGCATCCCCAGATCATTCTCCTACAAGAGACACATTTATCCAAAGACAAACACCAGAAACTACTTAGATATGGAATGTTGAATATAGTAGCTAGTGCTTACACAAGGGGGCGAATGAGGGGATCAGCAATTGTCGTACCAAAATCCTCAACTGTTCAAATTCTCGAATCATATCAGGATGGTGAGGGCAGGTTGTCCTTGATTAAAGAGACCTGGGAAGGGCAGATCTACACAGTGGGAAGTATATATATATATATCCCCCCGGGGTCAGAAAGTACTGTATATCAAATTATTTTTGATAAAATGATAGCTTTTAAGCAAGGGATACTGATTTTAGCAGGAGACTTGAACCTTCTAATGAATCCTTCATGAGACAGTTCAAATCCTAACACTCCCAGAGCCACAAGGGGGCAGAAACACGGTAAGAGGTTAATTAAAGATCTTGCCCTAATAGAAACCTGGTGACACTGCTCTTCAGCATCCAGTGGTTATACACATTTCTTGGGAGTCCATAATACATACTCACAAATTGACTGTTTTCTGGTAGAAGCTGAATATATAGGCATAATACATAATGCAATGATTTCTCCAATTCACTTATCAGACCACACAATCATTACTGTGGAACTTGAATCAGAAAAGGATGCTATAATGAGACAATGGCAGTTTAATAATATGTTTATTAAAGATAAACAGTTTAAAGAAAAGGTTCAGCAATGGATCCCAGAATATTACAAAAGAACAGTTCTGAAGAGGTGCTGGAAGGAACATTATGGGACACTTTAAAATCAGTATTATGGGGTGAAATCATATCATATGCAACTCACCAAAAGAAACAGAAAGTTAGGAGACAGAAAGAGTTAGAAATGGAACTAGAGAAATTAAAACAACTACATGCAGGATGAAGGGGTGGCACAATGGCACAACTAAACCAAGTGAAGGCACAATTACAAGCTTTATTAAACCAAAAAACAGAACAAGCTCTGATGTATGTAAAACAAAGATATTCAGACCCTCCTGATATTTCCACCAAAGAAAGGTTTTAAAAACTGGAATAGTATGATATCTAGATTTTTATGGTAGGAGAGAAAGCCAAGGATAAAATACAAGACCCCTCAATGACCCAAAAGTAAAGGAGGACTGCCCTACCAAATCTAGAACAATATGCACAGGCAGCAGTAATATCACACACACTCCACTGGTTAGATGAAGGGAGGGACCCACACTGGAAGGAGATAGAATGAGGGAACCAATTAGTGGAGATTGAGAAATACCTGTTAGGACAGAACATACCAAAAGCAATTATGGAAAGAGAGATCAGATTTAAATAAACCAGACAGCTCCTGAAAATATGGGGAACAATAATAATAAAAAAATCAAAGACTCTATAGTAATCCTTCTACAAAAAATCACAGCAGATCCCAGGTTTGATCCAGCTAGACAGGATTATAACTTTAAATGGTGGCAACACCAGGGACTTATTAGATTTTATAAATTATATGAGCAGGGAATTTTTTGCCAATTTCAGACACTGGAGAAAAAGTACCATCTAGTGAAACAAGATTTTTTTAGATTCCTCCAGGTAAGAAATGACTGCAGGAGTCTGATGTGTACCTCCTGGGATACAGGGGAGATACATCCACTAATGAGAATTATAATCAATACAATAGAGATAGCAATACCATACCATATGATATATATAACCTACCAAGCCCTAAACAGTAAACAGAAAGAGACTACATTGCACTCGCAACAATGCTGGGAGGAAGAGCTAGGTATTAACCTAGAGGAGGAGAGATGGGAACTGATACATTCAACAGTCCATAGAGCTACAAGATCCTTGATGGAAGTGCATAATAAGATTCTTTAGAACACCACAAATAGTAGGGAAATATGATGCTTAATTAGGATCAAAGTGCTGGAGAGGATGTGGGGAACCTCTGGCTAACCACGAGCTTATATTTTGAAGCTGCCCACTCCTAGAGATATTTTGGAGTGAGGTGGGAAGTGTTTTGGGAGAATGTTTCCAGAAATAGGGGCTTTAACACCTGAATGTGCACTTATATTTGACTTCCCAAGGGGGTTGGGGAGAGGTAACCCCAGGATCTTACTAGTTATATTACTTCTTGCAGCTCACAAGGCTGTGACAAGGAAGTGGCTCCAAAAAGTCCCACCAACTTCTCAGGATTGGGAAGATATTTATCCAAAATATAGAATGGAGTTTCTAACTGCTCATATTAATTTAAAGGTACAGAGATGTACTGCTTTTTGGACTAAGTGGTGGCTCTGGGTATCAAAACATAGGCCAGATTTGATTCCATAGGGGAAATTACAACCTGTAATAGACCTGGGATTACCAAAAGAAAGAATGAGAAAAAATTAACAAATGTATTAGACTGATTTATGTGAACATGTAATACAAGACAAATACCTGAGAACATATCAAATGTCTTATCTTAAATGTATTTATTGTAAAGTGAACAAACACATGACGTACGCTGATCTCTTCCTGGAAAACTTGGAAACAATAACAATATATTTAAAAAAATCAAATCATGGAACTGTTCTGCTCAAATGAAAAAGGCTTGTTACAATCAAATTATGGAGCAACATTTCACAGAACCAATTACATTTCCAAAATGCCCAACAATCTGTTTACCTTCTGTAAAAATACTTATTACAGAAAAGCGCATTCCATAAAAAATTAGAGATGTTAATCAGCTATGCTGCCATGAAAAGCTAAATACAAAAAGGAACACAAAACATAAAATAAGCATTTGTCAATGCCGAATGTTGTCTTGCTGGCATTGGCATTGGTAGTGCAGGAGTTCTTCCTTTAGGAAATGAGCTAATATGTGTACACTTGAGGAAAGGAGGGAGAGGGGGACATGATAGAAATGTTTAAATACCTCAGTGGAATCATCAAAGTCCAAGAGGGTAGAATCTTTCATAAAAAGAGATGTGCAAGAAAAAAGGGACGCAATTTGAAGATAGAGGGGGGACAGCTCAGGGGCAATGTGAAGAAGTATTTTTTCACAGAGACGGTGGTGAATGCATGGAAACACCTTCCTGAGGAGGTTGTGGGGTCTAAAACAGTGGAAAAATTCAAGAATGCATGAGACAGACATAAGGCAATTATTTTGAAGGGTTGAAAGAAATAGGTTGTTGGTTAACTAGTATATGCAGTTTATCCAGTAGGTAGGGAAATGGGCAGACTAGGTGGGCCAAGCAGTCCTTATCTGCCATCAAACTCTATGTTTCTATGAGTTAGAGAGAAGCATAATAGGAATGGCAGTGAAGTATGGAACCAACATCAACCCCACCCCACCCTGCAGAGAGTGACAGGCATTGAGGTGTGTCTTTAGGTCGTCAGCCATAACACTCATACCATTTCATCTCACCCTACTTTGCAGACTCTGATAAGTGTTGCGTTGTGTCTTGGGATCATTGGGCCTTATAATCACCCCATTCCATAAGGAAGTACATTGAGATGAGTGCAGTATAGGAGAATGCAGTGAGCTTTGGGGCTGAAGAGTCCAAGGCACACCTTGATGCCTGTCAGTGGCTGCAGGATAGGGGTGGGGGTGCAATGGCATGAGCATTATAGCTGACAATCCAAAGGCACTCCCCTGATGCCTGTTAGTCTGTATAGGGTGGGATGTTATGGTTAGAAACCTTATCACCCCGGGTGTTTGTTGGTATTTGCACTCCAAATTTTCAACATGGCCTTTTGTGACCCCACCTCATGAAAGCATGTGGGACCTCTGTCCATGAACAGTGGAGCTGTGATTTTGTTAATCTGTCCAGGATGTTGATTTCCCACAGCAACCGCACCATTCTGCACCACATGTGAAAACACAGTTCGGACAGCATGTGAAAAATGACAGCAGCACCATTCATAAGGAGGTGTGAAGAGATGGCAATTTTTAAAGTCTGGAGTGTTAATTTAAAAATTCTTGAAGTTATGAGTGTGCATGAAAACTGTGCAATGCACACTTGTAACAGTCATTTTTTTGAATTCTTTCACCAAATTTTCAACATAGGCATTTTAAGAGCTCTGCTCATGAACAGTGGCAGTATGATTTTCTTAAAGGAAGTCTCCCATAGTTTCACACCCATATTTTCCCAACTCCTTATGTATAACTGTTGTGTTCCTCCTCTAGTTGCCAGCAGTCCTATTGCTGTCCAAATCTAGACTATAAATAAAAATATACAGTCTCCAGAAGTTATCAATGTGTTTGTCCTCCATTTTACCATCAATGCTGCTGGAGGATGATGTAATCAGAGCAACAGATAATGGTGCTGCATTAAATGCTGTTCCACCAGTAAACAGAATCCACAATGTTTGGTTCCCCACTTGAGTAATGGGGGAACTCTTTAAGTGTTGTGCATATCCTGAAGTGCAGGTCTAATAGGGACTAGGACCATATGAGTGTGATTCAGCACTGATTTGACATGTATATACAGTATGCCTATAAGGAAGTGCCTTTATGTGTTGTGTTAATGTTTCTGTTAGCAAAAACAGTTTACCCAATAAATGACTCTGGGTACAACAAGAATCTTAACTGGTATTATATAGCTGTTGTATTGTGTTCTGTGTGTGTTAGCATTCTCTGTTTTGATTGACACCAGCATTGAGACACAATCATGCACAAATGCCCCTTCCCCTTTGTAACTAGGCAGTCAGAGATTGAATGGCTGATGTAAGGCAATAAAGAGTTCAGCTATAACAAGGAATAGGTTACTAGGACAACATCAGCTGCAGCATATGGAAGAAGAGTAATCTAGTGGTTAGAGATCAGGCACAAGAACTGGGAAACTCTGGTTCAAATCCTACTAAAGTACCTTACTCTCTAACTCTTAACAAGTTCCCCTAACCTCCTTGGGAACTGTGATGTCCCTTCAGGTCCATAACTTTAACAGTGTCCCCATTCCCATTATAAATCATTAGCAGTGATGTGAGAGCTACAGCACTTCACTTTGAAGGTACTGAAAACAAGCTGTGGCAGTCCCCACCCCCCTTTGTAATGCCAGCATTTGAAGTAGGATACCCCTCACAAATCAAATACTACACTTCAGCTGTTGTAGGTAAAGAAACTGATCAGTCTCAGTGTTTGTAGCACTGTATTTGCTTAGCTCATTCCTCCCATGTCATATGCATTCTGTATCTTGGTATTTCCAGTCAGAACCCAGATGTAAGGAGCATGTGAAATGTAAAATAATACACTTTATAAAGTAAGTGATCTAGCTCTCTACTTTCAGGCTGCTGAAAGGGGAGTATGTAATTTGTGCAAAGGAGGAATTCAGTCTTGTGTGATCCTTTGGGAAACTGCTCAAGCCTACCTTGTAAATGAATCCTCTCAAGGGTGTTCGCCTGGTTCACTACAGAGTGACTGATTGACTGCTCAATTGATTGATTGGTTGGTTGATTAACTGATTCAGTCTACTGCTTTCCACAACATGTTACAACTGTCTCACAGAGAGAAATGAGTAGTACACAGGAACAGCTTTTGTTTCCTGTGAATGAAATACTATTAGATGTATTATTTGTTCTACACATGCAGTATTAAGGCTACAAGTACCATTCCCTGTGTGAGTTGCATGACAGAACTGTCTTAAGCCATTGCAAACTTAAACTAAAATCAGGATAGACAGCATTGATACCCTTATGTTTTGTTCTGCACTGTTGCTGCAGTGACATCAAGGAATGGGAGTGGCTGTATTACAAGTGACTTATTTGCATGTAAATGGTGGCTTGCTTGACATTTTACTACCTTGTTTCAGAGCCTCAATCTCTAGATATGTGTTGCAACAGATGAAATGGCTGATGTCTTATTGACATATGTACAGTACTTGATGTAATATATAATAAATACATCAGATATATCCAAATCATAAATATACAGGAGTCTTCTCCTTTAATCTGTCCTGGACATTGATTTCCCACTGCGACTGCACCATTGTGTGCCAGATGTGTGAAACTACATTTTGGGCAGGATGTGAAAAATGACAGCTGTACTGTTCATAAGGAGATGTGCAAAAATGGTAATGTTGAAAATCTGAAGTAAAAATATTAAAAATTCTTGAAGTTATGACTGGGCGTGGAAACTGCACAACACATGCTGTAACATAGTCATTTTGTGGAATTTTGTCATAAAATTTTCAACATAGGCATTTTGGGACCTCTGCTCTTGAACAGTGTTGTTGTGATTTTCTTACTCTGTCCTGAACATTGTTTTCCTGCAGCGAATGTGCCATTGTGTGCCGGATGTATAAAGACATATTTTAGGCAGGATGTGGAAAATGACAGCTGTACTGTTCATAAGGAGGTGTGAAAAAATGGCAATGTTGAAAATCTGAAGTAAAGATATTAAACATTCTCGAGGTTATGAGTGTGCATGGAAACTGCACAATGCATGCTTGTAACACAGTCATTTTTTATAATTTTTTCACCAAATTTGCAATATAGGCTTTTTGGGAGCCCTCCTCATGAACAGTGACATTGTCATTTCATTAATCAGTCCCAAAAGGTGATTCTGTGCAGTGACTGCAAAATCACCTTTAGGAAATGAATAAGGAGATGACAGCGACTGAATCCATGAGGTGGGGTCCCAGGAACCCTATGCTGAAAATGTGGTGCAAAAATTTGCAAAAATGGCCAAGATATGTACCAAAGTTGAAAAAAAAACCTTTTATGCCATTATACATCTTACCGGCATTTCTTCAGTTTGCGGTCGGCTTTGAAGAGTGCGGACATGTCCCCGGTCCACCTAAGATCTTCACACCATGCTCTGGAGGTAAGCTTGGGGTGATGGAGGTGTGGGGAGGTGGGGTAAACAGAGGGTGAGTGTGGGTTGGGGGATGGGCACTGGAAACGTCAAGAGACCTTTTTTTCATTTTTCAGGTAACAACAACAACAAAAAAACATAAAGGCAACTCAGATCAGTTTTCTTATTTTGCAGGTGTGTTTTGGCACACTGGAGTGGACTTTCAGTATGGTGTGCCACCTGTATTTTAGGGAAGGGGGGCTGAAGCTGATGGAGATTGAGCTCCCCGTCGGCACAGAAACATGTCTGGGGGGTGCTTGATGCCAAGGGGGACTGGGCATCCCCATTGCACACAAATTAAATGATAAGGGGGCCATTGTGCCAACAAGGATTGGACTCTTCCATTGGCAAATTGAAATGGGAAGGGGACATGCCAATGGGGATTGGGCACCCCCAAAGTTGGCTTGATTGGGACTGTGAGGTGGATTGTGACAGCCACCACCGTCTTTTATTGAAATGTTACACCAGGCAAGGCACGCCCTGCAATGAGGGGGCACTCCCTCATTGCAGTGGCTAAATCATTTCAAGTTGGTGGCACGCTTTTGAACTGCTGCCATAGACAGCCAGCAATCTAATTCATGCCACAGAGCCCAGCCTGAAAAATCAGTGGCACCACTGGCCTCAACACGGCCAGTCCTCCCAAACCTGCTATTCCAAGCTACTCCAATACGTTGCTTGCACATGCGCAAGACAACATAAAAATGGATGACAGATTTGGTTCCAGACCACAATGTATAAAAGAATTAGAAACCTAAGAGCATCTTTTTATAACTTGCACATATATAAAACATTTCTGGACATATATAGCAGCACAATGGAAAGAGGATTGTTTTGCCCAGGTCAATTGAGAAATTTTAATATATGGGTATTATGCTAAGCAATGGAGCAAATGGGATATAAGTACATTGAATTTAATTTGTGCTACGATCAAGTGGTTTATATGGAATACAAGAAGTATATACACTCTTCAACAAAAAGAGATAAGTCACAAAGAACTGCTTCAAAAAATTCTAGATGAACTAAAAGAGATTTATTATTTAGAAACTGAAAATCATAATCAGCGATATATAACAACTGTATGGAGGAATTTATCTTGGATCACAAATACTGATGTTCGAATTACATGAGAATTTAAATAGCCTGAAAAAGAATGGCAAGGCCTCAAGAAAACAGATATTTTGGTTTTCTTTACTTTGGATGTGTTTTCTCTATGTTTTCTTTCTTTGAAATGTTGTTTTTCCCTCCTTATATGGAATGAATTGCAGGATGTATTTTTCTGTTAAATGTTCCTGTTGATTTTCAATAAAATAAACTCCCCTACTCTTTTTGAGAAGTGCCATGGGATCTTTAAGGGAAATATTGCTAATATCAAGATACCTGGTTAAAACACTATATATGAAGAAGCAATATTATGTAAGATAATAGCCCTTGAATTCTGCCTATTTTCAGGCATGACCCGGGGAGGAGAATACAGATGAATGCCAACTGACCTTGAACCAGTTTAAGCAGTTGGTGGTATTTTTAGTGAATGGGGGAAATTTGGCCAAGGCACCTGGGAAATTCCCCTATTCAGCTGTAGGGGGTTCTGCCGTCTGCTTGCAGGATGGCCACTCGGGCTGGAGCACCAGAGGGTGCAGACGTCATGGAGAAGGGAGAGCTGGCCTCACCTCCCTTCTTAATCCATTCTTAGGCAAATAATGAAGAAACTCTAGCAGATGAGATGGTTTCAGAAGAAGACATTGTGGATGTTTATGTTTCAACTGAAGATTTGACCTCTCAGCTCCCTATTGTTCAGGGGATAGACTCGAATGCAGAATTGGAGAAACAGAAACAGGAATTTGAGAAGGAAGCTGAAACTGATGATAAACACTGCATGGAAGATGGAGATAATTTGGCTGCTCAACTCGTTCCACAGGAAAAAGAGATTCCGCCTGTCAGTACAGATGCCCAGCATGTCAAACTGGAGGATGGCATCACAGTTTTGACTGCTCCACTGGGGCTGGGTGAGTCAAAAGCGAAGTTTCTAACTAAAGATGTAATGCATGCTGGCAATTAGAACACGAACGATAGTGTATGCCTACAGCCTGTTTTAGATGATGTACCGAACAGTTTTATGGAGCAAAAGCCAAGTGATAATCTGGCTCAAGGCATTAACAGTATTGAGACCACCTCGGCAAATATAATGTCGAAATCGGATGGCTTTGTTTTCAAACGGCCACATACTGAAAAGGAGGCATCAGTAATATATCAAACCAATAGTCTAGAACAAAAAGGACTTACAGAATTTATTTTTTCCAGAGCGGGGATTAAACAAGGGAATCCAAGTAAAACATTCACAAAGCAAGATTCAATGCTTTCTGCTCTGAGGATCATTGTGAAAAGTGCTACAATAGCGCCATCTACTGATAGAACTGAAACTTCTGAAGAACAGTGGACACCTAAGAAAGCTTTGTCAGCTGCAGGCTGGAAACAAGGCCTGGGGGAATTTGGTGTACAGATCCAGAGTGGGACTCACCTTTTCCTTTATCACAGGCTACCCCAGAGTGGAAACCACATGGATATGAAAAACAACAACTTGGGGTTGTTCCAAAGATAGCTATTGCTTCTGTTCCATCTTCCCCTTCTGCAGCAGATACAAAATCATCCACAGAGATTGTCAAAGGGCTGGATTTATAGCCAGTCTCTTCTTTAACATGTGTACCGACAAAAGAAACTATACTCTTTGCAGCACCTCTGCCAGAAACAAAATTAGACCCTGAGCATAAGCCTTTATTGTCAGATTTGTTTAACAAAGCTAAACAAGCATTTGTCAACGCTGAATGTTGATTGCGTTGGTGTGTTGACCACGCTCACTGGCCTCTGTCAGTCACTCATCTGTTTCGTCCGGTGCTGCAGGCTGCTGTTTGGTATTGGGCTCCTGCGTGCGTTGGCAGCTTGTTCTGGCCACTAAGAGTTCTGCAGCTGTCCTGACAGAACTCCGTTGAGGTGGCTCACTCCCCCTCTCTCACTCATGCATTCTGTTTGTCTTGGTGCTGCAGGCTGCCCTTTTGTACTGGCCTCCTGCCTCTGTTGGGGGCTTTTTCTGCCCACAAAGAAATCTGCAGCAGTCCCAACACTGGTCTGTTGAGCCTGCTGACTCCCCCTCTCTCACTCACTCGTTAGATTTCTGCCAGCGCTGCAGGGTGGCCTTTTGTACTGGGCTCCTGCATGCGTTGGCACCTTTTCTTGCCAATGAAGAAATCCGCAGCAGTCACGACAGAGCTCCGTTAAGGTCACACACTCCCCCTGTGTCACTCACTCTTTCTGTCTGTCCTGGCGCTGTAGGTTGCCCTTTTGTACTGGGCTCCTGCCTCTGTTGGTGCCTTTGTCTGCCCACAAAGACATCTGCAGCAGTCCTGACAAAGCTCCATTTAGCTCACTCACGCACTCCCCTTCTCTCACTCACCCATTCCGTTTCTGCCAGCACTGCAGGCTGCCCTTTTTCATTGGACTCCTGCCTGCATTACCGCCTTCTTCTGCCCACAAAGAAATTTGCAGCACTTACAATACAGCTCTGTTGAGCTCGCTCACTCCCCTTCTGTCACTCGCTCATTCTGGTTTCCCCGCCAGTGAAGGCTGCCCATTTGTACTGGGACCCTGCATGCACTGGCACCTTTGTCTGCCCACAAACAAATCTGCAGCTGTCCCGACAGAGCTCTGTTGAGGTCGCTCAGTCTCCCTGTCTCACACACTCATTCTGTTTGTCCTGGCTTTGCAAGTGGCCCTTTTGTATGGGACTCCTGCTGCATTGGCGCCTTTTTCTGCCCACAAAGAAATCCGCAGCAGTCCTGACAGGGCTCCGTTGAGCTCACTCAGTCCCCCTGTCTCAGTCACTCATACTGTTTCTCCCACTGCTGCAGGCTGGCCTTTTGTACTGGGCTCCTGCCTGCATTGATGCCTTCTTCTGCCCACAAGGAAATCCACAGTAGTCCTGAAAGAGCTCCGGTGAATTCACTGACTCCCCATCCGTCACTCGCTGTCTTGTTCTGTTTCTCCCAGTGCTGCAGGCTGCCCTTTTGTACTGGGCTCTTATGTTGTGCCCTTTCTCTGCCCACAAACAAATCCACAGCTGTCCAGACAGAGCTGTGTTGAGGTCGCTCAGTCTCCCTCTCTCACACGCTCAGTCTGTTTGTCCTGGCGCTGCAAGCGGCTCTTTTGTACGGGACTCCTGCCTGCATTAGCGCCTTTTTCTGCACACAAAGAAATCTGCAGCAGTCCTGATGGAGCTCTGTTGAGCTCACTCAGTCCCCTTGTCTCACTCGCTCGTACTGTTTCTCCCACCGCTGCAGGCTTGCCTTTTGTGCTGGGCCCCGGCTTGCATTGATGCTTTTTTCTGCCCACAAAGAAATCCACAGCAGTCCTGAAAGAGCTCCAGTGAGTTCGTTCACTCCCCCTCCCTCACTCGCTCTCTTGTTCTGTTTCTCCCAGTGCTGCAGGCTGCCCTTTTGTATTGGGCTCTTGCGTTGGGCCCTTTCTCTGCCCACAAACAAATCTGTAGCAGTCCCGACAGAGCTCAGTTGAGCGCGGTCACTCCCCCCTCTCACTCGTTTGATCTTAATGTGTCCCACACAGTGATTTCCCACATCGACCATGCTATTCTGTGGCAGGAGTGCAAAAACACATTGTAGCCACGATGTAAAACATGGCAGCTGTACTGTTCATAGGGAGGTGTGGAAAAATGCCACTGTTGAAAATGTGGGGTGAAAATATCACAAAATTGCTAAATTACAAGGGTGTGTGGAAACAGGTCAATGCACACTTGTAACATAGTCATGTCATGGAGTTTCATCACCCGATTTTCAGCATAGGCATTTTAGGACCTCTGCTCATGAACAGTGCCACTGTCATTTTCTTAATCTGTCCCAATCAGTGATTTCCCACAGCGACTGCGTTGTTCTGCGCCGGAACTGTGAAAACACATTTCAGTCAGGATGTGGAAAATGACAGCATGCTGCCTCATAAGGAGTGTGGAAAATTCCACTGGTGAAATGGGTTTGACAATATTATAAATCTCACGAGTTGTTGGCAGTGTGGAAAGTGTGCAACGACACTTGTAACACAGTCATTTGATGGGGTATTATCACCAAATTTTCAACATAGGCATTTTAGGACCTCTGCTCATGAACAGTATCACTCTCATTTTCTTAATCTGTCCCAGACAGTGATTTCCCACAGCTGCCGCTCTATTCTGCTCCAGAAGTGTGAAAACACATTTCGGCCAGGATGGGGAAAATAAGAGCTTTACTGTTCATAAGTAGGCATGGGAAAATGGCAATGTTGGAAATCTGGAGTGAAAATATTATAAATTTGCGAACTTACAAGCATGCATGCAAACTGCGCAATACACGCTCGTACCACAGTCATTTTATGGAGTATCATTACCAAATTTTCAACATAGCCATTTCAGGACCTCTACTCATGAACAGTGTCACTGTCATTTTTTTAATCTGTCCCGAACACTGATTTCCCACAGCGACCGTGCTATTCTGCGCCGGAAGTGCGAAAACATAGTTCCGCCAGGATGTGAACAATGACAGCTGTACTGTTCACAAGGAGGTGTGACAAAATGCCAATGTTGCAAATCTGGCATGAAAATATTGCAAATTCTCGAAGTTATGAGTGTGCATAGCAACTGCGCAGCGCACACTCATAAAACAATCATTTTTTGAATTTTTTCCACCAAATTTGCAACATAGGCTTTTTGAGAGCCCACCTCATGAGCACTGGCACTGTCGTTTTGTTAACCAGTCCCGAAAGGTGATTCCGTGCAGTGACCGCGAAATCACCTTTCTGGGCTGATTAATGCCATGACAGTTCAAGAATTCATGAGGAGGTGTCCCAAAAACCCCATGTTGAAAATTTGGTGAAAAAATTCCCAAAAATGCCCGAGATATGCAGTAAAGTTGAAAAAACCCTATGTATTACATTATACAGCTTACCGGCATTTCCTCAGTTCGTGGTCGGCTTTGAAGAGTGCAGACGTATTCCCGGTCCACCGAAGATCGTTGTGCTGCGCTCCTAAGGTAAGTATGGGGTGGGGGTGGAGAAGCAGGAGGCGTGCAGTGGGTGGCTGCGGGTGGGAGGCAGGCGAAGCGCCGAGGGATGGCTTCTGCTTTCCAGGGACAGTAAAACGACGCCACGGGACCGTTTTTCACTTTGCAGGGGCCTCTAGCACACTGGAGTGGGCTCCCAGTTTGCCAGCAGTGGCTTTCTCATTTGGGGGCAGTAGTTGACGGGGATTGGGCACCCCATCGGCTAGGGGCGGGTATCGCGCGCCGACGTGGGATTGGGCACCCTGCTGGCAGTAACAAAAGGTGGGGTGACAGAATGCCAATGGGGAGTGGGCTCCCATCAGCAACAAAACAAATGGGGGCACTACTGCTGATGGGGATTGGGCACCCCATTGGCAGGAACAGAAGAGGGGTTAGAATGCCGATGGGAGGGGCTCTGGCCGGCAACAAAACAAATGGGGGCACTACAGCTGACGGGATTGTGCACTGTCGGCAGGAAGAAAACGGGGGCACAGAATGCCGACGGGGATTGGGGCCCCCTTCGGCAACTAAACATGGTGGGGGGGCAGTTATATTGTTTGTGAACATGGCGGCAAGCCAGCGCCATGTTCACAAACAATCTCAGGGGTTTACATCCCGCCCTGCAATGACGGGGTCGCTCCCTCATTGCAGCGGATGACTGACGCTGCAATGACGAGGCGGCCCCTGATTGCAGCGGCTGTTTTTTTTTAAAGTTGTGGCACGCTGGCTGAACTAGTGTCAGTAGCAGCATACCACAGCATTGGGGGAACCAGGCAGGCCTCTGCAGGCTGTGGGGGCATTGGCCACAACAGTGCCGCGCCTCCACAACCTGTTTCTGTACAAACCTGTCACAACATGTTTCTTGTGCATGCGCGCAATCAACATAAAAAGAGGCAGCTCCTCGATGAAATGCTGTCAGGATCAGATGTAAAAGGGGTTTGGTAGATAGACCTGACAGATATCATGTAGGGAAAATCCTTCTTAAAGATTCCCTGCATTTTTCACCTAGGGAAGTATATGCCTTTATAAATATTTCTGGGGAGGATAATTTTGATGTAAGTTTTCTCACTACTTATGCATTTGATTTGTTCTGGGAAAGATACGGGCAGGTAAAGTTTTCCCCTACTTGGGCTCCCTTTGTGGTAATACCATTGACCAAACCCCTTATTAAGTATGTTACGGTGATGTTCCGTAATGAGGGGTCCATGTAGATATTACCTATTGGCTGTCTCAAAAGTGCGAGGTAATGGGGGAGCCTGAAGCTATCTTAGATAGTGAGCTTTTTTGGATGGGGGGGTGGAAATATAAGGTTAAGCTTCACCAAAATGGTTCTGGCATAGAACACATACCTAATTCCTTTCTTCGTGGCAGGGACCATGGGGGATGTGTTTTTTATGCGGGACAGCCGAGAGCATGCTATAAATGCAGCTCTCTGTCTAGTACAAGTGATAGACCACGATGCAATAACTGTGGGGAAGTGGGTCATATTATGATGCAATGTTCAAATCACACTCATTGTGATCTCTGTGAAGATTATGGACAAGTTTTTGGGGAATGCCCTTGGGCTGCTCGTAATAAGGCATTATGTATTAGTCCAGAGCTCCTTATTCAACAAGCACAAGACTCTGCTAGCTCAGTTTCTACTGCTAAGAGAGGGGCCCCTCTAGATCCTCCCCTGCTTCCCTCAACCCCTTCCCCCTTGGATAGCACTTTGGTGGGAAATCCTACAGAGACTCAGGATCTGCCTGAAGTAGGCCCTTTTTCCGCAAAGGATCCAGAAGACAAGCCAATTGTGGCTGAAATCATGGTTCCAGTCTGTTATGAGGACCCGATGGTTATTCTAGTAGAGATCTTGATCCTCCTTTTCAGGATCCTTTACTTCAGAGGAATTCTCCTCATTTCAATAAATCTACTACATCTGATAGGTCCCCCCCACCCTGGTGGAGTCAAAAAATTCTTATGCTGTCTTGTTCTGGGGAGACTTGGAAATGGAGGTTGGAGATTCCTACTCTCAGAAATATGTGCTTGAACAAGGTTAACAGGCCTTGGAACAGGGTACATATAAGGGGAAAAGGAAAAAGAAAAGAAAAAAATTAGCTAAAACTATAATATAGGTCACTGCTACTCTTGTTTAACATGGTTCAGTTTACTTTAGGATCACTTAACATACACAGTCTTTTAACCACAGATAAAAGAAGGACTGTCTTTCAATATTTACATGACGTGGCTATGGATGTTATAGTATTACAAGAAACATGGATGCATACAGAAGACCAAGTATGGAGGTTTCAAAATGAATGTGTTTGGGGCACCTCATATAAGTCATTTGATCTTGATAGATCTGATGGAGTAAGGATACTTTTTCACTTCTACTCTTTTTCACTTCATAAACTAATAGATCTAGTCCCAGGCCAGGCTTTTATACTAGATGGCCTTTGGCAAGTTAGGGGCTGCAGGTTTGTTGCACTTTATAACTCACAAGTTAAAGCAGAGAAAGTACTATACATGAAGGCTATTCAACCCTTCTTGGTCACCAATTATACAGTTTTTTTTTGTGGGGATTTTAATTGTAGCCTCCCACAATATAACAAAAGAAAGCGGGAAGAAGGAAAGAAAATATATTGTGATACTAATGCTTTAACTCAGCTGATACCCACTGCTGGATTGATCAATAGTCATATCTATCATAATAAAGGCCCTAAGTTTACTTATAGGAGGAAATCCTATGTATCCACTATTGATTATGTATTCCTTTCTCCTAATTTACCTAAAGGGACTTCAGATATTAGTCCAGTGGAATTCTCGGATCATTTACTGTTAATTTTGACTTTAAATCAGGAGGTTGGAAGGCCTGCTAATAGAGGAAGGTGGAAAATGAACATTTCAGTCTTGACTAATCCTACTGTAACCCAAGCCATGGACAATCTGTTCACTGCTAGATTATTGGTGGAATTTTTATACCAGGACAAGGGGCAATGGTGGATAGACACAAAAAAAGATATCAAAACTTGGTGTATGAAATTTGGTAAAACACAGGGTAATGATACATTTTGGAAATATTTATCTTTAAGGAAGCAATTGCAAAGATTATATTCCTTGACCAATAATTCAAAGTATAATTATTCCACACAGATTGAGCAGGCAAAAACTGAAATGAAGGAATTTCAATATGATAGGGCACAAACTTTACAAGGAATGTTATATAATGGTACTAGTAAAATTTCGATAGGGGACCCATTTGAAGCTTGTAAGCAGATTAAGGAAAGTATGACCATAGAATATTTGACTACATCTGATGGTTGAAGGGTGAGTTCGTCAGAGGGTATTGATGAATTAATACAGCAGCATCTTAAAACTATTTTACCTACCTTCCCAATTACTAAACATTACATATTAGCCTTCTTAAAACCTCTTGTAGTGGCAGACTTTCCGGATGATAGCTCGCAACTGCAGGAACCCATTAGTAAAATAGAAATTTTAAGGGCCACCTCAAAGCTTAAAAATAATACTTCACCAGGTTTAGATGATATTCCACATCTCTTTTATAAAACTTTTAGTCATCAGATAGCAAATAGTTTAGTCTTAGTGTATGAATATTGGTTCAATTCTGACACAATACAGCCCTCATTTGCAGAAGGGTTGCTGGTTTATCTTTTTAAAAAAGGGGATAGATCTTGTATTAAAAATTGGAGACCTATTGTATTGCTCAGTACTGACTACAAAATGTTGGCTCATATATTGAATGATCAATTGAAATCATATGCTTGCTTGGTAATTTCACCATATCAATATTGTGGACTTCCTAATAGGAGAATACAGCATGCCTTGATGATCATCAGGGACATGACTGACCATTGTAACATGGCAGGATTACTGGGATGGGTAGTTGCAGCTGATCAAGAAAAGGCCTTTGATAGGGTTTATCACCCCTATTTGTTAGCAATTTTAAAAGCATACAAGGTTCCTCTAAAATTTATAAAACAACTTCAGTTATTGTATTCTTACTCTTTTGTACAGACGTCTTTAAATGGAGTGGTTGGGCAGAGTTTTGATATTAAGATAGGGGTCCGTCAGGGCTGTCCTCTAAGCCCACTTTTATATATTTTTACACTGGATATTTTATTGAGACATATAGAGTTGCACCCCACCTGGGAAGGGGTGTCAGGGATGGGGATTCTGCAGAGCATTCATATTCAGGCATATGCAGATGATATCTGTGGCTTCTTTTTAAATAAAGAGCAGATTTGTTTTTTTTTTTTGCAAGAAATACATAATTATCAGTTAGTTTCAACTGCTAAACTTAATATTGGTAAAAGTAAAGGACTTTGTATAGGAAATGTTTTAGAGGTACCGGGTGAAATTGGAAGAATGACCATAGATAGTGAACCAATAACAATTTTAGGAATTATTTTTGGGCCACAAAATCTTCCTGAGGTAAACTGGGAGTTGGCATTAAGGGAAGCCGAACTAAAGGTACTCAGATAGAAACAGTGGAGATTTACTAAGCTTAAGAGAATACTGATTCTTAAAAAATGTATTTTACCTCTACTACTTTACGTAGCTATGATATACCCATTGCCAGTACAATTTGAAACCAGATTATATGATATTTTTTTTTCAAATGTTGTGGGGGGGAAACAAACTCAATCCAATAAAGAGGTGTTATACATACTTAGGAGTAAAGGACAGGGGTCTAGGTTTGATAGAACCAGTAATGTTTCTGCATGTGTTATTTTTTAAACATACTATTGGTAATGCTCGTATTATGTCAGAACAGGTGCATAACATTTGGCTGAAGAAATCCCTATGCAAATATATTGCGGTCTGGAATACTGTAGCTCCTAAATTATACCCTCATGTTAATATCCCCCCTATTTTAAATCAGTTGTACAAAAATTGTATAAATGGGGGTTTATGAAGGAAGATATATCAATGCAGTCAGTAAAATCATTATAACAGACTATTCTTTTTAGAATATACCCTTTGGAAGCAGGTTTTAAAAACTGTCCCTCAATTGGAAATAAGCTGATTGTTAGACAACTCACCCTTCATAGGATCCCTCATAAGATGTGGGAAAATCTCTGGCTTACGGTATATGGGAGACTGAATGTTAGAAGTAATGCTAAACATAAAGTTGTTGAGGAAAGGAATTGCCCGTATATGGACTGTATTTCAATAACTGAAACTATGAAACACTTTTTGTTAGAATGTTCATATGTTACAGCTTTATGGGATTGTCTGGCCTCAAAATGGCAGATAGATTGGTTAAGACATTTAAATTATAATATTTGAGTGATAGGGAGATATGGAACAAGTTTGGCACACTATCATCTGGACACTATCAATTTTTTTTATGTTGTGTGATATTTTATATTTGGCAAGCAAGATGCCAATGGGTACTGCAACAACAGAAAATGTCTTTTGACTGCCTTAGCATTTTAGTTAAAAATGAAATGTTAAATCTTTACAAAAGAGATTGTACCTTAAGAGATGCACAACAGGTTTCTCATTGTGGAGGGGTTATACTTATTTTATTAAATACAAATGAAGGGTGCTAGGCTATAAATAGGGTTTAGATAATGGGATTTGTTGAGGGTGGTAGTTTATTTATGTCTTGATGAGAGGAGCTCTGTGCAACTTGTTTCAAGGGAGCAGTCCACAAGGGATCATTTCTGCTGCAATCGCGCTTTACCTGTCATCCCCCCCGGTACTGTTTGGGATGCTTTGCTGATTACTGGGGTTGTGAGTTAGGGAAGTGACTGCACCTGTTGCTGTTTACTGGGATGTGGGCTCTCCTGCCTTTTAAAAGCTTGCGCTGCTATTATCTCCACAGTAGCTGCTGTTTTGTCTGGTTCTGAGAGGAGCTCTGTGCAACTTGTTTCAAGGGAGCAGTCCACAAGGGATCGTTTCTGCTGCAATCGCACTTTATTTGTCATACCCCCCAGGTACTGTTTGGGATGCTTTGCTGATTACTAGGGTTGTGAGTTGGGGAAGTGACTGCACCTGTTGCTGTTTACTGGGAGGTGGACTCTGCTGCCTTTTAAAAGCTTGCACTGGTAGCAAGCATGAGCGATTGCGAGTGGCGCGAGCACCACTCCATAGAAGAAAATCTGTTAGCAACTAATCCTGCTCTTTCTCTCAGAAGGCAAATTTTATCTTGATTTGTTAAGTATTTTAAAGCCTTGTTTGAATTTGTTACTCTCTTTTTGTTTCGTCATTTTATTTTTTTTGTTTTTAGTTTGTTTGTTTTAAGTTTTGTTTTTTCCTTTTTTCTTTTTTACCATGTTTTTTATTTACACAATGTTGATGTTATTAACGTTTTGCTCATTTTCAATTAATGTGTCACATGTTGAAAAAGTAGAGTGTTTTTTGCACTATTCTTGTCCATTCAGTACAGATCAGGGCAATGGGTTTACAGGGATGTACTTGTCAGAATCTCATGTTTTACTTCTGTCTTTTTCTTATGAAGTTCATATATTTCATAATTTTCAATATAGTGGGTACACATGTAGATTGGTCACTACCTCATCCACTAAAAATGATAGACAGAGAAAAGGAATAATTTAAAAAGATTAATTATGTTATTGTTACTTATGTCTGGATCAGTGCATCCACATCCTGGGCCTAACTTTTCTTCTGAGATAGACTGTGAGTCAGCCACAGTTAGTATTAACAAGGGTTCTGTCTCTCCTACTCTTAAAATTGTTCATTTGAACATACAAAGTTTGTTATCTAAATGGTCTCAATTTGTGGCCTGGTCCCAATATCATTCTTTTGATATTATGACTTTATCTGAGACATGGTTGCATAATGGTAATATGAACTCTGAGATTTATCTCCCTAATTATAATCTTGTTAGACAAGACAGAAAAGGAAAAGGAGGAGGTGGAGTTGTAATGTATATTCTTTGTAAATTTGATTACACTATTTTTGACTTTTCTGTGACAAATTCTGGATGTAATATGATTTCCATTGATTTGATTTTTGGACAAAGTAAACATTTGACTCTTAGTACTGTTTATTTTCCCCCTGGTAACATTTTAAATGGATAAGATTTAGTGACCCTTTTTCGTGAAGTTTTTCCCCCTAATAGAGAATGGATTACTCTTGGTGACTTTAATTGCAGTTGGGATAAAAGTTTGAAGGGTAGAATCAGAGAGACTTTGGTTAATCTGGGTGTAACACAATTAATTAAGGAAACTACCAGACTCAGTTATAAAACAGGTGTAGGGACCATCCTTGATTGGATCATTGTCACTCAAGTTGATAGAATTTTTAAATCTGAGGTTATGGCCAACACCATGAGTGACCATTGTTCTGTCACATGTGAGTGGTCCATTAAATTATTAAAAAGTTCTCCCAGATATTTTGAATGTCGAAATTTGGCTAAGTTTACCCCACAGGGAATCCAAGATTTATATAATAAAATTGACTGGTCCCCTTTGGTAATTAGCACTAACATTGATGAAATGTGGGAATTTTTTTGCATAGCTTATCATGCAATTGCAAATATAATCTCTTCCTTAAAGAAAATAAGAATTAGATCATCCAAACAAGAATGGGTTACAAGGGACCTGATTCACTTAATGAGAAAACTTGACAAGTGTTGGAAATCTTATCCTCTTTCTAGAACCCTGATTGCTCTTCAAGAGTATAAGACACTTAGAAATAAGTGTAAATCTGAAATTAGGAAAGCTAGGGTCACCTATTGTTTAAATGAACAAAGGAATTCCAGGGCCAATCCTAAAAAGACTTGGAGTTCCTTAAATAAAATCTTGGGACGGGTAAAGTAGATTCCGTTCCTATTCTTCATCATCTGATAATAATGATATTCATAATGACACTAATCCAAAGTTTTATTTTAAGTCTCTTTCCCCTTCCTCAGTGAAAAAACACTTTTTGAAAAATAATCCAAAACCTTTCCAGGGCCAGGATGGTGTTGATGTTAGGATAATTAGAATGGGTATTGATTGTTTTGTTTATCCATTAGTTCATATCTTTAACTTGTCCTTATATCATAATGTTTTTCTGAGTAGCTGGAAACGAGCAGTTATAAAACCCACCCTAAAGAATGGAAATCCTTCTTTAGTTACTAATTATCGTCCTATTTCCCTTTTATCGCCTATTTCAAAAATTCTGGAAATAATTGTCATGGACCAAATCTTGGATTTTCTTGGGAGGTATTCTTTGTTATCAGAGAACCAACATGGCTTTAAGCCAGGATATAACACTGAACAGCCTTGGTGGGGTTCATGGGCAGTGTCCATGGAGCACTTGATAGTGGACTTTCATGTGCGGCACTGTTCGTGGACCTCACCAAGGCTTTGATTTGGTTGAATTTGATCTTCTTCCCAGTGTGCTTTCAAGGTCTTCATTTTTCTGATGAAGTAAATATGTGTATCAAAACTTTTGTCTGAAAGATCATTTAGAACTATTATTGGTTCATCTTTATCCCATTCTCTTCCCTCTTATGTGTGTGTGCCCAGGTTCAATTCTGGGACCACTTTATTTTTCCTTATTTATGAATTCGTATCTGATATATGTACAAAACTAAAAAGATTCTTTACGCAGATGATGCTGTTCTTTTTTGTTCAGATCCCAGACCTAATGTCGCCGTTTCCTATCTTCAAACTGATTTTAATTTCCTGTAGGATTCGTTATCCTTAAGTCACCTGGTTTTGAATTCCCAGAAAACCAAAGTAATGGTGTTTTCTAAGAAGAAAAATGTACCATTTGATTTGCTTCCAATTTCTGATAGGATAGGAAACATAATTGAAAATGTATCTGTTTTTAAATACTTAGGTATTACGTTGGACACACATTTTTCTTTCTAATCTCACATTCAGAATCTCAGGAAAATCCTTCATCAGAGGTTGCATATGCTTTATCAAGTTAAATCTTTTTTGACTTTGGAATCCAGAAAGCTCTTAGTTCATAGCTTTCTGTCCTCTATACTCGATTATGGCATACTGATTTATACATCCTCATGTACTAATGTTTTGAGTCCTTTTAAAGTAATTTACCATTCAGCTCTGAGATTTTGGCTACATTTATGCTTTTGAACCCATTGCTCTGATCTGTACAATCTGTCATCTTTCTTATCTTTTGAAAATCGAGTACTTTATATGATGGGCATTTTCTTATTTAAAGTTAAATGTCATTTTTTTTCCTTATCCTATTTCTTTAATGTTTCCTAGATTAGTTAATGCATTGTTTACTAGGTCCCAGCACAATTATAAATGTAAAATACCATTTTTTAAGACTACTTTTGGGCAAAGATCCTTATTATTTAGAGCATCTAGTTTTTTTAATACAATTCCATTAGAAATTGTTCTGAATAGTTCTTTTCAGGTTCACATGAAATCTTCAGAAGTTGTTAATAATAACTCCTGTCAGGGTTTTAAGACATGGTTAAAACAGTGGCTATCTTTGGAAACATGATGTATTTTTATGTATTGTATTTATTGATTGAATGTTTTGTTTGTATTATGTTTGTTTATATTTTGTGTGTTTTTCTAGTTTTAAACTTGTCGCCAATGAAAATGGGCAGTTTGCTCATTTGGATTTACAAGTATAAAAGATTAAAAATGAAATGAAATGAAATTGATGAGTCACAATGAATATTCTGTGTTTTTTTCTCATTATTAATTATAATTGTTGCCTGCTTTGAATTTGTTATATGTTTGTGTTATGTGTTTTTAAATGAAAATCTCCCCTACTCTTGCACAAGGGGGCTCTTCTTCCTGTGAGCAAGAATGAAGGAGCCCAGTTTGGAGCCATGCTGAGGAGGAGGAAGTGCTGATGTGTCAGGGGAGATGGCCTCCTCCCCTGCCTTTGGATTGCCAGAGGCCCAGCCTAATTTGGAGATGCTGTTGCTCCTGAAACAATAACATAGTATGGAAATCGAAAAAAAAGAAAATATCTTTCCTGGAAGACCAGATGAGGATGAGATGGAAATATTTGTATCAACAAAAGACCTAAGTAATATTGAAAACATGAAAGACAAAATAACTACAGATGCTGAAGATATGTTGCCTACAGAACAAGAATTAAGGAAACAGTTGCAAGCAGATAAAAACAGACATGCACACGAGACAGATTGCTTAGCTGCAAAACTTGCTCTACTCCTGGCTGAAAATCTACCTATCAAAATCCAAGGCCTGCCTGTCAAGGCACATCCTCTAGTATGTGATGCAGTAGCATCAAAGGACACTGCAGAGCTGGGTGAGTCAGCAATAAAAATGTTACAGGATACTGTAGAAACAAAAACTGTTTTATAAGCACAAGAGGCTGGCAGTAAAAGTGCTGTAGAAAGTGTGTGCCAAAAGCCTAAAGAAAAGAAAAGAAAATTTAACTCTGCATAGGGAGAATTTACATAAAAATTACACAAATACGGAGATGTTGGAAGTTGGCGGGGAGAGGCAAACTGCAGTGACAAGTGTCAGGCTGTTAATACCCTATCCAAACTAGCTGGGTTTGTCTTTCAAAAAATCCACCTGAAGAAATGAATACAAAAGAGCCAGAGGTACATTATCAACAGTCCAATCTTACACAAGAGGGCACAACCACTTTTTTATCTACTGCGCAGAGGTCCGCAGCTAAATTGGGGGCTTGAGAAGAATACAAGGAAAAATGTACTGCTCTAACCTTAGCAAACAGAAACATAAGTGAACAAAGCACCTTAAAGATGAAAAACAATATTACCCAACCCCCCTCAGAATATGAGTGCAGAGACTTTAAATACAGTGGCAGCAATAAAAACAGCCTTCTCTCTACAATAAACACCAGCATTTTCAAATGACATTTGGTCCCCCCAAAAAGCACTTAGTGAAGCAGGGTGGAAACAACTTTCAAATGGAACCTGGCTTGCTGACCCAGATCCTAAACTTGATTTCTCACAAAATACCCCAGAATGGCACCCAAAATGAGAGCTCACAAACACCAGATCTTCTCCCTGGTATAATTGTACAGCCTGACATACCTCCAAAAATACAAATTTAAAGGGAAAAGGGGTTAGCTGAACAGAATCTACTGTCTAGTACAGAGGAAGGCCAGAAGGAACACAAGAATCTGTCTAAAGTCCCTGATATTTCACAGAATGAAGAGGAAAATCAGGGACCTGCTGTACAACAGAAACCCCTTTTGTCAGAACTATTTTCAAAATCAAAAAAGGAAGCTGCACCAAGGAGAAATGTGGTGAAGATCCATTACAAAAGTGGACTAGAAAACAGAACAGACAGATATTATGTGTGGAAATTACTATTAAAAGATTCCTTACACTTCTCTTCTAGGGAAGAATTCACCTTTATAAACATATCCAGTGAAGACAACTATGATATTAGTTTCCCCTCTGAACATGCCTGAGATTTATTTTGGGAAAGATACAATCAGCTCAAGTTCTCCCCATATGGACCCTTTTCCTGGTTATTCCCTTGATGAAACCCCTGATTAAATCAATTACAGTCATGTTTCTAAATTAAGGAGTTCATGTGGGTGAAATCACATACTGGCTATCCCAAAAATGTGAGGTTCTCAGCAGTCCAGATGCAATACTAGATACAGAAATATTTTGGAAGGGGGTTGTAGATATAAGGTGATATTATGGCAGTCTGACTCTGGAATAGACCACATACCTAACTCCTTTATGTTAGGAAGAGACAGGGGTGTCTGTTTCTACACAAGGCAGCCCAGGATATGCTATAAATGTGGGGCTAGAACCCATCTCTCTAGTCTATGCAACAAACCCAGATGCGATAACTGTGGGGAGGTGGAACACAGCACCTTCCAATGTACAAATCACACAAAGTGTGACCTGTGTGAAGAAACTGGCCATACCTTTTCAAAATGCTCCTGGGCAGCCAAAAATAAAGCCTCATGTATGAGCCCAGAGCTTCTGATCCAAAAGGCCCAAGATTCTGTCACAACCCAAAACTCTACCCCTCCAGAACCTGAACTCACAATCCCACCTCCTCCTTCCAAACCCAAGGAAGAGGCCCTTGTCAATCCAATACAATACAACAGGCTCCTTCCCTGCAGTAAGAGCCTATGGCCACCCCACCCCCATTACCTTAGTACCTGTTTGTTATACTGACCCACAGGAGGAGACTGAAAATCTCCCCCCCAAGCCCATCCCCTCTCCTTCCTACCAGTGAGAAGATCCTCCAGGAACATCAAAACCATTCATACTCCCCCAAAAAGTCTTAAAACAGAAAAATCCTTCACTGTTTTAGCCACACAGTGGGGGCGGGGGGCTCAGAAATGGACATAGGTGTCTCTGACATCCAGTCCATTGCATCAGACCACATCACCCGCAATCCAAATCTGGTAGGTTACAACGTGAAAAAGAAAAACAGAAGGAAGAAAGATCAAAAGAACAGTAACTTTAAAATCTGACCTTCTTAAAAATAGGATCTTTACATGTTCACAGTATATTAAATGCTGATAAATGCCATGTTGTTTTTAATTCTGTACATGAGGCTAATTTTCATTTTTTTTCTTGCAGGAGACATGGATGTTTACAGAGGATCAAGCTAGATTTTTCCAGAGGGAATGGCTATGGGGACCTTCATACTGGCCTTTTGGCCCAGACAGTGCGGAGGGGTTGGCCTTTTATTTGGCTCCCATAATTTTACCCTAACTAAACTAATTGATTTGATCACAGGAAGAGCATTAATAGTGGATGTTTTGTGGAAGGGTTTAGACTATAGATTAATAAACGTTTACAACCCGCAAACAAAAGCAGATAGAATGACCTTACTAGCTACCATACAACCTTTATTAATAACCTCTTATAAAATCTTCCTATGTGGAGATTTTAATTGGGATGTCAAACCTAAAACAAAGGTTTTGAAAGAAAAAGGGAATAAAACATATTGTGATTCCAGTGCATTACGGAAACTGGTAGATTTGGCAGATTTGCATGATTGCAGTAAAACTCAAACATCAGGACCCAAGTTTACCTGTAAAAAAATCAGTACACTTCCACCATTGGCCATATATTTATCTCTAAAAAGTTACCAAAATGCCCCTTTTAAATTAAACCAATAGAATTATCAGACCATCTACTTTTGCAATGCATTTTCCATGAAGCTCCCAGTAACCCACAAAAAAGACCCAGAAGGAAACTAAACTCCTCTATCTTGGCTGACCTTCAGGTTAAGGCCAAGATCCAGGAGTTAATGGAAGCTAGGATATCTGTAAAGTTTTTGTACAATAATTGGGGAGAGTAGTGGGCTGATTCTAAAGTGGATTTAAAATCCTGTTTTTTTAAAGCATGAGAAAACCAAACAGAATACAAAATTCCTCAAATACTTACAACTTAAGCAACAGCTACAAAATCTATACTTCCTTTCCAATACCTCTAGACAACATTACTCAGCTCAAATTAACAAACTAAAAGAAGATATGAAGCTGTACCAATATGATAGAGCACATACAATAAAAGCAATACTACAAAATGGGACCAAAAATTCCCCCATGGAGACCCCTTTGAGGCCTATAAAAAGTTTAGAGTCTACATCTATGACAGCCCTAAAGGACACAGATGGAATCGTTACAGGCTCCACAGCTGGACTTCACAAAATTATCAAAGAATTTATACATTTCCATACTCACTCAGATCCTCCCTCTGAGGCAGCAATAAAACAATTTTTACAAAATATTAATATTCATAACAACCCAGATATAGCTAAACAAATGACTCAGCCTGTCACTGCTCTTGAAATAGAACAGGCAGTTAAAGCTCTAAAAAAATGGAACATCCCAGGTTTGGATGGGCTTCCTAATGAATTTTATAAAACTTTCTCAAAATAATTATCTATATGTTTAGAATCAATGTTTCACTATTTCTTGGCTTTACACAGTATGCCAGCATGGTTTACTGAAGGACTGTTAATCTTTTTATTTAAATCAGGTGTTAGGGATTCCATAAATAATTGGAGGCCTATCACTATTTTAAATTCAGATTATAAAATATTGGCTCATATCCTAAATAACAGATTAAGAAACTATGCAGGTACAGTGCTGTCACTCTTTCAATTCTGTGGTTTACCCAACAGGAAAATACAACATGCACTAATGATAATTAAAGACATAATTGATCATACGTCCCTACAGAGTAAGGGAGGGTGCATAATTTCGGTAGACCAGTACAAAGTCTTTGATAGGGTTTACCACCCTTTTTATTCCTCACGTTGGAAACTTATAGGGTAACCCAGGAGGTTATCAGATGGGTGTAACTATTATATACCTCAGCAGTGGTCCATCCAATAATTAATCACCAAGTCACTAAGTGGTTTTAAATTAAGACAGAGGTCATACAAAGCTGTCCACTTAGTCCTCTCTTATATATTTTTACATTAGACCCTCTCCTTAGGAATTTAACAGACCACCCACTATGGGAGGAAATTTCGGGGACCCGGATGGATATGGTTATGTATTTGCAGGCATATGCAGATTATGTCTGCCTTTTTTTCTCTAATTAAATTCAAGTAGGGAAATTTATAGATTATATGAAAATATATGCTTGTGTGTCAAATTCTAGACAAAACACAAAAAAAAGTAAAGGTCTGTTTATAGGCTCAGACCACCATGATCCAATAAAAACTAGAAGGGATAAACATCTCCTCAGAGCCTCTGAAGATATTGGGCATAACTTTCGGGTCCCAAAACATGCCACTGGAAAATTGGGAAACCACTCTACAGAATGTAAATAACAAAGTCCAAATTGGAAGCTGTGGAAAATCTCTAAACTTAATAGGATACAAATAATCAAGCAGTTCATCATTCCCACAGTATTATACACAGCCAAGATCCCCCCCCCCCCCGTTAAACTAGAAACCAAGTTATACAGTCTCTTCTTTCAGATGTTCTGGAGCAGTACGCCCAACCTGATAAAAAGATGGTATACCTATTTAAGAAAAGAAAAAGGAGGATTGGTATGATAGACCCAGTGGTATTTTTTCCACACTTTGTTTCTTTTCTCAGACTTTTAAATGTGGCCTAAACCCTTCAAACTCTTTAGCGTATAGATGGACGGAATTAAATATTACCAGATTTCTCTCAGCATGGACAAATGTCCCACCAAGGGTACCTATATATTTACATATACTGTACCTGAGTACTTTAGGCCTGCAGCCCTGAAACCTTATAAATGGGGATTATCTAAGCAGCAAATAGCACAAGGAAGGTGCTCCAGTTATACCAGACAGTAATGGCTTCTATTTATCCAAAGGTGCCTAGTTTTAAAAAGTGCCCTAACACTCAAATCACAAGAGTACTTAAACAATTAAACAATAAAAGGATCCCCACTCAGATGTGGGAATTCTTGTGGCTGTCTGTATAAGGAAGACTAAACGTAAGGGAGAACTCTAAACATAAGGCCAAAGAAGAAAGAAATTGCCCATATCGCTCTTGCATAAATCAAGAGGAAACAATGGAACACTTTCATTTTCACTGTTTCTATGCAAAATCCCTTTGGGAATTTCTAGCAGATAAGAGGAATATGGGGTGGTTGAAAAGACTGTCATATGATAACCTAATACTGGGTCAGTTTCAACGCTGTGGAATGCAGTATCATTAGGAAATGCTGATTGTTTTTAGTTGCTGTTTAAAATACTATCTATGGCATGCTAGGTGCCAGTGGGTTCTGTATCTGAGGATGATGCCATATGAGACTGTTAGTATTTTAATACAGCAAGCAATGGGGAAAGTGTATGTTTCTGATAATGAGGTTCATACATCATAGAAAGTTTATAAATGATGGAAAGGATTTTCAATGTTTATTAAATTTAAGTAATAATTAAAAGAGGGTACAAAAAATAGGTAATGTTTGATACTCAGGAGAGGTTAAGGTTATGTTTTGAGTCATATTAACAGAATAGGAAGAGTAAAAAGGGATAGTACAAAAGGGTAATTATGATTTTCTTCCATAAATGTATATGTGAAGGCACGTTTATACTTTAATTTGAAGATGTGTGAAGATAATACTTATTTTTGATTCTTTGTATCTTATGATTTCTTTATTGTCTGTGTATGTTAACGCTACTTGAATTTATTCTTTGTTTTGATGTTATAACAAATAAAAAACTCCCCAACTCTTTTGGAGAAGTGCCATGGGATCTTTAACATCCACCTAAACTACCACCAGAACAGGCAGATGGGGCCTCGTTTTAACATCTCATCCGAAAGACGGCACCTCAGGAGTGCAGGACCCCCTCATGCAACACTACAGTGTCAGAATTGGGATTTAACCCAGGTGCCTGGTGTAGGGATAGAACCCACAGCCTTCTGATCTCCCAGCTTCAGAGGTGAGTGTGCTACCTGTTGAGCCACTGACACTGATATTGGGGGAGGCCCATGTGGTGTGGTAATGTGAGAAAGCCCTGCAAGGTCCAGGAGTCTTGGATCAGCTGCTGCACTGTAGTGTACCAGTGGCTGCATCCCTGCCATTACAGGCAAATGTCCTGCTGCAGAGTGGCACAGTGGAACACTGTACCACAAAGACATGCAATGCAGAACACCAGTGTCATGGTCATGTGGCAGGAAAGCAAAGCATCATTCCACACTGCTGACAGAGTGCCTGTCCTGTATACAGGGAGGTCAGGCATGCAAAAGCAAGGGATGTCCCAATCAGCACTTTATGAGGAAGGCCAGAATGAGTCTGCTGCCACTACCATTACCCAAGGATGAAACATCTAGAACACATCACTGTCTATGATGGGGGGGGGCAGTTGTAGTTATCAATGTGCCTATAAGGGTACATGGCAGGTGATGCATGGCAATGGATGGCAATGGTGTATATCATCAGTGGCCATTTACATGGACAAGTAGAAGACAGGCAATGCAGCAGCAGTCCACTGTGGCCTTGGCTGACAGGGTTGCAATGGTGCTGGGTGCTGGAAGACCACCAGGCTGCACAAGGAGAAACAGCAGACAGATGGGTAAAGAGAACTAGGACGATGGGAGTTGCAACTCATGAGATCCATTTGCCCCCCACAGAGACCACAGAGGTGCATGGTGACACAGGAACCAGTGTTGCAGGTGGGAGAGGCAGCCAGCAAGCCAGTGAAAATGATATGGACAGTCAGGAGGACTACATGGCCAGTAGCAACACCATGCCGGCTGAGCATGGGGAGGAGGAGGAGGAGGAACGGACAACACAAGCAGTGGCTGACAAGATTGAAGACAGGCACAGAGAGATTTCAGGAACTGTGAATCTGGCAGATTTTGCGGCATATGCTAGGGACACAGAGTGCACCCCTACTATACACGACAATACTGCACAAGAACTAAGTCCATTAAGTCTGTCTGATTTGGAGGCCTGCTTGGAGTAGGCTGCCAGAAGCCACCAACAGCAGGAAACACCACCCACATACCTGGGCAACTATTTTGAATCTGTGATGGTGAGGTAGGAGGAGCAGACGCAAGAGCTTGTTGCACTACAGAGGTGCCTGGAGGTACAACATAAACTCCTGGAAGGTCACCTGTCATGCATCACCAGCGCTATATAGGCAGGCACACTGGACACCAATGTAGTGCTGTCTGACATCATGCTGGTCCTGCATGGCATGAAGATGGGTGCTCAAGGGCAGATGGAGACCAAGGATCACTGCACTGGGGCAATGGAGCATTCAGCAGAGCTGTACCACAGGCAGACTGAGGCCCTGACATCTGCATTGCTGGCAATAGCTGATGTACAGCAGGTGAGGCAACAGCACGCTACCACACTGCACTGGGGTGCCACACAAACTCAAACAACCCAACCCCCACAGAGTGGTGCATCCAGTGCCCAGCAATTACAGGTCCCAACACCACTGACCACCACAACAGACACCAGCATGCATCCACCCGAGATGTCCCCACACTGCCATAGCACACAGGTGCCAGACATGGCTAACTATGTCCCTGTCACAGTACATGATGTATTGAAGCATACAAGAACATCAGGCAGCACTACTACCACTACTACCACAACCACCACATCCCAAGGAATATGCCCAGTGCAGTCACATAATCTCACTGAAACTGGAAGCCACCAACCTGCCAGCAGACAGGACCCTGTGCAGGGGCCAGAGGAAATACATAGTCAGGCCGTGGGGGATTTGCAGACAACCACACCCATTGTCACCTACCCCAAAAAATGGGTCTGGAAGTGATGTACTAGAGCCATGGAGGACCCCAGTACAGATGTGCAAGGCAGTGCCACTAGGATGGCTGAGAGGAAGGAAACCAGGTGCATAGACACAGACACACAATCACAGCAGCCCTTGTCTGCCCAACTAAGTATGGGCAGGACTCAGCGCAGCCGCATCAACATTCAGAGACACTTACTGATACATGTGCCAAAAGCACATGAGATGGGACCCATTATGAAGGGAGGGAGGGAGGTCTAATACCCTGTATACTGGAAGAGTGCAACAAGCAGACACATGACGACCACACCTGTGGAGTGAACATTGGTTTGGGGAATGTATTGGCTAAATGTACTGGGTAATGTGTATGGGAAATGAGCAAATATAGAAACATAGAAACATAGACTTTGATGGCAGATAAGGACCGCTTGGCCCACCTAGTCTGCCCATTTCCCTACCTACAGGATAAGCTGCAGATCCTAGTTACTCAACAGCCTGTTTCTTCCTACCCCCCACAAGAATTGCCTTATGTCTGTCCCATGCATTCTTGAATTCTCCCACAGTTTTAGACCCCGCAACCTCCTCAGGAAAGCTGTTCCATGCATCCACCACTCTCTCTGTGAAAAAATACTTCCTCACATGGCCCCTGAGCCGTTCCCCCTCTATCTTCAAATTGTGTCCCCTTGTTCTTGCACATCTCTTTTTTTGAAAGATGCCACCCTCTTGGACTTTGTTGATTCCACTGAGGTACTTAAAAGTTTCTATCATGTCCCCCCTCTCCCTCCTTTCTTCAAGGGTATACATATTAAAATCCTTTAGTCTCTCCTCATATGGCTTCTCTTGCAGACCCTGCACCATTTTAGTTACCGTCTTCTGGACTGCATCCATCCTGTCTATGTCCTTGCAGAGATGGGGTCTCCAGAACTGGATGCAGTACTTCTGATGTGGTCTCACCAACTGTCTGTACAGAGGGATAACAACTTCCTGTTTTCTGCTGGTGCTGCCTCTCCCTATACATCCCAGTATCCCCCAGCCCTCTCTACTGCCTTCTCAAATTGCTTGCTAACCTTAAGGTCATCTGATATGATTACCCCTAGGTCCCTTTCCATTTTGGTTGTTGTTGCTACCTCCCCCCATTGTGTAATCTTCCCCTGGGTTTTTGTTTCCCAGGTGCATTATTTTGCACTTCTTTGCATTGAATACAAGCTGCCATACTTCTGATCATTCCTCCAACTTTGCCAAATCCCTTTTCATCCTTTCCATGCCTACTTGTGTATCAACCCTGTTGCAGATCTTTGTGTTATCTACAAAGAGGCTTACTTTTCCTTCCAGTCCCTCTACAATGTCACTTATAAAGACATTAAAAAGGACTGGACCCAGAAGTGACTCCTGCGGTACCCCACTAGTAACCCCTCTTTCTTCAGAGTGGACTTAATTTAAAATTACCTTCTGTGTCCTGTTGTCCAGTCAATGATTTACCCTGGCTTACCACCCTGGGACCCACTCCCATGCTGGTTAATTTGATTATTAATCTTTTGTGTGGGACTGTGTCAAATGCCCTGATAAAGTCTAGGTAGGCCATGTCCACAGCCCCTCCCTGGTCTACTACTTTGGTCACCCAGTCAAAGAAATCAATTAGAATCATCTGACATGACCTTCCCACTGTGAATCCATGCTGCCTTGGGTCCAGTGCCCCAGTTTCCTCTAGGTACTCGACAATTCTTTCTTTCAGAAATGATTCCATCACTTTCCCTTCCACAGAGGTCAAACTGACAGGTCTGTAGTTTCCTGCCTCTGTCTTGCTCCCACTTTTGTGAAGGGGAATCACATCTGCCTTCCTCCAGTCCTCAAGTACTATACCATCCTCCCATGATTTGTTATAAAGGTAGTCAGTGGTGTCACTAGTTCTCCCCTTAATTCTTTTAGATTTCTAGGGTGAATTCCGTCAGACCCATTGCTTTGTCCACCTTCAGTTTTAGGAGTTCTTTCAGAACCTTTTCTTCTGTGAAAGGACTGGAATTGACCTCCCCTATCCAGAGTGCTTCGGTTAATTGGATTAGGCACCTCACCCTCCTCCTCTTTTGTGAATATTGAGCAGCAGTATTCACTCAATGTCCCTGCTTTTTCACTGTCCCTCTCTGCCCACCCACCGTCCTTTCTAGTCAGCCTCACTATCCCCCACTTTGTCTTCTACACTCCCTGATGTACCTATAAAATGTTTTATCCACCTTCTTAACCGAGTTGGCTATCTTTTCCTCAGTCTGGGCCTTTGCTATTCTGACTTCTTTCCCTGCTTCCTTCTGCCTTAACTGGTACAGTTCTCTGTCCTGCTCCTTCGGTGTTTCCTTATACTTCCTAAATGCTATCTTTTTCTCCCTAACCTTCCCCGCCACCTCTTTTGAGAACCATAGTGTTTTTTTCTTTCATTTTGGCTTTCAACAAGCCTTTCAAAAAGGCTTGTTGCCTCTGTGATGGCAGTTTTGATATTTCCCCATTGTTGCTCCACCCCTCCAACTAGCCTGTTTGCTAGTGCTTTTTCTAAGACACTCTTCCATCTTGCCAAAGTCAGCCCTCCTAAAGTCCAGTACCCTCACTTTTGTATGGCTTGACTTTGTAGCTGAGTTTATCATGAACCACACTGTTTGGTGGTCACTTGTTCCCAGATTGCTACACACTTCTAGATCTGAGATCCTCTCGCTCTTCCCATTTGAGAGTACGAGGTCTTAACATTGCTCCCTCATGAGTGGGTTCCAAAACTAACTGTCTGTGGCATGTCACCTGTAGGGCATCGAGAATGGCCCTGCTCTTGGATGCGGCTGCTGCAAAGGTTCTCCAGTTAACATCTGGCATATTCAGGTACCTCATCAACAGTATCTCCCCTTTCCCTGACGTCCTAAGAATGCCTTCTGTCATATCCCTGCAATCACTTGACAAATGACCTCACCCACTCACCTCAAGCACCTCATAAATGTGCACTGCAGCTCACCCTGAACATGCTCATAGCAGTGCCAGCTCAATACTCTGCCCTAGCATCCCACTACAGAACTGAATTAGTTTATTTTTTTTTATTTATTTAGTTTTTGTTGACTGGGTAAGTGCACTAGACAAATCCTGCCTATTTTCAGCTGCGACCCGGGGAAGGGGGATACAGATGAATGCCAACTGACCTTGAATCAGATTAAGCTGCTGGTGGTATTTTTAGTGGATGAGGGAAATTTGGCCAGGACACCAGGGAAATTTCCCCACTCTTTTCGATATGTGCCATGGGATCTTTAACATCCACCTAAACTACCACCAATCCAGGCAGATGGGACCTCGGAATAACATCTCATCTGAAAGATGGCACCTCAGAAGTGCAGCACCCCTCTCGTGCTGCACTACAGTGTCAGTACTGGGATATTAACCCAAGTGTCAGATGTGGGAACTGAACCCACAGCCCTCTGATCTCCCAGCCTCAGAAGCATTGTCTCACTTCTAACAGTAGGCTTTGCTTTCTTCTGCATGAACTGATGATTGACATTAGCTGCAAGTCACATTGTTATTACCTAAATATAAACATGGATGTATGTATGTATGTATGTATGTATGTATGTATGTATGTATGTACGCTCAAATTTTCCCAAATGATGTTTTAACCTAGTGATGTATCTGAACTGTTACTGTACTTGCTTGTGTGTGTCTGTCTCCTTGTGTCCCCCTTCCCCCAGGATGCACCTGGAATTGAGCAGTACCCTGCTCAGTGTGCCTTTCTGGTTAAACTTTTCAATAAATAAAAAAATATCCTTGTCCATTCCCTCTCCCTGACATGGGGGTCTGTATACAACCCCTGTACGGATTGTGGTGCTATTTCCAGTCTCTAAGGTGACCCACAGTGCCACCTCTCCTCCTTGTTTAATCTTTTGTTCCTTTGCTTTTATCCCTTCCCTTACATAGAGAGCTACTCCTCCCCCTTCTACCCTTCTACCCTCCCCTTCTCTCCTGTAGGTTGAGCAAGCACAAGCATGTCAAGTCAAAAGGTCATGTCAAACCACGGTCTTTCCAACAGAGAGCATTAAATGGCAAACGGCATAGCACACAATAAGCCTTATAATAAAATGTGTAAAATCACACATGGTTGTTGCCTATTCATCAACAGAAAAGTCAGACAATGCCTGGCTGCACTGTGCATAGAGATGAGGGGGTGGGGACAGGAACAGTGGTGGAGGGACACAGCACATTGTCCAGAGAGTTCCTACAGTCAGCCAGGCATTAGACAAATGATACAAGCTGTGGACCAGACAAAAGTGGTGCTAGCATTGCATTGTACCCTGGGGAAGCGCCTTTGTGCCATTCGAGGAGGGGGCATGGTTCCTGCAGTGGGCTGCACAAGCACACCACCCAATGTAGGGCACCCAGTGATGTACAGGGACACAATGCCATGGGTCTCAACCTCTGTCACTGTGGCCCCAAAAGCCTGGTGTAATGCACTGCAGGGTCATTACATAGCATGTGGAAGAGGTTGTGCAACAGGGTGACAGGTACTGCTGATGATCATTACAGAAGATGTACACAACAGAGCTGTATGTGCTGGCCCCACGCAATGCCACACACACCCATGTAGAACAACAGTACTGATGGTGTATGCACATGTGTTGATTGTATGCCACAAATAATGGTGCTGCAGCACGCCATGAGGGCAGACCTCGAGCTCCCCCCATGGGTCATGTCACATGGTGATGTGTGAAGGACACAGGGCCACATGCTGTCCCCACTCACATCAGGTAAAATGTGTCCCAATTATGCCAATGCCCATATAGCACACAAAAGCAGTGAGTCTACAGTGTGTGTGCAGGTAAGGGCACTGTGGTCTACAGGTCAAGAGTGCACTGCAACAGCCTCCATTATAGATGCCACAGACACACCAATGCAGAAAAAAGCAAAACACAGAGACAAAGAGGTAAGCAGAGAACAACAACTTTACTGGAAATGTATGGTTAGCAGAAACAACAAGGGGAAATAACAGGGGACAGTGACAAATAACAGAAGTGGAAAAAGCAGTAAGCACTATGTACAGCATTAAGAGGTCATACATACAAGAACAAATGCTCCATTACAGGAGGACAACATGCAGAACAAACAACACCCTGGTTAACAGTATGCATAACACCTTTGTGTTAACAATGTTCATAAGGACATGTTACTCAATGTCTAGGACATGTATGGAGGCCGCAGTATACAACCCCACCTACTGCCACTCCTGCAGTGACAGCATGAAAGCATGCAGTTAACCCTGCAGATGGGCCGTGTCTGCAAGGATGTCCCTTACTTGGCCCATCAACCTTTGAGCCTGCTTCTGGGAAAGCATGAGGCCTGGTGCATACTGGCCAATGTCCATTGCCTGAACTGGGTGCCCAGGCCTTGCAACAACATCATCCTCAACAACCTTTTCACCTAACTTGTGACTGACCATGTCAGCTGGCATGTCCACCTGATCATCTCTGCTAATGTCCTCCTCATGCATCTCAGCTTGATGATCAGCAGTGTCCATCCAGCCGACATCATCCTGGTTGTCTCTGGGCCCATCATCTTCCTGGGTGGGCTGAGACAGCAGTGAAGCTTCAGGCCTAGCTGATTCCTCAGGCGTGTGTTGAACCTGTTCCTACTGCACATCCCCTTCACTGTCTGATGGTATCTGTTGGGCTTGACAGGTCCGGCATTGTGTCCTCTCAGAGTAGGCAGGGCAGCAAGGCACTTCTGGTGCTGCATGGCATGTAAGAGTTCCCTGTACCTTGGGCTGTCCCAGGGTGTGTCTCCCATTCCACAACAACCATCACCTATGTCATGGAAATGAAACACGTGTCAGTATCCCTTAAGGACTGAGACATATGTGCAAGTGCCAAGGAGTGTCACAGGCTGAGTAATGCAGCCATACATACATTCAGACATATGTACACACATACACACAGTTTGCTGGAAGATAAGGATCTCATGTCCCACCTACTCTTCCCTATCCATCCCTCCCTACTGAGTAGTATCTTTCAAAACTCAAACACTGCTTCCCCATTATCAGTATACCCATGTGTCTGTCTCATGCGTACTTAAGACATGTGATTGTATCAGACCTTAACACCTCTTTCAGCAGGCTATGCCACGTGGCCACCACCCTCTCTGTGTAGAAGAATTTCCTTATGTTCCCCTTGTGCCTTACCTCTCTCCAGCATCATGCTATGATCCCTTGTCCCTTGCCCACTCCACTGTCAGGAAACACCCCCATCTTGTACCCTACATATACCTTTGAAATATGTGACACTCTCCATCATGTCCCCCCTTTCTCTTTGTAAGTCCAGGTGATACATATATAGTTCCCTATGTCTCTCTTCACAGCCCAATCCCTACATCCCCTGCACCAATTTTGCAGGCATCCATTGCACTGTCTCCACCCTGTCTAAATTCCTCCTCAGGTGTTGCCTCTAGCAGTGAACATGTAGCTTAAGATGAGGCCACAGCAATAGCCTGTATAGAGGCACAATGAACTCCCTCCTCCAAATGGTAATACCGCCTCCTATGCAGCCAAGCATTGGGCTAGCCTTACCCACTGCCAAGTCACATTAGCTACCCACCATTTGGTAATGTGCAATGACTACCCCAGGTCTCTCTCCTGTTTCCCAACAGCTAGTATTACACCTCCCAGCTTGTATGTTGCCCACGTGCATAATCTTGCAATCTGTAACATTAAACCCAAGTTGCTGGACTCTATACCATTCCTCAAGTTTCCTAAGGTCCCTTCTCATCCTTCAACTCCTGTGGTTCACTCACCTTGTTTCATATATTGTCATCATCTGTGAGTAAGCAAGCCTATCCATCCAGCCTTTCCACATTGTTCTCGATGGAGACATATAAGAGGACTGAGCCCAACAATGAGCTCTGTGGCACCCCACTCATCACCACTTCATTGTCTGAGTGTACTCCATTTACCACCACCACCCCTGGTTTCTGCAAGTTGGCCAGTCCTTGACCCATGTTACTAGTTCCAGACTGAGCCCCAGATTGCTGAGCTTGTTTAGCAATCTTCTGTGAGGGAAGGTGTCGAAAGCCTTCCTGATGATCACATAAGCCACATCCACCACCCCTCCCTGGACTACCACCCTAGTCACCCAATCTAAAACTCTACGACATGTGTCTGGCAGGACCTCCCTCTCACAAAACCATAATGCACTGTGTATAGCAGGTCACACCCTTCAGGCATCCCACTATTCCTTCATTCAAAAGTGACCCCACCATCTTGATGACCGATGATGTCAAGCTAACTGTCCTGTATTTTCCACCTCCTCCCTGTTCCCACCCTTATGGAGTGCCACCACTGCCTACAGCCCAATGGCCATCCCCAGGGCTGCAAACCTGGCCAATGTGGCCTACAGGCCACTACAGTGTTGTTGGCCAAGGTCATCCCCCATAATCCTGTACTTAGAAGCATATGGTGTATATGTAAACCTGTATGACCTACAGTCCCATATGTGAACTATTGTGATGTCATTAGTTAGCCATTGTCGTATTGTGATGTCATTAGTTAGTGTTTGTGAGGAAGTATTGTATGTCTAGTTAGGTTAGATGGAATGTATTGTATTAGATATATTTTCTTCTTGCCTTATTACTTAGATATAATTTACTGAAATGCTATCAAACTGCTTTTCCTATAAGAAGTATATACAGTCAATCAGTTTTGTTTTCTGTGCAACTGAACCAAAGAATAATATAACTAATCATGTTGTATTTGTGGTCTACAGTGCCACCTGCTGCTAGAAGAATATTACCATAATTATTAGTATATGTCTGCAAAGAACTATAGTACTATATAAGGCTTGTGATATATTTGTAATCCTAGAGCACCCTTTACTGACCAAGTGCACAGTGTTTTATTGTGATGAATCAGCAATATCTGTGACTCTACCATTGTTCTACTATGAAACAATTATATACTGCAGCATAGAAATGTTGCAGCCAAAAGGCCAAGCTTGATAACAGTGTGCTGCTCATTACACTGACCAATCAGGGTAGTATAGAATATGCACTTTGTGTGTACATGAGTCATTGCTGTGGCAACAGGACTTGATCTTATCGGGGTAACAGTATTATTGTTTATTGTATGATTACTGAGAATGCAAATTTTCTGTATATGCTGCAATGTAGAGAATTTTGTACTCTTGGTACATACATTTTGTATGTGCTATCCTCTTAGACTTACTTCATATAAACCCTTTGTTTTGCTACAGTGTTTTACGTATGTCATTTACTCTCTGGTTAGAACTTGCTGGATACCTTTCAGAATCCTACAGTGGTGGCCTTGGCATAGACCAAACAAGTGAAAAACAATTCTGCTTAAACAGATCTGCTTGCTTACAAGAAGAATCGTTAATTATGTTCAAAAAAGCACAGTTTGCTCCAGACCCCGTGCCCAGAATGAGATAAAGGTTCTGATCACTCCCTCTCATTCTCATACAGCTGTGGTCCACATAGTTCTGTACTGTGGAAGTTTGTTAACTGTCTAGTTGAAAGTTAAAAGTGGATCAGTATACTCTTGGCTTCTGACATGTGCAGATAGGGGAAAATTCTCAATATGACCATCAGTGCTGAATTAAAATTGAATAGTTCTGAATTTCTAACTTCAAGGAGGGGTTACTTTAAATGCAAATATGCATGGTATTCCAGTGCAGTACCTGTGCACGCTTTGCTCGAATACCAGACAAATGGTTAAGAAAAGGCATGACATGACCAGAAAGGCATTATAATTGCAGCCCTATGTGTTGTCTTACAAGCAGTGGAATTGGAAGTCCTTGCTTTGAAACAAGTGCTTGGCTGCAAGACAAAGGAACTTTGTTCCCAGTCAGAAGAAATGGGTGAGCAACGCAGAGAGCTGGAGACCTAAATTGAACATATGAAAGGTGAGCCTTTTTATGATGTAAAATGTGCAGTTGTAGAAATTCTTATGCTAGTACAGGATCATGTCACAGCATGGCAGTGAAAAAAGAAAGTTAAACCATTTATACTTAGACTGAAAATGAACGAAATATGAGACAAACTGAGAGTCTGAAGGGTCATGGAAAATTGTTATTGTATGTAGCACCATCAGCCTGGCATCATCTGAGGATGATAACATTGATGAGCTTGAGTCTGATGATACCATCACTGATGGCAGACCTTGAGACACTGGGGGAAAGGCCAAAACATCTTACAGTGGCTGTCCTGAACCTTGAAGTTTTGAATGTGATGTAAATTGTCCTATCTAAAATTGACTGGCTGGTCAAATTCTGTCCTTCTAAAACATTAAAGTCAAACTGTCTTTCTTTTTCTCAAATTCTAAAGTGATTTCTAAGATCTGACCTGAAAAGTCAGATTAAAAGACAAACACACGTATACATACACACACTACAAGTCTAATGTATGAAAGAAACAGCTTCTTTGTCTATTATCTAAATGTTTTGAGAACCAGTACATGCTGTGATTTCTTGCAGTTTTCTAAATTTCTATGTAAATATAAACCACATTTAAAGCTTTAAAAGTTTTTTTTATTTTCCCTGGTTAAACTAAACAATGAAGGGTGTTGTGTGTTTCTAAAGCACCAATGTCGTATCTGAGCTGACTGAGATAAGATCAGTGCAGGAGAAAAATGTTTTGTTTATTAGCCTTTTTAAAAGCAGTGCGGGCTGCAATCTGCCTTTAAAACTATTTTTTGGTTTATATAGTTTCACAAATCTAGTCCCTAAAAACATATGCAGAGAATCCCCGTTCATAAGATGTTTTTAGAAATAACTGAAATTGTTTATGTGTGAGAAATTTAACTTATTGCAAAATGACGTAGTTGGTTTAATGTGGTGTGACGTGTATAATAGCAGAAGGTGTATATCGGGTGGAACAAAGGATTTATGATGCAGAAAGATTATGCCTGTTGTGTGCTGTGAACTTGTAATTTATAACACTGTCCAACAGCCCAGAATACCTTTGTTGGTTTTAAAAAGGGAGTATCTTTCTTTTCAAAAGTATGTCTCAAAGGAAAAAAATGGTGAGGCAGATTTGGCTTTTAGCCTTACATCCACGCCATCATATTTGGCAGCCAAATCAGGGGGCCTGGCTGGCTCTTAACACAGCTCTAGTATGCAGTAATCCTTTATGGTCCAAATCTGCAGGAAAGTAAAATAAACTTTTAAAAACATTGTTTGTTTTAAAATCAGTCAATTAATCAAATCTTTATTTTATTAGGTGTAACACCATTGCAATAAACTCATTTTATCAAGATGGACATGGAAGAGGTTCACAAAAGGCAGCATGATACATTCACAGAGCTTCATCAGCAAAGAGCATACAGATATATACAATGAGCACAGGGCATGGAAGGTATCTATATCAGCATAAAAGTTTATACACTATACAGACAGGTCAAAATTACAAAATAGAGAGGTGTAATATATAGGAAAATACACAGAGTATATGCAGTATATATGCAGGAGCTACACTATGTGTAGAAAATAATATAGAAGAGGTAAGAAGGAAAGAAGTCCAGAGGAAGGGTAAGAACATCAATTTCTGGAGCAGTAAGTTAACACAAGACAGACAGAGGTGAGTTCTGATGCAAAACTTAGGGAAGGGGCTGGAGGACTAATACGTGTGAATGAGGGGATGATGGGGATAAGCAGGACCAGAAAATTAGGGGGTTGTTGCCGGGAGCAGTTGCATGTCTCTTTAAAAGACTGCAAAAACAAGAAAAAAAATGCTATTATAAATAGTTGTTTCTGTATTGAGTTTTTTACAATCAAAATGAAATATAGCATTGTGCCCCAACAGGAGAAAGAGAATTTGTTGATACTAAAGTGTGTTTTAAACTGTGTTCTTTAGTTTTTATTTTTAACATAGAATGTTAATTTTTGGCCAAATACAATCTTCTTGCCAAGGGAGGCATGGACCTCCTGTGCACTCCCAGTACAGTTCAGTAATGAAGGGCACTGACATACAAACCTGAAGGTTTGGGTTTGAATCCCTCAAGCCCCACTTGCACACTGTGTGACCCTTGGCAAGTTACTTGACCTCCTTGTACTCCTAGGTCACTCAAAGACAGGCTCTGGCTTGGTGTTCTTTTCCTAATTAAACAATTATTTTTTTCTTTTATGTAAGCTTTTCTGAAACACACATCAACTAGTGATTCCTGAAGTTTTGCTTCTTTTTCATTTAAAAGAAAAAGAAAGCATACACTTGGTAATTGTCTTCTAACTGGGAGGGGGGACCATTTTCCATATATCTTGCATCCCTTAGCCAAACCCCACCCACAGGGACTAAACAGTTACCTCTTCACAAAGATTTTGTCTATAAAATGTTATTATCCATTTTAACTAGGGCTTCCTTTGCCCACTGCAATGCCACATTGATCATCTTGCCAAACCAAGTGATCAAGTGTAGGAAGGGGGGAAGACTCAGATCTTCCACTAACCCCAGTATTTGTGACAAAATATTCACAGGAAAAATAGAAGACTGTTTACTTTGGCAGCTTACATAGGCAAAACAAAAAGCAAGTCCATCTGCTAAGCAGTTTTAACTGCTAAAGGGAAAAAATATTTTTTTTGTTTTCCAGAAATGTATTTCTGCAGTACCTAATGTGCCCATGGGACACCACCAGGGGGCAGATGGACTGGGAATGGCACCCCAAATCAAAGGGGAGATTTTCCCAATCATTTTCCCAGATTTTCCCAATCATTTTTACTTCTTCTAATTTTTTTTTTGTTACAACCTGGGGTGACTAACTCAACATGTAAATAAAATGTACATAGACAATGTCATGAAATACAACTATTGGCATTACTCTGGATCTTATGTAACTCAGCTGAAACTATGTCTAACCTACAAATGAGAAAAGGGATGCCTTTTCAAATGATTCTTATTTTTTTATTTTACTTAATTTTATTTGGTTTTCAGGAATCAAGTAATGTGTGGCTGGAGCCACAGGACCACATACATCACCGTTTCTGAACTCATTACTAACCTACTAAAAAGTGAAAGTCCTTAGGCCTTCCTGCTTGTTTGTTCTTTTTGTTTTTTCAGCAACATTAGGGGCCACATCAGAGAGGAGATGGTCCCTCTGGCCAGGTACTGCTTCACTGGAAGTAATAAGACCTACCCCTCGAGGAGGGAGGCAACCATGAATGACCTACTTACCATCCTAAGTCCTCTGGTAATCTATGAAAAACAAACAGTAGGCCAATTTTAATGTAATGTTGTTAAAATTTAAAAAGTGTTTGGAATTCTCTGTTTCCCTTACTCTTAATGGCAATCAGGGTCAACCCCATCAGTATATATTTAACATACACCCTTTAAGGTGATAACTGGTTGGAAAATAGCACCCTACCTGCCCCCTGTCTCCTATACCCTCCCCATATCTACACCTCCCCCTCACAAGTCCAGTATTAGAATACCCACTTGTCTACATATACTAGTGAGTGCCAGGGGTCAAACCATTCTAAGTTTTGACCTACTTTGCTTGTTTGTTTAGTGTGCTACAATTAGCATTTAATTGTGTTATTTTTGAATGTATAGGCCTGCTGTATCACTTAATATGTACAATGTTTTGCCTGCCCTATACCTGCCTGTGATCCAGGACCACTTTGAAAATAAGCTTGCACAATGGTGTTATGCCTGGTTAAATAAGGTTTGATTAATTAATTGAAATAACATTGCCAAGACCCTTGTAGTTAAATAACCACACCCCTACTGTGGATAGAGTGTCATCTGACATCTATGCAAAATTGTTACAGATAAATTTGGTGGAATTTACAAATTTGTTGCTTAAAGTTTAAACAAGGCCCAGCAGAAGTCCAACACATACTTTAACACTGTGAATCAGCTCAGCCCCTCTGTTTGTCAAGTGCGGTTGCCAAACTGCACAAAACCTTTCAACAGGTGGCTTCATGCCAACCAGCACTGGCGTGGTGTAAGGGCCCTGATCCCTCAATAAATAATCCACTGAGCTGGTGGGGGGTTGTGTACCTTCACCTATTTATATCTTTGCTTTCTTTTCAGATTTGTTATCTTGTCCAGAACAATGAAAAATATTTTTTCCAAAGGCCACAAGGGCAATGGGTACAAATATCTGCTTTTTCCAAGCACAAATGAGTTCCCCATAATTTCTCAGCTCCAAAGTATGGCATACCCTGAAAAGACCCTGCAGATCCTTTTTGTTATGCCTGGTTGAAAAGAAACAGCAACGCCTTTTTTCAAGTAAAAAAAAACAGAGTGGTGGGCTACTCAAATAATTCTCTTTTAGTAAACATCAAATTGAAACCAGACCAAATGACTTGGACTTTTGAAATGAAAAAGCATCCTCTTTGAACAATATGGGGTTCCACAAACTTAAGTGTGTACCCACCCTCTGCAACCCCACCCTCTGCAACAAAACTGTTGTCACACATTCAAAACTATCACTTTTTAGTCAAAATCTTTACAATGCCCTACCTTAAAGCCAGGCATACCTAGTGGCCTGACTGCAATTTCCATTCCTGGAATTCTGAATATTCTTGTTTTAAATGTATTTTCTTCAATATGCCCAATATGGTCATTATTATATTGAAAAACTGTTTATGTTTCATGCTATTTTGTTAATTAAATATAGTTGCAGCTTATCAAGTATTAGCTCATGATCCTGTAGCGGGACAAGAAACTGTTTCACCTCCATGGATGGGCCAGTCTAAATGCCCTAAATGGGATTTGTGTATAACAGGTCTGCAGTGGACCATATCAAATTTATTAAAATTGGGTCTGTCAATCCATAATGAGGGTGGGGGTGGGGGACTATAGAACACATTTAATACAAGCACATTGGTTATTTTCACAAGTTGAAAATGTTTTAAAAGCCCATGCTACATGGTATCAATGGTTTAGCCATGGAAAAAAAGGTTCACAGTGTATAACATGTACACTATTACATTTTCATTTAATAACATAGGCCTAAATTAAGGTCAGACAACAACCACATAAGCATGAAAACTACATTTTAATTACTATCGCAACCCTTTCAGAGACCTGGAAGCAGGGTGTATCCCTAACATAGTCATGGACTCACAGATGGCCAAATGGTATTGTCCTCATTATTGAACCTCAGCCTACTTTACACCTTTGAGTGCATGGCCAACACCTTCACTTTTTCTCTCACAACTGCCAGAAACTTAGGTTATGTCACACCACACCTTAATCAAAGACATTGCTATAATCCTGTCATTGTTCCATCCAAAATAGCTATGTGTATTACATAAACTGTGTTTCTATCAGTGTTTCATCAATTTTCAGGTTTCAACAGACTGGCATGTGTGAGATCGTCAAGTAACATAACACATTTTCTTCACTGCTGGTGTTTTCCAAGCCTGGCTGGCGCCTCATGCAAACTGTTGTTCCATAAAAAAGAGGGACTGTCTATACTTGTAGAGGAGTGTAATGTCTTTCTAAAAAGCTATACCAGTGTGTGTGTGTGTGGCTATTCCTTTGACGGACTCAGTGAACAATATGCTAAAGCACTTCCTACCAAGGCCTCTGCAAATCCAGCCATCTGGCCCACCATCAGCCAGCAACATGGACATTTTCAAATTTTGCCTCTCAGACATTATCTACAGACTATAAATGAAGTTGTCTCCTTTGCTGGTGTTTTCATCCTCAACTGAACGTTTGGGAAGCCCCATGTGCCATGTGCAGTAACAACTCTTTGTGCAAATGTAACATTTTTCATGTAACTACACCAATTTGTGGTTACACACCTGAACTTTATGGACTGGTCATATACATTTAATAATCACCTATTTGCAGGAAACATTGTCAACAGATTCTTCAATCAAGAAAAACATCAACTATGCCTCAAGGGAGGGTGCGCAACACCTCACCTGCCAGGTAGTCAATGCCTCCATCACCTGCCTTATCTCACTCACAAAGTGGCATCTTGCTCAAGTCAGGTTAACGTTCATTATAAATATACAATGTTATGTTATGAAAAGTATTGATAAATCTTCTTGTATACAATATTGTGTTGAACAAACATCAAAACGTTTTCTTTTACATATATCAAGTGTGGTGTTGAGATCCCTGGTTTCTGCTTTGTGTATTATAAACAAACCATTCTTGGTCCATCTGTGATTATCCATGCAACTACTCCTTAACAGGACAATTTTGACAGTAACCCTGACTATCTGTATGCTGTACATCAATTTTAACTAGTTTTACTGTGCATATCAACACATACACCCTAAATCTTAAATCCTTACAAATAAATAAAATATTAATTTTATACATATATGACCGACCAACTATCCTAACTCACTGTCTTGTGTTGCCAGTTGTGCAAGAAGCAAGGGAGGGAATACTGTATGTTGGCCCAAGGCCATCCTCCATAATCATATAGTCAGCAGCATATGGTATATATGTAAACCTGTATGACCTACAGTCCCTTACGTGGACTATTGTGATGTCATTAGTTAGCAATTGTTGTATTGTGATGTCATTAGTTAGTGTTAGTGAGGAAGTATTGTATGTCCAGTTAGGTTAGATAGAATGTATTGTATTAGGTATATTTTCTTCTTGCCCTATTATTTAGATACTGTATGATTTACTGAAATGCTATGAAGCTGCTTTTCCTATGCAAAGTATACACAGTCAGTCAGTATTGATATCTGTTCAACTGAACCAAAGAAGAATATAGCTAATCATGTTTTATTTGTGGTCTACAGTGCCATCTGCTGCTATAAGAGTATTGCCATCATTTTTAGTATACTTCTGCTAAGAATGATAATACCACTAAAAAAAGGCTTGTGATATGTTTATAATCCTAGACCACCTCTATTGTCTAAGTGCACATTGTTTTATTTTTTTTTTATTTTATTTATTCAATCTAGGATTACAAGTACCTTTGAGCACCAAGCAGCTCATTTACGAAAGTTCCACAACAATGGGGGGGGGTACAGATCCATAATGGAAAACAGACTGGTTTCACAAACAATTAAGCAATTTGTATTGCAAAATACAGAATAAGAGAACAGCAAATAAATACACATTAGTTTAGCACATGATTCAAGGCAGGGAGTGAAAAGAGGAGGGAATTAGGAGGGGAGCCATATCAAGGAAGGGGAGAGCAACCAGGCAGCATTGTCAAGTAGCAGTTAGGATAGTAAGGGATGAAAAGCATGGAAGACAGATGGGGGAAGAGAGGAAAATGGTAGAGCAGGAAGGGAGAGGAGACTAAGAGGGCAAGGCAAGTAGAGAGAACAGTGGAAGAACGTTGGGGGGGTGAGGTCCCGGGAAGAGGGACAAGGATGTTAAGTGGGGCAATCACAGGAGTTTTCAGTTAGAATGTGCTGATGAAGTTTGAGTTTGAATTCACCAAGTCTAGTAAGGTTAGCCATACCATTGTGGAGGTCATTTAACCAGTATGGCACTTTGATACAAAAGGATTGTTGGTATTGGGTGGTCCGGCACATCAGGACTAGTAGGAGTGCAGAAGATGAGGTGTGTGTATGTTGGGTCTTGGGGGATTTGTGAAGTATGCATCCTAATCCTGAAGGCATGAGTCCAAGGAGAATCTTTTTGGCAAGTAAGCAGTTGTGGTATTTAATTCTCCTAAACAAGATGAGCCACTCAGCCTGCATATAGACATCGCAGGTGTGGGTGAGGTGTGGTGCACCAATTAGGAGTCTACAGGCCTTGTTTAGTGTCACAGTGAGCCTTCTGAGTGCAGTGGTGGAAGCAGTTCCATAAATGACAAGGCCATAGTCGATTAAGGAGAGCACCGAGCTGTGGACAGCAAGATTTAGGGTTTCAGGTGTTAGAGACTTTCTCAGTCAATAGAGGAGCCCAGTCCTGGTATTGACAGCTCTGGCAACATTTTTGATGTGCAGTGAATAGGTGAGATGTCGATCAAGGGTAACCCATAGGTACTTGAAGTGCTATATTTGTTCAAGGGGGTCACCTTGGGAATTTTGGATGGTAAGAGCATGTTCTTTATGTTGACTGCATGCTGAGGAGAACAACAGGACTTTTGTCTTCTTGTGGTTTAGTACTAGTTTATGGTTGTGGAACCAGTGCTCAACTTCCGTGAAGCCCTTTTGAAGGTTACTTTCAAGGAGGTAAGGGTCAGGGTGGCTTGCAAAAAAATGACAGCATCATCTGCATAAAGCAGTGTTGGCTGCTGGCAGGCAGTCAGTAGTTTGTTAAGAAAGATGCTGAAAAGGACTGGACCCAGGATTGAGCCCTGGGGTACCCCGGACCAAACAGGCTTCTGGTCAGAGATAACATTGGAAATCTTCACGTGTTGAGATCTGTCCCCAAGATAGCTTCTAAACCAGGGCAGTGTATTGGGGAGAGACCAGTTTGTGAGAGTTGTTTAAGGAGGAGTCGGTGATTAATCATGTTGAAGACTTTGGTTAAGTCTATAAAGACTGCACCCACAAGACTGCCTTGGTCAATAGATTGCTGGACGTACATGGTGAATTCTAAGAGTGTGGTGGTGGTGGTGCCATACCCTTTCCAAAAGCATGCTGTTTTTCATACAGTAGGGAGTATTTATCGAGGTAGTCCACAAGTTGGTTGGCAAAAATATTTTCAAGTATTTTAGAGAGGGGTGGAATGATTGATATAAGCCTATAGTTGCTGTGTAGTGCATGGTCTCCAGATTTGTGAACTGGGGTAACAATGGCTGTTTTTCATACCTGTGGGAATTGCAAAAGGGTTAGAGAGAGTTTAAGTAATTTAGTAATAAGTGGAAGTACTTCCTCCGTGGTGAGTGTGATTAGCTTGAGGTCTAAAGAGTCTCCACTGTGCCTGGACTTGTCCAGCACACTGTTTAGTAGTTTCCTGACCTTGGCCACTGAGACACATTTAAAGTAGAAGAGGGGGCAATGATTTGTCTCGGTCTCAGAATGATGTGCTGCCATTAAGGTGGTATTGTCAAAGAAGTCTTATGGTAGCACACTACTTAGGTCAGTGATGGCATCATTAAAGGTATTCACTATTGTGAGTGGGTCAAGTATGGGGGTACCATCAAGGTTTAACATCGCGGGAGCCTTTTTTTGGTTTTTCCCCAGAACATCATTGATATTTGCCCAGAATTTCCTGATGTCACCCCAGGTACTGGTAAGTTGCTCCTTGTGGTGATTGCTTCTTGCTTTATGGATTTCCCGAGTGCAGGAGTTTCTTGCAGCTTTATAGGCTTGCCAGTCATGTAGCTTGCCAGAAGATTTAGCATAGTACTAGAGGTGGTCCCTCCATTTCATGCTGTCTATCAGCCCATGGAGTAATCCAGGGATGAACAGTGCTGCACACCTTTATTTTCTTGAGGGGTGCGTGAACATCACAGGCAGCACTGAACATAGTGATAAAATGTTGGAGTGATACATTAATGTCTGTAGAGAAGCCAAGTAGCAACCAGTCCTGACAGCGCAAGTGTTGTTTTAGGAGTTCCAGGTGGCCACACCTTAGCACTCTGTTGTAGATAGTTAGAGGTGGTGGGGCATGGAATTTGTTGATCCAATTGCAAGTAACAGGGGAGTGGTCACTGAGTGAGTCAGGGTGCACACTTATGTTGGCAACATGGTCAGGGCAATTAGAGATTATCCAATCAAGAATGGTGCTTGTCCCAGTCTTATAGTTAATTCTAGTGGGAGAGCTGACCAGCTGAGTAAGGTGCAGAGCTGCCAGTGCATCCTTTACAGGGCCACTGGAGGCAGACAGCCAGTTTATGTTGAAGTTACCAAGTAATATTGTCTCAGCAATGTAATTTTAGGCTCTCAGGTAGTCCAGGACTTTATGAAGACCAGTGGTAGGGTCGGTGGGAGGTATGTAAACTGATAGAATTGTGAGAGTCTTGTGGTGGGCCCCCAGTAGCACTTTAATCACTAGTACTTGGGTGGGGCACCCAAGGTCAGCAACAGGCAAGATCAGCCCTTTTAGAGTGTCTTTTAGATAGATAGCACAACCACCACCACGCTTAGTTGATCTGTTCAATCTGAAGGTAGTGTAGCCAGGTATGGCAACTGCTGCATCTGATATTTTGGGAGATAGTCAAGTTTCAATGACAGAGAGTATGTCGGAGTTGTTTAGCAAGACCCAGGCTTTAAGGAGGTTGATTTTGCACAGCAGGCTGCAAATGTTAATAGAGGCTAGGCGAAGAGTTCCATTTCCGGTGATTATTCTTTTGTAATAAGGCGTGCGGGTCCAGGGTTGGGGTCGATGTTACCTGATACCAGAAATAGTAGGACGGAGAGCCTTAGGAGGTACTCTCTAATCAGTTTAGATGCTTGTTTAGTAGCCATTCTGGAGCTATGCAATGACTTCGCATTCACTTTCATGCCCAGGAAGTGGAAGATAATAGGTGCTGAGGTGGTTATGATGCAGGTAGGTGGGTAAGTAGAAACCCAACAATCACGTTGAGGACAGAAAAATAGGGGAGACCAGGGACCATTTGAGATGGAAAAAAAATCCCCAGAAGTCCAGCCTATAGTGTAGTGGAGGCTAATTCCAGCCACAAGGATCTGGGGTTGAGTCCAGTTAGATATAGAGTTTCCAGAGTGACTTATCAAGAAGATAAGAATGTGATGCAGGGCAGCAATGTTAGGCATGAACATAGTGTCAAGTAAGATTTAATTAAGGGAGAGGATAGAACAGCAAACACATAAATGCACAGTCCAATTTCTTTCTTTGCCATCTGGGCTATTAGTACAACTTATGACAGAGGTCACCCAGGGTCACAGCTAGGCAGGGATTTGACAAGAGGCTTTGGCTATGCAAGACCTTGCAGGCATTCACTCCCCAGCCTCATTACGTTGAAAGCCTGGGGCACACTTACTCAAGTACAAGTGCAGGATGTGAAATTCTTTTGTCCTTATGCTTCCTTTGTTATTTAAAAAGGTTGTTTAAAAGCCCACAAATAGATCCCTTAGGAGCAAGCCAGATGAAAATGTGGATTCAAGCAGTACCCACAGTCACTGAGTTTGTCAGACTTTGTTGCTTGACTTCGATTTTGCTTGGGATAGCTTCCAAAAAGTTGATTTTAAACTGAAAATGCAAATACCTGGTGGTGATGTTTTGCAGAAATCCAGTCCAGGAGACCTTCACAGATGAAGTGAGAAAGAATGGTGTAGTTACTCCAAGCAGAAAATCTTGTAAATCCCCAAAAACTAAGCTACAGACACAGACAAACACAAACAGCCACCCGCACAGACCCAGGAGGTGGGAATTTACTTGTGTTTTATTGTGATTTAGCAATATCTTTGACTGTACCATTGTTCTACTATGATACAATTATATACTACAACATAGAAATGTTGCAACCGAAAGGCCAAGCTTGATAACAGTGTGCTTCCCACTACACTGACCAATCAGGGTAATATAGAATGTGCACTTGGTGCATACATGAGCCATTGCTGTGGCAACAGGACTTGATCTTATCAGGGTATAAGTATGATTATTTATTGCAAGAACACTGAGAAAGTAGATTTTCTGTATATTCTGCAGTGTAGAGTTTTGTATTCCTGGTACATATATTTTGTATGGACTATCCTCTTGGACTTACTTCTAATAAACCCTTCATTTTGCTACGGTGTTTTACGTCTGTCATTTACTCTTTGGTTAGAACTTGCTAGATACCTTTCAGAATCCTACAGTGTGGCAGGATGTGTGTTTTAGTATGGTCTGACAAAGAGTGCCATGCCATTGGTGTGACTAGCAACAGCAGCTTGGCACATGCTGTAGTGCCAACATACCATGTATACAGATGTGTGTGTGTGATGGGGTGCCATCAGTGAACTGTGTGACATATGGTGTATGCATTGTGGTGCAGCACACAGATTGGGGAGGTGCATGTGCCTGTGCACAATCTATACAATGGGATGGGCAGATGATGGCACCATTGGACATCACTGTGACTGCACACAGAGTGCACAGGCACATTGAACTGGATTTTGATGCTAAGCAACCTACAGGATTACCTTATCCACTGAATGGTTGGGGAACCCATGTAGGTCCACCTTCTGCAACTCAAGCACAATATACATTGGAAGCCAGAAAATACATTCATGTCACATCATGCTGCAAGTCTGGAGGACATGTCTGCCTAAAGTGAGGGCTGGATGAGACCGCAGCTACCGCATGGGTGGTGGTTCATGTCGGGGTGTGGCATACAATCCTGCTGAGCACATGACAGATGGCCATCCCCCTGGACATGTGCCCCATGACTGCTTGACTGGTGGTGCAGCTATGTGCAGTGAGTGATCACCCCTCCCAGGGGATACACAGGGGTCCACCACGCATTGTGCCCAGGCAGTGCAGACAGCCTGGTTTGGAAACATGTTGGATTGTCCCACACCGCATGTATAACTCAGATATGACCTTTTCATAGTTATGTTTTGTTCCAGTGGAAATGGTTATTTGTGTGGGTAATGCAGCCAGGATAAGATGCCTCATCGAGGTCTCACCATGATGACAGCCCGTAAACACCTCCACCCCACCCCACCCACATAGTACAGGTTCACTGTCTGTATTGAGCCACCACCACCATGACACTAGGGTGTTCACCATCCCAGCATTGGGTTCAGGCCCTATGGATATGCCAGTTGCCTCTGGTTAAGGCCTGCCATGTTACTACCAGATAGGATGCACACAGCCCGGCAATGCACATGTACCCCGACACTGTTCATCACAGTGCGGACCAGTCGGGATGGGTGGAGTCACTTGTCACAAGGGTCCTACAGCCACATGCTGCCCATCCCAACACCTCTGTCCTATGGCGGATGACCATGTCCCATGTGCTCTGTGTAGGGGACCCATGACACACATCCCTCCAAATCACCGTAGACATGACCATTCCAAAATTCATCCCCACCCAGCCATGCATTTAACCCCACCATGACCGAGTCCCCCCCTCCAGATGTCTGTCTCACTTAAAACTTTAGGGACAGCACCATTGGCCTGGCTAAATGCCCATTGGTGGTTGTGGAGAACACATGCATCAGTCAGTGAGTGCTTTTTCAGTGCTGCACGACTGTACTGGAAACTGCATCACAAGACAACAATTACATTGCAATGTGCCATGACAACAACAACCAGCATGCTCATGACTCCCTTTCCAACCACATGGTGGCATAGACTGGCACAGGCACTGTGACTGCACATACTACATGGTCGACATCTATGGTCATCCACTGTTGGTGGATATCTTAGTATACGGCAATCATGCCTGTGGTATGTAGGGGCTATGGGCAGAACAGTGGCCTGCTATATGGGTCTGGATGATGCACGCAAAGGAAGGGTCTCAATACATGTTGTTGTATGCCCTGCAGGCAACTGTATGGCCCATCACACAATCCCCACAGCCATCACCTGACCTGCATGGTTTGCTGGCAAAGGCCTAGCTTCACCTGAGCTCTTTTCTTCTAGGTTTGCTTGTAAGGACAGAGTAAGGATCATTAACAGAGCAAGGAAAAAGATAAAAGCTTCTTTTGGCTAGGCAGATTGACTGTGTGATATTTTTTTCTTTTGTACTCACAGGATTTGTTACTCTCTTTTTCTGACATTTTACTGCTTTATTGTTCTCTGATTCAAATTGCTGATGCAAGGAATACTTTCTACTGCATTATTACAGAGTGTGCCTACATGACGGTTACTGTTTTGTGCTTACAGATTACTGCTATAATCTTCTCTGATTCAAATTGTTTTGTGTAATGTATATCTTATGTTACTGCTTTATTTTTCTCTGTAGCAAAGTGTTTTTTCAGGGTACATCTTCTGCAAAATTATTACAGCAGGTGCTTTACAGGTTTTACAGTGTTATCTGTCATTAGGCTAAGCTTTCAGGGTTAGTGCATTTGTTGTTGGTTGATTGTTTCTGCTCTTACCTCCTTGTTTCTTTCAACCATGGTTCTTCTTTTTCGACAGCGGAAGGGTCCAGCCACCCATCCCCATCCCCAACCACCCCATGCTGCACTCCTTTTATAGGATAGCACAGTCATGACATTTCTTGTAGCACAGCAGGAAGGGGAGTTTCAGAGGGGTATCCAGATAGTGACCTCACTTACAGGGGCACAAGTAATTTAACTTGATATAACAAGTTATACAAAAACAAGCAAACAAAACAAAAAATAAAACTTTTGCTTTCTTTTTCCTCCTCCTTCTAATTACACAGACAAGGTTATAAACCACTATTAACTGCAGGTACTGCGGGACACTTCCAAAAAGGGCAGTTATACAGGGTTTAGGACACTGTCCCACATGCTGGACCATTGGAGATCTAAGGGCTCAGTTCCAGGCAGCATGCGCAGAGATTGCTTGCCTCAAATCACATATTCAGGAGGCAATGTGTTATAAGAACTGCCCGCCATTTCCTCAACATCCAAGTGAAGCACCTCAACCGCAGAGGGGAGTTGGTCCAGGAGGTTGGCATGTGGTTAGCAGGGGCAAATCGGGTGCCCCATCACTCAGTGCTCTCCAACGTATCACCTCTACAAACCATATAAAAACTACAAACAGGTATCTGCCTCTATCTCCAAAATCAAACAAAGAGGCAGAGGACACTGCAGAGCAGGACACAGCAGCACAGGAGCTAGTGCAACAAAACTCACCCGAATCAGGGACTGAAACAAAAAAACCAAAAAGGAAATCCAAAACACTTCTGATCATAGGAGACTCCATGATTCAGGAAGTTGATACCTACCTCCAGCCAGAGGTAAGGTTCAGATGTCTCCCAGGTACATCAGCATGGACAGACACTGACCGCATTGCTAAAATTGTGCAGGAAGCAGGAGAAAACATCAATGTCCTGGTACATATAGGGACTAATGATCTCAGCAGCTGGTCAGTTGAGGAGACCAAGGAACACCTGACCAGGCTAGGAGACAAACTGTCAACCATTTCATCTGGCATCTCCTTCTCTGAGATCCTGCTAGTCTGGGAGAGAGGGGCAGATGGACAGAAGGTCAGAGAAGGGGAGATAGGGGAGCTAAACATGTTGCTCAAGGGCTGGTGCCAGGAAAAAGGACACAAATTTGTAGGTAACTAGCAACAGTTTGGGGAGCAAAAGTTCTTTAAATTCGATGGGCTGCGTCTGACTAAGGAGGGAGTCAGTGCATTGGGGCAGAAGTTTGACATCTTTACAGAATATTTAAACTAGCAAATGGGGAGAGGGGTGCAGCACCGGATGCATCCAACAGGAAGAACCCCCCTCCCCCCTCAGCTAGTGATCAAACAGGAGTTCAGCATATTTATAGTTCATTTGCATCACCACGTAAAGAAAAAGGTCCAGCTCCCCATATGACTCGCAGGGGAAATGCTGGACCTCTCCCAACAACTAGCACACCAAAATCTAGCCAATGGAAAATCATGTACACAAATGCCTGCAGTCTGGGAAACAAGATCTCAGACCTGCAGGCAACAATGACAGAGGCTAAACTGGACATAGTAGCCATTAGCGAGACATGGTTCACCAGTAACCACAGTTGGGAGACTTAAGTACCCTGCTATGTACTGTTCAGAAGAGACCGAGGTGCAAAAGGGGGGGGTGGAGTAGCCCTTTATGTCAATGACAATATCAACACTACAAAAATTCAAAATACGTAAAAGGAGCAAGAAGAACTGTGGGTCACCCTGGAAACAGGAAATGGGACATCCATATGAACTGGGGTTGTCTACAGGCCTCCAGATTAGGGTGAGGACATAGACAATTTACTGTTAGAAGATATACAAAACATTACAGCTAAAGGGGAGGTTCTGATAATGGGAGAATTCAACATGCCAGATACAGATTGGTCAATACCAGCAGGAACATCCACCAGAACTAGACACATGGTGGATTCCCTGCAGGGGAGGGCCTCAAACAACTGGTACCAAAACAAACCACAAGAGACAGGGCTATCCTAGATCTAGTACTGACTAATGGGGAAAGGATCACAGATCTCCAGGTAGAAGATCACCTGGGGGCAAGTGACCATCACATGGTTTGGTTCAATTTGGCCACTAGAACTAAATCATTCCATTCCAAGGCAAAAATTTGGGACTTCAGAGGAGCTAACTTTGATAAGATGGCCAACAGAGTTAAGATAGCCCTGTCAAGAAGAAATACAGGTGAGGGGGTACAGGCAAAGTGGGCAAGCAATAAGGGTGCAATACTTGAAGCAACATCTCATTGTGTTAGAGAGAAAAGCAAGAGCAAAAGAAGGAGGAAACCACTTTGATACTCAAAAATAGTAGCAGAAAAGGTCAGAGCCAAAAGGCTGGCCTTCAGGAAATATAAGGGAATGCAGCAGGCGAAGATAGGGAGGCATACCAAACTTCCTTAAGGGAAGCAGGGACAGCAGTAAGGCAGGAAAAGGCACAAACCGAGGAAACACTAGCACGAACAGTAAAAGAAGGGGGCAAGACTTTCTATAGATACATTAGTAAAAGAAGAAAGTCCAGAGGGGGTATGGCTAAGATCAAAGGAGATAAGAGGAAGTGTGTGGAGGAGGATCAAGGAAAAGCATCTGTCCTAAGTAGATACTTCTGCTCAGTTTTTACTGAGGAGAAGGAAGGGCAGGACCCACAGCTCAGCACCATGGACACAGGGGGGAGGGAGGTGTGCACTAGTCCCTTCACAAAAGAAAGGGTCCTACAAGAGCTCACTACGCTCAGGGTGAACAAGGCAATGAGACCTGATGGCATACATCCCAGGGTACTAAATGAGATAAGGGTGGAACTAGCAGAGCCATTAGCAGAACTGTTTAGTGAGTCTTTGAGCACAGGAGAGGTCCCAGAAGACTGGAAAAGGGCTCATATGATCCCAGTCCACAAGAGGGGTACCAGAGAGGAGGCAAGGAACTACAGACCAGTCAGTCTTACCTCAGTAGTGGGCAAGATTAAGGAGGTACTCCTTAAGGAAAGGATAGTGCAACACCCGGAATCCGTAGAAGCACAGGATCCAAGAGAGCATGGGTTTACAACAGGAAGGTCCTGTCAAACTAATCTCATAGATTTCTTTGACTGGGTAACCAGAGTGGTGGACCAAGGGGATGCAGTTGATGTTGCCTACCTTGACTTCAGCAAAGCTTTTAAACTGTTCCACATAGACAATTGATTAATAAGCTGGGTAGGCTTGGGGTGGGTGGGACGTTGGTCAACTGGGTGGCAAACTGAATGGTGGGCAGAAAACAGAGAGTGGTGGTAAATGGTATTCAGTCAGAAGAGATGCAAGTCACAAGTGGGGTACCTCAGGGATCAGTTCTGGGGCCAGTCCTCTTCAATATCTTCATTAGTGACATTGCAGATGGACTGGAGGGTAAGGTTTGCCTGTTTACAGATGACACCAAGGTCTTCAACAGAGTAGATGATCCATATGGGATGGGCAGAATGAGAAGAGATCTGGATAAGCTGTCAAAATGGTTGAAAGAGTAGCAACTGAGGTTTAATGCAAAGAAGTGCAAGATCACGCACATAGGGAAGAGAAACCCTGAAGCCACCTATAGGTTGGGATATGAGTTGCTGGCAATCACAAGGGAAGAAAGAGACTTGGGCATCATCTTCACAGGTGACCTGAAATCATCCAAACAGACCACTAAAGCAGTAGGTAAGGTTAGAGGGATGTTGGGGTGTATTAGTAGGGGTATAGCAAGTCGTAAGAGGTAGGTAATAATCCCTCTTTACAAGACACTGGTTAGGCCCCATCTGGAGTACTGCGTTCAGTACCGGAGGCCACACCTGCACAAGGACATTAACAAAATGGATGCAGTCCAGAGAAGGGCAACCAAAAAGGTGCAGGAACTGCATCAGAAAAAATATAAGGACAGATTAGCGAAGCTCAATATGTATACGGTAGAGCAAAGGAGGGACAGAGGTGATATGATCAAAACATTCAAACATCTTAAGGGGATTAACAAGGTGAAAGAGTCTAACATGTTTCAATATAAGAAAAATGTCAGGGCATGGGGACACAGCATGAGATTAGAGGCAGGTCGATTAAGGGATAATGTGAGGAAGTTCTTTTTCACAGAAAGGGTGGTAGATGCATGGAACGGCCTACCTCAGGGAGTGGTGGATATGAATAAAGTGCAGGGCTTCGAACAGGTATGCCATAGGCATAAGGGAGCAATACAGATGAGTATGAGTAGATAGGCCATTGACAGAGTAAAGGCCTATGGCACATTCATAAGGTAGAAAAAATTAGCAGACTGGATGGGCCTTGTGGATCCTTATCTGCCACCAACTTCTGTGTTTCTATGTTTCTATGATGCCACAGGCATGGTGTACAATGTGTGGTACAGTCCCACACACAGGGCCTGTGGTCTCTCCTGGTCCATGGTGTACTGCCCAGGTGAAACATGTAGGAGGCCACCAAAAGGTTATGTGTGGTTTCTCCCCTGGCATCATTTGTGGCTGCACATGACACAGTCAGGATTGTGTGTGATTAAAATGGGGGACTGTTGGAACACACCCAGATGCAAGGGACACCCATGGTGGGATCCCTTTCCAGGTAGTCATGTAGCATCCATAGCGCGGAATGCTGCCAAGGTCGATGGTTGCCCTTGATGTGACCCCCCCTCCCTGGTCACCAACATCACTGCTGCCACACACACCATGACATGGTATTGAGCCATGGTGGTGCATCTCCTGTGTTGGCCCTACAAGGTACGTGGCACTGTTGCCATGCATCTGCGTACTGGGCCCACCACAGTCCAGTGTGGCATGTGCTGTGTTTGCTACAGTGTTGTCACACTGTGGCATTCTGACACTTCATATTCCACAGGAACATGCATGATGCCTTGTTTGGGGACAGGGGTGTTTGTCATATCCTACATCTGCCAATAGGTCTACATCACTTATTGCACTTACCTTGCCCATCCTGGTCTGTTGCTGATGCCTGGTCCACTGTGTCGGCTGCTTCCTGCTCGGCATCCCTGGCAGACACTCCTTCCACTGCTCTGTTCCATCCTGTGGGGACATGATAAGGGACACATGAGACATTTTTTGCTGGCACACAGCCAAACAACATTTTGGCACTACCATGCCTCCTGCCTACCAGCTGAGTGGTTCAACTTACCTTCTGTAGCACGCTGGCCAGTCCTCATGGCCACTTTAGTGGCTGTGGTGATGTCCCACAGTCTTTGAAGGATTGTCGGATCATGTCTGGCCATATCCTGCCACCTATGCTTGGTGTGGGGTTCTCAGCACCCCGATATCTTCTGCAACCATGCCCCAATCTGCCACCACAGTCTATCCCTATCACTGAGGGAGTGCCTTCAGAACCCAGGTGGCAGCAGGATTCTCCCCAATTGCTGCACTAGGTTGATTAGCTGTGCAGTTTCCTCACAGGTAAAGTTGTGTACTCTACCACTTAGGCTTGACATTTGTACTGTCTTGCATCTTTAGCAGTCATTATTGAACACCCCCTGCCCGGTTTGTGGCTTTGGTGCAGTGTGGTGTTGTGTGCTCTCATGCATTCAACCGAGAGATGTGTGCGAACGTCAGTTATGCATTTGCATGATGCATGGCAACACATATCACAACTACGGCATTTTGTGCACCGCAAATGCGATTTGTGTCACTTTATGATTCAATGTGCGATTATCCCCTGTATATGCATTTTATTTTATTGTTTTTTTTTTATTATTTATTTAAAATTTCAGTTAACCATTGAGCTGAAAGCTCTTTAAATAGGTTCCATGTCAAGACAAGGAAAATAACTTTGTGTTAACAGAACAGAATAAAACAAGCACAAAAGGTCAACAGAAATACATGAATCATCACAATACAATGGAATTTCCATAACTACAGAACCAAGGATGTGGTAGTGTAGAGTACAAAAGGCCAACATATTTGTAAATATGCCAATCATGTGAATCTGAAGTCAGACAGGGAAACAGATGGAGAGCTAGTGTAGAAAGGACAGAATGCCACCATGGAGGCCAACTGAACAGAGGGGGGCAGGGAATGGAGGAGAGCAGTGACAAGGCAATAGCTGCCCTGGAGGCTTAGGAAGAAGTAAGGAGGGTGAGGGTGAAAAGGGGCAGGGATGAGACAGTAGAGGGTTAGAAGGTTGAGGGGAGGGCAGGAGAAACGGATTAATGCAGAGTCATGACAGGTTGATGGGAGTAAAGGGAGTAAAGGTGAAAGGAGGGAGGTATGTGAGAGGTGAGATGGGGCAGGAGAGAGGGAAGGATTAGGGAGAGGTGGGGAGGTTGTAGTAGGGAGGAGAGTGCATCGGTTGGGCGCCAAGAGTAAGGGGCACAGGGTGAAGAGGGGCAGGGATAAGAAAGTTGAAGAGAGGCAAGGTAGAGGAGGGAGGGAGGGAGAATGGAGTTAAGCAGAGATGAGACTGATCAGCCCAGGAGGCTTCATAAGAACAGGGGAGAGGGGAGGGAGGGGAGGAAGGGTGAGAGAGGTGAGAAGAGGCAGGAGAGATAATTAGGGAAGGGGTGATGGAGTTGCAAAAAAGGAGAGGAAAGTGCTGCAGTCGGGGCCTGGCTGACAAGCAGACATCAGTCACAAGTGCTGGGCAATGCTGCAAATGTGATTTCCGTGGCATATGTGTCCCTTTTTCAATGTCTTGGTATTGCCATATAACCTGCAGATATGTCGGTGTCAGGTAATGTTACAGGGGCAGATTGGTCCTATGCTATGTAGTACTACTACTGCACATCACTATGCCTCTCACCTGCCACTACCACCACCCCTCCGTATGGCTTGCAGCTGTTGAAATGTCTTCTGTGTCCTGGCCAAACAGCACAAACTGATGCCACTGGGGTATGGCTAGCCTAGGTGCCCACAGTAACATGACCGTCAGGTGCTTGCCATTTGCCATATGTGCCCCCTGTCTTTAAGGCATGCCTAATGTTTCTGCATGATGTCCTGTACCCCAGCACATTGGATGGTGTGGCATCCCGACATCACCTCCATCAGCCCCTATATGGCATGGTTCACAACACACGCCTTTCATTGATGGCATGAATGGCCATGGCTGCTCTCCTCATCCACCCATTTGCCCCTTGGTTCACTCCTTACTCACTTGAATGTGTTTGCACTCCATTCCTGTTGGTCACACCACTGCAGGTTCATGTGTCCACCAGGTACCACTCACCAGCAATGAACACTGGCTGGCAAACAGTGGTCCCATGGCAGGTGGTTGGCACAGGGCAGCACTTCTTCCTTCTCACATCCACATGGCCTCACTGCTACTGACAGCCACATTAGTGTATATTGATGTATGCCATGGACATTGCTTGATGATCCAGTGCCACCTGTTGGGTGATGGTGACCCTCAGGTGAAATGGTGTTGGATAAGTTCCTGTATGGTGAGTTGTTCTGCATGACTGACTCCAGCATGACTCTGTGGGTGTCTTGTGTGTGCCTTCCATGTGTCTTCATCTCCATCCTCCTTCTCCTTGACATCATCCATTTCTGGAAGTGGTACACAGTGGTTCAGGGTGAGACTGTGTTGCATACAGCAGGCCACAAAGATCTTGTATGCCATCTCTGGGCTATATTGCAGGGCATCATTTTAGCGGTTAAGGCACCTGAAGTTCAACTTGAGAATTCCAAAGGTTCGCTCAGTGATGGACCATGTGAATGCCAGGGCCTCACTGTACCTCTCCTCCATCTCATTCTGTGAGTGACGTAATGGTGTCGTGATCCATGGCATCTGCGGATATCCACTGTCACCTGTAGTGTGGAAAAAACATATTATTGGATATATACCATCAGGGCGCTGCACCTTACCACACACTCTGGTGCCACAGGTCACACACAGGAACATTGGTTGTGCCAGCAGTTTCCATGGTACCTGGTGTCCCTCCTTCCCTGAGGCCATGCCTTCTAACTCACTGGTGGACATGTCTCATGGTGACCGTGCATATGACGTGTTACCCCCAGGCAGCTGGAACCACACAGTGATTTCTGTCATATTACTTGGTCCAAACTGTCATGCTATATAATCTACCACTCGTGTGCAAATCACGTTAACCACCCCCCACATGTAGCATGGAAAGACTGCACATATGTTTTTCCACACTATGTGCATGATATACCAACAGTGTGCCTTTGTGTGCTAGTGCCACCTACCTCTGAGCCGTCCTCAAGGTCCTCCTCTTTTGAAGGCCTCTTGCAACTCACTAGTGCAGAAGTTGAGGGAATCATGGCAGGATAGAGGGTACTGGGCTACCACATTGAAAATGTGGCAGTGGCTGTCACACCACTTGCATGTTCATGGAGTGGTAGCCCTTGTGGTTTACGTACACCTCCCCTTCTCCTGATGGTGCCCTGATGGCAATGTGTGTACAGTCTATGGCAGCTAGGACACAGGGAAACTTCACAGTGTAGAAAGCCCGCTTCACGGCCTGCTGCTGTGGTGACTGCTGTGGAAACATGATATACCTGTGTGTGCAGCATAGCAGTGCATAAAAAAACCTGCTTCCGGCACTTGGATATGGCTGCCTGTGAAATGCCCGCTGTATCACCAGTGGAGGGTTTTGAAACACCCATGTGGCTAGAAAGCAGAGCGTTGCACTCACCCTCACCTCACAGGTATAGCATGCCACTCTGGGTTGCACAGTAACTGACATAGCTCCCCAGTGGTGGCCTTATTAAGGTGGTACTGTGCTATGCACTGCTCCTCCATGAAGTCCTGGTACGATGTTCTTGCACAGAACACGCATGGCACATGGGACCAAGTGGCTATTTGCTGCACCTGTAGCATTCTGTTCCCCTGGATCCTGCCATCCCACTGCCTACCATGCCCAGCCACCTTTCTGCTGCTAGCATGATACCTAGTAGTGCTACTGCTGCTGACATTCTCACTGTCACTCTTTGGCTGCTGTGTGTACACACTGCTTACTCCATAGTGTCTCTGCTGTATCTGTCTACTTGGGCCTCTTTATATACTCCAGTGTGCTTAGACCAGCTCCCCCCTGGTCTATTAGATGCCCTCTAAGAGTGACAGAATTTGACCTTCCAAGGCTTCTAGAATCCAAAAAAAAGGGAACACTGTTGCTTTGTTTGACACACGTCACATTACGTCATTGCACAATGCTGGATTTGATGCAAGTGCAGTGTAAGGCTCTTTCATGCAGGGTCACATGGCAATGCCGCATACCGCTTTTGAGAATCACAATTGCAACATTTTTGATGCACGTTGCTATTTGCATCATTCCCTTTAGGTCCAGAGGAGGAAAACTAAAATGGTGCAGGGCCTGCCTCAAAAGCCCTATGAGAAGAGACTAAAAGACCTCAATATGTACACCCAGGAGGAAAGGAGTGAGAGGGCGGATATAATAGGAACTTTCAAATACCTCACAGGTATAAATATGGTACAAGATGGAAGCATTTAAAAAAAATGAAAGGATGCTCAAGAACAAGGGGTCATGCTATGAAGCTGGAGGGGGGTAGATTCAGGGGAAACATGAGGAAGTAGTTCACAGAAAGAGTGGTGGATGCCTGGAACAACCTCCAAGTGGAGGTGGTTGGAGCAAAAATGGTAATAGGATTCCAGAACGCATGGGATAGGCATAAGGGAACCTTAGTGGCTATGAAAGGGAGAATAAAACCAGAGGCCAATTAGGGTCTGCAGTATTACAGTAGGTAGGGAAAATGGGCAGACTGGGTGGGCCAAGAGGTCCTTATCAGCCATCAAATTGTACGCTTCTAGGTTTCCATGGCCATGCCTCAGTTATGACTTCCTGTGCATCATGACATGGTAATGACCACAATATCCAGATATGCCAATGCAATAATGCCATCTAGGTCAGGAATTTTGTTTCCTAGACTTCTTGCATTTGCACACATAACTTTGAACACTTTACTCCCACTCTGCCTGATAATTCTCTCTTCTCCCTTTTGCCCTGCCTCCTTTCCCCCTCATGCATTTCCATCTGCTAAGTTTTCTATAAGACTGCTTTTTTATTTTGCATCATGGGGGATTTTCTTCCCGTTGAATCCTCCCTTTTCTTTGCTTTAGTCTGTGGGTGGGCAGTTGATGTCTCCCATTTTTCTTCCACCACTTCCTCAGCTAGTTTAAATGATCATAAAAGTAACATTTAAACCATTCACTGAGGATTGAAGTTCCCCTCCCAGACAGATGTAGGCTATACCCCCTGTATAGCCCTGGATCCCCCCAGGTCAGCCCCTAGTCCACAGTGTGGCCAAACCTTTTTTCTCTACACCTTTACTTAAATTATGAGTTCAAGCTCTTGATGTTGAGAACCCTTTCCTCCCCCCTCTGCTTGTAGACAGGCAGCAACTCAGCAAAAGCCACCAAACATACTACCTGCCTAATACCCCTCCCTCGCTCAGTACAATCCCCCTGCACAATCCCAGCCCAATCCCTAGCCAGATCATTAGTACCCAGCTGGACAATCACATCCAGCTCTCCCTCCTGCCCTGCCATCCTAGTGATCCTCATGATCTTCTTTCCATCCCTCTGAGCCATGGTGCCAGTCAGATGCCTCACCTTCCTCTTCTCCTTCCTTCCTATTCCCAAATCTAATTCCCTAACAATTGAGTCCCTCACCAGAAGTTGCTTCCTTTTCCTCTGCTGGAGCCTTTACTTCCAACTTTGGGTCATCCCTTATGGAGGACTGTCCCCCACATCCATACTAGCTACTACTATGGGGACCCCCTTCCCACAGTCCTATCCTGCCAGAGCAGTAAATGATTTCTGTAGAAGCACAGGCTGAGGAATGTTCCCCAGGCCCACCACCCACACTCTCCCAGAGCTCACTATGGTCCAGCTGGCCCTCCTTCTCCTAGGTACCCTATTGGGCATTGCTGGTAGACTCAAAATCCCCTGGTTGGATGAAGATGTCCCCCATATCCTGATCAGCTTGTTCCAGAGTCCAGCGACCTCCTCCTTCAGCACAGAGAGGTACGTGATAATGGGACACCACCTTAGTCTCCAAAAATTTTTTCTAAAAACTGCAGTTACACATCCACTGCACTGCACTACTCCCCAAATTCCCATTCCTTAACTCTCTACTTTTTTTTCGAATTTACCCATACCCTAGATAAGGTGTTTCTTTTTTTTCGTTTTAATTTTTGTTGCCAGGCTCCCCTAGCCCCACGAAAGGGCACACCTGGCTCCGGCACACTGATCCCTCATACTCGGGGAAGCCCTCCCCAAGCCCCCCCAGGTGGGGCCACCAGACGTGAAACTTGTCATGGTCAGAGGGACAGGCACTGGAGCAGGTTCCTACTTGGGAGCCAGCATTTTTTTTTACTATTTTTCCCCTGGAACCGAAGGATGTGCAATGACACCGATGGAGACGAGAGCATGCACGCTTCAGTGTGTGCTCTCGTCCAAGTGTCTGTTCCCAGCTCCTCCCTACTGCAGCATGGCACCCTGTCCCCCAGCCTCCACCAGGGTATGATCAAGCACTGATATTGTGAGCCCCCCTCCCCGGAGAAGGAGAACAGTCCTATGGATGCTCAATCCTTCTCCTCCCATGCCGACCCCCAGCGGCCCGTGCGCATTCCCGAACATGGGTCGTTGGTGTGGCGTGAGGTGTGGCATCCAGTGCCTCAACCCTCAGCACCACAGGGCTGGCCAGATAATGTATTTCTAGTGTACTCCTTTGCTGTTTTACTTAACACCCTTGATAGGTGTTTCCTCTTTTCCCAGTCAACAAATAGTTGCTGCTTTTACAGTCTGTTGCCTTCCTTCCGTTACCCTGGCTCTGCTGTTGAAGAGTCTTCATCAGAAAAGGTTATACTAGTTAGTTATTTGTGAATCCTGCCTCTAAATCTATTCTTGCGCTCACTGTCGACCCTTCCTATCTATGTGTAACTCCCAGATGGCTTAGGCCCCGTAGTAGGTTTATGGACTTCTAAGAGTTAACTCTAGCTAGAATCAATTGGATGGGAGTTTTCAAGGAGTGTGGCCTGCTCCTGGTGATTGGTGAGTCAATAGGTGTGGTTATTGACTCAGTTCTAGGAGAGTAGAGGAGGTGGAGAGAGGTGCAGCAAGCAGCTGAAAGAGAAAAGGCCTTGCTAGAAGTTGAACCACATAAGCCCTTGGGATCATGGCAGAGGCCTGCAACATGGAGCCCCAAGTCAGGTGCAACTCCATCGTATGAAGATCCTCAATGGTAGTTACAGTATTTTACTCTCAAAGATGTTTGTGCAGTCTCTGAGGTAAAATGTAATTGTTCTAGACAATGAAAAGAAAGTGTATTAAGGAACTTTGACCCCTCCTGCTTGCTGAGTAGCAAGAGGAAAAACCTCCAGTGGTTGTTGATACCATTTGGCCTCTGATCCTTTGCTCTGTTGGGGAAGATGGAGTTGAACATGAGGAGGCAGGACTTTGGGCAGCTGAAGTCCCCCCAGTGAGTATTTTCCTCCATAACCCTTCTAAAATGTGTGGTGAGCTACACAGGTCATGCAGTGGCTGGGACAAAAATGTGGAACAGATACTATAGGTGGAGATTATGTAGGCTCCTGGCCCTTTAAGTTGGCTACTGTAATTCCTCAGGGAGGTGGGCATGCTAGAACCCAGTCTGGGCTACTGTATAACAGTCCCTCCCGGGGGGGGGGGTGGTCCCTCCCTGAGGGGGGGGGTGCAGCAGCAAAGTTGGTACCGAGTCTAGGGGATGGTTGAAAGCTGGAATCCTTGGTAGCTTCTGAGAAGAATGACCCTTAATTCCATTTATATTTCATTGCTGTTGCTTCTTGAAACTTCAGCCTGGTGTCTGAATAGTTCTAAAGTAACCTCATGCTGGGCTTGTTTAGCACATTTGGTATGAAACCCACAACTGCAGATAAGATAAATGCACCCTGGTTTGTGTGCAGCCCTAAAACTGTTTGGACTGATATATGAGGGAACAGCCCTGAAGAATTTACACTTGGGAATTATAAACTTCGTTTTGAACATTAATTTCATGGATTCACTGCACTGTGACTAGTAGATTTTTTCAAATAATTTGCTGATGAGGTTCATCTTTAATAAATCAAGTAGTTGAACTTTAATCAGGTTATTGACTTTCAGTTATTCTTTGGTAGTGTTTGCTTGATAACTCCTATTTTTTGCAGCCCTGCACCTGCTTGAAGAGCATCCAAACACCTGGGAGGTCACCTCAGACCTGAGAGGTCGAATAAGTGTATTTATTATTTTTGTGGACTGCATCCCAGTGAAATGAGTCTGCATGTCACCCCTAGGCTGTGGAGGGGGTTACATCTAGGGGCTCATCCAGAACGTGTGGTTCTTCTGGGAGTCGGAGCGTGTTAGTGGCCAGCAGGGTGAAGAAAACAAAGACTCCTGAATTAAAACTGCTTGGTAGTGTCAACAAAATGGCACCTTTTGACTGTTTCTGTTTGTGCAGCTTCCTTGCTATTCTGTTGTGAAACAGACTTTGTTTATGCCCTTAAGGCGTGTATTTGCATGCATGTAATTTCATTCATGGTTCAGTGAGGCTGCGAGCATGCCTCATGGTATTCAATTGGCTGGTAGCACTGAAACATCCTCCCCTTTGACAGCCTTTCACCCCCTATTGGTCATATTTCAATGAGGCTGTGGCATTAATTACCGGCACGAATGCAATTTATAGCTCCCGCACCATTTTGGATCTGCATCACTATGAGGCCTTGCGCTAGTGTTGGCCTTTAATAAAGAAATACTCCCACCCTCAAGTTGTTCCTGTTTCCAATGCTGTCCCTGGTGTGTGATGTCTGCTTGTACACACTTTGCAGAGTATAAGAAGTACAGCTACAGGGACCTGAGAACTGGAGCCTGGGGACTACCGGTATTGCCATACTAGTAGTACTGAAATGGGAGAAGCATGCCTTTTTCTCTGTGTAAGTGTAGGAAGAAAGTGTGGCACCATGGACAGCCACACCAGCGTGCTGGAAAGTGGAGGCATTTGTGACTTGTATGCCATAGACCCATAGGAGATGAGCCATGACTGGAGGGAGCAGAGCACAGACTGGTGTTCTGAAGGCAGAACCCCACATGTGATTGTTATGGGGCAGCTGTGGACAAAGCCAAACATATTTTAAATAACATCAGAAGGGACGGAATACAGAAAGGCATCGAGAGGGGAAGTGTTTTTCAGAGCGGATAGCTGGTGAGACTATCTAAGAACATTCCAAAAGACCCCTCCTACTAACAGCCAAAAACATGGGGACTGATTCCAAGATGACTGGTGTAACTTGTATGGAGTTGCGAGTTACACCAGTCACCCCTATGCCAGGGACACTATGCCACATTCCAAACATGGCAGTGTCCTGGCACTTGCGACAGGTGAGATATGCCATGCGTGTAGCGGTATCCCACATATGGCATATCCCAGCCACAGGTCACAACCCACGCCAGGTGACAGGTGGCCCCTGAAGCCCCCCCAGCCCCGGACCATCTTGGCAGATAGCAGGGAGCATGGGAGAGCTGGCCACATGGCACAGGCATCCAGGGGGATGCACCAAAATTGGACTCCTTGGGGTTCTTGATGATCGGGGGGTTGGGGCAGGGGTGTGCTACAGTGGCTAGGGGGTCCCTATGGCACCATCACTGGGAATCTGCGTGGTGGCATCTGATGGTGAGAGCCATCGGATGCCACTTAGGACAGCTCTGAACTGTTGGAAATTCCCTATGCCACTGCACCTTTAGGAATTGCAACAGCTGGTTATGACAGCCAGCCACTTGGAATTGGGCTATATGGATGTCATAACCCGCAGTTGCACCAGGCATTGCAGGCTGTGGTGTAAGTTGTCCCTTATCTTGCAGTTGACACAGCCCTCAGACACACTGGCACAAGGCACCTTCTGGAATGGCACCGGGTGTATCGCATGCCATAAGTCATGGGGTATGCCATGGAGAGTCGCATATCCCGCCTGACGTTGGTGTAGCCCGACTTGGAATCAGGCCCACGTTCTGGTGTTCTAATCCCTGCCCTAAAGAGTTGATCAGTGCAATATGTTAACAAAGAAATGAATAAACCCAACAGAGGATGCCACATTTAAAATAAATCCCTTCAGTAATGAGTACAAAAGAGCTGCTGTGGGGAGAGAGAGGAGGAGCACTTGAACTGTCAGCCTGCTTCCAATAAGAAAACAAAATCCCTCTTACTCTGCAGTTTAAATCCTGTTGGTACAGGATGGATAACCAATACTCTGCCCCATTACCCCATTTGAACTATGTAATTATGGGGGAAGGTTACTTTGTATATTAGAACCCCATTTTGAACTGTACTGCTAGGCAGAATGAGGAACAGTTCTTTTCTGTGTAATGGAACCCAGCCCCCACTGTTAAAATCCTACCACCCAAAGGGACAATTTTTAGATTCTGCCCTATTTGACATTAAACCTATGGATGAAATCCTGTATTGAAATATGTTTATTTTTTTGTAAACTTTATTTTAATGTCAGCAGTACATCATTCTACATCATATTAGCTTTTTACATATACCATTACATTACAAATGGGAGTATTTCAAAACTGCACTTAACTAGTACTTAACTTAACTCATTAGACTTAATATTTCACCTGGGGATGGAGATATCTGATGTGGAGGTGCAGCCAATCAGTTGGTCTGACCATCATGCCCTGAGATTCAGTTTTGCAGCCCCCTGAAAGAGGTCTGCCCCTAAGGAATTGATAGTGCTACATCCTTTGAGAGGAGTTACCTTGGAAGGCCTAATGACGGAGCTGGACTTCTCAGGAGTGCCAATGGATAGCACTGACCCAGGGCCTCTGGTGTTGGCCCATAAAAGGGCTGTTGTGGGGGCCTAAGATGTTATTGCTCCAACTCAAGTTCATTCCCTTACCCTTCACCCGGGGTCTCCCTGGTTTACCAGTGAGATCCGTGAGTTGAAGAAACAGGGGCGAAGACTGGAAAAACGCTGGCAGAAAACTTGCCTGGAGGTGGATAATCTTAGATTGGTGGATCATTATAAAACCTACCAATCAGCAATTTCCCATAAGAAGGCAGAGTTCCTGTCCAGGGAAATTGCTACAACGAGGAATAGACCGGCCCAGCTCTTCTGGACTGTAGACAGACTGTGCATTCCAGCCTGTCTCCATGCCAGTCGAGCCTTGTCACAGTTACAGTGTGAGGAGTTTGTGCAATTCTTCACTGATAAGGTATCTACCATCAGGGATGAGATCAACCAGTGTCTTCCCATTGGGCCTTGCATAGATTGGTTGGCTAGTACTAATACCCAGTTGACTTGATTCACCTTTAGCCAACCGGTAGTCATGGATATAGTGAGGATTGTCCGGACTCTGAGACCTACCTACTGTAGTCTGGATCAGGGCCCTACTCACCTACTAGTGGAGTGTGTAGAGATTATTGCCCCTATCCTTACTGGGATAGTGGCCGTTTCATTGGAGAGAGGGATCTTTTCAGATCCCTTAAAGGAGGCAATAGTTTGCCTTCTTGTGAAAAAGCCCTCCCTTGATCCCAACTGCCCAAGAAACTACTGACCAGTGTCGAACCTACCTTTTGTAGGGAAGGTTATTAAGAAGGTGGTCGCTCTGCAGCTGGAGGATCATTTGACCAGCCACAGTATCTATGACCCTCTCCAGTCTGGCTTCAGGAAATGGCATAGCACTCAGACAGCTATTATACGGGTACTAAATGATCTCCTGATGACGAGAGATTGGAGAACTCTGTCCATCTTAGTTCTCCTTGATCTCTCAGTGGCATTTGACACCATGGATCATGGAGTGATGCTCGCGCACCTGTGTTTTTTCTGTGGACTGAGGGGGGTGTGGTGCACAGTTGGTTTTGATCTTTCCTCGAGGGCAGGTCTCAGAGAGTGGAGTCCAGAATTCACTCCTCGGCCCTTCATTACCTACCCTGTGGGGTTCTGCAGGGTTCGGTGCTGTCCCCCATGTTATTTGCGGTGTATATGCTTCCAATAGGGGACATTATAAGATGATATGGGCTGAGTTTTCATTGCTATGCAGATGATTCTTAGCTCTATATGTCTTTTGTGCCTGAACAGGAGTCTGATTCAATCACAGTGTTTAACAACTGCCTGCTGGAGATACAGAACTGTATGAGTACTAGTTGGCTTAGGTTGAACTCAAATAAAACAGAGATATTGGTGGTGGACCCTGGGGTTAGGATGTTAGGGTCAAGGGCAGGGAAACCCTCAGGCTTATATCTGGGGAGGACCCCACTTATGGCCTCGGCCAGGTGCGTAACCTAGGTGTTATATTTGATGAGGGCTTGACCCTCAGGGTGCAGGTGTCAGTTGTAGTCAAATCTTCCTTTTTCCATCTAAGGAACATAGTCCAGGTGAAGTACCTGGTTTTGCCCGAAGAGCTTCCTGCCCTGGTCCATGCCTTAGTTACTAGTTGTTTTGACTATTGCAATGCCCTCTATCTAGGGCTGCCGGGGGTGGAGATCCACAGCTTGCAGCTAGTGCAGAACATGATGGCCAGGTTGTTGATGGGAATCTCTAGATCCAGCCATATAACACCTGTGCTGTGGGAACTGCACTGGCTACCTATACAGTGGCAAATCACCTTCAAGGTCACATTGCTGACCTATAAGGCCCTATACTAGTTGGGACCTCACTACCTGAAAGAACTCTTCATCCCTTACTGTCCCTCCCGTTCTCTCTGACCCTCTGATGAGGGATTGCTAGAGATTCCCAGGGTGATTTTGAAAACATCTGGTGGAAGATCTTTTGCCTTTATGGCACCTACCCTGTGGAATTCTCTACCGCACCAGAAACGAAATAACCTCTACTGTAGAAGGATTTAAAAAATCCCTGAAATACTTTTTGTTTAAGCAAGCATGTTCAGAAACTTAATGTATAGTTTATATGTTTGGGTTATTTATAATATGGATTTTAAGTTTATCTGATTTTGTATGGATTATTGTAAGGGCACCCTGAGCTTAGGAAGGGCGCCTTTTGTAAATAAAATGTATTTACTTACTTACTTACTAGTAATCTGGTATGGTTTATACAGAGATCATACTCACATTGCTATCATTTATTTTGATTGATAGCATGTCAATGAGCTATTGTCTAACTGTCTGTGTCTTTTACATTAGAAAGTGGGGAACCATGGAGAACTAAGAGCAGCCTCCAGAGGATCCCACATCTGATGGTACATATCATATTGGTTTCTGGCCAAGTATTGAGCATGTTCCAGTTTCATACAGTGAAGAAGGGACTTCATCCACTGGGGCATAGTCGGAATACAGTCAAGTCAGCAGTGCAGGGCCAGAACCTGCTTCCCCATCATTATTTCTAAATGCCACAAAGGATGTTCAACTGACTCCCTTCTCTGATTACCACTCACTAAACTCAGAATTATGTCTATGTCATCTACCGTTCTTGAGTGGCCTATTACCTTAGACAACAAAGTTCTAATTTCCTGCCAAAAAGAGATCACTTAAAGTCAAGGCCAGATCATATGAATGAAAGTCCCTGCTTGAATTTTACATTTGGGGCACTTGTCAGATTTCATTGGGTTGATTTTATGAGCTACCACTGGTATAAAATATGTCCTATATAGGAAATTATAGTGCACCACTCTTAATCTATTGTTTACAGAATAATGCATTACCTTTTTAAGAATTGTCTCCTGATCGCCCCTTGTTAGTAATGTAGGGCCCAGATCTGCTTCCCAGCTTTCCTTTAAGTGAGTAAAAAGGTCTGACAGTGCTCTGAAATCTGTTTATTAAGGGGGAAATTATTTCACTGAGTCGCCCCCCCCCCCTCTGCTTTGCCAATAATCTGCTTGACTGACTATAACTCAGGGAGCACACAAAGGAATAAAAAATAAAAGATTCTGGCACCGGAAATCAAACTCAGTCCCAGACGCAGTGTCTGGATTCCTGCTGCTGTGGCTCAGTCATGTGAGCCACGGCAGCTGCTTGGTGGAACCCACTCCCATCAGAGGTCTTATCCTCTGCCTGGGAAAACACTACTGGTGCAATACAACGTACAGCAGTATATGCGGTATTGCACAATTGTGCTTACAGACTATGCTGTACCCGCTTAGCCATAATGTCATACGTTATTAAGCTTGCAACATTATGACCCAGTAGGCTTGAAGAAGGGTATCCCAGTCTACTTTTAATTTTTGCTATATTGGCTTTATAGTATATGGTTAGGGCTTATTGTGGATGAAAAATGATGGTTTCCAAATCCTGTTGTAGGACAATTCAAAGGTCAAAAAAATTGTTGTACTATCATTCTGACGCAGGGGTGTAGCCAGGCATTTCAGATTTGTACACCAGCCTGCCACACTGCTACCCCCTACACCACTGTTGTTCATGCCTGCCCCCCACAACTCGAGTCCAAGGTTCCTGGCTCCACTCAGATGATTCCCACACTAGACCTGCTGTCTGTCTGTGCTGCTAGTGTGGTGCTCGCTGCTTGCTGGTAAACACCACTAACTGCACCATTAGTCCAAGACCATGGCAGAAATTTCTTCTCTCTCTGCTGCAGGTAGGCAGATTTGCTCCACTTGCCACTCCACATGAAGTCTTCATTCTTTTAGCTGGCTCTGAGTCTGTTCCTCTGTCTGCTGCTCCTCAGTGCTTCTACTGCTTCTCTCACTCCCAGTACAATTGAACTAACAGTATGGCTTCTAACTTTGCTGGTGCATTTAAACTCACCACCCAATACTTGGGTACGCTCCCTACCAGATGCCACAGCCAATCAGAATGCTGGCAGACCATGCGGACCTAATTGAGACCTTCAGCTTTAAAGTCTATGGTCCACTTTGCCCCCCCCCCAAAAAAAAACTGAAACAGAAAAGAATAAACCTGTGAAGCCAAGCAAAGGAATTTAAATGCGAAGGACTAGAGAAGGCAGAGCAAATGAATTCTGGCCAGCTTGTTTGCTACCCTCTGCTACTAAACTTGGTACACCATGGCTTACTTGGAGTATCAGTAGCTATGCCCTTGTTCTGATGTCACAATGATAGTACAACAGCTTCTTAACCTTCAACTGTTTCCCAATTGGCTGAAAAATTGGCTTTTCAAAAAATACTGTACAGCATGGTGGCACTGGTAAGTGAGCGGTTGAGCATGAGCTTTTCATATAGTTTGGACATGGACTGCCAAAGATGGCACCCTGTTTCCAAACTATCAGTTTGTCAGCAGTTTTTTTTTTTTAAATAAATCAGTGGTCCCTCCGTACAAAGCTCAGCCGGATGACAGTGAGCAATGGTACCTTCGGGGTCAGCAGTGGAGCAGAACTGCAGTGAGGACTGGGAGAAAACAGCAGTGTCTGGACAAGGAACAGAAACTAACAAATCCTTGTGAAATTACTGTGGCACAGTTTGTGGGGAACCATATACTATACAAAATAAAAGTTAGAGAACTGTGCACATCAAGGCCATGTTTCCATCTTGGGTGTTTGAGGACATCATAGGGACCTCTCGAGCTTCGCTCTCGAGGTCTATGATGTCATCAAAACCCTTGATGGGACCACAGCCTTGTTGTGTGCAGTTTCCTATCTATTATTCTATATAATGTACACAAAGAATAGAGTTACACCATAGTACTGGGAATGCATAAAAACGCTTCAAATCTGGCAAGATTGTGATCACTGTTACCTAAAGGGGCTCCATTAGGACAATTTTTAATAATTATATTTTCCGTTCCAAGAACAATATCTAAAATATTCGTGCTTCTAGTAGGTTCCAAAATATACTGGACCATATGAAGCTGCTCACAGGCAGAAATAAACTGGTTTCTAGCTACTGTAGATGCTGTATGTGTTATCCAGCTAATATCCACAAACTTGAAATGCTCCATGACAATGACTTCTCCAAACTCACAAGCCAACTCAGTTTCAATTATAATTTCATCTGTGATATAGTATTTAGTGTATGATAGCATAGACCAAGAATGGGGGAACCAGAGGAGTCAGTAAATAATTTAACCCACAAAGATTCAGCTTGAGATTATTATTTTTTTAACTTACTGGAGATATCAATTGATTAAAAGTTAGAATTTGTATACAGGACAACACCTCCACCCTTTCTCCTTATTCTGTTACAACAAAAAAGAATGTAACTATGAATATTCTTACTAACCCATTAATGATTATTAGCTCACCAGGTCTCTGTGATAGCTATTACATCTGTTTTTTCATGAGGCACTAGTGACACAATGTCATCACATTTATTATTTAAGCTCATGGCATTAAATAACAGACACTTAATTGTACCTGACCTTGATGGTTTGGGGTTTAGTAGTTGTATGAGAAGATGTTAAAATATGGTGCAATTGTCCCTTCCCCCACTTGTTTATCAGTTTAAACATGTAGAGTAGTCTAGTGTTGATTTGAGGGCTTTTGTACCAAGTTTATTAAGATGAAGTCCATCTCTTGAATAAAAATATTTATTTCTGGAGTACATTTCCCAATGATCAATAAAGGAGAGCATTCCTTTCTGTACCAATTAGGCAATCTTGTATTAATTCTAAATAGTGTGATTATTTTCTATGCAGCCATGTAGCACTGCTAGAATGCTAGAAAGGGTAACCTTACACCCCATTACTTTTACAGTACTTTTTTACTTAAGGACATGAGTTTGTAGCAAATGTCCTTTTCATGTTGTTTAGCCAAGTCATTGCTGCCTACATGTAGTTACAGAGGAAATGTTTGAGAACAATAAATGTGTCTATTCTTGTGCTAATGTCAGAGATTTTTTCCCAGGAATAATTGACACATTGGTGAACAGCTTATCAGAATTGCAGATGTGACTGTCAGGATAATAGGGCTTGCCACTAAAAGGCAGTCCAGTTTGTCTGATGACCCCTGCCAGGAAGAAGCACAAGAGGGGGAGGGGAAGGGGAAGGGTAGGGAAGGATCAGGTAGAAGGAGTGGGGCTAGTGACATCACCAAGTAGGTGAGGTGTAATATGACAGGGCTATGCCAGAGCCCCAGGGATTAGCTGGGGGGCAGAGCCCCAAGGGGTCCTGACCATGGGTTCTGTAGGGGTATATTAGGCCAGGACTCAGGCAGGATGACCTCTTTTTGCTGGGAATTTTCAAGTCTGAGATCTCAGCACATTGTTTGGCAAGCAATAGGTAAGGCACATGGGGGCAACTAGGCCTTTAGGCCATGTGGTCCAGTGTGTTTAGCTCATGGGGGTTTTCTTAGCATGTTGGTTTTACCATGGCATCTTTAAGGTGAAGAAAACATGGGCTAAACAGGACTGTTTCGCTGTGCAGGCAGGGTGGAGTGCATATTGATTAGACAATACAGAGCTTGTGGAGGGTTCTCTTATTTCAGTTGGAGGCAGCTAGGCCTGGTGGGCCATGAAGCACAGGGGCTAGCTCCAGTAATGTTTGTTAGCTCAGTTGCGTTGTTGTTAAAAAAAAAAATAAATGAAGAAAGTTTGTAGAACTCCTGGGAAGAATTCAAGGTTTTGACGTAAGAAGGAGCTATAGTTCTGAGTAATAGATCTGTGTCCTAGTAGCCAAGAGTACTGGGTCAGAGCCCAATGGTAGCATTAGTGGTATACCCAGTGGATTGTGTATGTCGTTTAGGAGTACTGAGCTGAGCTGTGTCACAACCCCACTCAGCAGGTCAGGCCCTCTGCTCCCACAGTGCCAACCTCTGAGCGCAGTATTGTGAACAGGGTAAAAGAACAGAGTGACCCTCCTGGTTGTTTTGTAGGTCCAAATCACCTTTGGTCTCAAGTTCTGGAGGGATTCAAACTGTGAACCTCTTGCTAGCATACCCAACTGTACAGGCTCAGATAATCCTGCTCCTCGGGAATACCAGATTTCTTTTGCCTATGGGCACCTAACCTGGTATACAAAATGAACCATTAAAAACTCTATGAATGACCTTAGATAAATTCTTACCTTTCCCCAGTCTGGTATACCATTATGCTTATGAACAGTGTTGTCAAAATCTTAACCATCTATACATCACAGGCAAAAAAAAGGAAGGAATTGGAAGACGCAGGCAGTCTCTTTAATGTAAGAGGTTTTACTTAAAATGCATACAATATGTAAAATGTAACCACAGAACAATATATCACAAAACATACAATCACTTAAAAGAACAAGGTAAAAAACAAACATAAACTTCTACCACAATACACTTAGACTTGTTTAGCTAATGTATACCATCTTACAGTGCTTTAGTTAGCTGTTGTTTCAAGAGAGTCCAAACAGGAATGTCTTTAAATGGAAATACAGAATACAGTTAAACTGTCTCTAACCTGCCTCTTCCATGATGTCACATAGCTCCTCCCTGTAAAATATAAAAAATTAATACACAAAGGATGTCCCATCACTCAGGGGGTATATTAAATAAGGTGACATCAGCAAAAACTCTTTTCCCCATATAACCCTTTGATCTTGAGCCTTTCCTTTGATCTAGTGTATTTTCCTGCTTTTTCAAAGACATCACAGAACTTTTTATAACTCTGCAGTCTTCTCAACTAGCTACAACATAGTTTTTCAGCACCATTTGAAATTAACTGCCCTTCCTGTGGATGTCATAAAATTGATATTTTAGTTCCTGGCTTCAAGCAACACAGATACTAAACAAGGTTATAAAATGTGAGTTCTTGGAAGTTAATCACATACAGAGATTTGCTGTTTAACATATCCTGTCCTTTGAACTGAAACCTGGGGAAGGGGGTCATCACAGGAGCACAGGATGTCTTATGAGAGACACTCAATAACACATTTTTATATTACAAAATCATAGAGCAATCAGAACCAGCTGTCCAAGTGTCACAATCTGTACCAGTGGTTTCAGAGAAGAGCACAGACTGTGATGCGATGGATAAAGCATGTACCCCTGGAGTTTGCTTTCGAGGTGAGGATACATGTTTTAAAAAAATAAAAAAAGGGATGGGGATCTTGCACAGGCAAAATGCTTGCAGAGGTTCCAGAAACCATGTGGGTAGGCTGAGGCCATCACGAATGTGAGGCACATCCCTTGAGGTGTAGAGCAGAAAGAATGGCAATGGTATGGCTGGTATAAAGCTTGGGTAAAGAATCAGATGCTCCTATGGTGGAGAATTACTGCGTGAGTGTTTGACCCGCGATAGACAAGTAGAGCTCATAGTGTGCAGTTTTGCTGGAATGGGATACTCGTTTGCACCTGAAAGCTGGGAGGGTGCACTGTAGCAATTTGTTCAATGGAGAGGATCCAGCATTGTGTGGCCAGTGTGGGGAGCAAGGCAGAATGCCTGAAGTTATTTCATTGCTGCCTACGGCTGGACCCTAGAAAACATGGGGCATCATGATCGCCAGGCAGGCTAGATTCAGGAGATGGCCCAGAGGGTGTGTTTTCAGTAGTTTCGGCATTGAATGCAGAGAGCCACGTGACATAGGGGGAGGCCCCTTCCAGGCTGGCATGTAGCAGCCAGACCTCTGCTACCACGTGGTCTGGTATTGCCTAGTTTGAATGGCTGCTTGCTGTGTACAGGGCGGGGAATTTGGAATCACAAATGGAGGGTATTTTGATGCCTTGACTGTGTTAAAAAAAAGAGAGATTTTATTTAACGAACAAAAGCTGGCTAAGATGGAATACAGCTCGATCCTGGTTCGAGGTGGGCTTTCAGTGGTGGCGCCCGGGATGCTTAGCAGGGGAAGGCGGGCGAGGTTGCTCACAGTATTTGTTTGGCACCTGGTGACTAGGCCATGGGGGAGCATTTTGGGAGGGGGACTACACATGATTGGATGGGAAAAGAACCCACAGAAGGGGACAAGGCCAGCCATGTGGGTGTTCATGCTTGGGCCTACAAGGGTGACCAGCGGGCCAGGAGCATGGCCGCTGAGGTTGGGGTGATTAGAAGGCAGCTTACTGTCAAGCTGGGTAGTGCATGGCCTGGATAAAAAGAAAAGACTAGAGTATAGGGGATTTTGCATGTGGGCAGCCCCAAGGTCCTGAATTGGGGCAGACCTAGTCCAGAAGCAAAAAAGATGTATGCCTCGTGGTAAGGATATGGTGCAGGCCACAGGAGCAGGACCACGTGGTCTGAGGCACCCAGATTGCAGGGTAGGAGTGAAATTGACCCAAATGGGGGGGGTTGCACGCCATGGCCACCAGTGGTGAATGGTCGGTTGGCACTGCCCTTAAAGGGGTGTTGGATGTTGCCACAAGGAGGAGGGAGAGATGCTAAAGGTGGAGGATGGTGCACTACAAAGCTAGGTTGGGCGCGGGGGCTAAGAGCGGCTGGGTCAGCAGGCACCTGTCACAGCATATATATGTATAAGAAGGGGGGCTGTATGGGATGGCAGGATACAGCCTGGTGCTAGGCGCACATTACCGGAGGGGAATTATTTGGAAATGGAATGGCATGGAAGCATGAGCAGTGGTTCCTAGTTAGTGTCATGGGCATGGACAGTGAGGTCCAGGCCTCCCAGTTCTGGTGCCATTGAGCATGTTACAGCCCGGCAGGGCCATGGCAGAGAGGGCTGGCAAACAAAAACAAAAAAAAAAGGAGAAGGAGAAAGGACACAATGCTAGAACATTATGGCTCAGTGCAATAGCAGAGTGAGCAGATATTGGGATGGTAGGCCTGGAGCAGGGCATGAGAGTGGTCTGATGGAGCATGGTGCAGCCTGCAAGCCTGTGCAACTTCGGTTAAAGAGGGGCAGTTGTTCTGACTATACAAGGCTGAGTACTATATTTTCTCGCCCCTCAGACTGCAGGGACAGAGAAGCAGACATGGCACCCAAATGAGCCCAGCTGTCCAGTGAGAAGATGCTACAGGAGGCATCTGTGTTGATGGGGCAGATGTTGGAGCACTTAGCAGCAGCAAAACAGGGAGGCAGAGAAAGAGGCACAGAGAAATCATAGGGAGTGGGAAGAGTGCCCGGGTAGGGGCAGAGGGGTAAGAGACCCAGACAGGAAGTCCCACACCCAACTCCCATACCAGCACCCCTGCCTGCAGCAGAACTGGATGATGGGAGTCTGGATGGGGGTAAGAATCATGTGGACCTCACGGATGAGAGCGGTCTGAAGGATACTTGGAGGGGTTGCTGGGCAGTATGGGGGACGTGGGGATCATAAAGATGGAACGGGCCATACTGGCCTTAAAAAGTAAAGGGGACATGGCAGAAAAGGGGGGCCACAGTAGCAACTAAGAAGCCATACAAGGGGCCCCTGGGCTGCTCAATTGAGGACCACATTCCAGCCTCAATCAAGGAGAAAATCTAGAAAGGGGAGTATATTGACATCTTTGGGCTGGTGGACAAGGACACAGCCATGAAATACAAACAGAAGGAGTCAGTAGGAAAATAGGAAATGGCAGTGGCAGTGGCCCTGGCAATAGTAGGCCACAAGACAGAGGAGGTGAAGTGTAATGGGAAGATGATTCAAAAATTGGCAAGGGGATTTCATCATCTACAATACATTGTTGCTGGAGAAGTAACCAGAATTTGCCATTCCTTTGCTGACGTACACGTCCATCATCAGATTTGCGTACAAGGCAAAGGTCAGGTACGGTTAGCTCAAATATGATGAGGCATTTCAGAAGTGGATGGCAGTGAAAGGGGACCTGAGATGGGACTGCACCTACTCAGAACTGTGGTGAGTACTCTCTCCGGGGGGGTGGGTCTGGGGGAGAACAAGCAAGGAGGACCACTCCTGCTGCAGGGGCAAAACATGTTGGGGTTACAACAAGGCCACCTACACATGGGGCAGCTGTAAGTTCCAGCATGTTTGTTCCAAATGCAGGGGGTTGCACCCGATCTCCAACTGTTGGCAAAATGGAGACAGAGGGGGGCAGAGTGGGGAACAGTTTTATGAGCAGTCCTTTCGGGGGTGCCTGGGGGACAGGGCAAGGGCCAAGGGGGCAGCCACAGAGGGCAACACTATGCCCCCAGGGGGTGGCATTAACTGGGCGCTCAAGGGAGAGTAGTGGGGCTATGCACTAGCAAGTACTCCCATTTCTCTAGCAGTGGTGGAGGAGTGTCCCATGGAGTACCCGAATAAAGGGGCAGAGGAATGGTTCCAGGAGGGTTTTCAGACAGGCTTCCCACTGGGATTTCAAGGGGGACAGAAAAAAATGTGGGCCAAGAACCTCGGGTCAGTGAAAGAGAAGGAGGGGATCATAGGGGCCAAGATAGAAAAGGAAATCATGGCAGGCCGGGTGGAGGGCCCATTTGGGGCCCCCCCATGCATGCATTTTGAAATTTTCCCCTTGGGTACTGTACCCAAGAAGGCGGAAGGGGAATTCCGCTTGATTCATCATTTATCATACCCTGAGGGCTTGTCAGTGAATGAGGGCATACCGGATCACCTTAGGGTGGTGTCAGATGCCTCATTAGAGCAAGTCATAGCGCTGATTAAGGCAATCATTGGAGCATGGCTAGTGAAGATGGACACTGATTTGGCATTTTGGTTCTTGCCCGTCAGGCCCACGAATTGGGACCTGTTGAGTTTTCAATTCCATGGGTGCTTCTATTTTGACAAAGCCATGCCCATGGGGTGCTCAGTGGGTGCAGTGGGTATTTGGGGCCAGGTATGGGCACAGGAGGGTAGTGCATTACCTGGACAATTTCCTCCTCATCGCAGAATCGAGAGTGGAGGCACAGGGGATGCTACTGGATTTTGAGGAAATGTGCCAGCAGATAGGGATACCACTAGAGCAGGGCAAGATGGAGTGCCCCACCCAGAGTTTGGAATTCTTGGACATAGAGGTGGAAACAGAGGAGGGCTGTTTCCAGCTGCCTGGAAGCAAAGTGGTGCACCTTAAAGGCCTGCAGGCCCAGGTCATGGGGAGGAGGAGGAGGGTGCCACTGTTACAAATGCAACAACTGCTGAGGCACCTTAATTTCACTTGCAAGGCCATCAGCCCAGGCAGGGCGTTTATAAGGGGGCTGGGAATGTCCATGGGGAAGGCTAAACTGCCGCACCACTGGGTGAATGTGTCAAAAGGAGTTCGGGAGGACTTCAGGGTATGGGAGAAGTTTCTCGACAGCTATAACGGGGTGACATTCTGGCAGATTGAGTGGGAGCAGAACACAGACTTAGAGCAGTTCACAGACTCTTCGGGCACTCTGGGAATGTGGGCATTTTTTCAAGGGGACTGGATGTCAGAACCTTGGCCAGTATCTTGGTCAGAAGGGGGGAAAACTGAAGGACATCACCTTCCTAGATATCTTCCCGATATGGGTGGCCCTGGAAGTGTGGGGGTATAGGATGAAGGGGGAGCACATCCTGTTCTGGTGCTACAATAAAGGGGTAGTGGAAGTCATTAATAGGCAAGGGAGGAGGATGGAGACAATGGGCAGGTTGCTCAGGCATATGGTTTTTCTGGTGCTGCAGCTGAACCTGTCTTTCAAAGTACAGTATATCGAAGGGTTGAGGAACAAAGTGGCTGACAGTCTTTCCCATTTGCAACTCAACAGGTTTCAGGAACTGAGGCTGCAGACAGGTCCAAACAGGACCAGGATCCTGGACCAGTTATGAGGGCTAGAGGGACACAGCCAGGGTGCTGTACCAGGGCTCCTGATCAGCAAACACACTGAGGGCCTATGAAACAGGGTGGGCAAGGTTCTGGGAGTTCAAGGAGAGACATGGGTGGGCCAGAGATGAACCAGCCCAGGACGAGCAGGTAAGGAGTTTTGTAGTAGAGCAGTGAGAAGATGGATTGGCCCACACCACCATGGTGGTGCACTTGGCAGGCATCAGCTGGGTGTGTCAGGACTGGGGCTGGCCTGATATAGCAGCCAGCAGGACAGTAAAGCACATGGTTTCAGGTTGGCAGAGAGGTCAGGTGGCCAGGGTGGACAGGCAGTGCCCCATAAGAGGGCATCTGCTTGAAAAGGTCTTATGGGCAATGCAGAAGGTATACATCTTGGCCCAGGAGTGGGTACTGTTCCGGGCCGTGTTTGCTGTTATGTCAGCAGGGGCATTCTGGATGGGGGAAGTGGTGGCCCCACAGAAGACAGCTGCGGGGCAGGGTCTGCAACACAAGGATATCCTCTGGGGTCAGGACAGGGTGGTCATTAACCTGGCCAGGTCTAATATGGACCAAAGAGGGAAGGGGACCAAGGTGTCTATGGTGAGGCAACCTCAGTCCACCAGCTGTGCAGTAAGCGCACTGGAGCCATATGGGAGAACTCAAGAGAGGACTGGGGGGGCCTTATTTAGACATGAGGATGGGCTCCTGGTCACCAGTTTTCCAGTAGGGGAAGTGCTCAGGAAGGCCCTGACCTTCATCGAGGAAGACATGGGTGAAGTTGCCCCACATTCTTTTGGGATTGGGGCAGTCACAGAGGCAGCAGAGAATGGGGCTGCAGTGGAGGAGGTTAAGAAGGTGGAGTGGTGGAAGTCCAGCTGCTATATGAGGTATGTCAGGTATTGACAACAGAAATTCTCACTGTTTATCTTGTTTTCCATGGCAGGTTCAAAGAGGAAAATCTGGATTGTGGGGCATTGCTTTGTATATTGGGCTGAAAGGTTTGCAGTCACTACCTCCAAAGGAGCAGAGCTGCGATAAAATACCGAGCACACCAGGATGCTGTGGAAAGGCATTAGAGGGATGTGATGGGTGCAGCTCTTGCCGCTAATGGAGGAGTTAATGTTGCAATGGGGCACACCAGATTGCATTATTATACACCTGGGGAGCGACGATTTGGGGTGCCTGCCATGGGGTGAACTGGGACAGAACATCATGCGGGACTTAGAGAAATTGAGGGGGTTGTGGCCGAGGGTGACCATCTGCTGGTCCAACATCACCTCACGGTGGGTTTGAAGGGGAGCTATAGACGTCCGGCTGATCTAGAAGGGCAGGAAGCATTTGAATAGAAGAGTGGCAAGGCGGTAATCGAGATAGGGGTGCACCTGCAGCACAAGGACATTTCCTTTGATCAGCCTGCAGTGTACAGGTCTGACGGGGTACACTTGTCAGAATTTGACATGTGCCTATTCCTGAAGCCTATTGGGGAGCTAGTGAAAAAGATAGCCAGCAAAGGTTTTAGGTACTAGCCCACAAGGGGGGGAGCCCCTCGCTCCATTGCAAGCTGGTGGAGGGCAGTGGAAGAGTGAAAAAGGGGGAGCGGGGGGGAAAGGAAGGGGGGTAGGATACATGAGCTGGGGCAAGGAACCCAGATGTGGTGGTAAACCAGGTAGGGGTATAGGGCCAGGCATCAGATTCAGATGCGTCCGGGCCTGGAGGGTGAAAGCCCAAGTAGGTAGAAATGGTCTGGTTCTGGTGTGGAGGAGGGGGGTCAGGTTCAGTGTCTGGACCCTGAAAATCAATATGGAGGAATGAGCAGAAGAAGGGCAGAGGCTGGAACCAAGAAAACTTTGAACAAATTCATGTGTTGAATATAAAGTAATAATATTGTGGATGTAAATATATTCTTTATGCCAAAAATAAATATTGCCAACGAGCAACCAAACAGTAAAAGTGTAGCATCTGTAATTTCTGGGAAGGGTTCAGAGCACAATAGGGCTTGCCACTAAAAGGAAGGTCAGTTTGTCTGATGACCCTGCCAGGAAGAAGCACAGGAGAGGGATGGGTGGGGGGAATGAAGGATCAGGTAGAAGGGGTGGCTAGTGACATCACTAAGTAGGTGAAGCGTAATATGACAGGGCTATGCCAGAGCACCAGGGATCGGCTGGGGGGGTGGAGCCCCAAGGGGTCCTGACCTTGGGTCCTGTGGGGGTATATTAGGCCAAGACTCAGGCAGGATGACTTCATTTTGCTGGGAATTTTCCCACCCTCCCACACTTAAGGAAGGCTCTGGGGGGGCATGGTTGGCACAAAGATAGGTGGAGGGCAGGTTGAGTGCCCTAGAGGCCCTGGGCATAGGGCCAGTGTTTTAATCAGGCAGCCACAAGCTAGGGGGCTTGGGTCATATTCCCCTGGGAGGGGAAGAAATAAAAAGGAGGAGTGGGAGGGAAGGAAGGGGGGAAGGTAGGATACACGGGCTGGGGACATGGAACCCAGACATGGTGGTAAAGTGGAGTGGAGGAATAGGTCCAGGCATTGGATTCAGATGTGTCCAGGCCTGGAGGGTGAAAGTCCTGGTAGGTGGAACCAGCCTGGTTCTGGTGTGGAGGAGGGGGGCTGGATTCACAGTCTCCGGGCCCTGAAAGTCAAGATGGAGGAATGAGCAGAAGGATAGAGGCCGGAACCAAGAAAACTTTGAAAGAATTCATGTGTTGAATATGAAGTAATAATATTGTAGACGTAAATATAATCTTTGTGCTAAAAATAAATATTGCCAACGAGCTACCAGATAGTAAAAGAGCAGCGTCCATCATTCCTGGGAGGGGTTCAGGGGGCAACATATAATGGAATCAACAATGACCAATGTATAGGGTGTTTATGAACTAGTAGTTGGGACATGTATGATCTCAGGCTCAATTTGATTAATTGACTGCTGACTGTGTGAGGAGAAGGAATGGGTACTGTTGAACCTTCTATCAAAGAGCTGAATTTGTTAGAAAGAGCCAGTGACAGCCTCAAGATTAGATACCCTCCTCCCTTTTTTGTAATTATTTTTGGCTACATTGCTCCATTCATCATCTTTGTCACATACATGTTCCTCTCTACCTCTTTTTGGGGAGTATTCAGAAGCAGTGGATTTGAGGGAACCCTCAGATGTCTCATGCAAACGTTTATTATCAGCACTTTTCTTTTGCATTAGCTGGTTTTGAGCAGCAGTCGTACTGACAAATCTTTCAGTTTTATTAATTTAATTTAACTTAAACAGTTCATGATTTATAGGTTCACATTCTTGTGAATTTGTCATATATGAAACTTTATTTATTCGTGCTGGATGAAGTAAGTGTGTGCATTAGCTAAGTACTATATTTTACTAGTGAGCCCTCATTACTAAGGAACTCCAATATGTCCCCTGTAGGATCCCAATTAAACTGCTTAGAACTGTTCAAAGAATGAGATAGAGGGAAATGTACTTAAGCTGTTGACCTAAATAAACCAGATTGCTGTTTGCTCCTAGTTGGACACAGGCAGACATGATTGCCTCTGCCTGCATATCAGCTCTGCTTAGCACTTGCCTCAGCTCAGTATAAGGGGTCTTTTTATGCTGCGCAAGTGCACAGCCACAACTCAAAGTAATGTATGCAGTTTCAAGCAAAGGAATGAAGATTTCTCAGATTTACCCAGTAGTCCCTGCTTTAAAATCAATTAATCCAGGATAGCTTGAGAAGATGCAACATCTCAGTTTCAAAAAGTTTCAGTGTTTCAGATGAGTAGACTGGAGAAGAGAGAGAGATAGGTTAATTGCCTTGCTCCTGGTGAATGACTGAGGTGTGATTCAAATCTGTTATCTCTGTATTCAGAATTCTAACCTGACCAGACTTCCTTCATCCTACTATTCCCCTCCTTGCACCAGATTGTATATGGCCTGTAGTGGTTAGAAAACTAAGGTCTATAATTATTTACTTACCTAAGTCTCTGGATAGTTTGATACCTTTTATTGGACCAACAAGTATCTTGTTCAAAGATGGCGTAGTACACAAGCTTTCAAAGCCACACAGATCCTGTCATCATGTACACAAATACTAATAATTTAGTTTCATACAAACGTAAACAAACAGAAATCTTCCAGGCACAATAAAAACAAAACTCATGTGGTCTGTTCTGTTCCTGCCTAACATGTCACAAGATCTAATGCTATAACAGACAATTTAGGCTTACGACAGGTATTCATTCATTCTTTCAGTCTTTTAATTTATGTAGTGTCATTCTCCACACCGCAGAGCATTTTAAATCATAGTATGTGACATCAACATCCATACAACAGAAAATATCCACAACAGAAACATAGAACCATAGAAGTTGATGGCAGATAAGGACCGCAAGGCCCATCCAGTCTGCCCATTTATTTTTCTACCTTATGAATGTGCCTTCAGCCTTTGCTCTGTCAATGGCCTATCTCTTCATACTCATCTGTATTGCTCCCTTATGCCTATCCCATGCTTGCTTGAAGCCCTGCACTGTATTCATATACACCACTTCCTGAGGTAGGCCATTCCATGCATTCAACACCCTTTCTGTGAAAAAGAACTTCCTCACATTACCCCTTAATCAGCCTCCCTCTAATCTCATGCTGTGTCCTCTTGTCCTGCTATTTTTCTTATATTGAAACATGTTAAAGTCTTTCACCTTGTTAATGCCCTTAAAGTGTTTGAATGTTTCGATCATATCACCTCTCTCCCTCATTTTACTCTAGGGTATACATACTGAGTTCCGTTAATCTGTCCTCATATGTTTTTTGATGCAGTCCCTGCAGCATTTTGGTTGCCCTTCTCTGGACTGCCTCAATTTGGTTAATGTCCTTGTGAAGGTGTGGACTCCAGTACTGCACGCAGTACTCCAGAAGGGGCCTACCCAGTGTCTTGTAAAGAGGGATTATTACCTCCCTCTTCAGACTTGTGATACCCCTACTAATACAACCCGACATCCCCCTAGCCTTACCTACTACTTTAGTGGTCTACTTGGATGTTTTCAGGTCATCGGTGATAATGATGCCCAAGTCTCTTTCTTCCCTTTTGACTGCCAGCAACTCCCCTCCCAGCCTATAGATGGCTTCGGGTTTCTCTTCCCTATGTGCATGATCTTGCACTTCTTTGCATTAAACCCCAGCTGCCACTCTTTCAATCATTTTGCTAGTTTGTCCAGATCTCTTCTCATTCTGCCCACCCCATCTGGATCATCTACTGTGTTGCAGATCTTGGTGTCATCTGCAAACAGATCAACCTTACCCTCCAGTCCCTCTGCAATGTCACTGATGAAGATATTGAAGAGGACTGGCCCCAGGACTGATCTCTGAGGTACCCCGCTTGTGACTTGCATCTCTTCTGACTGTATACCATTTACCACCACTCTGTTTTCTGCCCATCAACCAGTTTGCCACCCAGTTGACCAACTTCTAACCCACCTCAAGCCTACCCAGCTTATTAATCAATCTTTTATGTGGAACAGTATCGAAAGCTTTGCTGAAGTCAAGGCAAGCAACATCAACTGTTTCTCCTTGGTCCACCACTCTGGTTACCCAGTCAAAGAAATCTATGAGATTAATTTGACAGGACCTTCCTTTTGTAAACCTATGCTGTCTTGGATCCTGTGCTCCTATGGATTCCAGGTGTTGCACTATCCTTTCCTTAAGGAGTGCCTCCAGAATCTTGCCCACTACTGAGGTAAGACTGACTGGTCTATAGTTTTTTGCTTCCTCCCTGTTACCACACTTGTGGAGCAGGATCACATGAGCCCTTCTCCAGTCTTCTGGGACCTCTCTTGTGTTCAGAGACTCACTAAACAGTTCTGATAATGACTCTGCTAGTTCCACCCTTAGCTCCTTTGGTACCCTGGGATGTATGCCATCAGGTCCCATTGCCTTGTCAACACTGAGCTTATTGAGCTCTTGTAGGACCCTTTCTTTTGTGAAGGGACTAGTGCACACCTCCCTCCCCCCTGTGTCTATGGAGCTGAGCTCTGGGCCCTGCCCTACCTTCTCTTCAGTAAATACTGAGCAGATGTATCTATTTAGGACAGTTGCTTTTACATGGTCCTCCTCCTCACATGCCCCCTTATCCTCTTTGATCTTAGCAATACCCCCTATGGACTTTCTTCTTTCACTAATGTATCTATAGAAAGTCTTGTCACCTTCTTTTACTGTTTCTGCTAGTGTTTCCTTGGTTTGGACCTTTGTCTGCCTTACTGGCTTCCCTGCTTTCCTTAGGGAAGTTTGGTATGCTTCCCTATCTTCATCCTGCTACGTTCCCTTATATATTTCCTGAAGGCCAGCCTTTTGGCTCTGACTTTTTCTGCTACTGTTTTTGAGAACCAAAGTGGTTTCTTTCTTCTTTTGCACTTCCTTTTCTCTCTAACACAATTGGATGTTACTTCAAGTATTGTATCATAATGCTTGCCCACTTTGCTTGTACCCTCACCTGTATTTCTTTTTGCCAGGGCTAGCTTAACTCTGTTGGCCATCTTATCAAAGTCAGCTCCTCTGATGTCCCAAATATTTGCCTTGGATTAGAAAGATTTAGTTCTAGTGGCCAGATGGAACCATACCATGTTTATTGTTTATTGGTAAATAGTCAGAAAGACCTTTGAGTCAGAGACTCATTTACAAAGGTTCCACATCATACATTAAGGTACAGAACAAACATTTGCTAACAGAGATAACAGTACAGTATAGTACATAATGAAGAGATACATTACATTGCATTACATGGCAGTCAAGGGTAGATCAGGAGGAGGCCTAGGTCAGTATAGTAATTGAGTCACATTTAAGCACAGCCACATGGTTGCAGAAAAGACTGTAACCAGCTGATAGTCAGATAGTGAGATAGGAGAAATTTTGCACCAGAAGCAGAGAAACTTATGGGCGCTAGTAGGACAGCATTCTGCCAAACTAAGTCAGGGGCAGTCACATATGTTAGAGCCTTGGAGGAGTTCCCTTAGTCTAGCTTTAAAAGGACCTAGCCTTGTTTCATTGGCTATTTGGATGGGGAGAGAGTTAGTCCAATTAGGGGCTTGGTAGCTGAAAGTCCTTTGAAGTTGGGTAGTATGAGGGTGGGGTACCCATAGAAGCGGCGTGTTTGAGTTTTGTGTGGGTCTGGCTAGGGCTGCTGGGTGAATAATAGAGGAAAGAGAGGGAGGGGTGAGACCTAAGAGTATCTTCTTTGTCATTAGGCATGTATGATACCGTATTCTGCTATCAAGGTTTAGCCATTTCCCTACTTCCAGCCACTAAAGCCGTAAATTGATGTAATTCCGGCGAACCCCTGCCAGGACGTAGAGCGCTCCCCTGCACCCAGCACCGATGTGAACTCACCTAGATAGCCTTAGGGGACCATCTCAAGTTTCGCTTACCTAGTAGTCATCAGAGTTGCCCCTCCTTTGCATTCCTGTCTGTAGGGGTCGCCAGCCTCAAGCACGCCCATAAGCAGAACCAGATGCCCTGTCACTTGAGGGCACCTTGTGCCGCCAAAGCTGTAGTCACCATAATTTTTCCCAAAAATCGCCTTTGTAGGCTTTTGTTTCACTCCTTCCTTTCCTCAGTACTGCCGAGGTATCACCGTAGCCAAATGGACCAGAATTCATATTGATTGCCCATACGACCAACAGTAATGGACCTCGCCTTATGCCCCCCCGGTTAGTCTGCTATCAGGGGCTGCCTGCCGTGATCATGCCCAGGGAGCAGTACCATGAGCCCAGCCACTTGTTAGTACCCTGAGCCGCCAAAGCCGATTTGAGTAACCGATGTATAGCCGAGCCCTCGGCGGAGGTCCTTACATTATCATCAGACTTCCTCCACTCTTCTACCCTCCATCTCCTGCCTCTTGAACTCACGTCTCACCGGGAAACAACAAATTACTCTGTCCTTGTACCAGTACCCGCTCTGCCTGTATATACTATACAGAACAATGTTTTGCTTAGACTAGTGTACACAATGTTATCTTAGCCTCTTAGCTTCGGCTCCTCTGTCTATACATTGTACTGCCTCTCTAATTGTATTGTATATGTTAAACATCCTCAGTATGTATTTTGTCTTGTACTCTCCTGGGTCATGCCTGAAAATAGTCACCTGCTGCCTAGTGCACTTACCCGGTTAACAAAAACTAAATAAATAAATTTTGAGGAGTTGTAGAGTGTACAAGTGTGGGTGAGGCGATCACAGCCTAGGATGAGATGGCAGGCTTTGTTGAATACAAGGCAGAGTCTGTTTAGCTCGGAGGTGGGGGCAGCACTGTATATGGTAATACCATAGTCAAGGAGGGCGAGGATGGAGGAATTGACTGTGAGCCGTAGGGCCTCCGGGATGAGGCAATGTTTATACCTATATAGCACTCCTAATCTTGAGTTTAAGCCGAGGCCAGGAGGAGAATGTGTTGTTTATAATTTAAGGCTGGGTCTAGAGTGATCCCAAGGTATTTAAAGTTGCTAACTTGCTCAAGGGGGTTGTGGTTGACAGTGAGAAATGGGGGACAGAGGTTCTTGCAGGGGTTCTGTGGGTGGGAGAAGATCATGACTTTTGTTTTCTTGTAGTTAATTGTTAGACACTGGGTGGAGAACCAATGTTCTGCTTCATGGAAGCTATGTTGGAGTGTTTGGTGGAGTTTAAGTGGGTCAGTGTCGGAGGCGAACAGTACGGCGTCATCTGCATAGAGGAGCAGGTTTCCAGAGACAGCTGACGGGAGGGAGTTTAGATATCGGCTGAAAAGTAGGAGGCCAAGAATTGATCCCTGTGGAACACCAGCATGGACCGGGAGGCAAGGGGACAGGACAGTGCCTACCTTGACTTGTTGTGTTCTACCAGACAGGTAGCTAGCAAACCAGTTTAAAGTATTGTTGGAGAAGTCACTGGAGGCAAGAGTGGTTAGCAGTAGGGCATGGTTGACAGTGTCAAAAGCTTTAGAGAAGTCTAAGAAGATAGCACCTGTGAGGTGGTCAATCCAAAGTGGAGTGGGCATGTGAGGTGAAAGCTAGGAGGACAGTGGTGGTACTATGCCCCTTACAGAAGCCATGTTGTTGGTTGTAGAGAAGATAGTATTTTGTGAGGTGGTCAGTGATTTGGTCGGCGATGATATGCTCTAAAGCTTTAGAGAGCATGGGGAGAATGGATATAGGACAGTAGTTGTTGGTGGAGGTGCGGCCCCCACTCTTAAAGATTGGGGTAATGTTGACCAGCTTCCAATGAGTGGGAAATTTCCCTTGACAAAGGAAGCAATTTAGGACATGAGGGAGAAGGTAGAGGACTTCTGGGAGAGTGATTCGAAGAAGTTTCAGGTCTAAGGAATCGGCTGCAGTTAATTGAGTGGCTAAGGGCTTTGGCTAGGTAGGGTTTGGCATCCGCAATGGAGAGACTGCGGAGGTGAAAGAGAGGAATAAGGGGAGGTGGGTGGGCCTGGGCCAGTGGAGGGTTGAAGAAGTTAGGAGTGAGAATATGGTTGAGATTTGTGAAAGCGAAGTTTAGGGCTGAGGCTATGCTGAGGGGATCCGTGGAGATATTACAGTCTATTTCGAATTGGTCTGGGGGCTGGTTTGGGGTTTTACTGCAAAGTTCCTTAATATTATTCCAGAATTTGCACCCATCACCCCAGGTGGATGTTAAGGATGCTTTGTAATAGTCCGCTTTGGCGGTGTGGAGGGCCAATGTGCATTTGTTGTGAATCTCCCTATTGCGTTGCATGTCAGCTGGCCACTTGGAATCATTAGCAATATGCCAAAGGGAGTCACTCTGTTGCATTAGGCCCAGGAGGTGATCAGAGAACCAGGGGACCTGGTTGTCTTGGGACATTTTCTTGGTAAGGGGGGCGAATTTATCACAGATTCTATTGAATGTGTGGATAAATAGATCAAGCGCCAGATCGGGGTCTGGGGTGTTTATGAGGTGTGTCTAATCCCAGTTTCTAAGGAAGGCATTGAGTTGGGAGAATTTGCCAGGGCCAAGTTTGTACTGCAAGGTAATTTTGGGGGGGTGTTTAGGAACCCTGCAGGACCAAGAGCAGAGCACAGGGGAATGATCACTTAGAGCATTGGGGAGTACCTAGGTGTTGGTTACTCTGTGAGGGTGGTTTGTGAAGACCAGATCCAGGAGGAAGAATGTCCCTGTACAGGCATTAACCTTGGTGGGTGAAGTGACAACCTGAGTGAGGTTGAGCGCTGTGTCATCTTCAGTATATGGGGCAGTTTTCTTTGCCAACAAGTTTATGTTGAAGTCACCCATGACTATTTTTTCATATTGGGGAGGCAGAGTCGTGATATAGTTCAGAACGGCCTGGAAGGCTAGTTTGTGTTTGTTGGGTGGAATGTAGAAAATGGTGAGTAGGAGGGGGGCAGTGGACCTGCCCAGAGCTAATTTCAATGTTAGAGCCTGTGCCCTCTATGCTAGCTGCAGGGTAGGGAGCAGTTGACCTGACAGTGAATCTTTAAGGTAGGCTGCACAGCCACCACCTTGTTTATCCACTCTATCAGAGCGATAGAGGATGTAACTGGGGAGGTTAACAGCAGAGACTGGTGCATGTGATGATCACTGCACCCCAGGTGACCTTCTACCTGGAGATCTGTGATCCTTTCCCTCTTTGTCAGTACTAGATCTAGGATAGACCTGTCTCTTGTGGGTTGTTGTACCAGTTGTTTGAGGCCCTCCCCCTGCAGGGAATCTACCATGTGTCTAGTTCTGGCAGATGTTCCTGCTGGTATTGACCGATCTGTATCTGTCATGTTGAAGTCTCCCACTATCTGAACCTCCCCTTCAGCTGTCATGTTTTATATATCTTCTAACAGTAATGTGTCTATGTACTCCCCCTGGTCTGGAGACCTGTAGACAATCCCAGTTCGTATGGCTTTCCCATTTCCTGTTTCCAGGGTGACCCACAGTTCTTCTGGCTCCTTATGTGTATTCTGCATTTCTGTAGCTTTGATATTTTCATTGACATACAGGGCCACTCCAGCCTCCCAACTGTTGCACTTCGGTCTCTTCTGAACAGTACATAGCCAGGTAGTGAAGTCTCCCAAGTGTGGTTACTGATAAATCACATCTCGCTAATTGCTATGATGTCCAGTTTAGTCTCTGTCATTATTGTCTGCATGTCTGGGATCTTGTTTCCCAGACTGTGAGCATTTGTTTACATGATTTTCCATTGGCTAGTGTGTGTTAGTTGTTGGGCGAGGTCTGGTGTTTCCCCTATGCATCATATGGGGAGCCGGACCTTTATCCTTACCTGATGATGCACATGAACTACAAACATGCTGAACTCCTGTTTTACCACTAGCTGAGGGGGAAGGGATGTTCTTCCCATTCGATATATGGGATGCTGCACCCCTCTCCCCATTTGCTAGTTTAAATATTCTGCAAAGACATCAAACTTCTGCCCCAATTCAATGACTCCCTCCTTAGTTAGATGCAGTCCATCAAATTTAAAGAACTTTTGCTCCCAAAACTGTTGCCAGTTCCCTACAAATTTGTTTCCTTTTTCCTGGCACCAACCCTTGAGCCACATGTTTAGCTCCCCTATCTCCCCTTCTCTGACCTTCCATCCATCTGCCCCCCTCTCCCAGAATGTCAGGATTTCAGAGAAGGAGATGCCAGATGAAATGGATGATACTTTATTACCCAGCCAGGTCAGGTGTTCCTTGGTCTCCACAACTGACCAGCTGGCGAGATAGTTAGTCCCTATGTGTACCAGGACGTCAATGTTTTCTCCTGCTTCCTGAACAATTTTAACAATTTGGTCAGAGTCTCTCCATGCTGATGTACCTGGGAGACAATCATCATGAATGACATGAAAAGCCTAATAGTCAGTGCCAGTATGCTACAGTATCTGTTCCTATCCCCCCCCCTTTTTGTTTTGCCTTACTGATACTGCTCCTCCTCCTGGCAGGGCAAAACAAAACAAACCACTGCAATCAACACTAAATGATATCCTTTGGTTGACAGACAGAGCCTGTAGAATAGTGAGGGGTATTTCATCCACACTTGAAGAGTGAACACATCATTTCTGTGCTGTGTTTAGCATCAGACACATGTATCTCCCAGTTTTTAGCCTTGCACTAGCACCTCTGGTTGTAACAGTTTAGTTGAATCATATCAAATCCAGAGCAAACCATTGTCATGAAGGAGTAGTAGAAGCCCCAGGCCAGGATTAAATTGGGCATATTGCCTAATCAGAATCTCCGATGATAAATCCCTGCTACAGCAGTGGTATAAAGTGCATTCAGGGATTCAAGGGTTATAATCTGTGTTTTAGGAACCTCTTCTTTTGAACTCACAATGCTAACAGAACATGATTTGTCTTCTTTTGAACACCAAGTTTTTTATACTTCTGTACCCTGATAAGCTCTGTTATGGCTTCATTCACCACAGCTAATGAACCATAGGTACTATAATAAAGTACTAGAGCATGTCTAACTACCTTAAAGCCATTTTTTTCTCCTAATATAATTTTGCAGATTAATTATCATTTGAGGCTTACTTATTTTTTCTGTTAACCATGTAGTCTCTCATCACCTAGTCTAATATAGCTGCACAAGGTATAGGTGCACTCTAGTAGTTTTTATACCCTGTGCAGCCTTAATAAGGTGAACTATAAACAGCAGATTTTCTGTAACACCCAATTAATTAAAAAGTGAAATGGATAATTTGTATCCTTGGGGAAATAATTAATTGCTTTCGTACCAAAGGATTTAATCATTACTAAGACAGAGAAGGCAATATCTTACCATGTTAAAAAAAGCTGTGCATATAATCAACTTGATAAGATACACCCAAAGGGATTTCTCATGTCACTAACTAATATTGGTCTCCCTTTAAAGAGCAACTTTTCACTTCTGTGTGTTCTCATATACATGATGTTTCAGCTATAACAATTTGCTAGAGAATGGATTTTGTTTTCCCTTTCAGGGTTTATAACATATTTTGGTAGTCTATCCAAAAAATCTAGTATTAAAAGCATTGGCTTGTCCCCTGTTACCCTAATAGTGCCTTTGTTTATGATGTCATGATGCTCACCATGGTAAGGCACTGTTATGCATATGTTAGATCATTTGGAAAAATAATGTTTTTTGACAGACTTGATGAAATATGAACCTTAGTGTCTAAAATATTTAGTAGATTGAAAGCAAAAGACAGGAAAAAAAGATTAGAAAACACCAAAGTTAAATGTAATTGTTGGAAATCTGTTAGTGTTAAGGTTGTTATTGTAGTACAGAGCAGGGGCCAGATTTTCAAAGACAGACATTTTTGGTACCCATACTGAAAAACGTTGCCAGTCCACAACGTTTTTCTCATGCACCATATTTTCGATTGCAGAGCCATTTGCAACTTGATCTGGGATTTAGGGCAGCTTGTGGCCATCTTTTGGTACAGTTGCACTAAAATGGTATGCCTGATTAGATGAGGTGTAACATCCTTCACAGCTATGCCAGCAGCCCATGCGGCAACTAATACATGGCACTGGTGTGGATGTTTGCTTTCCTCACAAGCAGCAGTGGAGTGCAACAAAGTCGCAAAACAGGCTGAAAATCTAGTGCCAGTTTTTTTAACTCCATGAGACTGGAGCATAGAAAGGATTTCTGGAGTTCACTGTTTGTACTGATGGCTGATACTAATGCACAGATTCTAAATATATACATTAGTTGAATGTATTTACAGTTGTGGCATCTGCTCTCTTACAGCCTATGGGCTTCTGCTTAATATGACTTCCTTTTCCCTGTACACAAACACTCAGTAATCTTGTGTACTAAATCCATGATTCCACTATTCTCAAATACTAAAGTTGCAATGAGCATTTACACAGAATTGTTGCTGCCTGTCATTTGGTACTTTCGAATGCTTCCTCTGGAATAGTTGCCTGTATGCTTTGGCCTTTCCCACTGATTCCTCTGATATGGGTATATTCCTGAACTGGGAAGATTATACACCTGTTTTGGAATCTTTTGCCACCTATCCTTTCATGTCACAACTTGTGCCTGTCAATTAAGGAACGTATCCATTCCTTACTAAAACTTTACTGCTGTCTTACAGTGTGAGAGTTCATGGCCAGATTTGCAAAAATAACTTTATTTCAAATAGGTACAGAAGGGAAAAATCAGTAGTATTGATTTATATGGTCACTGAAAAATATTAATACACAGGGTTCCCTTTTCACAACATCATAGAAATGCTAAACTGAACAGTAATCTGTAATTTTGCTACAGTAGTTTAAGATGTTCCCCAACTGCCTCCTACAAACTTCTTATGTACAACTTCTAACTCAAGGACCATGTGACATGTTTCATAATCTTATAAGCCATACTTTTAATGATGGACTGGGGTATTATTCCATAACTAAGGCCTTACCCTCTGCTTGAAACATCCTAATCATTTCCTGTGATACAGATTGTAATATTATAATCAACAGGTTGGTTTAAGTTACCTCATACTTCACACTCCCAATTAGCAAAGATTACTCGCAAATCCAAAGAGAAACATAAAAACATAGATGCTGTTGGCAGATAATGATCTCTTGGCCCACCTAATCTGCCCTATATTCCCTAACTACTGTGCCACCACAGACCCTAATTGATCTCCGGTCTTCTCTCCCCCTTGCCTTACTTCTAAGATCCCCTTCTATCTATCCAATGCATGCTTGAATCCTGTTACTGTTTTACAACCCTGACTGACAGGTCTGTAAATTTCTGCCTCCTCCTTGTTTCTACTTTTGTGTAATGGGACCACATCTGCCCTCTTCCAGTCCCTTGGAACCTCCTCTGTTTCTAGTGTTAGGTGGAACTGATCTGTCAGAGGTGCAGCCAGCATGTCCTTGAGCTCCCTCTGTATCCTAGGGTGCACCCCGTTCAGTCCCATCACACTGTCTACTTTTAATTGCACTAGTTCCTTGAGAACTCTCCCCTCTGTAAAAGGACTAGTGTCTATCTCCCTTTATTTAATGCCCTTGACCCTTAACTTTGGCCCATCACATACCCCTTCCTCCATAAATACTGAGCAAAAGAAATCGGTCAGTATGTCAGCTTTTTTTTTTGGTCCTCTTCCTCACAACCCTCTCTGCTTTTTCCTTTTAGCCTTATTATTCCTCCTTTGGTCTTTCTTGTCTTGCTTATATAACTAAAGAATGTTTTATCCCCTTGTTTTACTGATTGAGCAACATTATCCTCTGATTGCACCTTTGCCATACCACTCTTTGTTTCTCCTGGTAACTCTCCCTATCATCCTCCTTCTGTGTCCTCTTGTGCTTTCTAAATGCTAGCATGTTGCCCTTTTTCTGCGACTTCTCTAGAGAGCCATAGTGATCTCTTTTTTTTTTCTTGCAATTGTTAACCTGCCTGACAGAGATATGTTGCCTTTTCAATGATCCCTTCATTTTTGCCCATTGTTCCTTGAGCCCCTCCACCAGTTTCACTATCCCTGCTAGGGTGTCCCTGAGGGATTTTCCCATTATGTTAAAATCAGCCCTCCTGAAGTCCAGAACCCTCGTTTTAGTGCAGCTCGATTCTGACATAGTTCTTATATAGAACCACATCGTACAGTGAACACTGATCCCAGGTGGCCACACACTGTGATGTCAGCAACATTGTCCCCATTTGTCAGTGCTGGGTCCAGTATTGCCCACACACAAGTGGGTTCCTTAAGTAGTTGCCTGAGCAACACCCCTTGCAGGGAGTCCAGGATATCCCTACTTCTGACTGTTGTCACAGCTGGTAGGCTCCAATTCACATCCAGTAGATTGAAATCCCCTACTAGTAACACCTCCCCTTTACATGTCATCCTTTGAATTGTTCACATCATACCTTTATACACCTCTCGCCACTTTGCTGGAAGTCTGTAGATCACTTCTGTGCAACTAGCAGCTCCCCTCCATCTTTGTCTCCAGGAAGACCCACAATACCTCAGCTCCTCCCTGCTCTCGCTGTACTTCCATAGATTTTATGTTGTCCCTGACATAAAGAGCCACTCCTTTCCTTTTTTTTTACCTACCCTAGCTTTTCTGAACAGAGTATACCCTGGTATGGCTACATCCCAGTCCTGGTTTTAATTGTACTAGGACTAGGAAATTGCTACTATGTCGAGGTCTACATCTACCATGGTGATCTCAAAGTCTGTAATCTTATTGCCCAGGCTTCAAGTATTTGCACACAAGGCTCTCCTGAATGTTCTGCCACCCCTCCCTTACTTCCCATTTATCCTTCCTTATTTCCTCCACTATTTTTTTTGTCTCTCTTTCCTTTTACCCCTTGGATTCCTTTGTTATTTGGCTCATTTTGGGATTTCACTCCCTAAGGATTCCCATTGCTGAGCTTGTGAGCCTGTAGGGGGGTGACAGTTTATGCCTCCATGCCTTATTCTGCCTCTCCCCTCTTCTAGTTCAAATGCTCGCCAATGTAGCATTTAAACTGTTCACAGAGGACCATGTTTCCCATCCTGAATGGATGCATGCTGTCACCCCTGTACAGGCCCTTATCCCTCCTGGTGGGTCCCAGCCCCCGATGAGGCCAAAACACTCCTGTCTGCACCATTCCTTCAATCATGCATTGAAGATCCTAGTGTGGAGAGTCCTATCCTCCCCACTGTCATAGACAGGTAGCACCTCCCAGAAGGTCACAGATCATGCTACTTGCCTAAGCATCTTCCCCTATTATCTAAACTCCTCCTGAACTATTGCTGTCTCATTCCTAGCCAGAACATTTGTCCCTAGATGGACAATGATTTCCAGCTCTCCCTTCCTTTCTTTGCCCCAGCAATTCTTTGGATCCTGTTTCCATCCCTGCAAGCCATGGCACTGGGAAAGCACCTGACCTCCCTCTCCTAATCCTTACCTGCCCCCAGCTGTATCACCCTCAGTATCGAGTCCCCCACCATGATTCACTTCCTCCTCCTCTGGGTCCCTCTGATACACCCCTTGGGGTCTCCACTATGGAGGACCCAACATCCACCCAGGTCACTGCTTTGGGTGCCTCTGTGGGACTTTCCCATTCAGTCAGTGTGGCATAAGTGTTTCATAGTGGTGCTGGATGGGCGATGTGTCTACAGTCCACCACCATAACCCTCCTCAAACCCACTGTTGTGCAGCTGCTCCTCCTTCTGGGAAATCTCTGTGGCAGTGGTGGCAGGCTAGGTGGTTCCTGGGTGGGGGAATAGGTCCTCCAGACCGAATCCAATTTTGCCTTGAGTCTGGCAACCTCCTCCCTCAGCCTAGAGAAGTGCATGCAGATGGGGTAGCAATACAGTCTCCAGAAAGTTGCCCTGAAGACTGCCACCCTATAGCCACTGCACTGCACCACTCCCAGCATAACAATGTCCTCTCTTGCCTGTTTTTCTGTTTTGCTTTCTTTAGCTCCTTTTTACCCCTTGCCCAACTATTGCATGACCCCAACTTACTTTTGTTTTGCCCATTTTTGTTTTGTTCACTCTAAACCCTGAATTACCCCTAGCCTAGATAGGGTGATTCTGTTTCTACACCCTAATATGCCAGACAATAATAAAGACACTATTTCACCAAGTTTTCTACAACTTACTCGACCTATGGTGTCTCAAAACAGGGGTGTAGCCAGGCATTTAAGATTTGTACACCAACCTGCCACACTGCTACCCCCTCGCCTACTAGTGTTCATGCCTGCTCTCCCACAACTTGAGTCCAAGGTTCCTGGCTCCAATCAGATGATTCCCACACTGAACCTGCTGTGTCTGCCCTGCTAGTGTGGTGCTTGCTGCCCACTGGTAGACATCACTGACTGAAACATAAGTCCAAGACCATGGCAGAAATTTCTTCTCTCCCCCCACAGGTAGGCAGATTCGCATCACTTGCCACTCCACATGAAGTCTTTTTTCTTTTAACTGGCTCTGAGTCTGTTCTTCCATCTGCTGCTCCTCAGTTTTCTACTGCTTCTCTCACTCTCAGTACAACTGACACACCCTCCCACCAGATGCCACAGCCAATCACTATGCTGGCAGACCATGTGAACCTAATTGAGACCTTCAGTTTTAACATCCGTGGTCCACTCTGCCACCCCCAAAACACAAAGCTGAAAGAGAAAAGAAAAAGTCTGCAAAGCCAAAAAAGGAATTTAAACACAATGGACTAGAGAGGGTAGAGCAATATTGGTCAGCTTGTTTGCTACCCCCTGCTACTAAACTTGGTATGCCATGGCTTACTTGGAGTATCAGTAGCTACGCCCTTGTCTCAAAAAGCCTTTTCAATTACTGTCTGTGACCAAAACAGATAGACTCTGGCAGCAATCTGCAGCAAGCATACTGCTGGATTAACTGTGCCTTGATAGCTGGATCTGGTCCTTGTTTGGAATGCAAACACTGTGTCTCTTATTCAAGCCACCACATCCCACACTGGTTCCCCTCAGGGCTGATGAGGCTAGGTCAGGTAGTATTGATTTCTGAGTTCACATCTTCTTGTCATGTGTGCTTTGCATGTATCTGAATGTTATATGGCATCACATCTTTCTATTTGAAATGGCAGAATAAGATTATTTTACAAAACATTATTCTTGTTTACCCTTTGCTTCTGGGGGAACCAAAAGCAATTATGAAACACCCCTAATCATTAATAATATTCCATGCTGACACAATGGTGTGATTTGTTACTACGTTGAATGTATATGATGCATGATTTTAAAACGAAATATTTAGAGGAGTGACCAGGGTAGAAGGTGGGACTGTATTTTACTTTGTACCCACTCTAATGTAGTAGGAAAACTTCAGTCACTATACTCTTTGATTGAGTGTGCATATGTGTGTGTGTGTGTGTGTGTGTGTGTGTGTATACACACAAAATTAATTGAAATAGTATAACCATTTTGCTGCATAACTATCAGACTAGGGTGTGAGGGGGCTAGTCAAGAAATTAAGAAACTTGAGAGGGTAGCATAACCAAATGGTTTGAGTGCATAGGTTTGAACCTGGAAAGCTGGTGCTTGAATCCCACTAATTCCAATCACTTACTGCATGGCCTTCATGTCATTAAACTCCTCTCCCTGTTTCTTCATGATTAATCTTTCCTTACTGAAAAAGAGAATAATAATTTGAATTCTTATTTGTTGCATGTTGTCCCAATCGGGCTATGTTGGATTTGGTTCTGACAAAATGCAGCCCACCTTCTGAGCTGAGTTTTCCCTGGACAGGAACTCTGGCAGAATTTGGATGTCATGCAGTCCATTCATTTTAATTCTGTGGGTGTAACATCATGGAATGGACATGGCCACAATCCTGATTCTACCATTCTGCACTTATGCTCTAGGAAGTGTTTAGTCAGAGAACTGCACATCCATAAAATATGCAATACTTGAAAACATAATCGGGAAATTCAAATATGTTCTCATTGCAGGAGTTGGTAGCAAATTATTTTTGTCCTCTGCCTCTACTGTACCACAACACACAGTTCCCTGCATACTTCTTTGATATTTCTCATAATATTTTCAGGATTTCCAATGTTTGTTCTTACACTTACTTTTGCCATGCATACTCATCACCTTTGTGGATGCTGCAAATGCCACACATGTTCTCAATTCTGCAATGCACCAACTCTTCTTAGGATACACTACGGCTGACTCCCTATCCATTTTATGCACCACGACATCAATGGAAGGTCTTGTACCTCCTCATGGACAATTTTGTGTTTGTTGTTGTGTGGATGCAGACCTATGGAAGAAGGGAATCCTCTTCCTGAGAACAAGAAATGAGAAGGCAGCTCCATTGCTGCTGAAGCACATGTTCAAGATTGTCATGACTCCACTGGCATCAGGAGCAGAGCTGGGTGTCAGCAACATAGAGCATATTGGCTGGGTAACTGTGCACAAGCAGCCTGTGCAGTTACTGAGGGGTTCTGATTCTGTTAGACCTCGAGAGTGAAGCTAAGAGGTCACACAGAATCAGAGCCTTGAGGTGGCAGCTCATGCTGGTTGAGCACAGTTTACACAGCCAGTATTTTTTATAGTGTGTAGTGACCCCCACAAGTTCTGCAAAAAAAACAATGAAAACACTTGAAATGATTTTGAATTTAATGCACCCCAGCTGCCTCTCTGCCACTTTCAGAAAAAAAAACTCAACAGCCATCCTGCCAGAAAATTTACTGTTGGAATTCTGAGATGTGCGCAAGGCAGTTTTTCCTTAGTTAAACTGCTGGTTCTTGAGCTTTCAAAACCAGCCAAGATGTTGTTGTGCCACAGTATGGTATAACCACGTTCCATGAACTTTGAATTGTGGTGCAACAACATTTTGACTGTGATGGATTTCTGTGTGTAACAAGGGGTCACAATACACTATATTACACCCTCCTGACAAATGGCTCCTGTTCAAGCTCAATAGTAAGGGTAGGGGTGGAAGAAAGCATAGTTTCTGGAGGAGTGGATCTCTGTCCCCCAGGGCTACCAGGAGGCAGCCATTGTGTGAGGAGTGCAGGAGTCTCCTTGGGGTGGAGCAAACAACCATGCAATAGCTCTTCCTCTTCATGCTACCAATGATTGAGATGTTGTACTGTGGCCTTGAACCTGTGGTCCCCCATGTGGAAGTTGAACACTTTAACCACTCAATCACTGGATTAACCCAGATGTACTTCTTTTATGGCTTCAAGATTTCAACTGAGCAATGTAGCCTTGATATGCAGATATCTGTTTTGGATATGGTAGTGTTAGAAATGCCTTAGACACTAACTGAGTGGAGTCATGTTCAGGTAATATTTTATTTGTTTTCAATGGACAATATGAAATGCCAGTCACTATAAATGGAAATATCTATTTTCCCAGCTATCAGTAAATCTACAAGACATCTTACATTGAGATTGAGGCCACCTTGAATGTAACAGCAGTGGAAGCTGCTCATGTTGCATATACATACACATCTACAGCTCAAAACAATCTCAGCTTATTTTCAGAGGCTGGGAAACAAGGGATGAAAACACAGGAGCAAAGAGATAGCCATAGCCATCTGCATGAAAAGCTGACTCTTACAGCAGCATGGAGCAAAAGGAGAATCTCTCATACTTATTTGACATTGTCAGTGTTTCAAGTTAAAGTGTCAGCTGATTGTGTTCCAGTGCTGCTTTAAAAGTTCATTTTCTTATAGTAAAGTTAAAATGGTATATATATATATATATATATATATATATATATATATATATATATAGATATATATACTGTATAACAGGAAATATTTGCAATCCGTTAATATTCGCAGTGTTTGCTATTTATAGTGAATGCACCAATATTTATGGATTGTGAATTTTCAAATATTTATGTTGTATATTGAGTTGATCATAGCTTTTTATGTCAGTCATAGTACAGTGTGGCTGTGGTCATGGATGGAACAAGTGAGAGCATATGCGTTGTGCATGCTCCCTGTGCTCTCTCACTTATACTTTGTGGCTTTATGTTATATTTTAAGAAAAAAATGTATTTTCCAGTCAGCTGGTGTTTGGCAGAAGGAAACTCTGACAAACACTGAGAGGAGGAAGTGGTAGGCCGTATTGGGAGCTAGCTTGCGGGTGTGTTAATGGCTGTGGATGGGGACAGGGGAGAGGAGAGCAGTACCAAATGTTGATATGGCAGGGTAATGCTATTGGACAGATGTTATCAATCAATCAATCAATCAATCAATCAAAATCTTTATTTATTCAGGCGAACATCATTGAGCAAAGCTCATTTACAAGATGGACCTGAGTGGTCATACAAATGAGGATACAAGTATTATTACATAGACAAGAATAGAATAAATAGCAATACAATGGCATGAAATGATTATATACAACAATTTACATATATACAAGTAACAATAGAACCATTTAGCCTGTAGGAAAAAAAGGACAAAGGGTATAGCAGTCCTAAAATATAAGTTATATGGTCTAAACTAGTTTTAAGTGAATATAATAGGTGATTCGGAAGAAAGAAATTGAGTTAATATAATGGATAGAAAAGGGAGGTTTAGTTGGGTCAGATAGGTGGGGGATTATGTTTATAAAAGCAAGTGCAGAGCTCTGGAAAAGGGCGGAGAACAATCTTTTGAAGGATGCCAGAGGTAGTAGGCTATCTAGCTTCATGGATTTTTGGAGAGAGTTCCATGCAGCTGCTAAGGAATAGCTGAAAGCAGCCCTCCCATACCGGGTGCAGGCATTGGGGACCTTTAATGTGATGAGTTTACTGATCCTTAAGGTGTATGGCCTGGTTGTAATTTGGGTAAAGCAATCAGTGATATAGGTCGGTAGTTTGCCTGTTAACGCTTTGAGTATCCAGATAACAGCATTCCTATTTCTTCTGTGTTGCAATGATGTCCAGTTGACTGCCATATAAAGGGAGCAATGATGGGTGTTGGAGGGAAGGTCAGTAATAAATCTTATGGACCTGTGATACAGGGTGTCCAGCTTATGTAAGAGATGACTTGAACAATGGCAGTAGAGAAATCAGCATAATCAATGAGGATAGGAATGAGGCCTGAATTAACCTTTTTGGAATCACTGTTTAGGTAATGTTTTATTCTAAAAATAGTCCGAGCCTCTGTCTTAGCTTTTAAGTAACTCTTCAATATGGACAGAATAGTCAAGCCTGTTATCTATCCAGACTCCAAGGTATTTGAAGTTATCAACAAATTCAAGTTTCTCTAAGTAAGGTGGATATATGTAGGGTGTTGGATGCTGGGGTAGTGGTAGTACAACTCTTTGTGGTAAAGAACGAGCTTTTTTTTTTGCATTTAGAAGTAGTTTTTGTCAAGTAGATTGTGCTGCAGAATGGAGAATTCGGATTGTAGAAGTTCACAGGCTTTGGAAGGTGAGGGATTGCTGACATACAATACAGTATCATCAGCAAACAGATGAATGTTAGATTGAGTGAGGTTGGCATCAATATTGTTTATATAAATAGCAAAGAGGATAGGCCAAGAATAGAGCCTTGTGGTACACCCCTTAGCAGAGGTTTTGAGGTGGATAGGTATTTCCATTTCTAACCAGTTAGCACCTATCTGAAAGGTAATCCTTAAACCAGTTGAGGATAGGGAATCCAGGCCTAATGAGTTAAGGGAGGTGAGTAATAAGTCATGATCCACTGTGTCAAAGGCTTTACTCAAATCCAGAAACACAGCACAGGTAAAATTTTTTGTCCAAATTAGTCTGCCAATCGTTGGTTACCTTGGCTAAGAGTAATGGTGTTATGCTTTGATCTAAACCAGATTGTGCAGAATTTAGAAGGTTATTGTTATCCAGATAGTCTCCTTAACTGAGAGTTTGCTAGTTTTTCGAGCATCTTAGATAGTACTGGTAGGATGGAGATAGGTCTGTAATTGTTGAGATCCCTAGTATCACCAGATTTGAGTAATGGAACTACTTGAGCTGTTTTCCAAGTAGATGGAATGGATCCAGTAGTTAGGGAAAGATTGAAGAGATGAGTAAGGGGGGCAGATAAGACATGTGAAGCAATTTTCAGGAAATAGGGATCCAGGGAGTCTGCACCTGCACTTTTAGTTGTGTCTAAGTTAGAGAGGAGTTATTATGCACTGTTTTAAGCCTGGAGGAAAAAGGTAAATTTAAAAAAAAATTCTTTGTGTTCATTAAGTTACCACAAGAATTTCAGTAGATGCATGCTGGTGGGCATGATTCATACATGGAGTGGAAGATCGAAGCTGGAGCTGCGAGCTGTGCTGTGGTTGATTTTATTCAGCTGACCCCGTCGCTGTCGTAGGTTACTGTAGGTCATGTATGCTAGCTGATTGCTGTAATTAACAGCTATGGCAACAGCTAGTTAGAGAGTCCTACAGTTAACAGATGCAGCAGCATACTGTTAGATGTGCTAATTGCTTGCACAGTCTGATTGCAAATATTATCAGGTGCTAATAAGTTTATGCAAGGCAGTGCACCAATATTAACGGGCTCCAATATTTTCTGTTATACTATATATATATATATATATATATATATATATATATATATATATACACACACACATACATATGTTGAGCCGGTATCAGCTCATTTCCAGATCTTTTATTTGGGGGAAGAGGAAGGCAGGAGTACATTGTAATTAAACACAATATTCAAAAATTGCAGTAAAATTAATATAAGTACAACAAAATGAGCAGTTCACAGATAATAGAAACATAGAAACATAGAAACATAGAAGTTGACGGCAGATAAGGACCGCAAGGCCCATCCAGTCTGCCCATTTCTTTTTCTACCTTATAAATGTGCCATCGGCCTTTGCTATGTCAGTGACCTATCTATTCATAGTCATTTGTATTGCTCCCTTATGCCTATCCCATGCCTGTTTGAAGCCCTGCACTGTATTCATAGCCACTACTTGTGGTAAGCCATTCCATGCATCTACCACCCTTTCTGTGAAAAAGAATTTCCTCACATTCCCCTTAATCGGCTCCTCTAATCTCATGCTGTGTCCTCTTGTCCTGCTATTTTTCTTATATTTAAACATGTTAGACTCTTTCACCTTGTTTATGCCCTTAAGGTGTTTAAATGTCTCGATCATATCACTCTCTCCCTCCTTTGCTCAAGGGTATACATATTGAGCTCAGTTAATCTGTCCTCATATGTCTTCTGATGCAGTCCCTGCACCATTTTGGTTGCCCTTCTCTGGACTGCCTCAATTTGGTTAATGTCCTTGTGAAGGTGTGGCCTCCAATACTGCACGGTACTCAGATGGGGCCTAACCAATGTCTTGTACAGAGATTATTACCTCCCTCTACGACTTGTGATAATCTACTAATACACCCTAACACCCCCCAGCCTTACCTACTGCTTTAGAGGTCTGCTTGATGATTTCAGGTCATCAGTGATGATGATGCCCAAGTCTCTTTCTTCCTTTGTGACTGCTAGCAACTCCCTCCCAGCCTATAAGTGGCTTCAGGGTTTCTCTTCCTATGTGCATGATTTTGCACTTCTTTGCATTAAATCCCAGTTGCCACTCTTCTGACCATTCTGCTAGTTTATCCAGATCTCTTCTCATTCTGCCCACCCCATCTGGATCATCTACTCTGTTGCAGATCTTGGTGTCATCTGCAAACAGACAAGCCTTACCCTCTAGTCCATCTGCTAGGTCACTAATGAAGATGTTGAATAGGACTGGCCCAGGACTGATCCCTGAGGTACCCCACTTGTGACTTGCATCTCTTCTGACTGTATACCATTTACCACCACTCTCTGTTTTCTGCCAGTCAACCAGTTTGCCACCCAGTTGACCAACTTCTGACCCACCCCGAGCCTACCTAGCTTATTTATCAATCTTCTATGTGGAACAGTGTCAAAAGCTTTGCTGAAGTCAAGGTAGGCGACATCAACTGCTCCCCTTGGTCCACCACTCTGGTTACCCAGTCAAAGAAATCTATGAGATTAGTTTGACAGGACCTTCCTTTGTAAACCCATGCTGTCTTGGATCCTGTGCCCCTATGGATTCCAGGTGTTGCACTATCCTTTCCTTAAGGAGTGCTTCCATAATCTTGCCCACTACTGAGGTAAGACTGACGGTCTGTAGTTCCCCGCCTCCTCCCTGCTACCACTCTTGTGGAGTGGATCACATGAGCCCTTCTCCAGTCTTCTGGGACCTCTCCTGTGCTCAGAGACTCACTAAACAATTCTGCTAATGGCTCTGCTAGTTCCTCCTTTAGCTCCTTAAGTACCCTGGGATGTATGCCATCAGGTCCCATTGCCTTATCCACCCTGAGCTTAGCAAGCTCTTGTAGGACCCTTTCTTTTGTGAAGGGAGTAGTGCTCACCTCCCCCTGTGTCCATGATGCTGAGCTGTGTGCCCTGCCCTACCTTCTCTTCAGTGAATACTGAGCAAAAGTATCTATTTAGGATAGATGCCTTTACAGGGTCCTCCTCCTCACATGCCCCTTTCTCCATTAGCTTAGCACACCTCTCTGGACTTCTCTTTCACTAATGTATCTATAGAAAGTCTTGTCACCTTCTTTACTGTTTGTGCTAGTGTTTCCTCAGTTTGGGACTTTGCCTGCCTTACTGCCTTACCTGCTTCCCTTAGGGCAGTTTGGTATGCCCCTATCTTCATCCCGCTGTGTTTCTTTATATTTTCTGAAGGCCAGCCTTTTGGCTCTGACCTTTTCTGCTACTGTATTTGAGAACCAAAGTGGTTTCCTTCTTTTTGCACTTCCTTTCTGTCTAACACAATGGGATGTTGCTTCAAGTATTGTATCCTTAATGCTTGCCCACTTTGCCTGTACCTCCTCACCTGTGTTTCTTTTGCCAGGGCTAGCTTAACTCTGTTGGCCATCTTATCAAAGTCAGCTCCTCTGAAGTCCCATATTTTTGCCTTGGAATGGGATGATTTAGATGTAGTAGCCAAATTGAACCATACCATGTGATGGTCACTGGCCCCCAGGTGACCTTCTACCTGGAGATCTGTGATCCCTTCTTTGTTAGTCAGTACTAGATCTAGGATAGCCCTGTCTCTTGTGGGTTGCTTCTGAACAGGAATTATACAATGAAAAAAAGATTCAGAAAAGAACAATAAGAAAAATAAGCAAACACTGCAGTACTTAGAAGGGGAGGTCCTAGTGGCTGAGAATTCTTGAGGACAGCTGTTCTATTGACAGAGTAGGTTGGAGGGCAGCAGGAAAAGAAAATAGCTGAAAAGTAATACAAATTATTTCTTTTTGACAATTTCTGCAACACTCAAAGTCCTACACAGTAATGCTTTTGGTTTATAATTAGTCGAGATCAAATCGATAAAATATGAAGATTTTTCTGGAAAGAACAGGTTAACTTCCATAAATCCAGTACCATTTTCATGCATATTTATTAATGTTATTTTCAATATTTGGCAAGGAAAGGCACACTGAGCTGTGACAGCTCACATCCAGGTATGTCCCATAGTGTGAGTAACATGTACCTGTTTATTTTTATTATTTATTTTATTATTTATTAAGCATCAGTTTACAACCTTTGAGCCAGAGGCTCGTTTACAAAGGTACCTCGTCACAGAGAGGAAAATACAGTGATAACAACTTGGTACAGAGAAACAGTGTACAGTTTTTTTGAGGATTCAGGAGGACAAATGAGATCAACAATTTACCACATACAGGATTGGTGAAGTTAACATTGTTCAGGGAAATAACTAGAACATCAGAAAAAAAAACATAGGATATCAATACAATGTGTTTTAGTGGAGTCAATAGGGAAGTAACAGGAACCAAGGGTAGAAAAGGTAAAGGATTTGAGCAGCCAACAGGGGCTTTGTCAGAGAGTGAGCAAGATAGCTTAGTAACAGCAACAGCTACGAGTAGTGAAAAGGTGGTTCTGGAGGGTAGTTTTAAAGCAAGAGATTGTGGGGGTGTCTGAGATACTGGCAGGGAGGGAAGTGTACCAAGAAGGGGCATGGTAGAGGAAAGCCCGTTGTCCATGAGAGGTCCTTGCCCTAGGTACCTTCAACTCGGTTTTACAGGAGGACTGTGTTGAAGCTAGTGAGTTTACTTGGTGGATAATGGCAGTCAAACCAGGAGGAGAGAGCCCAAGGAGAGTTTTTTTTGTAAGGATGCAGGTTTGATACTTAAGACGTTCATCAAGATTGAGCAGATTTGAGTGAGAATAAAGATGGCAGGTAAGTGTAAGTCTGAGAGCACCTAAGGTTAGTCGACAGGCCTTATTTAAGGTGAAGCGGATTTTGTTTAGCGAGGTCTGGTCAGCAGCCCCGTAGACTGGTAAGCCATAGTCAACAAGTGACAGAATGGAGGACATAACTGCGAGTCAGAGGGCATCGGGGGGGAGACAGTATTTGTGGCGGAAAAGGATTCCCAACCTAATATTGGTGGTGGAGGCTAAGGCGAAGATATGGGAATGGAACGTGAGGGCAAGGTCAAAGGTTATCCCAAGGTATTTGTATGTGTAAACTTGTTCGAGTGGGAACATAGAGCTGGCGAAGACTTGAAGTTGGAAATTACTAGCTTTGTTTTGGGGGTAGGAGAAGATCATAGATTTGGTCTTTTAAGATTGATAACCAGTCTATGTTCTTAAACCAGGCTTCCACGTCTTTATAGGATAATTGCAGGAATCTTGAGGGTGGTGGGGTTACGGTCAGAAGCGAAGATAACAGCATCATCTGCATAAAGGAGGAGTTTACCAGTACAGGCACCTGGCAGGGTGTTGAGATAAAGGGAAAAGAGCAGGGGCCCAAGAATAGAGCCCTGGGGAACCCCAGATCAGATAGGGCAGAGGTCAGAGAGGGAGCCATTGATTTTTACACTCTGGGACCAGGCAGACAGATAGCTGGAGCACCATGAGACAGGTCCTGCAACAAAGCCAGCGTGGCTGAGTGCATCCAGCAGGAGAGGATGGGATACAGTGTCAAAGGCTTTTGACAGATCGATGAACACTGCACCAGCAAGAGAGCCCGAGTCCAGGGAGGAATGGAGGAAGTTAGAAAACTCGATGAGGGTGGTATTGGTGCTGTGCCCAGCATGGAAGCTGTGTTGTTCAGGGCAGAGGATACTGTATTTGGTAAGAAACTCAGATATTTGGGAGGATACTACTTTCTGTAAGGCTTTTGAGAGTGGTGAGAGGATTGAGATGGGACGATAACTACCAGAAAGGGCCCTATCTCCACCCTTATGTATGGGAGTGACAGTGGCAATTTTCCAGGCTGATGGAAATTGCCCTAGACAGAGTGATTTGTTGAAGAGGCTAGTGATTGGGGCAATGACCTGGTCCAATGCCAGGCAGAGGAGTCTGGGGTCCAAGGAATCACTGCCAGTGGTGTTGCTTCTTAGGGCCTTGGTCAGATATGGTCTGACTTCATTGACAGTAACCTGGTGGAAGTGGAAAGATGTGTGTGAAGGAGCAGGGTCAGGAGAGTGGGGGGGTCAAAAAAGTTGCTAGGGAGTACAGAGCTAAGGTCAGTAAAGGGTTTATTGAGATGGTTAGCAATGAGGGTAGGATCAGTAGAGATAATACCCTCAATATTGATTTGGGAAGGCGGAGGAGAGTGTGTACCACCATTTAGTTGTTTTATGTTATCCCAGAAGGTCCTAGCATTCCCCCAGGATGAAGTGAGTGAGGCCTGATAATGATCGGCCTTTGCTTTTCGTATGGCCCAGGTACATTTATTTCGGGCAGCAGCATATGCCTGTCTGTTGGCAGGGCAGCCAGTTTCCATGGCTAGGTGCCACAGGTTATCCCTGTGCCTGAGGAGTTGGGTAAGGAAGGAGTGACCCAGGAGTATGCCGTGCATGGAATTGATTTGGTTAGGGGTGCAAAAGATATCACAAGCTTTGTTAAACATTAAGGTGAAGAAGGCCAGGGCCAAATCAAGGTTGGGGCGGTCTCAATGGGAGACCAGTCAACTTGGGCTAGAAGTTGCTTCAGGCCTCTCAGCCCACCTGGTCGCAACCACCGCCGTAGGGTGGCCTGAGCAGTGGGTTTGATTAGGGACGTAGTCCAACGGAAAAGAATAGGGGAGTGGTCACTGATTCCATCCGGAAGGACTTGTAGATTGCAAACTTGGTTAGGTCGGTTGGTGAGGACTACATCCAGAAGAGTGCTTGACCCCTTTGTGGGGTTCACTCTTATTGGTTGGGTAACAAGTTACGTTAGGTCAATAGCAGTAAAGGAGTCACAGGTGGAGGAGGATGCGGGGCTAAGCCAGTTGATGTTTAGATCACCATGAGAATATGCTCAGGGGAATGTGGTAGAGAGGTGAGATACTCTATTAGAGGGGCCAGGGCCTGAGTTTAATTTTTGGGGGGAATATAGGTGGAGGTTAGAAAGAGGGGGCCTTTAGAGGGGTTGGGGGTAAGTTTTAGGGTAAGGGCCTGGGCTCTGAGGTTAAGGACAGGGGCTGAGAGGGCTACTCCAGGAAGGGAGTCTTTGATACAAATAGCACAGCCTCCACCTCGTCTCCCTACATGGTCTTCTCAAAAGAGGGAGTAGCCAGGGAGTGAGACAAGGGAGTCAGGGGTAGAGTCAGAGAGCCAGGTTTCGACTAGGGAGATGATGTCAGGTCTGTGGACAGTGACCCAACATTGGAGAGAGTCAAATTTCTTCAGGAGACTGCAGATATTCATAGAAGCAATAAGAAGCCCAGGGGATCTAGTCAAGGAGTTATTGTGGGTTGGGCCAGGGTTGGGATGAATGTTCCCTGACAAGAGTAGGAGGAGAAGTAAAGCCCTGATCGGGGGGGTGTGGAAGGCATTTGTGAGTCGAGCGAGATTGTAGGAGTGGAAGAGCTTAGGGACACAAGGGGTGGGCAAAGAGGTAAAGGATGGGCAGGCTAGTACAATAAGTTGCCCCTAGGCGCAAAGGGGGGAAGCTAGGTGGGGACTCGAGGGAGGGTATGAAAGGTTGGGGTGCAAAGAGATAGTAGAGAAGGAGGGAGGCGACTCTGGGTCCCCAGAGTAGGGGAACTGTGGAGCCATGGGGACACCTGGGTTAGAAGGAGGCCATGTGAGAAGGAGGAAGGAGAGGCATGAAAAGAGAAGGTGGGCAGTCATCTTAGGATGGGTCTGCCGATAGCAGTAATGAGATGGGTAGAAGAGGGTGAAAGGTCTACCCATAAATGTAGTTGCCACTTTGGTACAGTGGTAGAGCCCCTGCCTCAAGTGGACAAGATACCAGGTTCAGTGCTTGCTTAGGGTGATAGAAAAGATCCCAGGATGATGGCTGCAGTAGCACTCAGAAAATATTTTAGCAGACTATGAGGGTTAGAGGCTTTTAGAGTCTTAAAACCTATCACAAACAATAGTCTGATGTGATAGCTGAGTGCAATAGCAAGGGTGCAGGGTTCAATGCCTGCAGTGGCACTAAGAGAGAAATGGTGAAATATTTTGGCAGACTAGGGGGGTCAGAGACTATGAAAGTCTTAGAAAGTAAGGATAAGATAGCCAGATACAATGGTTAAGTGGTAGAGCTGTTGACTCTGATAGCAAGGGTACTGGGTTTGAGAACAGAGGATAGGTATTTTGTTTCTAAGAAGGAAGGGTTAAAACCTTGAAATTAGAGGTAGATATCGGCTTGGTTTGTTGGCTTGGTGGTTGGGCTGCAGACTTTGGAGTAAGGAGTATAAGGTTTAAGGCTTGCAAGAGGCATAGTGGTGGGCTGAAGGAAAGGAGTGAGAAAAGAAGAAAGGATTAGGAGGGAACTGCAGAGACCTCTAGTGGACAGGGATTGCAATAGTTGCTAAAAAGGAGTGGAGAGTGATTAGTGGTGCCAGAGTGGAAAGTGCAGCAACCCCTAGTGGTTGGAGTGTATAAGCTGCAAATGGGAAAGTGGACAGTTAGTAAAATGATGGGTAGGAGTAAAATGATGGGTAGGTCATGTGAGGTGACACATGACTTGCCAGCAGCAATAAATGAAGCACCACCCCTGGGCGGGTCGGTTGGAATAGCCACACCACAGGCAGGCTGTAGTGAAGGAGGCTTTACCTCTTAAAGGCTCTCAGCAATCCCCCAAGTTCAAGCTCCGCTGCTGGGCAGTGTTGTGTTTCATTGACATGGGATTGCTGGTCAGGATACTGGAGACATGTACACCTCTTGCAATAAGTGCCAAGAGATCTTTGACTTGCACAAATGTGCAGAAGGAGACTTAGTTCAATATCTTTTCTTTAAATCAAACTTTTCCTGTGACCCTGACTCCAGTAGAACCATTAGTTCTGAACCCCCAACTCCACCAGAAACTATCTTCCCTGGGACCTAGTTTATACACCTGAGAATTTTCCAGTGCAGCTGGGCCAGGGGAGGGAGTTCTATCTTCCCTACTCCCAGAGCACAATCCAATTGGCTGTCCTAGGTGGTAGTGCAGGTCGGGTGGTGGGCCTGTCTACATTCACGAGATCCAGACATTTCCCTTTATGGCTCCCCCTACATCTGGTGTCATGCAATAATACAGGCATGTATGCATGTAGAGGCACACATGTGTCACATGCTGGCAACTGTGCAACCCCTTCTGAGATGCACCAACTTTCCTGCCACCACACCTCCACTTGGTGGCAGTCTGCAAGTGGCACATCATATCCCCCCTCCATGGGACACAATAACAGTCCTTTTGGACACTCCATCCTCTTTTGCCCAGGCTGAACACTGTTGACTCGAGCTTGCTCCAGAAGTCAGATCATCAGGATGACATGAGGCAAGGCATCCAGCACCTCATCCCTCTACGTTACTGGGTTGGCAGTTTAATGTCTTATCTAAAAATTGTCACCTCGTCTGTGTGGCAGCTTATTTCTAGTTGTGTACTGTGGGTAGGTTACATTATGTACCTGTTTTATTGACAGGGGAACATTGGCCTGAACACTGGGGTAAGTCTCTAAGTCTTACCATAAACTGTATGTACCATGGAATGTTTAACTTTCTCCTGAACAAAAATTGGTACTAGGGACCTTGGTTCAAACTTCAACAGTGCAGCACCCCCCTCCCCCATGGTGCTGGACTACAGTGTCAGTTATATATATGCAGTTAGACATGACAAGGTGTTGGTAGTTTTGCCACATCCACATGGCCCAGTGTGGAAGGAGTCCACAGGCTGAGTGTCTTCCATCCATATAAGTTTCTTTTTGCCCTTCTAAAATGGATAACTAGAAAATAAAACATTAAAATACATTTATACAGTTAAGAGCACTTGTTAAAAGATAACAATGCGATTAAATATTTCAAATTTTTCCTTTCAACATTTTGAGTCACTAGGGGGAGCTGCCAGGTTAACTGTGAGTGTGCTAATTTATTGCCAGAAAAATTACTATTTAAAATCTAAACATACAAATGGGTTGTTTGCAGACGGATTTTACCTCTACTGTGCCCAGGAGGGCAGAACTTGGTATTTGCTGCTGCTTTGGCTTCAGCATGCACAGCTGGGCCAAGGGCATCAATCATTGCAGTATTATCACTAAAGATGTTGCAAAATTAAATTTTGCCCCCAAAATTGCTGCAAAATCGGCAATTTCACTGTGTAAAACATTTTGCAAAATTCTGCCATTCCGTGAAATTTTTCATCAGGTATGATATTGCGAAATTTCGCCCATGAAACGTGAAATTCCGCAGTGAAAAGTACAATTTCACCAAATTTTGCCCAAATTTTGGAAAATTTCATCTGAATTTCGCCATTTCATGTGCAGAATTTTTCATTTCATTGGCAAAATTTTGCATTTTGTGGTGAAATTTCACATTGCACCTGTGGAATTTCATATTTCACACCTGCAAAATATTTCGCAAAATGTGCTAATTTCACAAAATATTTTGCAGAATGAAATTTTCTAATTTTGCACATCTCTAATTATCACTACCCATCTATAATTAATATCATAGTCTGGGTCCTGGCGTTGGACTTGAACCCCCATCCATCTGATATTTAGTCCTCTTAGTCAAGAATGAAACATGCTGACCCACTGACACTGACATAAAATCTGGCATAGCTCCAATAGCATTAGACAGTCCCACTCTATATCAAGCAATTCCCTGCCTTCTCCTCCAGCTAGCTATGCTCATTTGTTGGAGATTACATGTATTAAAGAATCACCATATACAGCAGTAAATATATTTATCACTGTTTGTAGAGAAAGCCACCATGAGTCTTTAAAGTACCTTTGTAATTTGGGTTTAAAGAGCCCCTAAGACAGTTGGGACTACTTGGAAAAAATTCAATATTTAGGCATAAGTCAGTTAATATTTCACATTTTTTTTCTGTAATTCTGATCCCTGTTTATTTATGTCTTGGGGCATTTTCATGGAAACAGGATCTCTACTGTATGTGCTTTGGCTGCTATCTACATTTGACATCACAATTATGTTTATGACATCACAGTCTGTTGCTGTGGAGATAATCATGATGTCACAAACAGGAGACTATGCTGTCAGGTGTAGTCAAGCTGCCAGGACAGAAATAATCTAGGCAACAGTCATCATGTTTTCATGCAGCTGTCCTCAATAATAAAGAAAAGGGGGAATAAAATTACAGAAAATACATGAACTATAAATTGAATTGTTTATAAAGTTTACTTATGTCAACATTTTTCAAACTGTCAGAGGCTCTTTAAGAAACAACATAGCAACAGTGGTATTTGGGTAATGGCAATATCATTTGGACACCAGTATGTTGACTAGAAGGTTATGTGGCAACTTATTCATAACATATAGTGAAATCCTTCACTTTGGTAAATGGCACCACATAAACAGAATGTGTGTATTTGCATAACAGAGCTGACAGTTCAAGCACATTCCCTCAGTTTCATAAAGGCTGGCTCTTGATAGTTGCGTGGGACAGCAAAGTAAAACAATGTCATCAAATATATAAGCACCACAGAGCAGACAACATCAGCAGAAAAGCAACCTTGGTAAAATTTACACCCTATTTAAACTAAAGTTTAGTGGTCTGAGGGCTGATTCCTAGCTGTTCCACAGTTCTGCACAATCAAGGATGACTGTGATGCTAGTGCAGTGTGTCTAACATGAGTATTCCAATTAACTGCAAAAAAATGGTCTATTATTGCTTGTTGGTGATCTGCTTTAGATTCAAGATCTCATGTATGAGCTTTAGAATTTTCTGTATGGTTACTTCAACTTTGTAATGTTTCTGGATTTATTTATTTATTAATTTATGGCTCTTTTCCCATGACAGTCTCAATCAGCCCCTATTAGTCCTGACCCTCTGCCCAGCTCTGTCACCCACCATCTCTGGGACTTAACTTCCTACTGCACAGTCCCCCCTGGATGACCTCCCATTGGAAGGGCTGCCCGGGGACAGATCCTTTCTCCCCAGGGTAGAGTTGAAATGTTTGTGTTTGAGTGGAGGACCCAATCAGCAGTGTGAGGCCTGCAGCAGACAGCATCCTGCATAGTTGGGAGGTGTTATTCCAGTTTTCCTACCCCTGTGGCCATTAGAAAGGCCCTAGCTGACATAGTGCATCATGCCACTGATGTCACCATCCCTCGATCTGTGGCTCAGCTTGTACCACCACCTGTGATCACCCATCTTATGGTGTTGCAGTGGAGTCCAACTCTCTCCAACCACCCAATGAGGTGAGCGTCCATGAGACACTTTGCCATCCTTTCCCAGCCAGCCCTTCAGTGACCCAGGCTCATTACCAAATCAGGGTCACTGGCATCACGAGCATTAGTGCTACCACTGTATCAGTGGGCTGGCACTCTTTTCTGGATTTATGAATCATCGCTATAGAATAGAAACATTAGCCTAATCACATCCCTTTTTAAGGTGTCGCTGTTGCATTCTCTGATCTACTGTGGATGTGGAAGATTTGACGCAGTTGTCTAGAAGCAGCAGCTTTTTCTATTGTGCTAAACTGATTCATCTCCTGTGCATTTATCTGCTGAATCTACATAGCAGCATAACACTTTAAGGTTGGAAGGGATTCCAAGTCCATCATGTTGACCATCCTGCTTCATAAGTAGTAATAATTAATTGAGCAACAACACACAACTTGACTGTGGTCATAATGAGATAAATCTATGCACTGGTGTATTATGAGAAAAGAGATGCTTGTACTGAGTGCCTTCAGAAGCTGGAAATCTTTAATCTCATGACAGACAATGCCCTTAAGTGTCTCATTGCACTTATAAAATGGATATCACTAAAAAAAAACAAAAAAAAAATATTTACAGAAAGTTTTGTATAAAAGAAATACTGTATGTTACAATTACTTCAAATTAATTCTTCTGTATGCCGGCTTCCACTAGGGGAAGTTAAGGTGAGGTGACAGTAGCCTCACTAATAATGAACATAAACAAGAATGGACATTTCATTTGATTAGGCAGCTTTCTCTGTGTTTTAAAACAAATGATACTCATTGTGGTGTACTGTCACAATTGCTGTAAAAGTTTTAAAAAAGGATGATGTGCAGGATCGATCTGTAGTGAGGTTGTAATCTTATTGGTGTGTCTAATTGGTCTCTTGGGGCCCAGTATTCAAAACTTTGCCTGGTGGGTAAACAGATTATGCATGCCTTGAGTGCTGTTTGCATGCTTGCTCGATATTCAAAAGCCTGATTAGCACGGGCAAAATTAAATAGCACGTGCAAACAGATAATGTATGCTCCGAGCAAAGAGAGGGGTGTGGATATGAATATAGGTGCTATGCTATATTCAGCGCATTAGCGCTGTAATGTGACTTTACGTGGCATCTTTGCATGGTGCAAATACTACCTATAAAATGGCTGACTTACTCTGGGCAAACCCTAGAGGAGGGCAGTGACACTGTAGCCAGAGCAGAAAGGGCTGTATTCAACACTCACAGGCTGTTCCTAATGTAACAGGCCATGGAGGAGGGGGAGAGGGTAGAAGGCAGCCTGGGCCACTTTGTAGGCCACAGAGGCAATATGATGCACACAGATTGTGCCGGCCATGTGTCTCCTTCAAGATTCTCACTTAAGACCATCTGGTGGGCTGTTACCATCTCAATAGGGCCATGAACAGCATCTGTGTGAGCTCATCCTGCATGAGCAGCAGAATAGTGACTTCCATCACAACCATGCCATAACAGTTAAGCAGAAGGTGACATTTGTGATGTGTTTCTTAGCTACTGGGTCATCTCAGACACTGGGTGGTGATACCATCAGTGTGACACAGTCCACCACCTCATGCCTGTTGGCAAAATTTCCAGATGCCTTGCTGCCACATACTGGTGAGTTCATTGTATTCCCCAGCACAGCAGCAGAGCTCACAGAAACCATGCAGCAGTTCTATAAGTCTGTGTACCTACCTGCAGTATTAGGTGCCATTGACTGCACCCATGGTGCCAACCGGGCACACACTGGTGAAGGGGTGGATGCCTTCCTCAGTAGGAAGGGATATCACTTCATCAATTGACAGATAGTGTCCAATGCATGGGGGCGCATCACCAATGTCCTGGCAGTGTACCCTGGCAGTGCCTGCAATACCTTTGCATGGCACAATTCGAGACTATGTCAGGCATTTGAAGGCAGCAAATACTTAGAGTACACCTTGTTGGTGAGTATACGCTGCACTCCCCTCCCAATCCCCAATAGGGGGGTACACTGCCATAACACAACACAGTCATGCTTCACTGAGGGAATGGTGGGTGGGTTGGGAGGGTGGACAGGTGCACAGGATGCATCACAGGCCATGGGCTGTGCCTCGGACATGGGCAGCTACACTGTGAACAGGCACTAACATATGTTTTCTACCTTTCAGGGGACAGTGCCTATCTCTTGCACCCCTTGCTCCTCAAACCAGTCCTCCAGCCCTCAAATGTGGCGGAGGACAGATACAATGTGGTACACACCACCACATGCAACATCACTGAGTGCACCTTTGGCATGTTGAAAATGTAATTCCAGTGCCTGGACTGTTCATCTAGTGCCATGCAGTATACCCCTCACAAGGAATGTGGCATATTCCTAGCCAGTTGCATGTTACACAATATGGCACACACCCATGGAATAGGCATGCTGGTACATGAGGAACACAGTGACAATGACACAGAATGAGCCAGAGATGCAGGGGATACTGGAGCAGCTCAAATGGAGTGACAACCACATGGCCAGGAGGGCCCAGGAACATGGAGTTTACATCATAAGAGGAATCTCAGTGAGGAGCAGGTGGACACCAAAATAAAAGGACACTGTTGCAGATTTCAAAACTGTAATGTAAATACAATATACAAAGTGACAGTGCATAAATTGTGCAAAATAGAGCAGGAAAATAACAGTGTGTGCAACAGGTGGGACAGGTCAAAGAAAGTTGGGAATGCCTGTGAAAACAAAACTTGGACATGGGAGGGAGGCAGGGGATCAGCAGGAAAGGCAGCGGTGGCCTCCAAACTCAAGCTCTCCATCCACCGTGGGTGCACAGTGACTGATGTCCACAACCCCTATATGCAGGGGTCACAGTTCATGGGTTGGGGATGGGTGATGTCTGTGAGAACAGGGTCACCCAGGCCCATGCACACCCATGCCTCTAACTGGATTATGGAATGTCCAGGTCACACCAAGGGGTCTGTAGAGTGGCCATTTGCAACGGTGTTTCTGATGTGCAACCTGACCTTGACCTGCCACTCCATGGGGTAAGAGTACACCATGGGGTTGCCACCACTCATGTTGTGTGGCGGACTGTGACTCTACAGCAGACTTCAGCAGCTGTGGAGAGTCAGAAGGATCCTGCCTCTGTGGTACACTGTGCTATGGGACAGTATGTGCCATTTGGCATGGGTGCTGGGTGGAGAGTGCATGCATCATGTCTGGGTTGGGTGGTGGAGGTGGCAGGGCCTCAACAGATGAGGTGGCATGCACAGAGCAGGTGTGGGATGGTGGGGGTCTTGATGGCTTCCCATGTCCACTCATTGTGCAGGACAGGTGGCGTGGAACGTGGAGGATATGGAGGTCACCCTAGTAGTGGTGGAGGTGGTGGTTGTCCTTTGGGACATTGCTGTCCCCAGCAACACACTACCACTCCCAGGAGTATGGCTGTCAGCAGGTGTGTCTGTATTGTAGGGCACCGCTGGCTGGACAGAGAGGTGGAGTGGCTTAGGATTGGTGAGAACCCCCCTCCCTGGGCAACTATGGTCTCCAGGTATTGATGTTTTGGTACATGTGTGTCCTCATCGCTGTCCTCCATTTCCTCCATAAACAAGTCCAGATGGTCCTCCTCCTCCTCTGGTATCACCTCTGGGTGGTGCACCTCAGTGGATGGCCGAGCCTCCTCTTCCTCCCCAGATGATGTATCCTGCACTGTAGAGATAGAAGTGCACTGTCAGTTTGTCACTAATTACACATGCGTCAAGTCCCAGGGATGTCACAAGTATGCATGCCCCAGCGGTCCAGTCTCTGTCACCCATGGTCATCATGCAACTGGTGACTAAAGAGCAAATCACGCCACATCTATATTGGCCACACAGATAACCATGGATGTCGGCTCTTGCATGAATAACAATGGCCACTAACAATGTATTGCACATGTGCCACAAACATGCACACTGCTACCCACAATGAATGCCAAAACCCCACACACAGTGACACATACAGCACACATGGCAGAATGCTCCTGCAGATATGGCACTCACCTTGGGGGATGTGACACACAGCCTATATGCATGGACAAATGCCAGGGTATCTGTGCAGACAAGTACCCATCGGGTTGTGTGTGTCAGATGCTGCTGTGCTGGAAACCCAGTAAACACAGTAGCAGCCAATGTCAAAGAGCACACTGGGCTGAAAAAAGCACACAACATGAGTGCTATGGCCATGGCTGTAGTGTGCCCCAACACCTGCAGGAGCTGCACATGTAGCCATGCACACAAGAATGCGCTTCAGATGTGTACTTACATGTCTGGAAGAACACAACCTGGGAAGCAAAGCCACCCCGAGGGACCCCTGCCATCTCCGCCAGCTGCAGCGTGAAATCCACCACTTCCTCTCCATGGTCAAGAGGTCTTGCAACCACCAATGGCTGGGGTCCATCACTGGATGGACATTGCTCATGGTGCCATGCAGCCATATTTTCTTTGGCATGGTGCTGGAGGTCTCTGAAGTGCTTTTGCACCATGTCAAGTGGTCAATCTCAGCCACTGATAGCAATGACCACAGCAGTGATCTCTCATGCTTGCCGGACAGCGGCATCTGCTACATGGCTTTGTGTCAGTAGGGACTTCCTGCCTTCATACCCCTAGGCCTGGGCTTTCCGTTCCTCCTGGAAGAATTTGTGTGCTGGTAGTCTCTCTCCTCGACCAGAGGCACCTGTTGGAGAAGGACCTGTTGGAGAAGGTTATGAGACAGTGGGCAGAACCTAGTATGTGAGTAGGAAGTTGTGTGTGTGTATGTGTGTGTGTGTGTGTGCTTCCCCAATCTGAACCATTGTTGCAGCATTGTTGTGTACCATCTAATTGTGTTGATGGGATCAGACAACACCCACTGCCAGCCTGTCATAGGCCACCATTGTTCCACGCATGGCCAACGTGGAGCACCACACAAATGTTGGTGTATATTCGACACATATAACCCAACCACTGTCATGCAGTGGGCAAGCAGCAAAATGCAAAAAAGAGACAAAAGGAGCACTCAAACAAAAAAATAAGCACTAAAATAGCCTTTTATTTACTTGCCAGTAACAAAGAACCCAGGAACCCTCAGCTCAGGCGTTCATGCTTTCAAAGGGGTATGGCTAGCTGGAGGGAATAGAACCAAAAAACTACTGAAACAAGAAAGTAAATGGATTTACAGATTAGGCACAGTTAAACCAGATGGACTCAATGACCAATGGGACTTCAAGCCATTTTTAAACGACAAAAAGAAAATGCGGAAAAAAATTTATGATAGTAGTTGCTTATATGTTAACTGTCTTGTCACCATCTTTTTCTGTTTTTTCTCCCATATAGGTCCATTGGAGAATGTATGCCTGTAGATCCCTACCTGAAATGGAAGGTCCTTCTCCCAAAGTTGTGTAAGGGTGATCACATTGGGACATCTTCCCCAGTCTGCTCTTTCCTTATACATATACTTTTTCCTTTTGTGTCCCTTCTCATTTTACCTTTTTTTATTTTTCCTAAACTTTTTTCATATCTTCCTTTACTTTCTCTTCCTCCCTTCTTTTCTTTTTCTCTTTCCTTCTTCCTCTTTTCCCTTCCCTCGCCCCACCCAATTTATTTCCCTCCTTGGCATTCTGTTCTGTATGTCTGTGTTATAATTTGAACTGTTACGTTTGATTGTCTTAAGCCTTGTATTTCTTTGTATGTTTCTGTGGTAATGACTCATTGTGGTTATAATACACTGTTTTAACTCTAGAGATATGGACTGTATTAAAGGTATAACATTATTAATGGAAATATGACCTTAATCTATTGTAGGAACAAGTTTATTACTGGTGTTCTTTTAACCATAAAAGATAGAGAATGAATATATACCGATAGAAAACAAGAAGATGTTTAATTAATTTGTATGATATTCAGCTTCTCTATTTCTTTGACTTTGTGTACAAAAGAAACAAATAAAACAACAATTTATTTTACTATATATATATATTATAATAGCAATTTAGTTTCACTGTCTTTTCTTTACTAGCACACTTAGGCACATGTGTAATAATTTGGTTATTAATGTCTCAATTTGATGATGTCAGAGGTTGTATTTAAGAGTCTTTGTATCTCCAGCAAGCCATACCCCCTTTGAAGGCATGAACGCTGAAGTGCAGGGGTTCCTGGTTCATTTGTTACTGGCAAGTAAATAAAAGGCTATTTTAGCACTTATTTTTTCGTTTGAGTGCTCATTTTGTCTCTTTTTTGCATGTAATTGAGATTAGTAACCTCTGGCAGGAGCACCCCCTCACTAACTGTGCACCACTCTTAAACTTTGTTTTGGACAAGCAGCAACATGCCAGAAGCACAGAAGCTACCCTCACAGATGTGAGGGCAAGACGTGTGTTGTACAGGCTTGTGTTGTTGATACTCAGTTGCAGACCACCGCCATGGGTGATGTCCTGCACTGTAAGTATGAGACAGACAAGAAGGCCAAAACAGGGACGGTACCTATCGTTATGGTGCCCATGAGTGCTGGTTGTGCTGTACAAGTGCATGTGGCATTAACCTGACTCCCCCCAAACATGGTTGTATACAGCATACATGTACAGGGGCCTTGTTGTCCATGACTGACAATGTGTGCGACGTCAATTGAACCCCCCTCCCATGCCACTGGCATATGGGTTTACATGGACAGATATAACAGTGATGCACACTGTTGGGACAGACCCAATTGCTGGGGCGGGATATTGTTTGACAGCAGCAATCAAGTTTGTTGTAATATACTTTCTGCTGCACTACTGGCAACCCATGTTCCTGTTCCATGATGTATTCCCTTATCAACAGATTTTATCATGTGCATGGCATACACAGTACCTACTTGTGCCTGTGGATATTGTTTCCTGTGAAGACATTTTTTCTCCGGCATTCTGTTTATTTGCAGCTTGCAACATCCTGGTTGCAGTTCCAGTGTGCTATGTAGGTGGGGCTCTGGTCCCCTTTAACTAGCCCGGGCAATTTACACATGCAAATGAATGAAATGCTGGCTATAATAACATGCTAATGTGTTGTTTTGCCCACCAACTCCTCAATGAGGCATGGCCTGGCTGAATATAGCAAATTTGCACTCTGCGCTAAATGGTGTTGTGCTTGTGCACTGTGCAATGCACCACACAAATGCAGTTTGTGCTTTTGCATTGTGCAAAATGCATAAATGTAATAATGTCATGATGTAGCTGTTTGCACTGCCCATTTGCTATGTTCAGAGCTGTCTTCAGTGCTGGGCAATCTTTGCACTACACTCTAGGCTTGGCTTTGCACACCTCCAGTTGTACGCTATATTCAGCAGTGTTTGCCCACAGGCTAATCCTTTGAATATTGCATACAATAGGATGTGGGCTAATGATAACTGCCAGGCAGTGCAACATTTGTCTGTGGGCAATGTTTTGAATATCTAGCCTTTGAAGTCTTAGCTTTAATATAGCTGAATGCAGTGAGTTACTTTGCAAGAGCAAACAGAGGCAGGACCGACACATTTTGTGGGGTTCTTACTGCTACAGTCGAGGAGGAAAAACACTTGCAGGTATAACAGCCAAATTGCTAAAACATAACAAACAGTGCATAGCTGCTGATGAAGGCTGAAAGAATGCTGGGGTATATCAACAGGGGGTGACCAGCAGAGTAAATGAGTAATCCTACCAGTTTATATTGCCCTGGTCAGGCCACACATGGAGTACTGTGTGCTGTTCTGGACTACCCAGTTAGAAAATACATTTAGACAGTAAATAAGGTGCATGACAGGGCTACCAAAATGATCAGAGGTACAGAGGATAAATGCTATGAGGAGAGACAGAATGACCTTGCATATTCACCCTCGCAAAAGAAGGTTAATCGGAGACAGGGTCTCAGTTATCTGCTTACTGTAGTAGAGTAAGACCTTGTCAAAGTCCAAATAGACTAAGTCTATGGCCTTAGCCTGAACCATCTCCCTTGTCACCTCATCTGACAATGTGATTAAGTTGGTTGGGCATGATCATCTCCTCAAGCCATTCTGAGATGAAATAAGAACAACAGGCTTAATTAAGTGAGCCATAAGTCTGTCCTTGATCATTGATTATGGATTATAGGACCTTGCCTAGCACTGATGCCAGGCTGACCTGCCTGGGTCCAAACTTGATCATTCTTTAAGTTAGGGACCACATTTGTGACTTTCCAGTCCTCCACACATGTGCAGACAGACTCATGAAAGATTATTGCAAGAGGCACAGATCATTTTTCTTTTAACTTCATAATAATTCTGGGGTGTATACTATCTGTCCCATGAAATTTATCTGGCTTGATCTTTCCCATGTAGCCAGCTGCAGCACCAACGCAGGCATGATGTCTATTTGTATGATGGTTACATGTTACATGCCCCAAATAAGCACCCTTCCCCTTGGAGCACATTTGGTGAACACTGACAGAGTATTCATTCAACATCTCAGCCACCATCCTTGGCTTGCTCACAGTTTCCTCTTCCCCTTCCTTTGTTTCCAGGGGTTCAATCACCTCCCTCATCTCCCTTTTTCCACTTACCATATGCACTGGAGGAAGACTTTGTTTTGTAATGCAGCTCCTACTGCAATACAAGTTCCCAGATCATCTTTGGAGTCCTTATTTCTATTTTTCAACTCCCTAAGCATTTCTCTATAGTATTTCCTTGCCTGGAGGTAAATGGTCACTTTCCAGCAGTTATAGAGCCTTTTTCATGTAGGATCTATTGCCTTTAGTCCCTGTTGAGCCAGAGGGCCACATATTGGTCCCTTTCACTTTATTATTTACTGGGATGCAGATCTCTTCAACTACTCCAAGCACCTTCTTCAACAAACCTCATATGTGCTGGGCATTACCAGCCTCGCTCAAGTGGCTTCTCCAGACCTTCGACCACCTGAACTCTCATCTTGGTTAAGTCTGTGCTGTGAAAGTTTGGGGCCTGGTTACTGAGACCTGACTATTCAGCCCAGTCAGCACCACGGAGATGGTTACCAATTTGTGGTCACTGCTTCCTAATGGTTCCTTGATGTTCACACACAAGATAATCACACCTCCATTGTTTCAAACCTAGTCCCTTGTTGGGCATGCTGTTTTAGGAAGCAGTCCTTGGAAGTGGACAGGAACTTGGTCTCAGCCCTGCTAGTAGCCTTCTCAAGATGCCAGTCTAGGGCTAGGTGATTGAAGTCCCACAGGATTACGACTGCATCTCATTTGGTGACTCTCATTATTTCCTCAACCACCTAGGAACCACGCTCCACTGAATGGTTTGTGGGCCTTTCTTTCTTATCCTCATATGTGACCCAGATGGACTCTGCCTCACTGTTTTCTCTCCTGATGAACCCCTTTTCCTCCCCAATGACTTCCTCCCTTATGAAGACAGCCACCCTAACCTCTTTCCTGTAAAGCCTGTCACTTCAGAATAGCCAATATGCCCCATTTCCAGGTGTTCCAGTCATTTACTCCTTCCAATAAGTCCTGGCCTTTGAAGTGCATCAGAGTCTTATACTCGTCCATTTTGCTGGGTGTGCTCCTCATATTGCACTGCCACACGTATACCACCATTTGTACTGTTTCAGCATGTCTAAGCAGTTTTATAAATATACTCTGTGGAGGCTAATGGATCATAAACATTCAGTAAAACCAATCAGAATGCTAAAAAATCTTGTCTTCAGTGTCACATATCTCTGTTCATATCTCTTTCTGATCCAGTTCAAATTTAAGATTAGTGTTCAGCAATGTAGCTGTGGTAGGAGTGGAAGGATACCCCGTATTTTGTGTCTGATCATGGCCTGGGTATTTTTTTTTGCTTGTTTTATATTTTTTACAATGTTAGTGGACTAGGCAGACCAATTTTCAGCAAAGTCTAGATACAGCACAAAAAACAATGAGCTGGGTGTGAGGTGTGGGTTACGAAGGAGGTGTCCAAACATAAGCTGAAGTAACTTAAATTAAAATTTATTACAGGCAAATAAAACAAAACGGACTTGTATGACAAAGCAACAAAAATAAAACAGAATATTCAAAGAAAATATTACATATACTGGACACTAGAAGGTGCTAGAATTCCCATTTCTGAGGTCAGAATACATCTGCTCCTCACCAAGCTATCTCTGAATGAGAGGGAGCTCACCTTATATACCTGAAATATCATGTGGCAGCCATGGCACCTCCCAGTATTATAATTCAAATCTAAATTAACAGAGTATAATGCTTTTTCTTATTTACAACAATTAAACATCCATTTTAACAGTGGCTAGGTTCATTTTACAATCCCTACATATAATAATAATACTCAGAAATAAAGATTTTGAATAGCTTATAGAGATAGCTCTGCCCCCTCTGTGTTAATCCTATAAAGGAAGATAAGAGCAGGCCGAACAGCTCTATAGAGAAAACACAGAGAAACAAGAACCATGCTGAAGCCTAACTAGAACTGCACTAAAAAGGTACAGTTTACATGTTGAACAAATGGCTGAAACTAAACCCCAATATTTATTATTAGGCATTTATAGCTAAAAGATAAGGCAAACAAAAAGTCTGGCTTATAAACATTAAGCCGTTGTAAAACATTATTGGCATACAGGGCGTTACCCTTGGTTTTCTACCTAAACACCTTTGTAAACTAGCAGGAACACAGGCCAATACTAAATTACAAGAACTGGTAGTTACAAACCAGGGAATGTAGGTAGGACTGTGTGTTTGTTCCTAAGGTAGTAAAATAAGCTGGGCTCAGGTTCTTGAGTGAGTTTGTAGGGAGAAAAACTGTCATTCACTAGCGCTATGCAAGCGCTGCTACGAATGTGTAAATTAACCTTATGGTAACAAGTTTTACATTTCTGCAAAAGGTGTTCTGCAGGCGCTTCTTATCTCCCTACTCCTGGTATCATATACTTTATTTACCTATGCTGGGATGTAAAATGTACAAAATAAAAGGGGGGTGTTATTTCTACGAGAACCTGGTCATTTTCACAAAAAGGCATGCACTAACTTGAGCTCCGTTTTGTGAGTGACCAACTCGTATTGGTAAAACAGGAGCCTTTATCTTTCTTGACAAAACAAAACTTTCATCTTTGCAATATAAAGAATAAGGATTCGACCCCCTAAAAGCAGACACTAAATGAAAACAGAGAACCCAGACAAGGACCTGTGATTCCGCTAACTAAAGTGGGAAACATTTCAATCTAGCCACTTTAGCGCTATGCATGCGCTTCAACGCATGCTAAAAAAATTAAAAAAAAAGAATAGGGTTCTACTATATTTTAGAAATGCTGCTGCAAGCATGCACTAGGAGTGTTTTTAATTCAAGCACCCTAATCAAACAAAATCCAGGAACATATAAGATATTCAGCAAAGTGCGATACAGGCGCTTTCACTTTTGCAGAAGGGATTTCTATAGCCCACTCACTAATTTCTAGATGGGAGAACACAGGGAATGGAGAGAATAATATTCTCATACCAGGGTGAACATGAGAAACTACAGGGATAGACAGAACACTTATAGGTGGCCTATCTATATGTGGTTAAATGAAAAGAATAAAGAGTAAGGAGGGAAAATAGAGAGGGGTGCTGTTGCAACAGGCTTTTTTTTTTTTTTTGAAAATCCAGGTATGAGACAAAGACATCCATCGCACTGGGTACTATGAATGCAGTGTGTCCTGTCCAGACTAGCCTGAGGCTTTTTTTTTAAATATGAGAAGGCCTACTTAGGCTCTATGCCAACTCCTGATACCCAATTTCCTATCACCAACCCCGCTCCCAGCTTAGTAAACAAGCATTTGCCAATGCCGAATGTTCTCTGCTTGCATTGCTGTTGCTCTTGCTTGTACACATTTTTTTATTTATATTTTATTGCATTTTTAAGCAACAATATATAATTAAATTCAAATTCAACAAATTTAGCATGCCAATACTTCAAGATCACTTATCCGGTGTGGAACCACTCTGTGGAAATACACTCGAAGAGCACCTTTGGGTACAAGATTATGATTCACAACACCTAAAAGAAAATAAAAATGAACTCTATCTACAATCTACTGTACCGTTCACAGAAAGAACCCACAGGGGCATGTTAAACATTTCTGAAAATACCCCAAAATGCCCCCAAATTGACCCTATCTCTGCTGGAGAAAAAAGTAAGGAAGAGGAGCAGTAGGATCCCACTCACCATTTTAGGTTCCTTCATGGCCCTTATGAAGCATTTCCCACGATTTCATCCACTGCTGAATGGTCCCAGACCTGTATGGGGAGCAAGCTATAACCACCCCCTCAGCACAGGGATGCCAAGAAAATCCAAAAAGGGCTGTCAGACACCAGCAAACTTTCTGGGTCAATCTATAGCTATATAAGACATCTACTCATATTCTGCCAATTTAAGCATGCCATCCAACTAGTCATCTACTGTAGGAACTCCTGTTGAATGCCACTGACATAGCAATAGGCATTTAGCCTCTGTTATAGCAGTCAGAAACCAGGCCTGCTGGTAGGAAGTGATACCATGTAGTTTTAAAGTATTCCCTAGTACCACAAGCAAGGCATCTGCTAGAACACTGTCTCCCAAATTTGTTCCATAAGACATATCACTTCTCTCCACCTTGATACTCCTTGGGCACTCCCACAGGGTATGTGTTAGTTTGCCCTTATCCTAGCACAGTGCCATCATCTAGGATGGTGGATTGGCCACATACAATACAGAGAGAAAGGAGTTCTATACCACAGTAATAACATTTTTAACTGCATCAATCAACCTGCTGAGTCTTTATAGACCCCATACACATTAACCCAAATAATTTCCAACTCATCTTCCCTTAAGGAGTGGCCAAACATATGTTCCCATCTCTGCTGTAATTTGCTTGTGTCCGGAGCTGCCTTCTCCTACAAAACCCTGCAAATAGTCCCTAACTTGGGGGGAGGGGTTACAAAATCCTCAAGTTGAATCACCCTTCCCAAAAACTTCATCCCATGTACTGAGATCTGGCAGAGCAAGGGAGCCCCCAATTTGGAACCTATCAAATGTTGTAACTGAAGATAGCACCAATGGTGACAGAAGGGAAGAGAGAACTGTTGTTGAAGCTCTTAAAATGATCTAAGGCTCCCTAAGGAAACTGAAAAAAATCCTTTACCCTCTTGAGACCCACTTTATCCCATAACGCCCATGAGATTGGAGCACACCCCATGGTCAACTGGGGGTTGTGCCATATGGGCCAAAGAGACAACAGCACATGCCAGCCCAATCCAAGCTGTCTCTCTGCTAGCCTCCACACATAAGACACATACTCTAAAGTAGGCAAGAGAGGAGAGGAAATACTATTTTCCCATAATACACACTAAGGGGGTCACTTGAAGTTCCATCTCTCTCCAAAACCAGCCAATTGATGGTAGATTACCATTGCTCTGAGTGTAGCCAGAACAAGCTATGATGGAGGCCCTCTCCTATATAGTATCCTTGGAGCCAAGGTGAGGCAAAGTCCCCCTTATTATATGGTGCCATCAGCCTAGCCATTGAGAACCAGGATTTCTGTCTCTCCCCGTAAAAAGAGGATATTACTGATTGAAACTGCTGCTGCCAGATCTTTGGAATCTTGAGAGAAAGATATCTTATGACATACAAAATGTTTAGTAAAAACATCAAGCAGAGCGCTTGTACCTTGCCCCACAAGAGACAACCGGAGATGTTTCCATTGAGTTATGTCTTCCCTTAACTTCTTTAATAAAAGCTGCAAATTCAGAGAAGGCCAATCTGACAATTGGCGGGAGACGACTATTCCTAGATATTTTATAGGGCCTGTAGCCCATATTAAACTGGGTAAATAAAGGGTTATAGCCCCCCCACTCACTGGGAGACCCTCAGTCTTACTCCAATTATTTCACAATCCCGAAAGGGAACACAAGTTGTCAAGTAATTGGATCAATTTGGGCAGGGAGGTTTCAATATCCTGCAACGTTAATAACAGGTCATCAGCAAATAGCATGGTTTTATAAATTTGGGACCCCACTTTCATGCCCTCTATCTCCGAAGATTCTCTAATTTTTTGAGCCAATGGCTTGATTGCCAACAGAAAAATGGCTAGGGAAAGGGGGCATCCTTGACACTTGCCCCATCCTAGCTGAAAAGTCGGGGAAATCCTACTGTTTGTTAACACCAATGCCTGAGGGGAGGAATATATTACCTGAATCCAACAAATAAACTGAGGACCAAAACTGAATTTCCTCAAAGATGTCAATAAGTAAGGCCATTCTACTGTGTCAAGGTCGACCACCAGGGGTATTCCAGATGGTCTCCTGAGGGACATGGAAAAGGCTAAACAGACAACATGTATGATCCCCCCCCATCCCTCCCTCCAACAAATCCCACTTGGTCTAGATGGATAAGACTAGGTAGCACCTTGGCCATCCAGTTGGCCAGGACCTTCACCATCAATTTGTAGTCCACATTAAGGAGAAACACTGGGTTGTAATTTGTGTACTGATAGGGATCCTTATCTTTTTGGGCAAGATGGAAATGATCGCCTCACACATTGTGGGGGGAAGCTCTCCCTGTTTCCAGGCTACATCAGCAACTTCTGCAAACAATGGGCAAAACAAATCCCCCATCACTATATAAAATTCAATAGGATCCATCCAGACCTGGACTCTCCCCCCCCCCCCGCAACTGCCTGATAGCAGAATTAATGCCTCTAGATGAAATAGGACTATCTAACACTTTGTGCTTCTCTTCTGAAAAGCTGTGAAGTGATAGGGAGTTTAAAAAAGTCTATATATCTGTAACATCCCCATCGGAAGTCCTTCTTGAAGAATATAACTGTCAGTAATAATCATAGAAGGCCCTATTGATCCCCCCAGGTCTAACACTAAGCGCCCATCCTTCCTGATCCCTGGAATTATTCTAGAACTGTCCATCTTTTTGAGACTATAGGCTAACAATGGCCCCACTTTTTTGCCTCCCTCCCAATAAGGTTGTTGAGTTGTATACAGTCCTAGCTCTGCCTGTTGAGTATTCAACAGATTAATCTGAAATCTCAGGTCCCGTATTCGCTTTATCAGGGAAGGGTCCTGTGAAATTGCCTTGTGCAACTTCTCCAACTCATTTAACTGCAATTCTAGTGAATGGTACTTAACTTACCGCTCCTTCTTATAGGACGAGGAATACAAAATCACCCTACCCCTAATATAGGCCCTGAGGCCCTCCCAAACCCACTGAGGAGCTATGGTGCCCATATAATTCTCCCTCAGGTAGTCTTTAACCTCTTTCCTCAACCATTCCTAGAAAGAGCTGTTCTAAAGGAAATTAACATTACACCTCCAGTGTGTTGATCTTTCACTCCCCTGATCCCCCAGGAATGTCCAGATTACAGGGCAGTGATCAGAGATAAGTATGGATTCTATAGCTATATGGAGGGACTGTTTTGACAGACTCTGAGATACTAACAATAAGTCAATTTGACTATACGACTGGTGTACATTAGACTAAAACATATAGTCCCTGATGTCTGGGTTACTCATACAGCGAAGCTTGCCAGGATAAAGTCCAACTCTGCAGAATTCTGCAGTAGAGTTACTGCAGGGAATAATGTAGTTTCAATAGGAGTTAATCCCTTTTGTCATGGAGGGAAACTGTGACACTGCACTTGATTCTAGTGGACTTAACTGTACACCAAACATCACATAAGCCCTAGAACCCAGTGTGGTCAACCTCAAAGGAGTGTCACTGTGATTACAGAGTAGGTCCAGGACTTCATTCTTATCTCCAACCACTGTTAGAGAACCTTCAATCTTCTCAGAAAACATCTGAGAAAGCTTATGAGAAAATAGTGCCCCTTCTGTGTTAGGACCATAAACTGAAACAAGGGTATACAATCAACCATCCAGAGTACCGGAGACCAGGAGCCATCTACCTTGGGGATATTTTGTCATCTGTTTAGTGACCCAATTCAGCCCCTGAGCTCTAACTATCATTACTCCCCTCCTTTTAGAAGTACATGAGGCTGCAAACATCTGCCCTTTTCAGCTTGACCTGTGGCACTCGACTTCCTTAGAAATTAAATGGGTCTCTTGTAAAACAATCAGTTTGCTGCCCAGTTTCTTTAAATGACTGAGCACCCATTAGCAGTTAACAGGCCCATTCGTCCTCTGCACATTCCAGGACAGTACTTTGAAGGATACAATAGCCATAAGTTTGCATTCAGAGGATATCACCCCCAGACCCCTTGGATCTCCAGCAGCAACAGGACCCAACCTACCCAAAAACAAACCAGCAGACAAGCTAGAAAAAGAGAAACAGCTACATCCCACTCCAAACTTCCATAAACTATTTACAAAAAAGCTAGTCATTGTAGAGCATACATACATATTGTTATTCTCTCCTATACACTCTCCAGGTCATGCCCTCCACCCCACCTGAATAACACCTGTTAACCATGACCAGCCCCCCCCTTTCTCAACCAGTAAAAGGCTTAATTCACCTGGTTCAAGTTTGTTCTGCAGAAATCCAGAAAACCCCTGTTCTCTGTCACAGATGTTCCATCAGAGGCATTATATGTCCATATGATAAAGCAAATGACACCCCATACAGTAAAAAGAATTCACCAAAGGATAGAAAGCTATTCCATAGCACTCTTTATTTATCTCCATTCATTGATGCCTCTGAGTCCAGATTGCATAACAGTGTATGGGTAAAACATGAGCCATAGCAGAAAACAGGTAACCAGATAAATGCATCTTGTGTAGCCCCCCCCATATGTTTATATATATATATATATATATATATATATATACCCATTGCAGGTGACGCTACATCACAAAACGACAAGGAACCGCCATAAGCAATTCTCACCCCACACAGAAGTAACAATTACTGAGAGGTTACAGACCTCTTCTAAACACTTAATTCCCACTTCCCATCCTGTGAAGCCTCAGGTTTCAGGCAGTAGTAGCAGGAGTGAGCGGTATCATTAATTCCGAGGGATCGGCCAAGACAGTGCTTCTTGCATATCCCCCTTACAGAAACCCAAATACCCATTTCCAGCAATAAAGCTCTAACAGGGGAATAGGGCTTGTTCTACTAAGATGAATACATGTTATCAGGGGAAGTTAATATCTGAGTCAACTCAACACCAAGGGAAAACCCTCAAACAGTGATCTCTAGCCGAGATTGGTTTCCCCACCTAAGAAGACTTATCACAGCTCAGACCTAAAAGTTATCCTATTTTTCCCTCCATCCTCCCAGCCCAAATATTCCTTCAGTGATGTTACAAGTTAATATTTTAACAATGAATTACATCCCATACAGTGAATATGATTTCCCAAAGGATATTGAGCTTTTCCAAAGTGCTTTTTTATATATCCCCATTTCATTAAAGCCACTGGTCCCAAATCATATAACAGCTTATGTGTATAACATGAGCCATAACACAAAACAGTTAACCAGATGATCACATCTTACTTAGCTCCCCCCTCCATCCTGTGTGTTAATATGTATTCCCATTACAGGTGACACTACTCCACATAAGGAGAAGTTGCCTTAAGGAAGTCTCACCCCACACAAAGGTAACAATTTCTGAGAGGGTACATACCACTTCTAAAGCACTTAATTCCTGCTTCCTATCCTGCAAAGCCCCAGGTTCCAGGTCACAGTAGAGGGGATGAGCAGTATCATTGATTCAGGGTGACCATCCATAACAGCGGTTCTTGCGTACTCCCCTCCCCCTTACAGAAACCTAATTATCCATTTCCCACAATGCAGCACCCAACTCGGGGAGGGATAAGGGCTTATTCTGCTAAGAAAGATACATTAGGGCAGGAGAAATTAATGTCTGAGATGAGTCATTACAAAAGGAAAAAAAAACAAAGATCCCGAGCCTAGATTGGGTTCCCCACCTAAGTAAACTTAGTGCAACTCAAAAACAAAATTATCCTCCCATCACCTCTGGCCACCCAAAGCAGGCTGTTCCATATATTGGAAGAAAAAGAAAATGTCTTCGGCCACTGTCTACATACAGTCCATGGAATCTTCATCCCATGGAATCTCCGCTGAAACTTGGTCAATAGGAACAGCTTCATCCATAGCTGAAGAAGGCTGAGGAATCCTGTCCTTCATTTGCTGAGGCTGAGGTGGGGGGGTCCAATCTCTCAGAAGGCTTCTGGAAGCTCCATCCCTTACTGCTCTGCTCCTATCCTTCAGGAATTGTAGGGCTTCCGTTGGCTAAGTAAACCATTCGGATGTATTGTGGTCCAGTATTTTGAGTGTCGCTAGTAGTAACATAAAGCATTTGAGTCCCACCTCTCTTGTTAAATCACGGGCCAGCTCAAAAGCTTTCTGGTTGTCAATCACTCTCTTCAGGAAATCTTATTGAAAGTTAAGTCGGGTGCCATTGACTCAGATATCTTTCCTTGCCCGAGCATCCCTGAAAATTTTCTCTCTATCAGGGTATCTGAGCAATTCAAAATCGCCGTCCAGGGTTGAGCAGAGTCATCCACTGGAAGGGGCTTGGTAGGGATTCTGTGAGCCCACTCAGTCTCCATTATGGTGCCGGGGCTCCATTGCAACCAGAGTGGAAGGTGGGATTGTAAAAAAGAGACCATGTCCGCACCTTCTGAGAACTCTGGTAATCCAAATAACTGGACATTGCTCCTTCTGTGCCAGAACTCAAGATCATCTGTTTTGTCCCACAGTGATCTGATCTCCCTTTTTGCTAGGCCCAATCAACACTCCATTGGCTGAGCCCATTCTTCCACTTGGCTTATTCTAGTTTTGGCATGCTCAACTCGATGACCGAGAGATTCCATAGAAACAGACTGCTCTAAGTTGATCCATTATATGGTTCAAGTCATTCTGGATACCTCCCATAAAATGCTTTTATTTTTCTGAGCTCCCTTGCAGCTAGACTGGACTTCAATACTCTCTCTCTACATGTATATCTGGACTAGGCCCTGGTGCATGGTCGGCTTCTGAGGAAGAAGCAGAAAGTTTATATTTCTTTTTCGGTAGAGCACCAGCCTTATCCAGCTCAATTTTTGAAGCCATCAATCACACTCTTCAGATAGAATCCCGACAAAATAAACACAGAGGTAAGGGAAAATCTATTTAAACCCAGTGTGAAGTGGAGCTACAAATCTGTGCTGCTTCTAGCTCACTGGCATCACATGACCTGCCCAGCTTGTATACATTTTTGCTATATATTTGCCCAGGATAGACCAGATGAGATGCAATATCTCATTTTCAGTAGTGTCCAGCTTTTACACATTTTTAGATTTATTTGAAATCTTTTAGATTTATTTATTAGAGTTATTTAAACAGGCTAGGCCAGCTGAGAGACAATATCTAATTTTCAGTGGGCTGCCACATTTTGACCCCAAATATCCAAGTCTTTTTATGACCTGATATTATAATCAAGACAGATGGAATTTTTTAAATCCCCTCCAAAAGGTAATTTCACAGTGCAACTGTGAAAACAAGTTTAGAAGATGATTTCAAAAATGACAACTGCCATGGTCTCGAGGTAGGGCAACAAAAGGGTTATTACTAGAATTACTAGGATTTTAGACATAAGAAGGCCGTAGGCTTATTGAGTATGTCTCCCTCAACAATGTGGGCAATAATCAATGTTTTATCCAGATAAGGTGCAGATCAAGTTTGTTTTTAAAATTCACTATATTAGGGGCATCCACAATATTTTGTGGAAGCAAATTCCAACATTTTGCACCCCTGATGGAGAAAAAGATGTCCCTTTTATTGGTGTTTGCATGTGGGATTATAACTTGTTTATTGTGACTTCTTAAGGGGACATGACTGAGTATATGGATGCCACATTTTTCCATTAAGTTAGGATCTCTAAGAATCTTGTATAGAAGGTCACCCCTCTTAAGTCTGTCTTGTAAGGTAACTAGGCCAGTAGTATGAAGTCTTTCCTCATATTCCATATGTTTTAGAGCAGGTATAATTTTGTGGCCCTATGCTGTATGGTCTCCAATAGTTTGATATCTTGTTTTAAATGGGGACTTCAGTAAGGTAAGCAAAAATCTAAGTCTGGTCTTACATATGCTGTATATAATGGAAGGATTAAGCTAGAGTTTTTATTTACAAAGGAATGCTTAATGCAGCTAAGAATCATATTTGCAGTTTGAGAGACTTTTTTGCAATGTTCCTTTGATGATAGTGTATTGTTAATGATAACCCCTTAGTCTTGTTCCTTGTTAACACTTTTGAGTGTTGTGTTATTTATGGTGTCCTTATCATGTGGCTTATTGAAGACTAAATGTAGTACAACACATTTATCCTGGTTTAGTGTCATTATATTATGCTGAACATTTGGGACAAAAATCTGCAAAAATAAAGTTATGAATAAAAGTTAGGACAATTCAACATTCCTTCATAACTTAGTTGTTTTTTTTACATTTTGACCCCTTCCCCCCAATTTTCAACATGTATTACCACTCCTTCTGAACATGACAGGCATCATTTATAAAACAGTGGCCAAAAATTTCATTTCTCACCACAAGAACACATTTTTGCCATGATTTGAAAAACTACAGGTGCCACGTTCATGAGGTACTCTGAAAAAAATCCCTATATTGAAAATGTTGGGTTCACAACATTGAAAATTACCAAAGGTATGAGTGTGCATTGAAAAAATGTCAATGTACACTCATAACTCTGTTGTTTTTTAAATATTGTTAGCCTAAATTTTTAAAACAGCAGCATTCTTACAACTGCATTTCATGAACAAGGGTGGATAACATTTTCAAATCCTGACCGAAAGGTGATTTTGTGCAGCAACTGAGAAATAACCTATCAAGATGGATTTGCATAATTGCTTTGCCCTTGTTCATCAGGCTGGGTTCCAAAAATGCCATGTAAAAATTTTTGGGAGAAAATATTCAAAAATGACCAAGTTACGAGGACAAGTGCAAAACCCATTGAAATACATTGGCCTCCATATCTGATTTTCCTAGACTCCCAGTCCAGCACTGAAGACTAAAGATGTGTGTCCAGTTCAGAGAAGATTACATCATTAAACTCCCCATAGGTAAGTAATTGGTGGAGGTGGTGTGGGTGGGTGCATACTGGGTGGGAGGGTGAGGTGGGGAGGGTAATGGTGGCAGTGATCCAGCGGTGCAACAGATATTGATGGACAATTTTCTTTTTTTACTGAGTGTATAAAATTAAAAAAAAGACTTTAAGGTACTTTTTCCTTTATTTCAGGTACCAACACTGGGAATTGATCATCCCCATGTCGGTGTTATGTTTGGCAACAGTAATGGTGGACTCCGCAGTGTCACACAGTAAAGATGGGTAGGGTGGAGGGGTACTAGCCAGCACCAGGGATTTGGCACCTGGTGTCAGAAAATTAAAAGTAGTGTGTGTGTGGGGTGGGGGACTGAGTGGGAGGGTCAGGTGGGGAGAATATAATGGCCATAATGTGACAATAGCAGCAACAGACATTGATGAATGTTTTTCTTTTTCTTACAGTGTGTGTAAAAATAAGAAACGGCTATGAGGGATGGTCTTTATTTCAGGTACTGACACTTGGGACTGGGTACCCTAGTGTCGGTGTCATGTTTGGTAGTACTGAGGGTGGGTTCCCTGGTGTCACACAGTGAAAATAGGTGGAGTGGGGTACTAGCCAGCACCAGGAATTGGGCACCCCAGTGTCAGACAATTAACAAGGAGGAAGCAATGGGAGGTGGAAGGGATACTTGGCAGAGGGTAGGAGGTATTATTTTTATGTGGGTGCACCACAGCAGGCTGACCCTGATGCCAATCAGCTCTGCTTACTAGGTGGGGATTTGAACTACACATAGTTTCTGCCCAGCAAGACCAGAACAATGTCATGATCATCCTGCTGATTGGTCTGACACTGTTGAGCCCTTTGCTGACCACCCTGCATTGCACCGGCAGTGACACACCTATAAAAACCCACTGTCATACCAACATGTTCGCTTTATGTAAGCACAAGGGTAACCATAAAAAATAGCTCCATTCTCTGCCCAATACCAACCTGATACTTCGCTACTGTTGCATCCATCAAAAAGATCCCACTTCTCTGCTGGATGAAAATGCATTTACTATTCATGCAGTTGGAGGGTGAAGTGTCATGTTTGATTTTAGCCTTGGGGCAGAATGCACCTCTCAGAATTCTCTGTACAACTTGGTTAACCTTCCAGTTCTGTGCCAGGCCAGTCCCACTGGCTATACCAGCATGGACTCCAGTTAGTATTACTGGTTCCTTAATGTAGCAATTTTGATCCTTCTACCTGATTTATAGAAGTAAAAATATTCCTCAAAAATTTTTTATCTCTTTAAGTCTAATTTAACACGTGTGTCTATCTTTTTATAATCGCATGCATCATTTTCTACTTGCTGGGCAAAAGCTGTGAGCATTCCATAAAAAAAAAATAGAATCATCCGTGTTATTGTTAATCCATGACAACAAAAACACTGTTTGATTTTTTTTTTTTATTAATATGCTGGCACACTAATCTGACTGATACTTGAATCAGATAATGGGGTCAGACTATGCTCCCATAAAGTGTCTCCAAGTCTACATGAACCCAAAATAAATCTTACAAAATGTATAAAACCAGGCTTAAATCCTATCAGAAGCAACTCTGTCTCTCTGTCTCTGTCTCTGTCTCTGTCTCTGTCTCTCTCTCTCTCTCTCTCTCTCTCTCTCTCTCTCTCTCTCTCTCTTTCTCATCAGTCTGGAGGCAGAACAAAAACCTAAAGAAATGGCTTATCTGATCAGTAAAAACATTTTTTACTAAATGGCCTGCAATAAATATTAAGCATATAAAATGTCTTCCCAAAACATTTTTTTCTGATAAGACATACATTTAAAATAACATTTTATTTAACTCTCCAAGTCCCCTACTTTGACTTTATTCATTACTTGTATGAACTGCCTTGTTTATTGATAAAACTGGCATGCTGCATTTAGTTGTTTAAAATAAATGAATAAATAAATAAAATATCTTTGTAATTGGATACTTCATGTATTCTGTTACTGCTTATTTATACTGTAGCTGTAATTAGTTTTGCATACAATGCTTGGTCATCAAGAACCTATGATTGTGTTCACCCATTTTATAATTGCAATAAAATAGTGCATGTGAGGAGGAGCAAATGCATTGTGTCTTCCCCATGGGTAACCTCTCTTCTTTTTTTAATTATTTAGAGATTTGTGTCATAAAAACTACACTGAGCCAGAGCTTATTTCCAGATCTGTTTGTTTTAATTTTGATACAAATTACTGCACATGATATACTGTATACAAAAACAAATTAGTAGAGATGTTGTAAAGTTTTCCTTCACCAGAAAAGATATGGTGAAGGCATGAACTCTGCCTTCATGAAGACCTGCAGAGTGAACCTACCTTATCATATTTGTGTGGTTGTGCATTCAAACTTGAACATAGAGCCAATTTGATTATGTCCAAAGTTATACAATAGAAAACTGCATCTGAACATAGGACCAGATGTTCAAGGGTCTGTGACAGGTATGGTTTTTAAAAAGCATATGGCAAATTATGTACTCTGGGTCTGGACCATATTTTCAAAGCAGGCAGATCCCATTTCATAAATTTACATTAACTGTTCTACCCACCAACCCAGCTAGAACTGCAAACACCAGCAATGGGTGACAACCCCCCACCAGTTTCCCCCTATTCAATTACAGAATATTGCACATGTGGCAGGATGCACACCCATCCTCTGATTTGCAGGGTCAGAGAACCAATACTAGTACCTTCATGGGATCCAGAATGTAGAGCTTACTCATAAGTGTCCCTTGTGCTTCTGAGAGAGGAAAGATGGAACAAATCTGAGAGATATCCTCACAGGGATCCAGTAAGGTGTGGCTATACACTCTATGGCATTTACTGTAGTATGTGGTGTACAACAAACTGTGCACACCACTTCTAATGGGCTACTCAGTGTATAGAGTGTGAGCCTATTATAAATGGGATGGTAGTGGCTGTACTCTCTTACCTTAGATGCACATTGTGGACCATCTAAGGAAATAGGATCTCCATGCCAGTGACCTCTGGGACCACCCCCTCAAAGACACCCCACCTTGCCGATATGCCTCCTAGGCCTGATGTGTGTACTCTGCAGATTCCCCATATAGACTATAATGTTTGGTGTAATATTTTTCTGAATGTGACAAGGGTACTTTGGGAATGACAAGTAGTAATAATAAGGAAAATGACAGAAACAAATGTCTAATGATTCACATTCAGTTACTGTTCTACATTGTACAAATCTGAATATGTCTAGAAAAGTGGTCATCATCATCACCAGTATACTCATTAAAATAAATATGGGGCAAGCCTAGAGTGATTCCATAGGTTGGCTATGTGTAGTGCAATTAATATAGGGTGCTTACAATATTACAAATGCACTAATTGACTTATACCTGCATAGGTAGCTGTGGTACATGTCATACATGGAACACATGCATACCCATTGTCTGGAATAGTGGTCATCATCATCACCAGTATATTCATTAAAATAAATATGTGGCAAGCCTAGAGTGATTCCATAGGTTGGTTATGTGTAGTGCAATTAATATAGGGTGCTTACAATATTACAAATGCACTAATGCACTACTTGACTTATTTCAGCATAGGTAGCTGTAGTACATGGAACACATGCAAATCCATTGTCTGGAATATAGGAGTATTATCCTTAATCCCAGAAAATGTAAATCTTCCCTATTGTGAGTCCCAGATCCTCACAGCTGGGGTGCCAATATGAACCAATACAGCAAAGGGCAGCTAAAAGTGTTGCTAACTGGCACAGATTAATGATATTTGTGTTCATGCATGCCATTTATAGAGTGAAAATGCTTCTCATATTACTTGTGTGATGGACCAGAAACAGAAGGTTGACTACAATGATTATGACAAAATATTGCTTTAAATGCATTATTTAAAATTGTAATGCTTACTTACTGTACATGATCACTGTTAAACACAAGGTGCCTGGTTCTGTTTGGAAACTTAAAAGTTATATGCCGCTCTTAACATCAGTCAACAGAGACAGGGCAGACGTACAGTACTATTTTGCTATGGGATACTGTACATGCTGCTGCATTAATATCCACATGATGTATCAGCAACACTTACAACTGTAAAACAAACATCTGACTCACTCTGTTTACAGAGCATGTTATGGCTACACCTGGATTCATAGAGGATGTGACAACCATCTAAGTCCTATATCATCTGTTTTGTGGCAGAGCACTTACAGCAGGATTGTTAGCAGTTTCAGCTGCAATTGTCAGTTGCATCCAAGGTGTGTTATGTGAGTCCTGTGGTTGTAAATGGTCCACATCATTGATAAGATGCAACACTACCAATGGGCACATTCAGGATGCCACAGGTGAGGGTAGATCCAACATATGCACCTACAGCATGCCCTTTGAAACTCCAGTTTATTAGCCTTAAAAATCTCCTCCCCCATGCTTATGTCCAGATGTAATTTTCTATTGTACAGCTTTGAGCATAAGTAAAATGCTTGTATTTATTTGTTTATTTGTTTGTCCGTTCACCTGGTAGACACACTCGTCTCAGGGATCATTTTCAGGCATGACCTGAGCCATGATGATGGAAACACTACATAACTGATTGTAATACCTTACACACAGTACTAGCCATAGTACACACATAATTATTAATTAGTAACAGCAGAAAAAAGAAATACATGAATTACCCCAATGTCAAAGTTTCAAAACTCTGACTTATTTATATCAAGTTTGCAAAGTGCAGATATGAATATGTCTTGACACAATTTTCAGACTTAACATAACCTAGTCTAATATTTACATCTATGTCTGGCATTTTCATTCACAGGGGGTGCAATGTGCACACACACAGAACACCAAAAAAACAGAAGAAAGAAATAAGTGCCTGGCCCAGGCCACCCAGAATACCATTCTGATTGTGCTACAAGCTGTGCCACCAAGGCAGATGGAAATCTGCCACTCCCTGAAGCGCAGATCTATGACTACTCAGTGAATGTGTTATCAGTGCAGTACAACTCAGAGCGGAAAATTCACCTAACAGCAGTACCGCGCTGATAACATATCTTGAATGTCAACTCACTGTCATGCTGATAACATATCTCGAATGTCAACTGGCTGTACCTGTAACATATCCCCCTCCAATAAAACTCACTTATCACCAGCACATTTATGTTCACTATTTCTTAATGGGGGTGCAGTGCGCCCCACAAATGCCCCTTCGGGTGGCTGTGCCCCCAACCCCTCCTATCAAAAAATAATCAACTGAGAGGTAGTACATAATTCAAAGAAAAGAGCAGGTTTGTATACCTGCACAGTTTCAGCCTTGGAGTTGACTAATAAAACCAATATGTTTAGAAAAATAAATACAAAAAATAAAACTGAGATGAGGGAGGACTTGAACTGTGGTCAGGTGTGCCAAAGCTACTTAGAGGCTATCACTCTAACCTCTAAGCCACACTGACACCACACTGATTGGATTCAAATCAGCAGACTTAGAGTGAATGGTGGAAACAGAAGGCAGTACCCATACAGCGCTGTAATATATAGCACTATTATCTTTGCATACCACAGAAGTCTTTTGTGCTATTTGCTACATGGTATTGACCAAGCACTAATACCATTTGCTGAGCGGTCATGCTACCCTGAAGCACCTTACTCTTTTTCTAATGCATAGCCTGGTGCTGCACATATAATTACATTTTCATTCACAAGCATGTGGCGTGCACTTATATGGAACTCAAACAAACAGAAGAGATAAAGTATTTAGTAACTTAGCTGGGATTTGAACACAGGCCAGCCAGAATACTGTTCCAATTCCACTCCCAGCTAAGGCATTTTCTCTCTTCTGTTTGTCTTGGTTCCATAAGTATAGTCTTATTGTGTATTACATTATTTATTGTATGTATAGTCTTGTATTGTGTGATTATGTATAAATGTATTACTTGCCACTTGTGAAAACGGGCAGTGATGATCATCAAGTTATCAAGTATAAAAAATAAAAATTAAAAGTTACAATCAAATGAGTGTGCACACCATACCCTTGTGAATGATCCACAAAAGATCCAACAGGGCAGAAGACAGAGAAGAATATGTGAAGAAATCCAGAAAAGTGAGCAGAGTGGTAAGGGCAGAAAAAGCAGCTAGAGAATGGAGGTTAGCGCAGGGGATTAAAGAAGGAGAAAAGGATTTCTTCAGATATATTGGAGAGAAGAGGAAGAGCAAGGATAAAATTGTTAGGATCAGAAGGGGAAGTGGGTGGGTAGAAAAGAGGGCAGAGCAGGCAGAAGTACTTAATGAATACTTCTGTTCAGTCTTCACCAAGGGGAGGGATGGGCCTGTACCTGAGTAGAACAGCGAGGTAAGAGAGGGTGTGGGAGTAGCAACCATGGATGGGGAAATCATGATGGAAAGGATGAGGGAGGGCCTAAATTCCCTGAAGGTGGACAAGGCACCTGGCCCAGGAAGAGTCCACCCCAGGGTGCTGAGAGAGTTGGCAAAGATCCTGGCAGGGCCATTGGTGGACCTGTTCAATAAATCTCTGAACTCGGGATGCATGCTCAGGGAGTGGAGGGAAGCACATGTGGTACCTCTCCATAAGAGTGGGCCCAAGGTCAAACTGGGAAATGACAGACTTATTGCAATTGTGGGAAAACTGATGGAGACAATCCTCAAGGAAAGACTGGTGCAATTTCTTGAGGACAACGATCTCCAGGACAGCAGGCAGCATGGGTTTGTCTCACGCAGATCCTGCCAGATGAACTTGGTTGATTTTTATGACTGGGTTATGAGGGCACTGGACAGAGGACATGTGGTGGATGTCCTCTATCTGGAGTTCAGCAAAGCCCTTAACTCGGTGCCACACAGAAGGCTGACCTGCAAGTTGAAGAGTCTTGGAGAGGGAGAAAACTTGTCAGATGGGTTGAGAACTGGCTGCAGGGTAGATAGCAGAAGGTAGTAGTGGGGGGGGGGCATCATCTAAACCCAGGGCAGTAACAAATGGTGTGCCACAGGGCTCAGTGCTGGGACCGGTTCTGTTTAACTTTTTCATAGCTGGCATTGCAGTGGGGATTAAGAGCAAGATCAGTCTCTTTGCAGATGACACAAAGATTTGTGCTGATGTAGATGGGGGACAAAAGTACTTCAGGAGGATTTGGTAAAACAGGAGGAATGGGCTCAAACTTGGCAGCTTGGTTTCAATGCCAAGAAGTGAAAAGTGATGCATTTAGGAAGCAAGAACCCATAACACAATTACTGGCTAGAGAGTGTCCTGTTAACAAAATCCAAAGAAGAGAAGGATCTGGGAGTGCTGGTAACTGGGGAGATGAACCACTCTGCTCAGTGCAGGAAGGCAGCAGCGAAGGCAAACAGGATGCTGGGGTGAATAGCAAGGAGGATTACTTCTAGTAGTGGGGAGGTCATCTTGCCCCAGTACAGGTACCTGGTGTGGCTGCACCTGGAGTACTGTGTGCAATTCTGGCACCCCTACTTGAAAAGGGACATCAAACTACTGGAGGAGATACAATGCAGGGCAACAAACATGATCCTGGGGTTGGGGGACAGACCATATGAGGAGAGACTGAGAGAGCTCAATATATATACCCTGGAGGAAAGAAGAGAGAGAGGGGATATGATTGAGAACTTCAAATACCTGAAGAGTTTGAACAAAGTGGACACCATGTGTATGTTCAATCTGAAAGGCTCAAGGGAAACCAGGGGAAACTCTATGAAGCTGGAAGGGGTCAGGTTCAAGAGGGAACTGAGGAGGCACTATTTCACAGAAAGGGTGGTGGCAGGGTGGAATGCTCTGCCAGAGGAAGTTATATCATTGCAGATTGTTGGGGCTTCAAGAGGGGTGGGACAGATTCATGGGGAGGGCACACATTGGGAGGGGGTGGGAGATGGGGGAGGGTATATGGGGGGTAGCTGCAGTCTAATGAACTGAAGTGCTGCACATTTGAGCAGACTAGATAGACTGAATGGCCTGTATCTGCTGGCAAATTTGTATGTTTGTATGTAATGAAAATGGAATTATCTATGCAGCAACAGATTGCACATTAGGAAGAGTAAGGTACTTCTGGAAGTCCAAGGTTTCAACTTTCCTTCATGGCACAGCTGGTAGCACAATTGGAATGGTATTCTGGGAAGTCTGAGATCAAATTCCAGCTTTGGCACTTATTTTTTTCCCTTTTCTGTTTGTTTTTGTCTAGCATTTGTATATCCAAAACTGTAAATAAAGTACCATAAAACAAGTAAAGATGTGTGAAGTTGCCAAATCTGCAAACTGTGAAGTGCCAGATTTACAAAGTTTTTGTCAGGTGAAGAGGCACTTTTTAGTCAAAGCCATGCAAATTCACTGGTGAAGTTACAACTTCACCATGACTTGACCTTACTTTGCCTGAAGAAGTGACATTTCCCCAGGAAAACTCAATGTGAAGTGGCAAATTGGTGATGTTGGCAATTTGCAAAGTTATTCACAAAGATGAATTTTTGGAGTCAGGTGATGTCTATCGAGGAGTGAGCAGCACTCCAGAGGAGTTCCGTAGCATTTTTGTGCAAAACTGTCTTACAACAGATTAAAGTATCCTTATTCCCACTAAAAAACAATTGTGAAATGAAATTACTTAACATTGCCCGCCATGGCGACTGACTCCGAAGACCATCCGCAAGATATGGGCCTTATTTTGGAGGATTCTGATGGAGAACAGGAGGCCGTGCTGGAACTTGATTTGAAGCAAAGAGGCCTCATCGAAATAGCTGCAGAAATGCATCCTAACATTACCCCAGAGCATATGTATGCTGATATTCAAATGATCAAAATGGCACTATTTATACTCAGTGCAGAATTCAGAGATTGGAAACCTACCGTATCCGAGGTCACACAGAGAGTTGCCAATGCTGAGGTGCAGATTTCATCCACAGAGGATAAGCTGGCCAAATTAGAACCAGATGTGATATCACTTAAATAAACTATTAAAAAATTAGAAGCTCCCTGAAGGAGAGGAAGGATTGACTCCCATCATATTTTTATAGAAATGTTGCACCTGTCTAGCTGGTCCCTCCCCGCATGGCCCAACATATATTATCAACCGGGTGCATAGATTGATCCATCCCAAACTGGCTCTGGGAGAGCCACCATGTCCCATTACATTTAAGGTCTTGAATTATTTGGATAGAGACTACTTGCTAAGAGCGGCCCATATCACAGACAAGCTGGAATGGGAGGGGAGAAGATTTTGCTTGGTCCCTGATTTCACATTCAAGGTCAGACAAGATCATACAACCTTTAAACTCTTGCAATTCAAACTGTGGGCTGCTAAGATATGGCATTGCATGCTTTACCTTGCACAGCTTGAGGTAACTGTTGCTACAGGGACACACCAATTCGATTCAGCAGCTCAAGAGACTCAGGAGCTGGGAAAACTGTTCCCCAATTTGTTTTGGAAAGTGGGTTGAAGCGGCAGCAAAACTGTATTTCATCTGAGGTTGGAGATGCTCTAGGAACAGTATTCATTAGTCAGATGAACACTGGAGTTATAATTGGACTGTTGGATTATTTTTTGCTTGTTGTGGGGCAGCCGGTTTGAATTATTTCTTCTTGTGGACTCACTATTCCCAGGAGACTGGTGGAGATCCTGTTTCTGCGATGGCCAAGGATGAACATGGAGCCAGCTTCTAAATTTGGCTCTTGATAGCTATTCTTGATCTTCTTTACTAGGCCATCATTTATTTTATTTATATGACACTGGTACTCCGATTCAACGAGACTTTGCATGCTACATGGTAATCACCGGGAGAAATTACACTGCAGGAGTTCTGGAATTTTCTGTGAAGGACCTGCATGATCTTTTGTCATGGAGTCTAGGTGAAGTATAAGCATTTTTTAGACAGTTGCTTTTCAAGACTTGTTATTATGTTAATTTGGCTTTTAAGACAATTGGGGAGCTGGTGACTCCACGAAAGGGAGTAGCTACGGATACTCCAAGTAAGCCATGGTGTATCAAGTTAAGTAGCAGGGGGTAGCAAACATGATGGCCAGCACTGTTCTGCCCTCTCTAGTCCATTGCATTTAAATTCCTTTGTTTGGCTTTGCAGGCTTTTTCTTTTATCTTTCAGCTTTGTATTTGGGGGGGGGTGACAGAGTGGACCTCAGACGTTGAAGCTGAAAGTCTCAATTAGGTTCGCCTGGATAGTGACTGGCTGTGGCATCTGGTAGGGGATGTAGCAAGTCTTGAGAGGTGAGTTTAAATGCCCCAGCAAAGTTGGAAGCCATACTATTAGTCCAATTGTACTGGGAGTGAAAGAAGCAATAAAAGAACTGAGGAGCAGCAGACGGAAGAACAGACTCAGAGCCAGCTAAAGGAATGAAGACTTCATGGGAGTGGCAAGTGAAGCAAATCTGCCTACCTGCAGGGGAGAGAGAAGAAATTTCTGCCATGGTCTTGTACTCATGGTGCAGTCAGTGACGCTTACCAGTGGGCAGCGAGCACCACACTAGCGGCGCAGACAGACAGCAGGTCTAGTGTGGGTATCATCTGATTGGAGCCAGGAACCTTGGACTTGAGTCGGGGAGGGGCAGGCATGAACAACAGTGGGGAATCGGGTAGCAGTGTGGCAGGCTTGTGTACAAATCTGAAATGCCTGGCTATACCCCTGCATCTCCACACATTTGTATTAGTTTACAATTGAGACTTGCAGGAGATGAATTCTCAGTACTCAATTCTTCGTTAAGTTTTATAATTTGAACATATTGTCAGCGATTCTCCTGGATGGTCTGCAGTTTGTTTTTGAAGCAGCTACAAGTAGGGTTTCCACCTGTCCTGATTTTCGCAGGACAGTCCTGATTTGAGCAGCTGTGTCCTACAAAAAAACATGAAAAATACTGCATGTCCTGACTTTTGAGAAGAAGAAATATTTTCTAACTTTCAACTAAATGTTGCATAAAACTGTAATACCTTAAGTAAAATACCTTAAAATAATAAGAACAAATGAAAGCAACTAAGAAACTATGATACTTAGCCTTAATTCTGATTATATAGTGAAAACAAGTCTGTTGCATTGATCGAGGATAGGTACTGTCCTGCAAAATATCATGTTTCAGTAAGAAATGTCCCACTTTGGGCTTTTTGAAATGTGATAACTCTAGCTACAAGAGATCTAATGCCTGTGAAGAGACATGGGCTTGGTAGGAAGTATGTTGTATTAATGCTGACCAGTTTTATGTTGTGGAGTTATGGGCATTTTGTACACTATATTTTAAGCCATTCCCTTCTAAGACTTTTTTAAGTTTAATTAGAGGCCATTATATATGACTGGCTCCTGCACTGTTACTAGTTTGTTTGCAAAAATATTGTTTATCTTTGTCTGTTCTTCTGTTTATGGTTGCACTTGTTATTTCCTCAGGTAAAAGTAGACTCTGGTACCTGCTGTATTCTACCAACAACAGAGAGAATTAAGAGGTTATTTTAGATACAAAGTTTTTTTTTGTTTTAGTGAATAGATGGAACAAAGCTATGAACAGCTTGATTAATGGATAGTGCTAAAGTTGAAGAGTAGCTTTGACATTTTTTGGCCCGAAGAAGATTATGACAGGGAAAGGCTTTGTGGGGCTTTCTTATATCACTCTCGAGTCTTTTTTTTTTGTTAAAAGTCTGGGCATGGGGGGTGGGGAGGGGCTGCACCACTTCATATATAGTGGCAGCAGCATGGTGGTGTACTCATCTTAGTGGGCTGACAGTTAATGGGGTGACTGTCAATCTCTCAGGACCCTACCAGCACTGCAATTAACTTAAATTGGATGCTGGGTGGTTAAAATGGGTCCGGGAGTTGCTTTCCCCATCAGAATTGTGGGAGGGAAGCTAGGTTATATACATTTTTATATGCAACCTTTATAAAACTCTGGGGATGTAATATGGTCATGTAAACTGGCTTCTTAAGTGGGAAGAGAGATTGTAGTTATGCTGCCCTAAAAAATCTTTTCCATGACACCTTTTCTGGACAGGCCGGAGGGCAGAAGAGTAACAGACTGTGATGGGAGGGAAATAGACTTCTTTTTTAGATTAACCAATGCTTTGGCAGAGCAAGCTCCTCCTTGGGCATCATGGACCGGATGGATAGGAGTGGACACTTGGCCCAGAGGGTAAGTTGCAGTAGGGGAGGGAGAGAAGTAGGTTATAGTGTTATTGTTAAGAGAATAGGAGGGAGCAATCCTGGGAAGGGGACAGGAGGTCTTACTTTTGCCATACCAGGGAAGGTATGTTAGGATATGGTGCATCTAATGGCTAATACAGGTAGTCTTAATATTGTGTCCTGAAACATTAAAGGGGGAAGATAATACAGAAAAATACTGTATTTTAAGACACTTAAATCAGTACCAATCCCATGTAGTAATGCTACAAGAAATTCATATTCCCAAAAAACAGTTAAAAAAAAACTCTGGGTAGGACAGGTATTTGGTGCTGGATCATGTACTAGGCATGGAGGAGTGGTGCTGTTAATACATAAAGCAATCCAGTTTACAATGATTAAGGAGTGGTGTGACATGGATGGCCGCTATATTATTGTTCATGGTAGACTAGCTAACATGAAGGTCCCTTTAGGCTCCATTTATGGTTCAAATGTGGACTCTGCTTCTTGTTCCCCACCACTAGCTGTTATATTGGCCTCCCTATGGGATGCTCCCTGTCTCCTAGGAGGAGATTGGACCCTTGTCTTTTCAAATGATCCGGACGGGTCCTTTCACAATAGAGTAGGACTTTCCCCTGCCCAATGAGGGTTAAGAGAATTCATGTCAGATCTAGGTTTGGAAGATCCCCGGATGGTCTTTCACAAGAATGCAAGAGACTATACATAATATTCCCCTCCCCATCATGTATACTCACATATCAATTTCTTTTTTCTTAGTAATTTTAGTATGAGGCAAGTGGATAACATGGGTATACAAACATGGGTGCTGTCAGATCATGCCCCTATTTTGCTACGTATGACTTTAATGTAGCACTCCCCCAGGGCAGGTACTTGGTCCCTTAATACTTTATTACTAACTGACGGGCATATTTTAGAACATATGAAAACATTTATTTTAACTACATGGCAGAAGAATTTCCAGTTGATACCTGTTAGGAACATTATTTGCGGTTCATTAAAGGCCATATGGCGAGGGTGATTTATAAGATTAGCCACAATTAAGAAGAAAAAGTTGAATCTGCAGGTGGAAGAATGGCTGTCCAGGATTAGGGATTTGAAGTCTCACTTCTCCAGATCATCAGCTGATCACCTTTGGTTAGAACTTCAATCCCTATGTGCCAAATATTCAGCTTTTCTAATGATTAAGGTTATGCATTCTACATCGCGGATAAAGGCGACTTATGTAGGCCAAGGGGAGAAAGTGGGGAAACTTCTTGCCAGCAGTTTAAAGCAACAAAAAGCTGCTCGGTGGGTTACAGCACTTGTGGACCCAGATTCAGATGCACTAACCTCAGACCCCATTAAAGCTGCCAAGATTTTTAACAATTTCTACCAGTCTCTCTATACTGCCCCCCACCTCTGGTGGTTAATTATCAGGAATCTCTAAATCACTTTTTGCAGGGTGTTAATTTATCACCGCTAGATGCCATTCAGCAACAAAGTTTGAAAGGCCCAATCACTCATCAAGAAGTACTGAATGCTATTAACCATCTCCCTGCTGACCGGGCCCCTGATCCTGATGGCTTTTCGTCCTCTTTTTATATAAATCTTTTAAGCTGGAGCTAGCCCCTATTCTGAGCGATCTTTTTAATTATTTGTATCTCCATAAGATTAAAGAAATGTCTCTTTTTGAAGCTCGTATTGTGATGTTACCAAAACCAAGGAGGGATCCTACTGTCCTGGATATTTATAGAGCTATTTCACTTTTAAATACTGATATTAAGCTATTAGCAAGTATATTGTCATTTCACCTTAAGTAGGTTTGGGCAAATCTAATAGGTCCAGACTAGGTGGGGTTTGTTGTGGGAAGACATTCAACTGCTCAGTTCTGCAAGATTATTCATCTTCTCTTTGCATCTGGGAAGGGGAACACTACTGCAGTGCTCGTCTCCCTAGATGTGGAGAAGGCCTTTAATAGGGTAGCTTGGAACTTTTTGTTTGATATACTGCCTCACTATGGCCTTGTGCCAGAATTTATACAATGGATTAAAACACTGTATATTTGTCCCTTGGTTAAAGTCATGAGAAAATGTTTTATCCACACTGTTTCTTTTGAGCCAAGGGACCCTCCAGGGGTGCCCTCTTTCACCTTTGCTTTTTAATTTATATATAGAACCTTTGGCTCAGAAGATTAGTGGTTCTTTGGCAGTCAGTGGTATTAAATTGGGGCCTTATAAAAGCAAGTTATCTATGTTTGCAGATGACGTATTACTTCATTTATCGAATTGGGGTACATTCCTCCCCAATGTTTTAAAAATAATAAAAGACTTGTTTTAGCGCTATCTAATTCCTGTTCTAAGGCTGCTATTGAAGAGTTAGGCCTTAAATGGGCCTCTCTCTCTATAACATTTTTGGGAATGAACCTCACTCTGGATTTGTCCTCCTTAAAAGTTTTGAACCTGGACCCATTGTAAAACAGGTTGAACAAGATCTGTCCCACTGGAACATTTACCTCTTACCCTCTGGGGCAGAGTTAGCATTTTAAACTTGGTGATATTTCCATGTTTTATGTGTCCACTTTCCATGTTGAATCTCCAACTTCCTAGAGCATGGTTTCAGAAAGTCAATGCAATTTGGTTGGCATTTCTGTGGCTAGGAAAGCAACCCAGGAGAGTGTTAGAAAAATTGTGTAGACCTAGAGAGTTTGGGGGTTTACAGGTGCCACAGCTTCTCCAATACTATTTTTCATTTCATGGCAGTAAATACTTTAAGTGGTTAATGGAACCTGATGCAGGATTCTGTTCCACACTGTGGTGGAATATGAAACATTTTAGGGTGAATTCCTGCCAAATTGCATTGCCTTGACTTCTTTACATGCCCTTTAGTAAAGTGCCCACCCAGTTGAAACATTTGTCAATTGATTGGTCTCTCAGAGCACATCAGCAATTATGCCATTTTTTTTAACTCAATATCCAGAAAGACTCTGGACAGCCATTCTTTAATAATTTAAACATCAGGATTGGTAATAAAGTGATAATTTGTAATTATGTTAATTTGGCTTTTAAGACAATTGGGGAGCTGGTGACTCCACGAAAGGGAGTAGCTACTGATACTCCAAGTAAGCGTCTATGTGGAGGGGTTTAAAGGCGCCAACTCTGTCATACTTCATTAGAGGTAATACATTTATATCACTGATAGAATTCAGAGATATGTTTCACTTCCTGCTTTTCTGTTTTTCAGTTATGCTCAGATAAAACATTGCTTTTATTCCTTTTTGGAAGCACCCCCATGGCCTGAAGGAGCTTCTAAATGGTTTTCTTCATTGGCCTCTTTAGCAATCCAGGACAGGCTGATTTCAAAACTAATCAAGGAATTGGAATCCAGACTTTGGAATTCTTGCTCTCCCCTTACCTATTATTGGCAGTTGGTGGCCAATTTGCCATACAACATGACTGGGTGGAGATCAATATGGACTGAAGTTTACAAGCATATTAAACAGGACAGATTATGACTTAAAAAATTTAGTATGCTTCATAATTTATACTACACTGCTTAGGTTGTCTAGTATAGGGAGATGGGCCGATGCCACCTGTCATAAATGTCGTCAGGAGGAGGGTTCTCTGACTAATATGATATGGGCTTGCCCTGGTGTGTCAGCCTTCTGGCAATCCATTAAACAATTTATTTCTTCCTTTTTTGGCCATACCAATTATTTTACACTGGAAATTTGTATTATTGGTAATTATTCAGAAATTAGGTTAGTAAAATACAGGCACACAAGGCTCTTATTTCAGCAGTGGCCAAACTTCTTCTATTACGGCAACGGATCAGTGATTCCCTCCCTACAAAGAGGGAATGGCTGCAAGGCATGTTTCTGGCACTGAATGCAGAGAGGGCCATCACTACACAATATCATAGTTAAGTATTGTGCCTTGTGGGAGCCCCTTTTGCAATTTCTAGCAGGGAGGTGAAAGGTTATGGCAGAATTATGATTCATATTACCCCCACTTCGGTTACCCCCCGACAGTGACATTTCACCAGCGAGGTCCCCCGCAGCGGCTGCAGTGCCTAGCCATGGTGGGAGACCCGCTGGAACCCGGCGCTGTCTGTCGGTGGTCCTGCACCCCCCCAATCAGCTCTGACTGGAGTTGAGAATCCTTAAGTGGGGGTGTGTGGGGGGCAAAGCCCCCTGAAGAAAACAGCAGAACAAAGTGTGAACAAGCAGCCAACTGCAGAATGGGGTCAGCCTGCCAGTGTCACTAACGGGGCATTCAACAACATTTTTGTTGGACTCCCATTGTGGAGCCCCCCCACTTGATGTTGACAGACTGCACATGGTTATTAATTCTTGCTTGTAGGTGTCATTTACAGTATTATGGGTATTTATTTCCTACCTTTCCTGTGCATGGCTACTTTACAGGTTATTTGTTGGAGGAAAGGGTCTGGGGTAGGAGGATTTGGATGACTGGTTGGGGGTACTGTGAGAGAAGTTCATTTGTGTGAGATCTATTCAGTTATTATTCCTCCACTTTTAAGATGTCCTTTCAGAAGGTAGGGCAAAGAGGGGATAGGAATGGTTTGTTGTTTTTTTTTTTATGTTTTTTATTTTGTATTTTAAATTTTTATTTCTAATTATTTGAACTTACATTGTGTGACTCTTGAAATTTGTATTCTGGATTATAAATACTGATAAAGTTTATTTAATTGCAAAAAAAAAAAGACGAATTTTCAACTTCGCTGGAACTGTGCAATGGAAAACTTTGCAACATGGAGGAGAGGAGAGAAAGGGGAAATATGATCCCTGGTGTCCGGTGGTTCCTCCCACCTCCACTGATCACTGGCCACAGTGTAAGAAATATATTTATTTAAATCTCTGGTGTCTAATGCCTCCCCCCCACCGACTGTCAGCCACAGAGTAAAAAAATATATAATTAGCAATTAAATCCCTGGAGTCTAGAGGACCCCACCCCATCAGGTAGTGCCCCACCACCGCACTCCCCTCCCTCAAGCCCAGGCAGGTGATCAGCACAGCTCACCACTCTCCACCACAGCTGGCCAGCCAACTAACCTAGGATGAAAGAACGCATGCTTGTACAAGTATGCGCACATTCATTCTGGGTCAGTTGGGTGGTCAGCTGTGGTGGAGAATGGTGGGCTGTGTTGGTCACCTCCTCTGGCTTGAGGCAGGGGAGCAGGGTGGTGGGGCACAACCTCATGGGTTGGGGGGTAGGGGGCCCACTAGACACCAGAGATTTAATTGCTAATTTTATTTGCTTTTTACACTGGGGCCGGTGATCAGTGGTGGGGGAACCATGAGACACCAGGGATTTAAATAAATATATTTTTTTACACTGTGGATGGCAATAGGTGGAGGGAAGACCACTAGACAACAGGGATTTAATTGCTAATTATATATTTTTTACACTGTGGTTGGCAATCGTCGGGGGAGGGCACTAGACACCATGGATTTGAGGGATTCACCATTTGCTAACTTCTCCTTGCTTTGTGGTTTTGCACTTAAAAAACCTCAAAAGCAAGGCAAATTTACAAACTGCAAATTTTCATTAAATGGGAGAGTTTCGAGAAGTGATCCATGAAGGCGAATTTGGTGACTTTGCTTATAATTCACCTTTGAAGTAAAACTTTTCTGCATCTCACATACACACACACACACACACACACACACACACACACACATATTAAATGCAAAAAAAACGACATTAATGCAGACATTAGGCTCAAAGAATGCATTGTGCACAAGTAGGGAAATGAAAAACAGTAGGGCTTTGAATTTCCAGTATCTTAGCAAATTGGTGGTGGGGTCTTCCTTGGTGTTATTAACTGTAATACTCACCCCATTCCCCCAGGCCATAGCCTGCTGTCTGAAGCACAAGGCACAGCTTCAAGCCAGTGCCTTATAGTAATATACTCTTCAAAGACAGAGAAGTATGGCTCACCTTATGTTGCCAAGAAAATCAGTTATAGCTTTCTTTATGTAGGCCCTGCAGGGACTCTGCATGAAGAAAAGAGATCCCATCTGACCTTGTTTGCTCATGGAAGGGGGTTGGAATTAAGGCTGACAACCCCAAGGAAGACTGCATCACTGATTGGACAAGACTACTGTGACACAGAATCCTATTTTTTTTTTTTCATTTCCCTTCTTTGTGTGTTTTGCATTCTACAACCCTAATGTCTGCATTAACATTTTTTTTTTATTTTCTCTTCTTTTTCTAATAGAGTAATTGTATCCTCATTCAGGAGACCTGACAAAGTGCATGGACAAATTAGGCCTAGACACACCCTTGTGAGGTAAGGCCCCAGCCTACCTCAAGATGTTGTCTGTGCATCAGTACAGTGCTCTGTTCCTTCCCAGGCTGGGGTTGGTGTTGCACACCACAGCACCTACCTTCAGCCATCCCCAACTCAGTCAGCTTACTGAACTTGCAGCAAACTCAGGTCACTGGCACAGGAAGGTAGTATGGTCCTCACTGGGACAACAGCCATACCTGCAAACAAGGTCACTTCATACATTTTTTTGTAATATTTTGTCCACGAATTTTCAACAGAGTCTTTTTATTACCCCCCTTCTCAACATGACAGTTGTCATTTGTAAATACGGAATGAAGTGCCAGTTTGTGCAACAAGTAAAAAACATGGTTTGGCCAGAATTAAAAAAATGATATCCATCATGTTCTTGAAATGGGGTGCAAAAATGACCATGTTGAAAAGTTGCTGCTGAAATACTAAACATTATCAGTTATGTGTGAGCACAGAAAAATCAGTGTACCTTCATAACTTTGTTGATTTTTTAAATATTTCAACCATACATTTTCAACATAGTCTTCTTATGACCCCACCTCATGAACCTAGTAGGTGAAAAATGTTCAAATACCAGCTGAAACATCATTTCACACCACAGGTGTGAAAACACATTTTGGCCAGGATTTGAAGAAGGACAGCTGTCACATTCATGAGGTGGTTTGAAAAAATGGCTATGTTAAAAGTTTAGGTTCTGAATATTGAAAATTACTAGAGTTATACATGATTGTTGGACACTGTCAATGTACCTTCATAACTTTTTTTTTTTTTTTATATTTTCACTCCCAGTTTTCAACATAGTCTTTTTATAACTCCACCTCATGAACCCAGTAGGTGCAACATTTTCAAATCAGGTTGAAAAGTGATTTTGCAGAGTGACTGCAATATCACCTTTTGGGCCAGATTTTAAAAATATCACCTACCTTGTTCAATGAAGTTGAGTCCAAAAATGCCATGTAGAAAATATGGGAGAAAAATATATAAAAAAGAGCAAGTTATGAGTAATGGTTCAAATGTATTGAAATACATTAACTGCTCTTACCTGATTTCCTCAGCTCCTGGTCTAGCTTTCAATACTGAAGACTTGCCTCTTGTCCAAACATGATTATGGCATTGGACCTCTGGAAGGTAAGTATAGGATGCCCCTGATGAAGGGTTTTCACCCAAAGCACCAGGGGCAGGTAGAATGTGGAGTGCTTTGATTTCACTCATAAAATTCAGCAAGAAAGCTGCCATTTAGCTATTTGGAGTGAGGACTTTTGTTTTTTGGGGGAGTGCATGCTGTCTTGAACCTGAAATATAGGCTAGGGAACTGGGTGCTGAGTGGGGGGGGGTGTCAGGGAAGTGTGGGTGTGGGTCAAGACAGAAGCACAAGACAATGAGGGACCATTTTCTTTATTTCAGGTTAAAAACAAGCATTTGTCAATGCCAAATGTTTGTTTGTAGGTATGTGCTGTCCTCTTATGAAAGACTGTAAACTGCCATAAACTCCCTATTCACCTCAAGTAATTTCAACCCTTTTATATTTTCCTTCAATCTCTTTTATGAATAGGAAGTGTGTAATCCACTATATACATGCTGCCATATTGTAAATGAGGCAAATGGTTACAACTGACTCTGGGATCCATGGACATATATACTGTAGATTGGAATAGTTTAGCACAAATTGTGGAGGTGGGAGAAGAGAGGGAAGTGATTGATAGAGAAAATGGTAGGGTTGATATACTTCTAATGTTTTCCAGAGATAAAATCTTGTAACTTGTTTAAAATTGATGGCAGATGGGAAGGTTATGACTGTGAATTCTTGCCAGCTGCACTAAGGCACTTCACTGATGGGGAAATCTACAAATTGGTGGTATTGTGAAAGTGACAAGCAATGAAATAGACAAAGAAGTAGCTGACCAATCAAATACAACATTGGCCCCACCCCCACTGTCAGCCCATCCAACTTTCTCGAGATAATTATTTTTTTTATTATACTGGCAGCCTGAAAAAGGAATGTTCTGATACACATTTTGTCCCCCTCCCATAACACTCGTAATTAGGCTGGCTGGGCATGGAACTCTGCACCCAACTACTTGCCCTATCCAGGATTGATCCCCATTGGCACTACAATCTCTGAAAGTAGTTGGAGTCACAGGTACTACTGAGAGATAATCTAAAACATTTAGAAAACTTAACAACTTGGGCTCCCTGCATAACATTAATTAGAACAGTAGTCGATAACTTAATTCCCCCTAAGGGCTGTTTTGGAGAGGAGCTAAAGGAGGGGTGGAGAGATATCTACTATGACTGAACAAAAGGGTTCAGAGATCCCAGTGTAAAGCATTGCATGCTGACAGAGGTTGGGGATGAGAGGGAGAAAATGACACCCAACCTGTCTGGACACTGACTTAGATGTCAGATCACAAAATGTAAACAGGATACTTGCCTCTATGGAACTTGCTGAGGGGGGATTACATGGCTTGCAGTGAATGTCTTGATCCCTTTTTGTGATCACAACTCTTTACTAAGATGAATCAGAGGTAAAAAATATATTTGTACCCTCAAGGCCTCACAGGAATAGAAAAGACGTCAGTGGCAATACTCACAAGAGTGAATAAAGGATTACATTTTATGATGTGTAGGGCAGCATTAAGACATGTCTTCATTCAAAGAGTGGATCTTTGTCCTTGGATCTGTTCAGATGAGTGAGGGTGTGTGGGTGGGTGCGGGTTGTGTGGGCTGGTGACTGCTGAGTGGGAAGTTGGGGTGGGGTGTGTGTGTGCGTGGGGGAGGGACTGATCAATGAGGGATGGTTATCTTTTTTAAAGGTTAGAAAACAAAACATCGAGGGACAGTGTTCTTTATTTCAGATACATTCCAGCACTATGATTGAGCACCCCAGCATCAGGCTTGTTGGGGAACATGGGTGGGAGATCTTAGATTATAAAAATATTTATAAAGATGGGAAGAGTGAGTGACCTGGAAGGGATGCAGTAGAAAGAAGCAGTAGCAGTCATGGGCACCCCACTCTGCTTACATTACAAAAATATTTATAAAGATGGGAAAGACAGGTGGGCAGGTGAGCGACCTGGAGGGGACAGGGAGAAAGAAGCAGGATTGGGGGGTAGGCATGTTAGGGTTCAGCATGGTGCTCAAGGTTAAACCCCTTAATTTGCACATTAATAACTTTAGCAGTGTTTGACAGAATAGTTTAACAGTTTGCAAGGGCAGTCAGGCTGACATAGTTTTAAGACATGGGTAGTTTCATGATGATACCATGTGCAGTTTTTGAGAACTGGATATCCCTTATTTTGTAAAAGGGTTGCTTTTTTCCTATACTTATTACACGTTTTTTGCTTTCACATACAACCTAGATAGTCTGGACCTTTTTTGCAAAATTTTTAGGGTAGATGTGACCTGTGATGAGGTAATGCCTGTCGAAGGATTTGTGACATTTTTTTCTTATTCAATGGCCTACGCAGCCAGTATAGTGTTATGCTTGTGCAACTGTGTTACTTAGGTTTTGGCCATTTGCACTTTCTAATCCAGAGGAATTACCTCCCTTTAAGGGTACCAAAGGCAAGGAACCCTCAAAGAGGGTTCCACTCCTTGAGGTGCCGCAGGATGATTCCCTTGGCTAAAGGTACTTTAGGAAGGATCCCGAGGAGAAAGGTGCTGCTGCTGGAGGAGGGGAAGATGGTGGAGCAAAGAAAAAGTGCTTCAGAAGAAGGCTGAGGGGGACTGTTTATATAGGTCAGGAAGTGGTAGTGGCTGGCTGCTTGTCCATTGAACCGCAGGCCTAGCCTTCCAGTTCTTTGTTAACTGGCTAAAGCCCACTTGGCAAAAGTGCCTATTTTCGGGGGCAACCATGGAGCACTGGAGATGTTAAGTGACTTTCTCAGAGTCACGCAGTATGCAAGTGGAGGTTATGGGAATCATACCAAGGTCTACTGGCTGTGCCAAGCTCATTCATAGTTCAATACTCTTAACTCTAGGCGATACTGCCAGCCCCACATTAAACTGTTCCAAATTTATAACAATTTAAATGTTTTTTCTGAGTATGCTCAATAGGGATTTTGGATAACCCTGTATTATGAATGGTAAAAAACACTGACTGAGCACTGACTAATCACAAAATTGGTGTTTTACTTGTCAGAAAAAAGTACCAATCCTGATGGCAGCCATCTTGTTGTTGTTTTTTAAACTGAAGAAAACACTGAAAATACTTCCTAGGGAGCAATTTTTTTCAATGGCCTGCATGAGTTGTTATTCACCATGATAACCTGCAGGTTATTATGGCATTCGAGCACCATGCATTTCAAAACTTAGCGCTTCCACATTGGCTCATATTCTCTTTGTAGTAGGGTGGGTGGAACAGTTCCACAGAAAAGGCAGCTCCACCTCTCGGTTAGCAAGGAGCTGCCACAAGACTCATCAGCCTGTCAGCATCATTCATTAAATATTGTTATAACAACAGTGTCTGCCTAGTGTTTTATATGAAAATCCAACATATCATGCCATTTATATCTGTTTATTGCATGGTCTGCTTCACCAACAATGCTAGATGCTTAGACTTTATGTTCCCTGTGGTAATCAGCATGCCTCCACCCTGGTGATGTCCTTTGGGCAATATTCTCTTTCATCTATACATAAGCTAGAGTATCTGTCACATTGTTATGGTCTGTAAAGATTTGTTTTTCTTTGCACTGTGCCTGTTTCAAGAATCTGAAAGCTTTTTGGTTGTGGCTGTGTCATGCTCAATGCCAGCAATGCACAAAAACAGTCCCCCCCCCTTTTTTGACGAGGTACCTTTGTAAACGAGTCTTTGACTCAAAGGTTGTAAAACTGATCTCTACAATAAATAAATAAATAAATAAAATTGATTGATTTATCCTGTGCAGGAGTTGCGGGGGGGGGGGGGATTCACAAAACAACCTGAAGATGCAAAACCTTGCCTAACTCCCCAAAAGTTTTGAGCTGAGGGGAAAAAAAGGGGAACTTGCTCTGAGTGCTATACACAAAACATCCGCAGCTGCGGAAAAAAATATACTGAGGACTGTGGAAAAAAGTGCAGCTACAGAAGTTCCTGAGGGAAAAAACAAGTCATTGAAAAGTTTGGCATATCCCCTTAGAGGCTATTCACAGCCAGTGTTTTTCTGCATTTGGGGAAAAAATGTTGCACACATGCTGCATCGCAAAGAGTGAGGCGTAACTCTCCCCGAGCAAAGTGCAGTGTACCAACAAATGAGATACAATTATAGTAGAGGTGCAGGCACAAGAAATAGCAAACCTATATTAGTGTCAGTTTTTACAACAAACAACAACCACTAGACCCAGTACAGCCCGTAATAGAGATCCACAGGCAGTAGAGACAGAGCTGGTAACAGCCTCCAGCGAGTGCTGCTAAAGCAGACAACATAAACACTCTAGGGAGAGATACAACCATCAGCTCCAGCAACAGTTACAGACAGCCACTGTGGTGCATAACCCTGCTGGTACCAGTGGTGCTGGAGTGGTCTCAGTTGAGGGACTGGCTGCTGGTCTCTCTATGAATGCTTCTGGCTGCATCTATGGCAAAACTGTCAACGTCTGCTGCTCCAGTTAATATGGATCACCTGTTGCTGTGCCTGCTGAGCTTTTCCCTCAGCTAAGGAAAGAATGTTAGGGAGATTTCAGCACTTGTCGGCTTCTGTAACTTGCCTGTTTTATGGATTTAAGCAACTGCAGAAATTGTCTTTGTGAATATGGTGCAACTAGATTTCTGCAGTGCTACAAGTCACTTTTCCACAGCTACAGAAATGTTGTCTCTCTGTGAATCCAGCCCTGGGAGATCAGCACATTGATATAAAGTGTGCAAGCCCTATAACTTTCTATTGTGGTGAAAGGCATGAGCCCTATTGTCATATTAGAGATTGCTGTACAAATTTACACCTGACGTTCAATAGTGATGACTTCTCAGAATGGCAATGAAACAATTATCCCATCACCCTGTCAATTGGTCTGGGAGAAGTAATGCTGCTTTGAAACCTTATTAAGAGTCTCTATGCACTGTCCAACCCAGTGTTTTCTCCCTGGCAGATTTTACTTGACTTGCATTCATAGAAACATAGAATTTGACAGCAGATAAGGACCGCTTGGCCCACCCAGTCTGCCCATTTCCCTACCTAATGGATAAGCTTCAGATCCTAGTTAGCCAGCAGCCTACTTCTTCCTACCTCTACCCCCTAGAATTTCCTTATGACTGTCCCATGCATGCTTGAATTCCACCACTGTTTTTGACTCCACAACCTCCTCCGGAAGGCCGTTCCATTCATCCACAACCCTCTCTGTGAAAAAATACTTCCTTTAATTACCTCTGAGCCACCCCCATCTTCAAATTGTGCCCCTTGTTCTTGCACACCTCTTTTTTTGAAAGATGCTACCCTCTTGGACTTTGTTGATTCCTTTGAGGTACTTGAAAGTTTCTATCATGTCCTCCCTCTCCCTCCTTTCCTTGAGGCTATACATATTAAGCTCCTTAAGTCTCTCTTCATATGTCTTCCGGTGCAGACCCTGAACCATTTTAGTTGCCCTCATCTGGACAGCTTCCATCCTGTCTATGTCTTTGCTGAGATTGGGTCTCCAGAACTGGACACAGTACTCCAAATGGGGTCTCACCAGCTGTCTGTACAGAGGGATAATAACTTCCTGTTTTCTACTGGTGATGCCTCTCCCTATGCATCCCAGTATCCCCCCAGCCCTCCTTGCTGCCCTCTCACATTGCTTGCCCACCTTTAGGTCATCTGATATGACTACCACCAGGTCCCTTTCCATTTTTGTTGTTGTTAGTATCTCACCCCCCATTGTGTACTCTTCTCCTGGGTTTTTGTCTCCCAGGTGCATTACCTTGCCCTTCTTAACACTGAATCTAAGCTGCCATACATTTGACCATTCCTCTAACCTTGCCAAGTCCCTTCTCATCCTTTCCACCCCACCTTGTGCATCAACTCTGTTGCAGATCTTTTTGTCATCTGCAAAGAGACATACTTTTCCTTCCAGTCCCTCTGCAATGTCGCTTATAAAGACATTGAAGAGGACTGGTCCTAATACTGAACCTTGCGGTACCCCACTAGTAACCCCCCTTTCTTCAGAGTGGACTCCATTTCCTATTACTCTCTGTGTCCTATTCTCCAGCCAATTCTTTACCCTCCTTACATATTGCTGCACCTGCGTTGAAATTTACAAGAACATTCTGTGAGAAGCAGGTGCAGCAAAAAAGAAAATAGTGACACATTACTGACCTCTTGTTTACAGGTCTGTAAAAGGCTTACAAATTGCATCTCAGGTTAACCCATTGAGTTCCAAATAGGTGTTTGCAATCATTTCAACAGTACAAAATAACTATATAATTTTTTTCCAGTTAAATTTTTTATTACTTTCAAAAATAAACAAACATTACATAACATATATTGACAAAAACAATAACAAACACTATTCTGTAGTCTTATTTATACAAACCGAAGTTAGCCAATTTGTGGCTGTACATCAGGATCTGCAATTCATATTCTGCAACAAAAAGTCCTGACTTGAGTGTAATAACTTAGGTGGTTGACTATGTGACCAAGTAGGAGGTACCACTGCTAATTAGCCAAGGCCTCAAGTAGTCAGAAAGATATACCTTCTAGTGGTCATTTCAGGAGCATTATCTGAAAGGAAAGGCCACCACAAAGTAAAATGCAGCCTTTTATCCGGGTTCAGTAATAGTCAGGGTAAGTTAAGCTGAAATCCATCCAGTTAAGAAGCAATTATTAATAAACTATTTACATACTGTCTGACTCTACAGTATACAGAACTTTCTGTTAAAAATAGTGCTTATTGAGAGGAAGGGCATAGCAATGCATATTTCATTAACAAAGTGTAGCATAGTATAATAACCAATTCTTTCAACCTATGCCAACCCTGGGTGCCAGATAGGCCATATATGGTGCTCAACATTTCTGGAGTGACCGCACTTGTCCCAACATCAAGTGGGAGCATCTGTCCAGCTCATATACCTAGGTAAGTGCTGAAAGAATTTCATTCATGGTGGGTATGAAGGGACTTCTCCAGTTGTTCAGAATTGTACGTTTTACCTGCATACAGAGCACCATTAGCCATATGAACTCATTACAGGTGAAATATGAGACCTCTGATTTCATGTCTGACTGCTTCAGTAAGGCCAGGAGTGGAATGTGGTGATGAAGAATCTCACTGGCTATCTGGGATGCTGTCTCCCAAGTTGGGGATGTTAATGGGCACTGCCATAGGATATGATATAGGTCTCCTCACAGCTGTTGACACCTCCAACAGTTATCTTGAGTCAGTATTTTCATTAAGCACTACAGGGGTCCTATACCACGACCACGATTGGAGTATTTTGTTATGTATGAGCCTGCTCCGGGCATCCCTGTGTACTGTATGTCCTGTTTGCCAGCATTGTCCCCACTGTACAGCTGAGATTTGAATTTGTAATGCTTTTTCCCATTTGGCCTTTGAGAAAGCAGCAGTGTTAGGCAGGGCATCCCTGATTGAAACATATATTATCCCTGCTGTCCCTTTCGGAGCACCTAGCCACTTGTGGAGTTGGGATAAGTGTCCAACCAGGCTTTTGTCTAGCACAAGGATGGGTTTAAATGCATCCCTTAACTGTAAATATTTCCACAGGTCAGAGCAGGGTAGAGACCAATGGTTTTGTAAATTTTGAAAAGTGTCTACAACCTTGGAGTCTATTTATTTATTTTATTTATTGAAATGTTTCACCAGGAGGGCACACTGAACAACAAGTTGCTCATCTCATGGTGTGACCTGGGGAGAAGCGGTTACATAGGATTGTGAATGATGATCAGTTACAATAGTATGTGGATAGTGCAAACAATACAACATTGTAAGATTATGCAACAGTTGGAACACAAGGTATTGTACAATAAACAGTAGTGGAACATTGGGTAAATTACAATGCATGTCCAAAATCATACAATAGAACATATAATGTGCAAAACAGTAATAATGCAACAGAAACATTACAGTGCATGAGTGTACCAGGAGCAGGCTTGAGGTAGTACGCAAATGCTGTTGGAGTAAAACGGAAGGGGTAGGTTGTGCACATGAGTGACCCAGAAGGGCAGGTGGAGAAGAGAGGGAGAGAGGCAAGACCTGAATATGAGGAGAAGGGGTAGCCATTTCCTGTTTCCCCCTTCAGGATGTTGAGAACCCTGCCGGGGCAGAGTCAGAGTAGGAAGACAGAAACTGGGGATAGGTATTAAGGAGGGTTAAAGCAGGAACAGTTGAAGGAGAGGTAATTGTGTAGGGCAGAGGTAAGGGAGTAGTTGGAGGAGGACTGTCATATTTCAGTGGGGAGGGAATTCCAGATTTTATAGACGCGATGGGGGAAACCAGTCTGGCTGATGAGGGTGGAGCGGTGAGGGACCATCAAGGTCTGGGCATCATTAGATATGAGAGAGTGGGTGGGGGAAGTGGAGTGGAGAGACAGAGGATGAGAGATAGAAGGGAAGCAATCTGAACCAGAATTTGGAGGTTAGTTTGGCACAGTGTGAGTTGCTTCTGTGAGATAGTGGAAGGAAGGTTAGAGAGTGATAGTTCACAGTGGTGGGAGTGGGAAGGGGAGTAGAGAGCAAAGTGGCAGAAGGAGTTAAAGAGAGTGTCCAACTTGTTCAGGGAAGATTTGGGAGCGGCACCATAGACTACGTCACAGTAGTCAAAGTTAGGGAGTATCATCTTTTGGACAATTTCACACCTCACAGTCAGTGGGATGCAACTACGATTCCTCTACAGAGCACCAAGCTTGGGAGTTAGGGACCATAAGGTCTTTATTGAACAGAATGCCTTTCTCCTTCCAAATGAGCCATAACACTGTGCTGCCCCATTGTAATGAAGGAGTTATGCCAGAGGGGCATGTATAAAAGGGGATGTGCAGGGGTCTCTAGCTTTTTATGTAGTGCCTTCCAGTATTTCATTGTGGGCCCTAGCATTGGATGAAATTTTAGCAGACAAGGTACCACTGCCCACAGTAGGGAGGCAAGCAAAGGGGAGTTTCCCAGAGCTTATTCAATCTCTAACCATTGGGGTTTCAGTCGACTGAGGCTGGAACCATTTTAGGGTTTGGGAGCAGTAGTAAGCCAGTTTGTATTCCTCCATCCATAGCAGTCCCCACCCTCCCTGCTTCCAGTGTGACCTGAGTGTACTCTTGTTGTAGCAGGGTCTGGTAGCACCCCAAAGGAAACAGCCAATTATTCCATCTATTTTCCGATACCAGTGTGTGGGTAGGAACAAGAGTATATGTGATATTAAGCGGCAGAATCTGGGAGCCATAGACCTTTTAAAGGCCGCAATCTTGCCAGCCATATTAAGGTGTATCCGAGTCCACCAGTCCAACTCTCCCTTGCATTCAAACAGCAGTGGGCCTAAATTATTATCCCACCACTTGTCACTGTTAGCCCCTACTTTTATACCCAAGTATGTGATGGTGTGCTTTGCCCATCTAAGTCCTGTCCGAGGTGTTATCTGAGGTTGACAGTGTGAGTTAAGGGGGAGAATCTCAGTTTTGGTTCAATTAACTTTAAAACCAGAAATATAGGTGAACTGTTTTAGAAGGGTAAGTAATGGGGGGATTGACATCAGAGCATCCCTTAAGGGGACCAGCTGATCATCTACGTACATCACAGTAGAGTATTGTACTTGTCCTAGACTTATCCCTTTAATATGAAGGTCTTGTCAGATTGCTACCACCAAGGGTTCAACCATCAGGACACAGAGAAGGGGGAAGAGATGACATCCCTGTCTGGTTCTCCTATGAAGCTGAAAAGGGTCCAAGAGTGTGGAGTTGGTTAGCATTTTAGCTAAGGGGCAAGTGTATAGGGATGTTATGGCAGATCTGAAATGTGGGCGGAAACCAAAATACTCTAGGACAGTATGGAGATGATCCCACTCATGGAACTGAATGCCTTCTCAAAGTCCATTGCTAGAGCAGCAGCCAGGGTGTTCATATGCTTGGCTAAATGAATGACATTGAGAAGTGTTTGAAAGTGGTGTGTCCTATATCTGCCTTTCGCAAATCCAACTTGTGAGGGGTCAATCAGGATGGGCAATAGTGGGTTTAATCTATTAGCCAGTGCCATAGTTTATACCTTACTATCGGTGTTAATCAGCCGCCTCAGTGGGATCTTTCCCCTTCTTGGGGAGCACTGTGATTACAGCCTCACGTAGAGTGCAAGGTAGTATGCCTCTATTTTCAGATTCAGTGAAAACCTGGCATAGCAGGGGGTTATCAAGGGTGCTATTGCCTGAAGGAAATCAACCAAAAACCCATCCCCTCCAGGAGCTTTCTCTTTTTTAAGAGACATTAGAGCTTTAGATACTTTCTTTGGGGTTATTGGCACCTCAAGGGTAGCCCTTTGTGTGGTAGTTAGCTTAGGCAGCCTTATGGCATCTAAAAATTCACAGGTTTCAGGCCGAACGTCAGCCCTAGAAGAAGTGTATAATTTAGAGTAAAAAGCTGCCATAGTGTAGTTCACTTCCTGAGGTTTGGTTCTCACTTTCCCAGATACGGGCTCTTTAAACCCTGTAATATACCCATTGGCTTGTTTTTTGCGAAGTTGGTAAGCCAATATTTTCCCACTTTTATCCCCACCCTTCCAATATGAGTGGGTGCCTGGAGGAAAGTTAGATCAGCTTTCCAGGACAGGATCTTATTAAGCTTCATACAGATCATTAGGACCAGCCATCCACAAATCGAGTGGGGTGAGAGACGAGACATAGCCTTAAGGGATTGCTCAGCAGTATTGAGTTCACCTTCGAGTTTAGCCTGCTCCTTTTCCATTTTTTCCTCCTGTGTGTGGCATGTCCTATAATCTTCCCTCTCATATTAGTTTTGTATGCTTCCCAAGTGGTTTGTGCAAAGGTTTCAGACACTAGGTTCTCTTGCAAAAACAGCTTGGTTTCAGATTTAGCCCACTCTACAAATTTTGGGTCCTGCATTAGAAGTGGGTCCAGCCTCCAGGTGGGGGATTGGGGTATGGGAACACCCCATGATAGTATCAGCTGAACTGGTCATGGTCCAAGATGACAGTGGGAAGAATGCTGGATTCCATAACACACTAGGTGAGGGATTGTGAGATAAGCCAGAAGTCTAGTTGGCTAAGCAAACCATGCACCACAGATTGGAAAGTATAGTCGCAGTCTTTGGTTTGTGTGAGGCACCAGATATCCACCAACCTAAACTCAGAGCTTAGCCGCAGTGTTCCCTGCAGCCCTTGAACACGTTTTTTTTTCCCTTCATCACTTCTGTCCAAGACAGGTACCAACGTGAAATTGAAGTCTCCCCCTGTAATAATGGGTGTGTCTGCTTCTGCCATGGATTCTATTCCAGTTAAGTCAGTATAAAAGGTGGGGTCATCCTCATTAGGTGCATTTATATTTGCCAGTAAGATATTCCCATTAGTAGTGTCAAGTAGGGCAATCACCCATCTACCCTGGGGGGTCTGACTTGGTCTTCAGAATAGACCAAGGGAGGGATTTGTGTAACAGGATGGCCACACTTCTTTTTCTCATGGGGGCCATAGCATGGAGTTCTTTTCCCACCCAGTCTTTTACCAGATATACATGGTCCTGTCTGGTTATTTTGGTTTCTTGTAAAAAGTAACCTGGACCTTCACTCTTTTCAGCTGCATCAGCACTGTCTTCCTCTTTGTGGGAGAACTGAGCCCCCCTAATATTCCACGTAATGAAGGAGATCTCTTCCATAATCATGGGTGTATCGGAAAATCTTGGAGGAGATGGGGCATGCAGCTGACCAAGGTGCACGCCTCTCTGTGTAAGTCAGATGGGGTCTACTGTGACCTAGAAAGGTGGTTATTTTCCTAGAGGGTGATACTGCATGACAGCATTCAGAAACAGGACAATATTTATGTCTTGGCATATCATTTAGTAACATTACATAAGGTATAGACAGTAACAATCTGAAACTTTTTTTTAGAAAAAAAAAAATATTTACAGATAGTGCACTTTTCCACACAGTGGACAAGGGAGGTATGGCAGGCTGAAGTGGTAAAAACCTCTCAGGCCTAACCTGCCTCTCCAATTGTGGGGTGAGCTTAAACAGACTTCTGCCATGTTCCATGAAACGAGATAAGTAAGGGGCGTGAGGGCTAGCTGCATTGAGCCCTGCTTCCCCGGAGTCCAGATATACAGGGTACCTACACCTATGCCTTCCTAATCCCAGAGAGTGGAGGCACAGAGGGCCATTTGGTGGGAAAAGGAAGGTGCCAGGGGTTTGAGTTGAGTTTCATCATAGTTTATGACCTAATAATAACATCCTGTTTGTCCAACCCTGCAGTAAAAGTTAAACCATACCCAGTGGAGGAGGAGGGCTGAATAAGATGGACATCTTTGCTGCATTCCAGATGCAGTAAAGAGCTCATCACAGCTGAAAAGAGCAGCCATTGTGGCATATGAGTCTCAGGGCACCATAAATTCCTAAAAGAGGGAACGTAAACGTGTGCTCAATCCTATACTGAGAGAGTTAACTGTCCACTGGTACAGACAGTAGTTAGTCATGGCCTTCTGACCAAGTGCTCCTCTCTCAGTTATGTCCCATCCGTGCAAGCTCATCCTGCCCCCCCTTCCTGTAGGTACTGAACCAACAAGGTGAAGTTTGAAGTAATATTAATTATATATTCCAGTTAACTGAAACAACACTGACACTTTGAAATGGTTAGTGTCCCAGGAACTTTCTCTTATTTAGCAGGGCAAGGGCAATGGGCATAAGTAAACACCATACTGTAGCTGTGCTTGAAAGAAAATTTAGATAACGATCACATTTATTAAAAGCTAGCAGCATGTCACAAACTCCTCGGAGCCACCACCCAAGCCTATGCCCATGCCCTGATTATAAAAAAAGAAAATTGGTAAAAGGACACTTATCCAAGTTTGGTCCTTTGGTGATGTTGCTTGAAGGTCTACTGCAGTAGAAGGGGAATGTAGTGCCTGCTTTTCTGGGCCAAGATCCACAGATTCCATTGTGTGGTGATTTGAAGGGGAGGCTGTGCTCCGAGGCTTCTTGACAGTCCAGTATTGTGAATCCGCTTCCATAGTGGAGGCCTCGTGCACCATCTTCCCCTCTGGGTACTCAGGGAATTCCACTGATTCAGCTGCTTCTATGAGGGCCAAAAGAGCATATTAATTCTGAGTGGTGAACATGCTGCTGCTGGTGGTATCTGACATTCCTTGAGCTGTCACTTGCTGTCATCCGGGCTTCACAGCATGATCCTGAGGGTGGTTCTTTTTGTCATGTTTGTCCGACTGCCATTTGTGGGATCTGGCTGGAAGTCCTGGGCCTGCCCCTGTAAACTGAAAGCCTTGCTGGGGGGCTTCACAAGTATCAGTTGAGTCTGTCAGCAAGCGTTGAAGCCCGTTATGGTTGGGGGTATTGTTCGGATAAAAGGAGTGCCCGTTTCTGGATCTGGAGGACCAGTTGCATTATAGGTACTCCATGAGGGCTTCTGGACTTGAAAAGGAGATGGAGATTCCATTCACCTCCAGGTACATCATAGTGGGGTATCGTAAGGAGAACCTGATCCCAAGGGAGTGTATTAAGTGGCCCGCTTCAGTGTATGCCTTCTTCTTTGCTGCCAAGTCCAGGGAGTCATCTTGAAAGATCAAGATTTTGCGGCCTTGCCATGAGAGATCACCGAGTTCCCGGGCTCTTGTAGTGATCCATTCTTTATCAGCAATATTTAGAATTCTTGCCATAAGTGTTCTGGGCCTTTCCCCTGATTTGGGTATCAGAATCAAAGTCCTGTGGGCTCATTCAATCACTAGACCAGGAGGCAGTTCATGTCTTAAAACCTCTTGGAGGACATTGTAGAGAAAATCTGAAAGATTTCCCCTCTGCATTTTTGCAGAACCCTAGAAGCCAAAGGTTATTGCATCGGTTTCTGTTCTCCATATTGTCTAGATTTATTTGGAGTTGTTGTAATTCCCTTTCTTGCTCTCTGACAGTGGAAGATAGTGAGTCAATAGCCTCAGTATTAGCAGTTACTCGTGTCTCAGTTCTGCAGATCCTGGCATCCACTTGCTGGATTTCCAATGTCATGTTGTTCAAAGCCATAGAGACCTCCACCATGTGCTGCATCAGAGCTGCAAAGATGTCATTTATTTGCTGTGTGTCAAGTACCATAGGAGCTTCTGAGCCCTTACTGTGCACCAAACTGGAGTGGGAGATCGGGTCAGTTTCAGTGACCTCTTATCCAGAAATTGGTGAGTTTAAGACATTTCAGGTTGTTCTTGGCCATTCTGGGTGGGTTTGCAGCTGCTACACCTAGCAATTGTTTGAGTCTGAAGGTGTAATTTAGAAAAATTAGCTCCCTGGTCTGCAGAGTGCTCGGGTCAGGCAGCCATCATGTTAGGATCCAAGCATTGCTCCCAACTATATACATTTTTAAACAAAGGGATCCCAGTTTCACATACAGTTTCATATATATTTTTATAACTGCAGATATGCAAGGAGGGAAGAAAAGATAGAAATAGCAAAGGAAGGCAGAGAGAAAGTGAGAGGCGGAGAAATGCGAAATTGAGTGATCAGTTCCTAGGTCTCACAAGAAAATTTCTTTTTGCAACAAGACAAAGAAGAGACAGAAAAGGAGAGTATAGAACAGACCCTTGCTTTTAAACTCTTTCTGCATAACAAATGGAGCAGTGCCTTATTCAACCCTGTCACACCAAACCCCTTTTACATAAGAGCCCAGTGGAAAAACACGCAACTGGGTAAAGATGACACACAGTGTACAAAAAGACAGAACAGGAACTACATGGGAGACAGAAGTTATAAAGTATGTATCAGGTACATAATGCAACAGAACTCACACAGTGGGTGTCCGTGACATCCACAGATAAATTGAGAGGCGAGGTACTGCACAGATGCCTTGTTAAACTGGAGATGGAAGTCATTGCTGTTATAGAAGAACCCATCTTGTTGCACCAACATGTGGACCTGTAAGAAAGCGATCTTTGACCTAGATTGCTGTTCATTCTTGGGGTAACAAAGGACCGGCCCTCAGAAACTGTAGTGATCCTGTGATTTACTTGTTTGGAGATGATGTCCTGTATGTTATGGTGGCATGACCTAATGCCACTTTCTGTAGGAAGATGAAAGTAAGGAGTTTAATTCGAATGTCAAGTGACAGCGTGAAGCAGAGATGAAGAGGTGACAGTGATGAGATTGGATAGGGAGGTTGGTTTGAAATCTACAGATTGAATTGTAAAGTATTCTTACCCTGGCCATAACAGATTCCCTAGCAGAAGAGTAAATTAACAAGCCATAATCAATTAGGAGCAGTAGCAGACCATCAGAAAGAATTTTCTGAGAGTCAGCTGTGAGGCATTTCTTATTTCTGCATAGCACTCCCAACCACTGATGAAGTTTATTTGTGACATGAGTGACATTAGGCTCGAAGGAAAGGGTGTTGTCAAAGATGATTCCCAGATATCAGAAATCAGTGACTAGTTCTACGTTCTCACCCTAGGAGTCAGTCAAGGTTAGGGTGTCAGGATGTGGTTTACGAGGTCCTGAAAAAAGCATTATCTTGTTTTTTTTTGTGTGTGTTTAGGACCAGTTTGTGTTTATATAACCAGCTGTCCATGGAAGAAAGATTCAATTGCTGGACATTGTTTATACTGTTAATATCTTTGCCCTTCCATGGATGTTGGTATCATTAGCATAGAGGACCATGCCAGTGTGGGAGCAGGCCGATGGTACAGAGTAAATAAATAGTGAGAATAGGAGAGGCCCAAGGATAGATCCTTGGGCACTCCACAGGAAACCTTAACCAGGTCGTAGAGTGCATTATGGATGTTTGTCTGCTGTACTCTGTTTCTCAGGTAACTTCTAAACCATGCTTAGGCATCAGGGAGACAATTAAGTAGAGCCAGGGTATCCAGTAGAAAAGGGTAGTCAACTTGATCGAAAGCCTTGGTGAGGTCAATGAATATGCAGCCTAGGTGCAGCCTAGGTACAGTAGTTACCTGCATCCAAGGCATTGAAAACAGAGTTTGTGAATGTCACCAGGGTCCTCTCTGTGTTGTGCAACTTTCAGAAGTCATGTTGAGCAGGAGTGAGAATGTTGTTTTTATTTATTTATTTTTTGTTGACCGGGTAAATGCATTAGACAAATCCTGCCTATTTTCAGGCATGACCCAGGAGAGGGGGTTACAGATGAATGCCAACTCACCTTGAACCAGATTAAGTTTTTGGTGGTATTTTTAGTGAATGAGGGAAATTTGGCGAGGACACCGGGGAAATTCCCCTACTTGGCTGCTGTTCTGCTGCCAGTAGGGGGACAGGTCATTTCCAAGATGGCCTCTTGAAGTGTTTCAGGGAAGGAGGAGGATGACTGCAGAGTGGGAGAGGAAGCCTCGGCTCCTGCTCTTGGTGGATCAGAGGCTTCAGCCTTGGTAAGGGCTGATTTCGATACAGAAATGGAACTTCAAACAGATGTTGTGCTTTGGGAGCTTACAGAGGAGAGTGAAAAAGAAGCCAAAAATATGTTTGTAGAAATTAAACCTGCACAAAAGAAAAGGAGCATTTGGATGTTGGTGCTATTAAAAAATTGAAGAAGAAATGCATATCTGGCAGAATTGCGGACCGAACCTTGGAAATGTGTTGTCTTTTCTCTCAGAATCCTTTATATGAGTCAGCAAAAACAAGCAGCATTGTTGAGCAAGACATCGGAACTAAACCTCGGTCTGATAAGCTGGAAGGCTTCCTTTTGAGCAACAGAGAAGCAGCGGTCGGAGATGACACCAAATCCTCAACAGGTACTGTGTCCACTGTAACATTGTTTAAAGTTGAGGTTAAACAGGCGGGAAGTGCGGTGGTGGCCGAATTGAATAAAGAAGCTCCCTCTCAGCTGTCTGATACTTCGCGGCTTTTTGCTGGTCGGTTTGACAGCGAATTTACAAACTATGTTTGCCGCACTGAATCTGATTTGCTGGTTGAAACGAGAGACGAAAGAAGTCTCTCCAAACTAAGTCCTGAAAGGAATGGCTTCAGTAATAACAGTAAAAACACGGATGTGTTGTTAGAATCGGAGCAGGATGGCAGTTTAATCGCAACATTTAGCGAGTGCCCACAGCCTGAAATGACCTTAGTAAAGCAAGGTGCTGAACTTAAAATCAGCCATAAAAAAGTGTCTACCAACATGATTTCATCTTTCAGTAATAATGAAACCTCTCCACTGAATAAAACTTCTGGTTTTCTACTGAAACATTTAAAACAAGAAGATTCCTCAGCTGCTCAACATGTGATTTATCAAGCTACTGAAGGTACACAAGCTGGGGTGACTGATTTCTTTTTCCCTGTCAAAAATAGTACAAAAAAAAATCCTTTTCCAAATTTTAAAGTACAGGAGGAAAAGATTGAGCCTCCCTTATTAATGGAAGAGGATGAGATAGACGCTTGGACTCCAGATAAAGCCTTAAGTAAAGCAGGATGGATTCAGACTGATACAGGAACATGGAAGCCTGATCCAACATGGGATTCGCAGCTTTCCTTGTCCCAACATTCTCCAGAGTGGGTGCCTGTTGAGCAGCAGCAGGAAGGGATGCTTATTAAGGAAGGCAATAAAATAGATACGGAGGTTATAAATCCTGTATGCAGTCCTACTGATTTGAAAAAACCTTGCAATGCTCCTCAATCTCAGAAGATACATACACAGGATACCTTGCAGCAGCCCTCAAAAGACACTCCTTTACCCCCCCCTTCTCCTCCAGCTCAAAAACCCCTAATGTCTGAACTGTTTTCAAACGCACATAGAGATGCAGCACCCAGGCGGAATGCAGTCCGTTTAAGATATAAAGGGGGTTTAGAGGTGAGGCCAGACAGGCATTATGTGGGAAAAACATTATTAAAAGACTCATTACATTTTTCCCCACAGGATGTATAAGCCTTTATAAATATCTCAGGGGAGGACAACTATGATGTGAGTTTTCGCTCTCAACATGCACTAGATATTTTTTGGGTAAGATATAGCCAGGTTAAATTTTCTCCGATATGGGCCCCCTTCATTGTCATCCCCCTATCCAAGCCTCTGATTAAATTTGTTACTATCATGTTCCAGAATGAAGGTGTTTGGGTAGAAGACATAACCTTTTGGTTGAAGAAAAGGTGCGAAGTTCTGAGCGAACCAGAGCCTATTTTAGACTCAGAGCACTTCTGGACAGGAGGTTGGAAGTACAAAATCAAGTTAAGACAGACTGAAACTGGGATTGAACATATACCAAACTCTTTTTTGTTGGGGAGAGATAGAGGTGTGTGCTTTTATAGTGGACAACCTCGCGCATGCTACAAATGTGGGGCCAGAACACATCTCTCCAGTGTGTGCGACCAGCCTAGATGCGATAATTGTGGGGAGGTTGAGCACTTGACAATGTTTTGCAATAATCAGTCACGTTGCGATCTATGTGAATCAAAGGGTCATGTATTCAAAGTTTGTCCATGGGCAGCGCATAATACAACATCTTGTTCTGGCTCTGAGGTTTTCATTCAGAAAGCTCAGGAAGCTACAGCTCAGTTTTCCCCCTCAGCTAAGTGTCCCCCACCTTCTGTTCAAACTAAAGCATCTAGTGTCAAGAAACCTGCTGAAGTTAAAGGGGAGGCCAAAGATTTAAGTAAGACACCACTGGAGAACAGTAGTGAAAAACAAGGGCAGGAAACAAAAATGGTTGGTGCAGCAAAGACTAATATGGGTCCCCCTAACATTTTAAGTTTTCCTCCAGTTTGTTTTTCAGAAGAGGTTACAGAGAAGGTAGAAAGCTCTAACACATCAAACGAATCTTTGTTAGTCTTACCTCAAAGAAGGTCAACCAGAAATTTGCATCTCAAACCTACTCCCCCACCCCCTACAGCTATGCAAATTGAGACAAGCAACTCATATGCGGCTTTGTTTTCTGCATGGGGGAATACGGAATTAGAAGGAGAGGATTCTGATTCTCAAAAATCCTCTCTGTCAACCAGGTCTCAGGTTAAAGATAATTACAAAGATAAAAAAAAGAAAAAGAGAAAAAAATAAGGGTTAGAGCAGTATAAAACAGAAATGAAGTTAATTTGGGGTTCTTTGAACGTTCACAGTTTACTTAATGCTGTTAAGAGACAGGCTCTCTTCCACTATATTCATGATTATCCCCTTTCAGTTTGTTATTTGCAGGAGACTTGGATGTACTCCATAGAACAGCTGGTAGCCTTTAAAAAAGAGTGGATTTGGGGCCCATCCTTTTGGTCTTTTGGGGAAGACTCAGCTGACGGTATAGGTATTGTATTTAATTCCTACACTTTTCAACTACAAAACCTGATAGATCTGATACCTGGAAGAGTGTTAATATTAGACGGGTTATGGTTTGGTTTAAATTTCCGTTTTATTAATATATATATAACCCTCAAATGAAATCAGGCAGAGTCAGTTGCCTAAATATGGTTCAGCCTTACCTTTTAAGAACAGCTAGAGTTTTATGGGGTGGAGATTTTAATTGTCCAATTCCGGCTCTCTGTCACAGAAAAAATAATAATAAGAAAGTGTATTGTGACTCAAACGCCTTAAGTAAAATCATTAAAGAAGCTGATCTTATAATTTGCAATGATTCTTTAAAGGCAAGAGATAGTTTTTCTTTTAATAAAGAGAAATTCTTCTCTCTGATAGATCACATGTTAGTTTCAGCCAAATATACGAATGGAACATTTTAAAATGTTCCCATGTGAGTTTTCTGATCATTCCTTCTTATTAAGTCATTTTAGTCTTTCAGATGAACAAGAGAAACTTTTAAGGTGGAAGTTGAATAATTCTTTACTAGAATCTCCTTTATTCAATCAGGGTTAGAAACCTGTTGAGGGCCAGACTATCAGTGGCCTTTCTATACTTAGACTTAGGAGACTGGTGGCAGAAACAAAGGCTGATCTAAGAAACTGGCTTAAGTCCCAGGGAGTAAAATTAAAAATGAGAAATTTCTACATTATTTAGGCTTAAGACAGCAACTACAGAGACTTTTAACCATAGCTTACTCTTCCTAGTGGGATTATTCAGAGCAAATCTCTTCAATAAAGGAGAAAATGAGGGACTTCCAATACAATAGAGGTAAAACTATGCAGGTGATACTAAGCAATGGAGTTAAAAAATCACCTATTGGGGACCCTTTTCTAATGTGTAAGGAATTAAGGGAGTCAATGAGATTGGAGGAACTAAAAAAACAGGATGGAAGTTTGGCAACCTCAGTGGCGGAACTACGAGAGGTAATAGTGGAACATTTTGGTACATTAAATCCTTGTGAGACAATATTAAAAACAGATATGATGGACTACATAAGTCAGATAACTGTTCCATTTAATAAGGTCAAAAGGTCAGAGGGATGGGGTGCCTTTACTCAAACAGAGATTCAAGAAACTATCAAGTCTTTGAAGCTGAATATTTCACCAAGAATAGACGGCCTTTCAAATAACTTGTATAAATGCTTTTCAGACGAGTTTAGTCAATGTTTGGGTCTTTCGTTCCAGTATTTCTTCGATAAAGAAGTTGTTTACCCTTCATTTACAGAAGGGTTATTGACTTACATCTTTAAATCTGGAGACAAACAAAATATAACCAATTGGAGGCCAATCACATTATTAAATACTGATTACAAAATTTTCGCAAGCATTCTAAACAATCGGCTTAAAAGATGGGCAGAAGATGTTATTATATCCTATCAATACTGTGGTTTGCCAGAAAGAAGGGTTCAGTATGCTCTTTATGTTGATTCGTGATGTGATTGATCATTTAACAGAAATAGGACTAACTGGTTGTTTGGTTGCTGCAGACTTAGATAAAGCATTTGATAGAGTGCATTTACCCTTTCTTTTTATCATGCTTAGGCATTATGGGGTCCCATTGCAATTGGTTGAATTAATAGAGAAGCTATATAATAAAGTTATGGTATTTCCCTTTTTGAAAGGTGTTAAGGCGGAAGGCTTTCGATTAATAACGGGTGTTCATCAAGGATGCCCTCTCAGTCCTCTTTTATATACTTTTGCTGTAGATCCTTTTTTGCAATATGTGTTATCAGCAAAAAAATGGAAGGGGTATTCCTCTGAATGACTGTAGTAGCTCGCAGCTAATGATACAGGCATAAGCTGATGCTTTGGTGTTTTATTTTGATGATTATACCTCTATTTCTCACTTCATGATGGCCTTTGAGGCCTTTGCTAAAGTATCAAATGCAAAATTAAATGTAAAGAAAACAAAGGGGTTATTTATAGGTGCAAGTAGTGTTGAAGAAAAATGGCAGGAGGGTATTCATATAACTAGAAACCGATTAAAATTTTAGGAATTTTATTTGGTCCCCAGAATTTGCCTAGGGATAATTGGGAAGTTGTTATTGCAAAAATAGAGAGAAAGGTTAACAGGTGGAAACAATGGAGGTTACCTAAATTAAAAAGAGTACATATAATTAAACAATTCCTTCCTCCCATTATACAGAATGTAGCTATGATCTTCCCACTTCCGACGGTATTTGAGTCTAAAGTTTATAGCATAGTCTTCCAGATGCTTTGGGGTAACTGCTTAAACCCAGTAAAAAGGGGTTATACATATCAGAAGAAGAATAAGGGAGGGCTTGGTATGATAGATCCTATAGTTTATGCGCATGTTTTCTTCATAACAAATTCAATTAAAGAAGGATTGAAAGCGGAATTAAGGGTAGAGGCTTCTTGGAATTTAAAAACAATGAGTAAGTATTATAAGAACTGGTATTTATTAGCTCCAAAACTCAATAGACATTTGTATATTCCAGAGCATTTTAGGCCCACAGCTCAGAAATTATATAAATGGAAAATACAGAAGCAGACCGTATTGTCTCATAATACAAAAGGTCTGTATCAATATTAATGTTAAAATTATATCCTCAAGAGCCAGGATTTAAAAACTGTCCTGTACATATACAACCCAAGGTTTTGGCAATTAAAGAACCCGAGGATGCCGGGGAATCAATGGGAAATACAGTGGCTAATTTTTTACGGAAGATTAAATATTAGAGGAAATGCAAAATACAAGACCTTACAGGAGAGGTTATGCCCCTACATGGAGTGTATAAATATGGAGGAAACTATGGAACATTTTCTATTGAACTGTACTTATACCTCAGGCTTATGGGATTATTTATCAAACTTATGGGGTTTAAAGTGGATGCATAATATGTCATATGATTTTCTTGCTTTCGGTTGTAGTGCACTTGTTACATTAGGCATTCATGAAGAAACATTAGCTTTATTTTAGGTTGCCTAAGATATTATTTATGGCAAGCAAGGATTCAGTGGGTATTATATAAAAGAAAATGCCCTATTCAGTGTAAGTAAACTAATAATAAAAGAACTGGAGAAAATATACACTCAAGATGCTTTAAGAGTGACACCTAGGACTTTACGTAGATGGTGGAAAGGATTTTTACATTTTATTAAGTATAAATAAAAGGATTAGAATTAGTATCAAAGTTTTGATTTAAAGTAGGTAAAGATGTTAGTGAAGAAGTTATGGATTTTTATTATTCTCTTTAACAAATCAACTTAGCAGGAATTGTTAGACATGTTACATTTATTCTGTTTCAATGTTGCTTTTGGTTAAGTTTCTTTCCTTTTTTTTTGTGTGAATTTTTTCAGAACAAGTGTTGTATATGTTTCTTGCTAATAAATACACCCCTACTCTTTTTGATAAGTTCTATGGGATCTTTAACATCCACCTGAACTACCACCAATCCAGGCAGATGGGACCTTGGTTTAACATCTCATCCAAAAGACGGTACCTCAGAAGTGCAGCACCCCTCTCATGCTGCACTACAGTGTCAGTACTGGGATATTAACCCAAGTGCCAGATGTGGGAACTGAACCCACAGCCTTCTGATCTCCTTGTCTCAGAAGCGACTGTGCTATCTACTGAGCCACTGACACTGCACGCACTTTGTGTTAGGAATTCGAGTATCTGATCAAAGTACTATGTGTTCTAACAGTTTGGATAGTGGATGCAGGAGAGATCTGGGTCTGTAGTTAAATGACAGCATCTTGGGCCTGATTTGTGGATAGGCCTAACAATCACCAGCTTGCAGATGCTTGGAAAGACTCCAAATCTGAGGGAGAAATTAAATAGCTTCATGATTTGTGCTGCAAGGGCATCCTTCCCAAATTTTATGAAATGGTAGTTCAGGCATTCAGGTCTAAGTGAAAAGTTTGGGGTTGTATTTTTTAGTGTACTTGAGGACATCCTTTTTGGTAAGGATCCTAAAAGAAAATTCTGGGAGAGTGTCAGCTTGAGGGAGATTGATGCCAGTTGGAGCTTTGGAGGTTGGGTATTGTGATATATCTGGATGTTTTGCATTGTGTCACTGGCTACCTCTGCATAACTGCTTGTGCATATTGCTGTGTGAACCTAAATCTCATTGTGTGACTTGGTTGACTGGTCTGACCACTTGACAGCAATTATTTTGAGTACCATTTGTTTCATCCATAAAAAAATATGAGTGTTGACTGTTGATGCCATACAGCAAGTTTAGAGTTTTCAAATATGATGGGGAGTAACTGTTTTCCTGAATGTCTGCTAGTTTACGTATCTTGTCTGGTTTAAGATGTTAATTTTGTGTGTTGTTAATCTGTATGTTGAAACAACAGAATGACACAAGTTTTGCTGCACTGTTTCATATAAGTAACAGGAAGACTGCATAGCATCTTCAACTTGTCAGCAACAGCAATAATCTGTGCAACACTTTGCAGCAGCTCTTCTGAGTGATATGGTAGCTATTCCACTAGAACAAAACAGTTGTCTGAAACTGAAAACAGCTATCAATTTCTTTTTGGAGTCTGTGCATTCTAGTGTTTATGACATAGAACCCAGGGAACCAGATTTGAATCTCTAATTCACTTAAAAACCACGTCTGTAACCCAGCTCTTAACCTGACTGTATTCAACTCCTGCTGTACTTTGTGATCTGGATCCCAATATGAAGTACAATGTCTTGTGTTTCCTCCTTTGCAACTACTCCGGTCACCCCTGAAAAAGGGACCTTCGGGGCTCAGAGGGCCTACCTGGTTAACAGAATTAATAAATAAAAATAAATAAAAAAATAACATATTTCTGCCTCTTTGTGCTTAGCTCTCAAGATGTTAATTAGATATTGGTACTGTATACAGAACTATATACAAGTTACAGTTAAACATTTGGAATACAAACTGTAATGAGAAAGAAATTATAAAGCAATAATGAAACATAGAAACAAATACTTTGACGGCAGATAAGGACCGCTTGGCCCACCTAGTCTGCCCATTTCCCTACCTACAGGATAAGCCACAGATCCTTGTTAACCAACAGCCTATTTCTTCCTACCCCCACAAGAATTGCCTTATGTCTGTGCCATGTATTCTTGAATTCTCCCACAGTTTTAGACCTCACAACCTCCTCAGGAAGGCTGTTCTATGCATCCACTACCCTCTCTGTGAAAAAATATTTCCTCACATTACTCCTAAACTGCCCCCCCATCTTTAAATTGTGTCCCCTTGTTCTTGCATGTCTCTTTTTCTGAAAAATGCTACCCTCTTGGACTTTGCTGATTCCACTGAGGTACTTAAACATTTTTATCATGTCCCCCCTCCTTTTCTCAAGGGTATACATATTAAGCTTTTTTAGTCTCTCTCCTCGTATGGCTTCTCTTGCAGACCCTGCACCATTCTAGTTGCCCTCCTCTGGACTGCCTCTATCAATTCTATGTCCTTGCAGAGATGGGGTCTCCAGAACTGGATGCAGAATTCCAGATGGGGTCTCACCAACTGTCTGTACAGAGGGATAACAACTTCCTGTTTTCTGCTGGTGATGCCTCTCCCTATGCATCCCAGTATACCCACAGCTCTCCCTACTGCCTTCTCACATTGCTTGCTAACCTTAAGGTCATCTGATATGATTACCACCAGGTCCCTTTCCTTTTCTGTTTTTGTTACTGCCTCCCCCCACATTGTGTAATCTTCCCCTGGGTTTTTGTTTCCCAGGTGCATTGTTTTGCACTTCTTTGCATTGAATCCTAGCTGCCATACTTCCGACCATTCCTCCAACCTTGCCAAGTCCCTTCTCATCCTTTCCACGCCTCCTTGTGTATCAACCCTGTTGCAGATCTTTGTGTCATCTGCAAAGAGGCATACTTTTCCTTCCAATCTCTCTGCAATGTCACTTATAAAGACATTAAAAAGGACTGGACCCAGTACTGAACCCTGCGGTACCCCACTAGTAACCCCTCTTTCTTCAGAGTGGACTCCATTTACAATTACCTTCTGTGTCCTGTTGTCCAGCCTATGTTTTACCCAAGCTACCACCCTGGGACCCACTCCCAGGCTGGTTAATTTGACTATTAATCTTTTGTGTGGACTGTGTCAAATGCCTTGCTAAAGTCTAGGTAGGCCATGTCCACAGCCTCTCCTTGGTCTACTACTTTGGTCACCCAGTCAAAGAAATCAATTTGATTCGTCTGACATGACCTTCCCACTGCAAACCCATGCTGCCTTGGGTCCAGTGCTCCACTGACCTCTAGGTACTCAGCAATTCTTTCCTTCAGAAGTGATTCCATCACTTTCCCTACCACAGAGGTCAAACTGACAGGTATGTAGTTTCCTGCCTCTGTCTTGGTCCCACTTCTGTGAAGGGGAATCACATCCACATTCCTCCAGTCCTCAGGTACCACACCATCCTCCCATGATTTGTTAAAAAGGGCACTCAGTGGTTTCACTAGTTCTCCCCTTAATTCTTTTAGAATTCTGGGGTGAATTCCATAAGGCCCCATTGCTTTGTCTACCTTCAGTTTTAGGAGTTCTTTCAGAACCCTTTCTTCTGTGAAAGGACTGGGATCGACCCCCCTCTCCAGAGTGCTTCTGTTAATTGGATTAGGCACCCCTCCTCTTTGTGAATACTGAGCAGAAATATTCATTCAGTATCCTTGTTTTTCACTATCCCTCTGCCCACCCACCGTTCATTCTATTCAGCCTCACTATCCCTCCCTGTGTCTTTCTACGCTCCCTGTTGTACCTATAAAAGGTTTTATCCCCCTTCTTAACCGAGTTAGCTATCCTTTCCTCAGTCTGGGCCTTTGCTATTCTGACTTCCCTCCCTGCTTCCTTCTGCCTTAACTGGTACAGCTCTCTGTTCTGCTCCTTCTGTGTTTCCTTATACTTCCTGAATGCTATCTTTTTCTCCCTGACTTTCCCTGCCACCTCTTTTGAGAACCATAGTGGCTTTTTCTTTCATTTTGATTTGTTTATTTGCTTCACACAAAGGTTTGTTGCCTCTGTGATCGCAGTTTTGATGATTTCCCATTGTTGCTCCATCCCTCATTCTAGCTTGTTTGCTAGTGCTTTTCTGAGGCACTCTCCCATCTTGCCAAAGTCAGCCCTCCTGAATTCCAGTACCCTCATTTTTGTATGGCTTGACTCTGTAGCTCAGTTTAACGTGAACCACACTGTTTGATGTCACTTGTTCCCATATGGCAACCCACTTCTAGAGCTGAGATCCTCTCACTGTCCCCATTTGAGAGTATGAGGTCTAAGATTGCTCCCTCATGAGTGGGTTCTGAAACTAGCTGTCTGAGGCATGCCACCTGTAGGGCATTGAGAATGGCCCTGCTCTTGGATGTGGCTGCAGCAAGTGTGCTCCAGTTAACATCTGGCAAATTCAGGTCTCCCATCAACAGTATCTCCCCTTTCTCTGCCATCCTAAGAATGTCTTCTATCATATCCTTGTCCATTCCTTCCCCCTGACCTGTGGGTCTATATACAACCCCTGTGTGGATTGTGGTGCCACTTCCAGTCTCCAAGGTGACCCACAGTGCCTCCTCTCCTCCCTGTTTACTCTTTTGTTCAGTTGCTCTTATCCCTTCCTTTACATAGAGAGCTACTCCTCCCCCTCTTCTCCCCTCCCTGTTTATCCTGTAGGTTACGTACCCTGGTATGTTAACATCCCAGTCATGGTTCTCTGAGTACCATGTTTCTGTGACTGCTACAATACCCAGGCATCCCTCTTCCATCAATGCCACCAGTTCAGGGAGCTTGTTGCCCAGGCTATGGGCATTGGTACTCATTATCCTCCATTTCCTGATGGCCTTACTCCTTTTTGCCCCATCCCTGTCCTTCTTGCCTTTGTCACTTTCTCCATTTACCACTGCCTTCTCCCTATCGACATCTCTATGGTGGTGTTTACTGCACTTACTACCATGATTATTTTGGTGGGGCTAGGGTTTCCCTAGTCCTTTCCAGTGCCTCCCACCTTGGCTAGTTTAAATACTTGCCAATGAAGCATTTAAACCTATCACCTAGGATCCTTGTTTCACTCCTGGACAGAAGCAGCCCATCAAGCTAGTATAGGCTTGCATCACTCCAGGTGGACCCCCAGTCTCCAGTGAAGCCAAATCCCTGAGCTCTGCACCAGTTTTTCAACCACTGATTGACTCCCATGGTGTGCAGCACCCTAGCCTCTCGTACACCATAGACAGGCAGCACCTCCGAGAAGGTTACCGTGCGTGCTACTTGTCTAAGGCCCCTCCCCAATTCCACAAACTCTTCCTGCACTGCTCTGATCCCTTTCTTAGCCAGGTCATTTGTCCCTAGGTGGACAATGACATCCAGCTTCCTCCCCGTGCAGCTGCTTTGGCAATCCTGAGGATTCATTCCCTGTCCCTCCAAGCCATGCCACCAGGCAGGCACCTTACCTCCCTCTCCCCTTCTTCCCCCAGTTCTACCTTCCTAACAATGGAGTCCCCCACCAGAAGTTGTTTCCTTCCCCTGTGGAGTCCCATGCCACCCTCCTGTGGGTCTCCTTTGTGGAGGTTCCCAGCATCCTCCTTGGTCTCCATTGTGGGTGCTTCCATAGAGGAACCACGCTTTGCCAGAATGGCATAGGAATTGTCGAGAGGTAGAACTGGAGGGATGTGCCTCTGTTCCACCACCCTCACCCTCCTTGAGCCCACTGTTGTCCAACTGCTCCTCTTTCTTGGCAAGCTCTGAGGCAACAGCAGTGGCCCTGGTGGTCCCTGGATGGAAGAGGAGGTGCCACAACTCCTGGCCAACTCATCCTGGAGATGGGTAACCTCCCCCCTCAGCCCAGAGAGGTGCCTGCCGATGACCAAACAGCCAGTCATTCCTTGGAATTAACAACTAACTTGGGGTGAAGGATGGCCCACGGTTCAGCCAGATAGACTTAAATCCCCTAGAAAGGAAAAACTATAAGGTCATTATTCTGATTATGGGTCTAATGACAGTAAAAATAGGGAAAATTATTTTTTTAAATTAGTTTTATTGATGGGCATGCTGATCTGAGCTGTAACAGGCATTACTAAGGGATGAACACTGGTACAAAAGCCAATCAGTGTGCATGTTTACCTCATAAATAAGTAATTAAATTTGCAATGTATCCTAAATGGAATTGAACCCAGACCCCTGAAATACTGCCCTATGCTCTACAAATGGAACTATCAGACCCACTTGACTAGCTTGAGCTTAAGCACCTCCTGCCTACGAGCACCTTTTGTGGTGAATTTTGCCTTGATTTCTGTTTAACACAGTCACTGTTTTCCACTGACTACACATCCTGCAACTAAGCAGGTGCATCACTAGAAGTGGGCATTATTGACTGGAGGCTTGAATTTTTATTCATTAGTACTAAAAACTGAGTAGGGGTCTGCGGTGTAACTGTAGGTAGGTAAAAGTAGGGCAGATTAGACTGGCCATGAGGTCTTTATCTGCTCTTCTATATATCTATCTATCCATGAATAAAAGATCCCCAGTTTGTAAAACTGGCCTCTGCCTTAGTTATTTGTTTTCCACTAGTCAGTAGGAGTGGGAGCTCAATCCCATAATCTTTTCAGTCCCCAGCAATACCCCTGCAGCTAGGTGAGATTTTAGATTAACTAGAACAATGCTACTGCAAAGAGGAACATGTTTTACTACACTGACAGCTTTCAAGGCTAACACATTACAAACTACCAAGAAACAACATGACAAATCCTGAAACCTTTGAAGGCCTGTGATGTACAGTTTAGATACTGTAACATGTTGACTTGAACATCAGGAAAATGTCTTTGCAATTTCATCAGCAGTGTCTGTTTTGGTAAGTGCAGGTGATTGACCCAGAAACCATGTACAGTAAGTCCAATTCAGATTGCAGCTGCTACAAATGACAAAGTAAGCAAGCTTCAGAAACTCCTGTCTGACTTCTTATAATTTATAGACTGACTTTGTAAAAACTCATTGAATTATCAAACTTCACCAGTTACTTGGAGGATGAAAATGGATTACAGTGTAACAGGTTTAAATTTATAAGGCTTGTGAGTCAATCACACAGGCTACACATTTTATAAGTGATGTCTGCTGGAATTAAGTAGGCGCTTCATTGAATTGCCAGATGTAACTGACTTGATTCTATTTCTGTGAAAGCAAAATAATGGGAGTTTATTTATTCCCAGCATACTGCTGTACCTGAAAGGGATGCTGTAGCTGTTTATTGCAAGAAAATAGACATCTTATTTTTATTTCCGTATCGTACTACAAATGTTTTAATTGGGTATAAATTGATTGGTAAACTAATACATAAGAAGAAAATGATAGCACAACTGTAGATAACTGTAAAGCAATATGTTATAAACTAAGCACAGTGATTGGTGAAACATTTAATCCACCACAAATGTTGCAGTCATTAGGACAGGACATGTTTCTTTGTACAGTAGCTGTCTTGTTTACCATGGTGCAGTTTGCATGCAAATTATATGCACCGCATGCAGTTTGCATGCAAATCATAGGCATTACATCTAGAATTTCAACATGTTATCCTTATCATATGACATGATGGCAGGCAGTGTGGTCTGGTGTTGAGAGCACTGCGTTTTTAACCATTTGATCCTTGGTTCAAATTTCACAAGTCGCTGGCTCACTTGACCTCCTTGACCTCCCAGCTTTAAAGCTGAGAAGAATCAAGACCCTTCCCCCCAAAAATTGTTGCGTTACATTCAACATCCATAATGATCTAAACGTTTTTTGTGTTGAAACATTTGTTTTGTTCCTGATTGTTATTGACATTTTTGTATGTGTTTATAAAATGGACAAGAAACTTACTGAAACCTGATTGGCTGGAAGGATTTTTCAGCTGTGTCCTTATCTGGACATATCGTATCTGGCACTAGTTGTGCCAACCAAAATGCCGTGCGCAAAGACATAAATGCATGCCACCCTTCTCTCACTACAGCTGTCAGCCAGCATTTGAGGGAATTGGGAGAGTGATCGCATAGCCATTTAAACGACCGTCAACACTTTCATCATTTCACAATCTAAGAAGGAGTCATAAGCACATCAGGACCACATGAGAAATGCCAGTCATTTTTAAAATGCCTTATGTTCTTTTACTCACTGGTACTTTCCTTCATAGTTCCATTTCTTTGTCTGCTCATTCCTCACCTCTCTGGACCCCCCCCCAAATTTGTCATCTACTATAAATCCCAAGTGCACGGCATTATTGTGAGATGTAAAAAATTTTTTTTTTCCACTGTGACCGTTCTGGTTTGAGAAGAGTGAATCTGGAAACAATACTGTACTGAGGCCTCTGAGAGATATATCTGCTCCCAGTTAAGACAGTCATTTGCAATTCATTTTGGAGACAAACCTTTAAAAAAATTAAAGAACACACACACAAGTACCAAAAAAAAAAGAAAATTTTATTGTATCTTCAGAGGGGAAAACGGCCAGAAACATCACACTAAATACACAACTCAGTATGGAACATGCTCCCTCCACATCACTGAATCTGCACGGAGACATGCTTGCTCCCATTGCTGTAAGTCAAAGTGGGTGGTCAAACTGAAAAAACTTATGTGTTACAAAAATGTTTTTGGAGTGTTTGTGTTTGTGAGTGGCTGAAGAATAGACATACAAACAGACACCAACCTTCTGTATTCACTTTTAAAGAGCTCCACTCCAACACAATAACAAGAACTATTTTTGTGTTTTACTACTGGTCTTATTTTTTACTATTTTTTATATACACTATATAACATATGGATAGCCCTTATTACCCACTGAAAGTAAGCTGTTTACAACCTTATAATTCCACTGTTGTGATGTCAGAACCTTATAAACCTCTCTCATCAATGTCATAGCAGTGGGTTTACAAAATGGAATGCCAGTGTTATTCAGTATTCTACACACACAGAACATGATTGTTAGTCTCAGTACAGTATTCAAATAACATTTCAATTTTCACAGTTTACTGTTACTGAGTCTAGTGCGTATCATATATGATAGAGATTTTAACTCTAGTGCTGTTTTGGCCCACTGTTGTTCAGTCTGTGTATTCTAATAAACTGTTTTCCCACACAATCATGTGGCCATACTGCAGATTCATTAATAAGGCTAAATTACTTGTGTTCGGGGTGTAACTTCTTATGTCAAGTCCCATACATTATAAATGACAATGCCTGATGTACAGGTGATAACCATGGCGTAATCACCTCTTGTGGTTGCTAGGGCAATGGTAAACCTCTTGAGATGCACTTTTAAGGTTTACTGATGCCCTAGCAACCACTTGAGGTGATTACACCATGGTTACCACCTATACATCAGGCATTATCCTCTATGTATCTGCATTTTTTTTTAACTTCTTTACCAGGACCGCCATTTTATAAGTGCAATAAGGCACTCCAAGGTTTCCTGGTGCTAAAGGCATAACACACCTGGAGCATGCTCTTATCAGGCCATAACCCACACCTTGTCATGTCTTATTGCTTGCTTTTCAAATTGTTTGCTACTGATTCATTTGCAGTGAGATGCACTCCATATCTTTCTGATTAAGCACTGACATGATTTTATTGTTTTAGTCCATTTTTTGTATAGTGGGACTGTGTGGCCAGAGAGTCACCTAGTAACCAAGCCAAGGTGCAAAGGACAGGAAACACTGTTGAGGAGTGTATTCCTTAGGATCATCCTAGGGAACTATAACACTTGTGGGTTGCTTTATTTTTTATTTTGTGAGACAATGAGCTTCCAGTTTACTAAAATGCTGGGCTACAGTATATTTTAATAGTTATTTTAAAGCAGCATTAAAACATTAATTGAGGAAGGACATCATGTGACCCAGGGCATACTTCTGGGTCGCACTCTATAATCTGAACGCCCTGAGTTAGCGTGCATTCATTACATGCAAAGACACATGCATCTTAATGCATGTCTAGCATGTCCAGTGGGAACAGTAGGACTTGGCGTAAGGTTCGATCTAACTTATAATCTTGGATCATAAGTGTGTGCTATGTTGCTAAAAGAAACTGGGCTCAGTTCGAATTAAATTCATACTAATAGTATTGTTTTTAAATTGCAGTGAAGTACATTGCTGAGTACAGCCAGATATTTAAACAGGCTCAGTTACTAAAACAAAACAAACAAATAAAAAAATTACATAGGTGACAAAATAATGACCTTGGACAGGAAAATAGACCTCAAACGCACAAGTTGTGCAATGTACAGTATAAGCTGTTCAGCACATTACTCGGCAGCTCCATTTTTGTGTATGACAAATGTATAAACAATAGTGCCTTAGAAGAAGACATTAAAACATTATATAATAAACTTGAACTCTTAGAAAAGAGTCAAAATGAAATGGCAACTAAAATACAATTAGGGTCAACCAAAGTAATTGCCCCCCCCAACCATGGGTATTATGGGTTATTCAATCACTTGTACACTGAAGTCACCTGCAGAAGGTATTGCTTCTAAAAACTCATATGTAGGAGAAGGTGGTTCAGAAATATCAAACCATGACAATTTGGGAGTAATACTTGAAGCTTGTATATCAAACACTGATCCTTCAAATAAAAAACTTTACAGAACAGAGGATAACAATGATGGTTGTGGTCTACAGTAGATAACAGAACAAGTTTTAAGAACTACCGCAAGGCCATAGGCTTCGAGCTACTTACAAAAAACATATTTGAACCTTTAATTGAGGTGTCTGAAGAAAATATATTGATACCCTTGAATTTAGATTGGGAACCTCAGTATAGTACTATAATATAGAGGCTATACAAACCTTAGACATCAGCTGTAATGCATCAGGAAATGAGAAACAACAAGGTAACCAGGCTATTGTCTTTTCCAGACTAGCCACCCCCCACACCTGATCTAAATCATGTGCCTATGGATTTAATTGAGGAATGGTCAACAACTTATGAAACGGTGCAAATGGCACCAAAGAGAGTAAATGATCATCAAAATTCTTCTCATGAGACACCCACCTTGTTTGTCCCAGATTACACCCCCCCGATCAGACAGACCTTTGTTCTAGGGGACACAATAATGAAATACACAGAGACTTCCGGTGATGTCGACGGTTGAATGTAGGTCTAATACCGAGCTCCTCACTGCCTAGGACAAAATCTAACTACATCCATCGACAATACCAATGCATTCCCCAGCCAAAGCAACTCATTCGAAAGGGCATCACAAAGGGAAACAGACCCCAGTACAGAAGCTGTACACCGTGTTACAGCACGAAAAATGAGCTTTGAATCCGGAGACCCTGGGGAACAACCATGAGGCTGAAATGTCTAGCGCTGAGGACTAATGCTCTCAACTGGTGGCAACAATAAAACAAATGGCCAAAACTGTCAAAAAAATTGACTCCACACTGATGAAGGATATAAACAAAACAGAACACCGAGCTGACCAAATAGAGGATGGCCTTACTAATATCATGGAACATACTGATCGCCACGACAGGCCGGTGTTATTCTTGCTAGCAAGAGAAAGAGAACTCATCTCCAAACTTGATGATCTGGAAGGTAGAAGCCGAAGACAGAACATCAGAGTGTACAGTGTTCCAGAGGGAGTGGAGGATGGAGCTGCTGACACAATAACCTTCCTACAAAAGGTACTCCGTGAGGCCCTAAATCTCTCAGCAGAGTTTGACCTGGCTATGGATAGAGTGGGCTATGGATAGAGTGCACCTCTCCCTAGCCAGAATATCCACAAATCCAGGAGCAAGGACATGTTCTTTCATGGTAAAACTCACCTCTTATAATACTAAAGAAGAGATACTGAAAATGGCGTGGAGAAAGAATGAACTCATGTTTGGGGCCAGTCATATTCAGGTAGACAATGACTATATGAATATGGTCCAGGAGAACAGAAAAGCCTTGTGGCCCATTATGAAATGGTTGAGAATGAAAAACCCGAAGGTCCAGATCCTCCACCCAGCAAGTCTTAAAATAGAAACAGAGGGAGGAATTAAAATATACGAAGATCTGGTAGATGCCTCATATCACCTGGAATCAATTGGAATCCTGGTTCCAAATCTGGTGAAGGAGAGGCTTGAAAAAGAACTCCTCCAGTCAGCGTGGTCAGTGGCCAGAAAAGGAGCTCCCTCACACACCCAGCCATTGGAGAATTACTCCTTGAACCTCCAAGCAGATATATGCACCACTTTGAAGCAGTACAGCTATGTGGTCCAGATTGATTCCACTGTAGCCTGAGAAAGAGGAGAAAGAGTGAACAATGGAGCAGAATCCATGGCCTGCACACCAAACACATCGACCTGAATCCTGGCCAAGAAGGAGAAGTATTGACTGAACTCCCCCCGCATAATATGGAGGAACCCGGACTGTCATTCCAACTAAAAGTACTGTATCTCTTGGGTCGGCTCCAGTGGGGGGTGGTGGGAAGTCTTCAGAGGGAGGGGGTATCATGATCTCCAGCAATTAACAGATGGCTCTGGGGAAGAAAGAGATCTGAGCCATTCATACCTCACCCTTGCTACTGTGCAGCTGCAAATATAACATGTCTATCCTTCAGGAGACCTGCAATGGTCCTTCAGGATGAAGGGGATGGACTTTCCCCTTGAGCTGTCTGAAGGGAGAACTTTCATACAAAATGCTAAGGATGGACAAAACAAATGTTTAAGTTAAGGTCGGGGCATCTAGTTTGAGGACCGGACCATGAAAGGGGAGGGGTCTCATGAGCAGGGCATACACCAGCAGACTTAATGGTTTTCATTGAGGGGCTCGGGGTTCATGGGGATAGGATCAAACCCATGGGACATGCTATTATACCTCTTTGAGGACATACTGGATGCAAAATTGTGAGGAGAGGAGGGGCTTAGTATATACTAACAGAAAGCAATGTAAAAATCATGTCCCTCTACCCTACCTTGCCTATATATATTTACATGAGGCAGAATGAGAGAGACATCTCATAGGAATGAATAATTGGTACTGGCTGCTTTTCATACCGCTGATGTTGGTAACTTTCCAAGGAGGAGGGCAGAGACCCTGGGAATCCCCCATTAAATGGCACATTCCCACACTCCATCAAGGGTTAATAGTCCCAGAGTAGATGACTCTCAGTGTGAGTATCACAACTTATACTGACCATGGAAGTCAAAATCGAAACAGCTGGGAAGCTTCCCAGCACACCCACCCCCAGAAATCAGAGGGGGAGGGACTCCTGGCCAGTTTATTTCATGGGAGGGAGTACCCTTTTTTGGAAAGCAAAAACCCTACTAGTGGGTGGACACAGGGGTGGTCAAAAAAGAGCCTGTTAGATCTAAGGGCTTCTCAACAAAGTTCTTTACTTCATTCTGAATCTGCTGCCCGGTTGGTAGCAACTAGAAAACATTGTTCTTTTCAGCTAAATGATGTTATACTCCCCCTAGAGGTGACAATTGGTTATGTTATAATAGCATACAGCAATTTAGAATTCCAGTTAGGAAATGGTTTGAGCTGCCACTGCTGTTGAATCAAGGAAGGCACTGTAATGAAAATATGACAATTGAAGCATTCTCTCTTGGCAAAATGCATGAACAATCCAGTTCTGGTACATGACATGTTGGTGGGACACATAAAGGTGGGGGGCAGGGGAAGAGAGTTAAGAGGAGGAGAGGAAAGAACTGGGAAGCCTCACAACACTAATATGGTCCTTTTATCGAATTAAAATGGCTACAATTACTAAAAAAGTATTGTCCTACAATGTAAATGGGATTACCCATCCTATAAAGAGAAAACAAATTCACAAGTTTCTTTGAACCCAGAAATGCAGTATCAATTTCCTGCAGGAGACCCACTTATCCCCTAGTGAAGTCATAAAGCTTAAAATGAAGGGCTTTTGATTCTTTACCATGTCTCCCTTGATAAAGGTAGAAAGAGGGGAGTGGCAGTGCTGTTGTCAGCTGATTTTCCTTTCGTGGAGGGTGAGGTGGTGGTGGATCCTGGAGCTCACTACATTTTAGTGACGGGGCAGGTCCAGGAGGCATGGATCACTTTAGTTAATGTGTATGCCCCTCCAAGGGTCGCCAACCACCTTTTACTCCAACCTGGTACAGCTGATGGCCCAGAAGGCCAGGGGTCTAGTCATAGCAGGGGGAGAATGGAATTTAGTCATGAACAGAAAAATGGATTCCACAACAGGAATCCCCACTCCACAACATAAAGTGGTGGCTAGATTCACTAGGCTTCTTGGGGGACTGTGGTATGGCAGATATCTGGAGGGAAAAATACCCCATGGCGAAGGAGTACACATACTACTCGCCCAGACACAGAATATACTCCAGACTTGACATGTTCTTTACATTTAGCAGTAACTTACAACTATTTCACTCAATGTGGGTGGGCATGAACACATTATCTGACCATCAGCCAGTCTTCTTGGAGGTTCACCTCCAACTACTCAAAAAACCTATGCATTGGAAGCTTAATATAAGCCTACTCAGGGATGAAGAGATCCGAGAGGAGCTGAAAAATTAATTGGCCAAACTGTAGAGCTAAATGATAAGCCAGGAATCACACCTCAGATCCTTTGGGACCCAATAAAAACTATGGCCAGGAGCAAGTTGATCTTCCTGACCACCCAAAAAGAAGGGAAGGGCAAAGAGAGATGCAGTCCCTCATAGATCAGTTATGAGAATAAGAAACACAACAAAAGAAAAAATGGGACAAAGCAAGGGTTACCGAAATAAAAATACTTAAAAATAAGATCCAGAAGGTAAATAGCACAGAAACAGAAAGAGCTCTGTACTATTTAAAGCAAACATACTACTAGGGGGGATCCCTGGCAGCAAAGCAATTAGCATACCACCTAAGCAAAGGCCAGCAAGGGCTACTATTACAGGGATTAAGGACCCAGTAAATGGGTACACATGGGCATAAATGGGCACATATCTCAGACTCATTCATCTCATACTACAAGACCCTTTACAGAGCTCAAGGGGAGACACCAAGGGAAGATTTATTTAAATTCTTAAGGGACCTATATCTGCCTCTACTTAACGAGACCCAGATCCAAACACTGATGACCCCAATAACCATAGAGGAAATAGTAGCAACAATAAAGCATCTCAAGCCTGGAAAATTCCTGGGACCAGATAGATATGGTGGGGAATTCTTTAAATCCTTCACCTCCAAAGCCACCTCAATACTACAAAGAATTTACAACACTGTTTGGCTGGAGGGAGAACTGCTCCCCCTCATGTAACTACACCACCATAGTAGTAATCTCCAAGAAGGGCAAGGATCTGAATGAGTATATATCTTACAGATCTATATCCCTTTTGAATGTGGACTATAAAATCTTTACAGCGATATTGGCAACAAGAATTAACCCACTAATAGCCCAAATCATTAATTTAGATCAAACAGGATTTGTGGAAGGAAGACAGTCCCAGGAAGGAGTAAGGAGAACAATAAACATAATAGATCTGATAAACAGACACCATACCCTGACTTGCCTTCTTGGATTAGATGCTGAGAAGGCATTTGACAGAGTTGATTGGACATTTCTGTTCATAGTCCTGGAGAGGTTTGGATTCCTGGAAACTTTTATGGCATCCATTAAATCCCTATATGCGGCCCCGCAGGCCTGTGTCAGGATTATTGGGGGCATATCACAAAGATTTATGCTGGGAAGGGGTACTCGGCAGGGTTGCCCATTGTCACTGCTGTTATTTGCAGAATATATTGAGCCACTAGCCCAGGCAATTAGATAAGACCAGGGCATCAGAGGGATTATGGCAGAAGGAGAGGTGCAAAAAATCTCACTATATACAAATGACATCTTACTGTATATGTCAAGACCTGTGGAGTCCCTCCCTAGGGTCTGGGATCTCCTAAGTAAATTCGGGAGGCTATCGGGATACACCCTAAACAAAAATAAAACAGAAATATTAAAGTTTTAATATAACCCATCTATGAAGGCACGTCAGATTCTCCCAATAAAGTGGGATGTTCAGAAAATAAAATATCTAGGGACATATATTTCAAAAAATACCTGTCAACTGTTTATGAACAGCTTTGACCCACTCATTACACAGATTAAACAGGATATGAATAAATAGGAACTCCTGAACCTGTCCCTTTACTCTAGAATAGAATCAATCACTATGAATGTCTTGCCAAGATTTTTGGTACACTCTGCCCAATTTAAAGTCTGTCAGACAATGACACTAAAATTTATCTGGGCTAATAAAACAGAAAGGATAAAAAGCCAGCTTATGCAAACTGATAAGAAATTTTGGGGCAGAGCTGTCCCAAACATAGAAGACTACTATTTAGCAGCACAGCTTTGGTGTGCCCCCTTGTGGTCAGTCACAGAATATAGAGCACATTGGAAAAGCATAGAGAAAGAGGACACTGGACTCACACCCCTAGAGGTGAGAGTCTTCACCCCAAAACTATTGTTCCAAGATGGAAAAGTTATTTTATGCTCCATCAAAAATACTCTGAAGGTAGTGCACAGAATCTGAGCAAAACATAAGTGCTGGGGAGAGATTTGGCTCCTGAGATGGTTTGCTTGGGATGGGGAATTCACACCGGCTGGACAGGATCTTACATTCAGAAGGTGGAACAGGCTAGGGCTGGCCACCATGTGACAACTCTTGAATGGGAACATAGAGATTTTGCAGAGATAAAAGCACAATTTCAGCTGAGGAACTTGGACCATTTCAGGTACCTCCAACTCAGAACACATATACAGAAACTACAGAAACAATTTGGTCCAGTGTAGAACAGAAGGGGTTGTGGGGTGTCATAACAGAGATTTTAAATAATCATATAAACTGGGGACATATTTCTGCATTATATAAAGCTGTTAGAGATGGGGGAAGGGAAACTCTGCCCTCCTTAAGAGCAGATGGAAGGAGGAATTAGGTGAACACCTCACAGAGAAGGACTGAGAAATGATCTTTGCTCAGGCCCATAGAACCACGTACTCACAGGGAAGGACAGAATTTGAGTGGAAAATTAGAACACATTTCTTCATCACCCCGGTGGTGAAGCACAAATGGGAAAGGGACCATGGTCCATACTGCTGAAGAAATTGTGGGGAGGAGAGTGCCAGGCACCTACACATCCTGAGACAATGCCCAAAACTAACAGAATTCTGGCTGAGTGTTTGCAAGGCCCTAGAGGAGATTTTCTTACATGTAGAACCCCTGGCCTTAAGGCACTTGGTCTTGGGTCTGGTCCCTGAGGGAATAAAGGACAGAGACAAGATTTACCTCTGGAACGTCTTTGTGGCAGCTGCACATAATGCTGTCATGAGGAAGTGGCTGTCACAGGAATATCCTACAATTACGCAATGGTCAGAAGTAATTAATGAGATACAGGAAATGGAGGAGATGACACATAAGATCAATTCAAGAACTCCCCTGTTTGTGAATAGGTGGACACGATGGATAGTTTGGGGGAGAGGACAGGGTAGAAAGAGAACAAGGGGAAGGCACCACTGGGAAGGGAGAGAGAGAGAGAGAAAGAGAGAGAGAGAGACAGAGAGAGAGGAATATAGATCAGGTGTTCGAAATGACTGAGGAAATGAAAGTAACCTAATTGTATATGTCCTATAAAGTCGAATGTCTTATGAATAATGGATAACCAGAAACCCTTCTTTAAAAAAAAAAGTCTGAATCAATTACTGTCTGTTGCAGATAATGGATTGTAACCCAAGTATAACTAAGATGATTGTATATAAGAGAATGCTAAACAATGTTGATGCCTGCAACTTAATAAAAATGAATAAAAAAAAGTAATGAAATACATGGACAAAATTATATGTAATCCAGATAAACATTACAGAATGTGCAGTAGTTTCGGACGAGACAAAATTAATGATATTACATGCATGTCTACAGATATACAAAAAAATGCTGCGGATACCCCCCCCCCCCGTGATTGTTCATATTGGCACCAACAATGTAAACCAATTCAGTAATGAGGAATTAAAAAAATGATTAAATTGAACTAAATGAATCACTGTTTGCTAGGAAGTGTGAAATAAATTTCTCAGAAATCTTAACTATTCCCAGGACAAACCATTTCAGAAAAAAAGATAAAAACAATAAATGAGTGGTTGCATAAATGGACAGTGGCTATGGGATTCCACTGTGTAAGACAGTTGGAACATTTTGAGAATGATCAAGGCTTGTTCAGTTGGGACAACCTTCATTTGAGCCATAGATGCAGTTATGTATTAGGGCATAAACCTGAACAATTAATCACAGACTCTTTAAACTGAGAACGAAGGGGGGCATGGGAGTAATATTTACCTGCAGCAATACAATTCAATTCAATTCAATTCAATTCAATTCAATTCAATTCAATTCGTGTTTATTTATAAAGCGCCTTTCAAAATCAAGGCGCTGTACATAATAATAAAACAGAAATCAACATTAAACAATCAAACTATAAAGGAAAAGCCAAGTTAAAAAGATAAGTTTTTAAAGCAATTTTAAAACTATCAATGGTCGGGCATTCTCTCAACCAATGAGGTAGAGAATTCCACAGGGTAGGAGCTGAATAGGCAAAAGCACGAGATCCTGATAACTTCAAACGAACCCTCGGAATCTCTAGCAATCCCTCATTGGCAGAGCGGAGGGGGCGGAGGGGGCAATAGGGAATCAGAAGATCTTTCAGGTAACCGGGTCCCTGATCATGTAGGGCTTTAAAGGTTAGTAAACCAAGCTTAAAGGTGATACGCCACCGCACAGGCAGCCAATGCAGTTCGTGAAGCACAGGCGTACTATGACTGGTTCTTGGAGTCCCAGTCAAAAGCCTGGCTGCAGCGTTCTGCACTAGCTGCAGGCGGCAGATATCAATCCCTGGGAGCCCTAGGTATAGGGAATTACAGTAGTCCAAACGGGTTGTAACAAAGGTGTGAACCAAGGTCGGAAGGTCCTCCTGGGGAATCAGATGTTTCACCCGGGCTATATTCCTCAGATGATAAAAAGAGGTCTTGACGACAGCTGACACCTGAGATTTCAGGGTCAGACCGTCGTCAAAAATAACGCTCAGATTTCGCACCTGTCGAGAGCTAGAGAGCGGCACCCCACCAAGTGATAAGCCTGATGGATGTGCCGCACTCAAACCCCTCCCAGGATGACCTGGGCCCACAACCAATACCTCGGTCTTATCCGGATTAAGCCTCAACCAACTCGAACTCATCCAAATTCTGATTTCATCCAGACAGTTGTTAAGTACAGAGAGTGCATCACTCTGATCGGGGAGAAAGGATAAATACAGCTGAGTATCATCTGCATAGCAGTGAAAACTCAAGCTGTATCTCCTGATGATTTCTCCTAATGGCATATACACTGCAAACAGCATGGGAGCTAAAATGGAACCCTGCGGTACCCCACATGGTAGGGAGAAGGTGACAGAGGAATAAATTCCGGTGACGACTCTCTGAGACCTACCAGTGAGGTAAGAACGGAACCATTCGTGGACTGTACCAGACAGTCCACAAAAAACCCACAGCCGCTCCAATAGCACCTCATGGTCTACAGTGTCAAATGCAGCAGAAAGATCAAGAAGGACCAGAATGATATAAGCCTTTCGATCTCTGGCCATTAGGAGGTCACTCAATACCCGAACAAGGGCAGTCTCAGTACTATGCCTTTTCCTGAAGCCAGACACACCAAAATATAAATAACATCACATGCCCATGTTTAATGGGAAATGCAAGGAGTTTAAATCTTGATAAGAAAGCAGAACTAGAAGCCATTATGTGTGACCATAAAGTGGTAATTGTGGTCATACATGAAACGTGGTGGGATCACAGTAATTCTTGGATGATCAATATTGAGGGCTACCAGCTTTTTCATAAAAACAGATTAAATAGGAAGGGTGGAGGAGTGTGCTTTTATATCAAAAGTAAAATCAAGTGCACACAAATAACATTACTCAAAAACACCACAGTACAAACTGAATCCATCAAGCTACAACTTCAGTTTGGTAATAGGCTAAAAATAATCCTGGGAAATTGTTATAGGCCTCCATCTTGTTGTGGGGAGTATAACAATTCCTTATTACATGAAATTAGGCTAGCCTCAAGTCTTGATGACTCCATAATATTTGGGGATTTCAGTGCACTGGGCATTTCATGGAGCACACAGGTAGGGTCATCTGAATCTGAAAGGGACCTTCTGGATACTTTAAATGCAGATTCACTGGAACAACTAGTAAATGTACCCACAAGGGGTAAAAACACTCTTGACCTAGTTGTTACAAATATCCAAAATGAAATATCAGATTCTGTGGCTATGAGTCTGTTAGGTACAAGTGAACAGGTAATATAGCACAGTGGTTTAAGGCTCTAAGCTGCAAGTCTGGTGACATCCAGCAGACCAGACCTGGGTTTGAATCCCACAGGTTCCACTTACATACTGTGTGATCCCGAGCAAGTCAGTTAACCTGTGCTCCCAGGTTGCACCTGTAAAAAAGCTTTCAGCTTAATGTGCTACTCCTGGTTAAACAACTAAAAAAAAAAAAAACACGCTATGGTCACATGCAGTATAACATCATGCAGATATAGTCCTAAAAATTTAAGCACGTTCACAGATTATAATAATGCCAATATAGGTGTTATTAGAAGTTCCATTACTTCCATGGATTGGGATACCATGTTACTAAATCTAGACAAAGAGGATTTCTGGAATAAAATCAAAAATACTATTCTGGATTTGGAAGATAGTCATGTTCTCCATAGAATAAAATATAACCAGAAAGGCAAAATACCCTTATAGTTGACTTACCAAATTAAGAGACAAATAAAACAAAAAGTACAAGCTTATGCAAAATGTAAAAAGAAACCCCCTGAGGAAACCTTGAGTAAATATTAATCTGAACTAAGGATACTAAAGAGCATGAAAAAAATGAGAAATGTAATCTTGACTTTAGACTGTCACATACAATGGACAATGATAAATCATTTTATTTGTACAGGAATAAAAACAAACATAATCAGAAAATCTTTGGTCCACTAATATTAAATGAAGAAACCATAATTGAGGATAATGAGATGGCAAATCATTTTAATTCATATTTTTGCTCAATATTTAATGCATCCCAACCAGAACAGATACATTTTCATAATGATATTTCACAGTGCTTTACAGATCTGGAGGTCTTATCCATATTACAAAACATCAAGGGGAATACATCACCTGGACCAGATAACATACACCCAAGATTTCTGAGGGATATGGCAGATGTGCTGGTGTGTCTCTTTATGATATTGTTTAATATATCACTTGAATATGGGGTGGTTCCAGGTGACTGAAAGCAGGCAGTGGTGATATCACTCTACAAGAAGGGTACTAAAAGTGTTGTTTCACACTATAGTCCTATTAGTCTAACTTCACTATGTTGTTACTCTATTGAGAAACGAATAAAACCTATCTTACATATGGGAAAAGAAGCTTTAGACCTACAGTAGAAGATAGCATACAACATGGCTTTAAAAGAGATCAGTCATGTACAACAAACTTGATCACCTTTTACTGCAAAATTAGTGTAAGTTTGGATACAGGGAAACCAGTGGAGTTGATCTAGGAAAAGTGTTCAATATGGTCCTTCATGACCTTCTAGTTGGTAAGCTGCATAAGATGGGCATTAGCCAGGACATTGTTAGGTGGATTTATAAGTGGCTGACTGATTGTATCCAGAGGGTAAAGATAAATAGTGAGCTTTCCCAGATTAGCCTTATTGGAAGTGGGGTTCCTGAGGGATCTGTGGTGTGGCCTTCCCTGTTTACTTTATATATAAGTGACTTAAATCAAAATGTCACAAATATATTAACCAAATTCACAGATGATACTATACTGGGGGGAGGAGTCGATACAGAAACTCAATTTCACACACTGACCAGGGATCTGAAATCTATTGAGGACTGGGCAACTCATAACAAAATGAAGTTTAACTCTGAAAAATTTACTGTTTTACATTTTGGTAAAAACAATTCCAACTATTCGAAGTTTATGAACAATGTAAAACTGTGTACTGATACAAAGGAGAGAGATTTAGGCACAAGTATAAATAATAAACTCTCTTCAACAGACCATTGTATTCAGATCTCCAGGAAAATGAATACTCTGCTAAGGTCAATTAAATGCTCATTCATTTCACGTAACAAGCAGTGTCTGTTACCAATCTATAAAATCTACGTTATCCCACATCTAGACTGCAGGTCACCATTTTGGAATCCAAATTTAAGAAGGACTATAAACCTTATAGAAAAAACTCAGAGGCATGCAGCCAAAATGATAATGGGTATGCAGTTCAAAAGCTATGAAGACAAACTAGATTCATTAGGACTTTTTAGCTTGGACACTAGGAGGAAAAGAGGAGATTTGCTATTATTATGTAACACCTTAAATAATCCTGACTTCATGAATCAGTATGGTCTGCAATTTAAAAATAGGATTACAAACTTAAGATCACATAGTTATCAATTGGTGGTCCCTAGGGTTAACACAAATATGAGAAAAAAAATGTTCTCAGTACATTCAGCTGCCGTATGGAATAAACTTCCAGTAGATCTGGATAGCAAAACCTTATTTTCTAGCTTCAAACAGGGGTAGGATGGCTATTTATTAGTAAACAAGGGTTTTTGTTCATTACCCTACTTGGAGTGGGATGCAATCTAGATGGGCCACAAGGCCTCCTTTTGCCTGACCTTACCAAGTGCCAAGTAAACCAAGTAAACAACCATGCTTGTAATATATATCCAGACAGAAAATAATACCTTCTTTTGGAACAATTTATTTCTTATGTTCATAATGATTTTTTTTATCTGTTCTTTTTCTCTGTGACATTGTAATCACATGAAATGTACTGTTAATTGTAGCACAAAGGAAACGTGCACGCTAAAAGGAGTGGGTGCAACTATGCACCATGAGCTGCAATATAAAAAAAAACAGAAAGGTTCAGCACACACCAGGTTAGGTGCAAAGCTAATTTATTTACTACAATAACACAGCAGCAAACATCCTTGGCACTTCAGTGACACAATGTCTCTTCCGTAGGCGGTGGAGTCATAAGCAAACACATTCCCCTTTTATATGGGCAACATTACAATCAATTAAGGTGCATGCAATCAGTACACAACCTTAAAGAACAGTACAGAAAGTCCAGTACAGCTAATTGTGAAAACAACAATGCAAGCTTCTTACATGTTCCAAACTGGACAAAATGCATACAAGTATTAGACTGGTCTCACAAGGAATTTAAAATAAGAAAAATATTGAGGTGCACTGCTGTGCAAGGGCTGGGCATCTACCAAGTGGCAATCACCTGGAACAAAATGGAAAGTATGTAAAGAATCTCCGAAATTAATACACATATGGAAGGGCATCTGAAAATCACAAAACAGCTCCAAAAATCACCCCAAAAAAGTGAGAAATATTAAGTGTTAGAGAAACATATGATCATGGGGGGGTGGCAGTGCTGATATGCAGGAAAAGGGGGCACACAATATACAGCACTCAAGAAAAAGAACAGCAGAACTGTAAAACAGGACTTCTCCAAAAACAAACAAACAAACATAAAAAACAAAGTAAAATACAATGAGGGAGAAGAGTCAACAGACATGTCAACAATCAGAAAATCCACCAGCATGAACCCACAAAACAAATCATCAACCTAAGCAGTTAGCAACTATCAGACACATAAAAAAAATTACTGTCATAGGGTTTCAGCTTTACTCCATGCCCAAAGGTAAATAGGTTCAATGTTCAAGATGAGCTTTTTAAAATATTTAGAAAAAATATACCTTAGAGCATTTTATGAAACAAGAGAAATGAGAAGACAAGCAGGGTCAGACCATGAAGAGGATGAGGCTTCCAGAGGGGATTGTAGTTTTCTCATCTTAGAACTGGAGGAAGAGATGACTGTAGAAAATATGCCAGCATGATCACATCCCACCACTGAAGGCAATTTAAATTTAATAGACTTTGATGAATCAGAGGATGCAGTTATTATTGATATAACTGATTTAGGTGATTCATCTTGTTTGGAACTTAATAATGCCATTAGAGAATAAAAAAAACAAACAAAAAAAAAACAAGTTGACACCTACTTCTCTTTTTCTGGGGTTATAGATCCTGTGGTTATCATGTATCAGATAAAGGCCATCAGAGAAGTAGGCACTCTCTTTGATAACAAGAGGTACCACTCTCTAAACAACCTTAACCAAGCTGAGGTAATGGCCTTAGAAAAACTAAAGAACTTAAAATAGATCATTTCCAGTGAAGCTGATAAGGGAGGAAACAATGTTCTCCTAGATTAAGTGAACTATGTGAATAAAACAATGCACTTACTATCAGATGATGATACATATAAGACTTTGGAAAGAGACCCACTAATGCTTTACAAGCTACGTTGTTCAACTTCGTAGATAGTGTTTTTCATAGATGCTATATTTCAGAACAAGAGTTTGATTATCTTAATGTGAAGAATTCCATCATACCTATATTGTATTACATTCCAAAGATTCATAAAAGTATCACAAAGCCACTTAGCAGATCAATAGTCTCTGGTAGAGGATATCTTTCATAGAATCTTTTAAATTTCTGTGCTTTCTTTTTACAACCTATTGTACACAATAAGAGATGCTATATCATACATTCATTACACATTCTGGAGAACCTTAAGGATTTCAGATGACAAAGTGATTAACTGTGGATATGTGAGGATGTGACATCCTTGTACACATACATACTGCACATGATGGGATTGCAAGCACTCAATATTTTCCTGCACAATAACACCTATACTAATGCACCAACACCACCTTTTTTATTAGCAGCTGTGGACTTCATACTGACCCACAATTACTTTGCATTCAGCAAAAAAAATCTACTTATAAAAGTGTATTGCAGTTATGGGGTCCACTGTCACTCTGAGTTATGTGAACCTCTAACTGGATTGATGAAAAGATACTTGCATTTTTATAGAACAAAACAAATACAGGAAAAATTTAATAATTTGGCAGAGATGCATTGACAATCTACTTGTTTCATGCCAAGGCACAAGGATGGGGGTCAGGACATTTCTTAATGTAATACGTAACAACAATATAAATCTTAAATTTACTTCCTGCATCAAAAAACACTGTATAAATTGTCAACGTCTCTGTCTCACAGTGTGTGAGGATGAGGCAGGCCAAACAAAATGTTATCACAAGAAGACTGTGGGTAATGCAGTATTATATGCTACCAGTGCTCGCCCTTTGGAAACCTGAATACCTTACAAATAGCTCCAGAGATTAAAAAGGGACTGTTCATCAGCACACAATATTAAATTACAAAGAAAACAAATTTCACATACCCCAATAATGCAAAGCATCATGGGAAGCATATGCAAATGCCCATGCATTAATTTGGACTGGCACAACTTTAAGCAAAATTCCATGGTGCCAGATGGCCTCACAATGCTATCAGCAAAGGCTGAGAACAGCAGACACAGACACATGTTTCATCCTCATTTAGACTCCTCAGTGTGCCATATCTGTATCTCAGCCCAGTCTGCTGTTCTCAGCCTTTGCTGATTGTATTGTGAGGCCATCTGGCACCATGTAATTTTGCTTAAAGTTGAGCCAGTCCAAATTAATTCATGAGCATTTGCATATGCTTCCCATGATGCTTTACATTACTGGGGTATGTGCAATTTGTTTTCTTTAAAATTTGGCTATATGGCCAGTATCGTCTGAGATAACCCATGCCTCATTGCATTTGCCCCAGGGATCTTTTGTAGTTTTAAATTACAAGCCTCAGAAATGTACACACATTTCAGTGAGAGAGGTAATGGGAATGAAATTCTGGACTTTGTCCTGCATAGAGCCAGCAACTAAAATAGAGGCACTTTGCTTGTACCTAAATAAAAACGAACTCTGGCCAGAGCCAATAGGACTGCATGACAGGAATATGGAGTACAAATATTGAACATTTCCAAAGTTACGAGCCTGCATTAGTGAAATGTAATGTAAGCTCATAAATGTGTTGTTTTGTAATATTTCAAGACATATCAGATCATGAGTTTGTCCCTCAGACTGTGCATGCGAAATGATGTGCAATTCCATTAAACAGAGGTGAAGTTATTAAGGTGCAAAGTTACACATTTAACAATAAGTGCAGCACTCAACCCTATCTATAGAGGCACTATAATAGATACTGTAGATAGATAGATAGATAGATAGATAGATAGATAGATAGATAGATAGATAGACAGACAGACAGACAGACAGCTAGCTCTCCAGTAAAGTACAACATCCAGTGATAATACTAGAAAAGGGCAACTGCTGATATTTCAAAGATCTAAAGCAGTAGTTCATGATAAAACTTGTTTTCATTATTCAGCCTTTTCAGGCTTCTTTATTGATCTCTACTGTTCATTTTATGTTTGTCAATTTAGGGTTTCACTTTTTTGGTCTGCTGGTAGACCTGATAGCAACAGTTCCCATAAGATCCTGGGTAGGTGTGCAAAACTCAAATTTCACCCCCCAGTGTGGGATGCCTTACTCCTCGAGCTTTGTTCTTGGGGTTTATGTGGCATCCTACACCTCGGGTGTGTGTAAAATCTTGTTTTAACCCCCTACCCAGCCACTATCCTATATATAATAGAGTGTGAAATCCATTGTTTCCAAAGAACCACAGAAATATACTCAGTAAGGAGAACTGAGCTTCAAAGAGGTTTGATCTCGCCTCTAAATGAACATGTAGAACCTTACAGTGTAGCAAATTTCTATTATTGGAATTGGAGTGGGCTTGAATACTCTACAAATGGGGTGAACCCCCCCCCCCTCCACTTGCTAGTTCATCCACTGGTACATTTATTCTAGCTAGCAGGACTGGGCAGCAGAGTACTGTTTAAATCATTGTTTTGCTGAACTATCCAGCAGTTATCCCCAGGAAAGGGCTTCTGTCATGTTAACGAGTGTTGGCTGCTTCATCTGACTATTGGAATTGGAGTGGGCTTGAAGACTCTACAAATGGGGTGCACCCCTCCACTTGCTAGTTCATTCACTGGTAAATTTATTCTAGCTAGCAGGACTGGGCAGCAGAGTACTGTTTAAATCATTGTTTTGCTGAACTATCCTGCAGTTATCCCCAGGAAAGGGCCTCTGCCATGTTAACTAGTGTTTGCTGCTTCATCTGACTTTTGTGATTTTGTATTTCTTTGAAACTTGGCTTCCCGGCCAGTGCCCTTTGGGGTAGCCATTGCCTCAGTGCTTTCGCGCTGAGGTTCTTTGTCTTTTAACTTGTTTTTTGTTTTAATTGGGTTGCCCACAACATAACCCAGATAGACCATCTTACGATAGCTGGTTCATTCTACCTGGTGTGTTAAACAGACGCGGCACACTGAGGAGTCCTGGTAGGTCAAAACATGTGTCTGTGTCTTCTGTTGGCACCCTTTGCAAACTATGTGAGGGGCCTTTTGGCACCATGCATTTCCGCTTAAAGTTGAACCAGCAGAATACTCTGTGGTGATTTGCATATGCATCCCATGATGCTTTGCATTATGGGGCCATGTGTGATTTTGTATTTCTTTGAAACTTGGCTTCCCAGCCAATGCCCTTTGGGGTAACCATTGCCTCAGTACTTTCGTGCTGAGGTTCTTTGCATTTATTTTTATGTATTTCCCAAAAAATTCCACAGTCAATATGAACAGATGCTCCAGACCTGCAAGGTGTGTCCTTTCTAGTTTGTCCAGAGTGGCTAGCCAGTATATTTCATTGTGTGAACTGCAACAGACAGTTTTAATATACTGATTCTGATGTATAAAAGCAGAACTCCCCAGTAACATGACATACTGTAATTACCAAGCAGTTTGAAATAACCCAGTGGCAGTGCTGAATGACACAGAAAGGGGGTTTTCATTATGTTTTTCAAGTTCTCTCTCCAACAGTAACAAAGTCAGAGTTCCGTTCAACAGTTAAGCTAGTGACAGTTTACTTCCTAATACAGATCTGAAGGAGGAGGTCAATATTATATGCTCATGTACATGCTTTATTTTTTACCTAATATTTATTAAGCTTTTTCAATTTTTTTTTCTGTCAATAGATACAGACAAGAAGACATAAGACAGGCAGCTATACATCAGTGTTATACTTCATTGTTGGAAGTGTTACAACCCATAAGGGAGCAATGAGGAGTTATAGCCATACATCTGGGAGAGAGGAGGAGGAGTTACAGCCACAGATCTTACACAGCCAGTCTATATAATTACATAATTGAAGCAGTCTATGGCCAATAAAGTTAGTAACTTTAAAATGTCAAATTAAATGCCTGATAACATTGCTGTACCTTGATTCTTCATTTCTGGGACCTGTAAAGAAACCTGTGCATTCTACTCCATGGTTGTCATATTTCTGAAATAGAAACAAAAAAAGATGTCAGTCTTGTTATCTAAATAACCATGTATGTCAGTGTGTACTGCAGTTACATGCACTCATTTCTAATCACTGGTGTTAAAAAGTATGGGGTGTTTTTATGGGCATGTTCTCTTTTTGTACAACATGGTACCTGTGAGACCCAATGACAGTCTGGACCTGCCCAAGCCATAACACGCAAAATATGTTTCCTGAAAATTACTGCTCTGGTCAATGTATCCCTCACCACTACCACCACCACCACCAGCTCAGAAGTTACTGCTATTACTTAGTTGTTTAAATCTACACTGTCGCAGAAGAAACGTGATGAAAATGCCTATGCAATGTAACCTATAGTTCAATCTTAGGGGACAATAGTACCTCTTATGTGAAAGGTGTAATAATCTGCCCAGAAGCTAGGCAATATTTATGTCAATGATTAGAACACAAAATAGCAAAAATGTCTAAAGAAGATCCCTTTCAAACTGAAAAATGTCAGATTTCGTAACATCACTGCCCCCATCATTTCAGCAATCAACAATCTCACCTTCACTGTCCTCCTGCCATGCACTTTTTTTTGTATTTCTCCCCTCTCCTCTTAATGCTTAAATCTTTCTGTGTAAAAGTTTTTTTGTAGAGGCCGGCTGTCACAGTTGGCAATTGCCTGCTGCTTCAATCCCGACATCCCCTTCAGTCAACAATCTCCCCCTCACTGTCTTCTGCTGACAACTGTTTTTTGAGCCTATGGAAACTATAAAAGTTGCACACACTTTAACTTAATGGTGCCACTGTTCAAGGCAGAAAAAACATCACTCAGCAAAACTCAATAAATGGCTCACACAAGGGAAATAAAATTCAGGTGATTTATTAGAATGAATGAACTGCCAGGAGCTGACACTCCAGCACTTTATGGAGCATAGACCCTGACAAGGAGAAAAACACTTGATCTCATTTCTCTTGACTGCACCATTTATTTTAATGATGTCCTCAGCTTGTTACTGCTTAAAGTTTTCATACATTTTTTCCAGCAAGGGTTTACTCATCAGCAACTGCTTCCTGTTTCTTTTCCTGACATCCCCTTTGGCCAACAATCTCCCCCTCACTATATTACATTTTAATATTATGTTGTTCTACCTTTTCCTTTCCTTATTTCACTTGCACCCAAATGAAGTATGAACAAGCATGACCTTCACTTTGCAGAATTCTAGCTCGTTGCAAAGCACACTGGGTTTTCTAGTTCCATCTCCTCCCAACACTTTACAGGTTGTAACACAAAGGACCACAAATTCCAGCAAGCCAAGGAGACACAAGCTTGGAATCTGATGGAAGTAAGGGGGTGGAGCCAACTTAGGTTTCAGCAATGAACAGCCATAGAGCTCAATATAGAGTGAGAGGCTAGAGGGCAGACACCAATGGCTCCATTGAAGTCACAAGTCTGCCATATTTGAGAAGAGCTGAGGTGCCAACAGAAGTGTAGAATCCTTCTTGAAACTTAAGAGAGTGGCAGCAGCATGCTGTTCTCACAGCAATCGAGTAACACATTGCTTATACAAGCAAAGGACAAATGAGCATTCCTCATTTTTGGACCACAATGTGCATCTGCTTCATCATTTCCCTGCTCTCAGTGGTTTTTCTTACCTAACTGGATCGTCAGATTGCTGTGAGAACAGTGTGTTGGTGCTGCTATCTATGTTTCAAGAAGGGTTCCTGTGCTTCTGCCGGCACCTCAACCCTTCTCTAATATGGCAGATGCGCAGCTTCAACTGAGCCATTGGAGTCCACCCTCTAGCCTCTCTATCTATAATGAACTCTAGGTGAACAGCTGTCACCTTCTTCACACACGGAATATTCCCCTGACATTCTTTTGCATAACTCTTGCTCAGATTCAGGGTGCTTTGTCTCAAGTTTCGGGTGCTTCAGCTCAGAGAGGAGAATGCTGTGGCCTCCTGTTTCAGTGGAGGTGACCCTAACCACCCGCATTATCCTACATCACGCTTTTTCAATAGTTTCACCTAGATACTCTCTCCACCCACATTTTTCTACCCCAAGCTTTTCCCCATTCTGCTACTATCGAATATCTTGGATTTTAATCTGAGCTTCTTCCTCTTCATTGATCCATCTTTAAGCTTTAATATGGTGCTGGGTATTGTGCTGACTTGTACTTACATACTTGTAGTACTGGGCACAGACCAATTGCTGCCCATTCTCAGGCAGGACACAGGGCAGTCCACAGACCCTCTGTACTCCAGTTTCTCATGTATCTACCCCCAAGCCAACCTTAATCCTACCCTTATCACCATATACGGGCTTAGAAAAAAGGGGAACTGATATATGCTTAAGGAATATCTCAGAGTCTACAAATGTCAGATCTTCCTTCCCCCCCTTGGGCCACTCCTGAATTTCTGCTGACCATTAAGTTATTATTTGCTGGGGATATTGAATCTAAGACTGGCCCTCCATGTTCTAATGTTCTAACTGTATCACCTTCTATGGCTGTCTGGGCTAATTTTTTTTTTTTTTTTTTTTTTTTTTTTTTTTAGTCTTTGGCAACTGGGTAAGGCCCACTAGGCACAACTTCCTTTTTTCAGGGGTGACCTGGGAGCACTGGGAGGTTAAGTGATTTGCTCAGAGTCACACAGTATGCCAATGGAGTTTGTGGGAATCAAATTCAGGTCTAGTCTGCTTGATGTATCTAGCTCGTTCACACCTCGTTCCTCTAACCTCTAGGCTATACTGCCAGCTATAATGCCAAAGGTCTGAAACTAGTCCACATGAACATTAACAGCCTCAGACCTAAAATGCATGAACTCGAGACATGGGTAAATATGCACTCCCCTGACATCATTGCCATTTCCGAAACCTGGCTCAAGCCTTGTATCCTAATGCATGAGGTTGAGCTCCAGAGGTTTAAGTCTTTTAGACAGGATAGCTGTGGTAAGAAGGGTGGTGGAGTTATTATTTTTGTAAAAAAACTCCCTAAATGCATCCCTGGTGGCAACTCCAGACAATACGCAATCGGGTGGCAAGGCGGTGTTCATCAAAATACTGCTTGGCAGGACTAAGTCCCTGCTCATAGGCTGCATCTATAACCCACCTAAGACTGCAAAAGATGCCTTAAAGAGTCTTCTGGCTTTGATGCCGGGGCTACCTCAGCGGGAGAAAATAATCATTGGTGACTTTAACCTCCACTGGGGTCAGCACACCATTAGTGATGGAAAATCCAGTTTGCTAGAGGCCAACTTGACCCAATTGATCCAAGAACCCACTAGGTTGAACATTAAGTCAGGAAACCACACCACATTAGACTGGATTCTTGCTTCAAACCCAAGTAGTTTCAAACTGGGTGGGACATTTGTGGACTCCATAAGTGACCATGCCCCTATATTCTGCATCTGGAAAAATGACCATCCCAACCCTCCACCCAGAATTTGTTGGGCTCGGGAATATTCCAATTTCGACACCTGCTCCTTTCTTGAAACCCTAACACTGGTGGATTGGAGTCAATCAAGTTAGCTCCCAATCTGGACTCAGCCATTGATTTCTTCATCAATAACTTCCTCTCGGCCACCTATAAGCATGCCCTATAAAACAAATCAGAGTCAAGGGAAAACGTTCAAAGTGGCTGTCCAGAGACTTTAAAATACAAATGAGGGTGAGAGACAAAAATTCAAATCTAGAAATCTAACTAAGGATTGGGTGGAATATAGAAAATTAAGAAACAAGTGTAATAAGCATTTGTCAATGCCGAATGGTTGCTTGCTGGCATTGGCATTGGTAGTGTAGGAGTTAGAGAGCTGCATAATAGGAATGGCAGTAAATTATTGAACTGAAGCCAGCCCCACCACCACCCTGCAGAGACTGACAGGCATTGGGGTGTGCCTTTGGGTCTTGAGGCACAATGGCCACACCATTTCACCACACCCAACCCTGCAGACATCGACAAGTGTCACGGTGTGCCTTGGGAACTTTGCCCCTTATGCTCTCCCCATTCCATCAGGAAATATGGTGAGGATTGTATACCAGCAGGTCCAGGAATATGTTGAACAGAACAATTTACTAACTGAATGACAATATGGTTTTAGGAAAAATCATGGCACCAACATGGCCCTGATTAGCTTTACTGGGATATCGTCACAGCTCTATTTGATGGTCTTTTAGCTGGTGTGATCTTTATAGACCTCACCTAGGCATTTGACTTGGTGAATCATCATCAGCTTATCACTAAACTAACATCTCTTGCTCTTGATCATCTGTCTACTCAATGGTTTACAGACTACCTTGACGGCAGATCACAAATTGTCAGATGGCATGGAGCTAAGTCCGACAAATGCCCTATCACAGACAGTGTCCCCCAGGGTTTGATATTGGGACCTCTCCTGTTTTCCTTATTTATTAATGATTTGCCTCAACATTGTGGAGGGGCCAAGGTGACTTTATATGCAGATGATGCTGGGCTTAATAGGTCCTCCTGAGACACTGTCCAACTAAACAACTTTCTTAGTCAAGACCTTGGTCTACTTGAGAATTGGTTTCTTGCTAATAAATTAGTTCTAAATAGTAAAAAGACTAAAGCCATGCTATTTGGTCCTAAAAGTCTGGTCCCAACACTTTTACATTTATTGTCCCCAGCTCTTTTCAGTGGCTCAAAAACTGAAGTGATCGATTGTATCAAATGCCTAGGTGTATACTTAGAGCATGACTGCTCCTTTAAGAGCCACATCAAGCATCTGACCAAGAAACTCAACCAAAAGTTAGGTCTATTATATTGCCTGAGCCCTTTCCTCAGTCATGAATCCAAACTCAAGGCTTCCACTGGTACACTCCTACCAAGCTTGCTATATGGGACCCCTTTACTGCATTCTGTAAGAAGTTCTGAGATGCAAAGGCTAAAAATACTGTATCACAGGATAGGGTGCTTCGCTGCAGGGTGCCACCATGGAAGCATCATTGCAAGGTACTATTATCTCTTAGGTGGTCTTCTCTAGATGGCAGATTATCATATCCATCACTGTGCCTTGCATTTAAGCTCCAGCAAAATTGTGCCCCCCTAGCCTAATCAACACATTAGCTCCCAAAAAGAATGGGAGAACACTAAGATCCTCTGTCTGCCAGCTTCTCCATGTTCCCAGTGTTAGGACTTCCCTAGGACTTTGGTCCTATGCTGCCTTCATCCCTTCTATCTGGAATGGTCTCCCTGGCAGTCTCCAGGAATGTACCACACTTGGGGGCTTCAAGAAAGGTTTTAAAGCCCACCTGTTGGATCTGAGCCCCTGCAACTGCTACTGTTAAGTCTACCAGACTCCCTGCTGCTGATCTAAGATTATTGGGACAGCAATCTGATTGTGACTATCTTGTGTATAATAGTACTTCTACTCCTGTTGATATTGATTGTAATTAACCTGTCACTGTATCCTTGACTGGGTCAGTATGTCTATATTGAATGTTAATTGTGAAATGACATGTATGTATTTTGTTATGTTTATAGATGTATGTAATTAATTCTGGGTCACCCCTGAAAAAGGGACTGTTTCAGTCTCAGTGGGCCTACCCGGTCACCAAAATTTAAATAAATAAATAAATTTCAAAAACAGCAGAGACCACATAACTGTGAAAACTAGTGTACCTATGATGTTGTCATGCAATAGATACAATGGATAACAAGATAAAAATACTTTGGGATGCATTTTTCTGAGGTATTTTAAAATATAAAAGAGAATGTCAAAGAACCCCTAAGAAAGCGCGATTGCTTATAACTTTTAACTTTGCCTTTTAAACCTTCCAAAAAACAAACATGCAGAAAAAAACAGTGATTCTTAAAGAGATTCAATCTTCCTTTAATACAAGGTACAGCCCAGTCCAGGTTCTATTTTGATAGTTCCCTACAATAGACAGTCCAACTTATTGAGTTATGGTCCAGAAAACAAAGCCGGATAGGGGCCTTTTTTCACTTCCACCAGCCAATTTTCTTCTCTCCATGATCTCATGCAAATCCTATATCCTTTTCTCTAATGATTTCAACTTTGGTTTTCAATAGTGTGATATGCTGAGTTACTGCATGCTGCACGAAACAAAATAGGGACTAAGGAACTCACTTAAGGGTTATAACCTTTCTGAGACTGGCAATAATTAAAATACAACTTAATTTTCCTCAGTAGTATAGATGGCATACTGGTAAAAGACATTTGAAAGGCCTTAAACATGTAAATTCCTGCACTGATGGATTTACCGATGTATTGGAACAGAGGGTCTGAAACTGTAGCACTTGAGAGGTATGTAAGTTCAGCCAATCTGAGAAATGGGTGATGGGGGAGGTTACAGAGATTTATACAGAACCTACCAATCCCAAAGGCCACCGATACTTTTATTCTGTGCTCTGAGCTGAGTGACCCTAATAATAAATCAGTTGCACCAGTGTTAATTTCAGCTGGCTACAATTAGATATTCGGTGCACTTAGTTTAATTCCTGTCAACCACCTACTGTAACTAGTTCTGGTTTCCATTGTTTTCACATTGGATAGAGAACTAAAGTGTGTCATAACTTTGTCCATAACGAAAGAAGAAAATACCGCACTTGTAAAAACTGTACTCAGAAAGTGCATTCCACAGATCTACTGCTTATTTTTATTTAAAAACATGTGCACTGGTTAGCCAGGCAGCATACAGGGATCTAGTAAAGGGAAAAGATCTGGGAGCAGAATAAAGAAATAATAGGCATTATTATGGGATAAGCAGAAATGGGAGAGGAATAAAAACAACGGGAGAGAATACAGTGAGGAAATCATATCCGGCAAATCTGGGAGGAAAAAACAGACAGTGCAATGAAAAATGTGGATGAATCAGGAGCGAGCATTAAAGCCAAGGGAAGCAGGTGAGGTATTGTGTGCTCTGGATGCTGCTCAATTTGGTATAAGTTTCCCCAAGGTTTGTAAACCCTATTGAAATATATTGAACTGCATACCAAACTGTGAAGGAGAAAGGAAACCCCTGTCTCACAAGCAGAAACCTTTTAACTAAACTCTTTCCTCTCCTCTGCTCATAGGGCAGGAACATTAAGAGTACACAGAAACAGGTGTACGGAAAGAGAAAGGATAAGCAAAGGAACAGAAACAGCAAAATAAAAACCTGAAAGGAGGAGAAGCAGAGATAAAAGAGATCACACAGAAATAGATATATGATATGGGAAAACAGACACATTGGTAGTGTGAAACTATAAAACTGGTCATGCATGACAGATCAGCACTCAGCCTGTGACAAAACTGGTTTGTGGGGGATAGATAAATACTAACATACTAACATACTATTTGCCAGCAGATTAGGCCTTATGGTCTATCAAGTCTGCTCGAACCTAGATCCTTAGTTGGGTGCCGAGACCCTCCCATCCCTTGTGCTCCAGAAACCCCTATCATCCATCCCCACCCCCCCGGGACAGGCCATCATCTGATACATCCACTTTCTGTGTCTGTCCCACCCTCTCTTAAAGCTCTCCACTGTGGATCTCTGAACCAGCTCACCAGGCAAAGCATTCCAAGGGTCCACCACCCTCTCAGTGAAAAACCTCCTCCTCTTTTCCCCTCACCCTTCCACCTTCCAACTTCAAACCATGCCCTCTGGTGATGCCTCCTGCTTTAGTCTAAGATCCCTCCATGTTTACCCTATTTATTCCTTGAGGTGCCTGAAGACCTCAATCATGTCCCCCTGTCTCTCTCCTCCAATGAAAACAGGCAGAGCTCCTCAAGTCTGTCCTCGTAAGTCAAATCCCCTAGCCCTCGTATCATCTTTGTTGCCCTCCTCTGTACCTCTCCAGGAGCGTTGTCCCTCTTCAAGTGTGGTCTCCAGTACTGCACAGTACTCAAGGTGCAGTCTAACCAGTCCATTGTACAGTGGCAGAATCTTCCTTGCTCCTAGAGGTGATCCCCTGCGATGCATCCCAACATCCTGTTTGCCTTGCTAGCTGCTCTCTGCACTGCTCAGTGTTATTCATACATGTATCCACCATGACCCTAGGTCTTTCCCCTGTTGAGGCTTCAGCACCTCCCTCCCAGGGTGTACATGTGTTTAGGGTTTCCCCGACCAAGATGCAACACCTTGCACTTGGTGATATTGAAATTTAATTTCCATGTGAGCCCAGCTTCCAGGGTGTCCAGGTCCCTTGCAGGGCCAACCTCCCTCTTCTCCTCAACTACTGCTCCCATCTTGGAGTCATCCACGAGAGACTCATTTCACCCTATACCATCCCTGATGTCTGATGTGTATGCATTAAACAGGATTGGACCCAGGACCGAGCCCTGTGGTCACCACTACCAACCTCTGTGGGTTAGAGAGCTCCCCACAGACCACTACTCTCTGAGTGCGTCCAGCTATCCAGTTTTCAATCCATCTGACCATCAAAGGGCCTACTCCTAACCCATCAGTTTCTCCACCACATCAGTTTCTTGTGAGACAGAGTCAAACGCCTTGCTGAAGTCCAAGAATAATACATCCACAGGCTTACCCTGTCCAGTTCTGATGTTACCCATTCATAGAACTCCACAAGGTTGGTTTGACATGATCTACCTGGCACAAACCCATGCTGCCGACTATCCAGACCTCCCACCTCCTCCAAGTAAACCCCCAATCGTTCCTTTAGTATACTCTCCATTAATTTTCCCACCATCGAGGTTAAACTGATGGGTCTATAGTTTCCTGGTACTTCCTTCGACCCCCCTTTATGGATTGGTACCACATGTGCCTCTCGCCAATCCCTAGGTACCCTCCCTGTCTCAAGTGACCTGTTGAAAAGCTCCGCCAGGGGTGCAGCCAGTATGTCCACCAATTCCCATAGTACTCTCGGATGAATGCCATCTGGCCCAGGAGATTTGTCTTTCTTTAGGGCCTTGAGGGCAAACCACACCCTTTTGGTGGGGATGGCATCATCCGTCCCTCCACCTTACTGGTCTTTTATCCTTATCCAGATGTGACACCCCTGGGGTACCTTTCCTCCCTTTGCTCCATTTCTGCTGCCCCTGATCCCGCCTCCCCTGCCGCTTTCTATCCCCTTTGTGCCTTGCTTTGTAGATATCTCATCCCCTCCCTAGTGAACACAGAGGCAAAGTACTGGTTAAATACCTCTGCCTGGTCCCTCGCCTCTTCCACCCACCCTCCTTCTGATCCAATCTGCTAAGATGGCCTTAGTTTTCTCCGCTCCCCAATGTACGGAAGAACCCCTTTCCCTCCATGTATCCCCTGTGCCAGCCGTTGCTCTTTACTGGACTTTGCTCCCTCACCATACGGGTGACTTTTCTAGATGCAAGCTGGTACATTTCTTATCCCTATCCCTCTTGTTGTTATATTTTTGTAGCCTTCTTCTTTTCTCTGACTGCTACCTGGACCTCACTGGACTACCAGCATGGTTTATGTGACCTTGCTCCTACGTTTCAACTTAGCGCAGATCCTGACTGCCTCATGAAGTCCCCTGCTTATGACCTCCCATCTCCTTTCCACACTTGTTGTTGAGGTAATCCCCTTCAAGTGATCTTGAGAATATTTCCCATGCCCATAAAGTCTGCCCCCTGAAGTCCACTGCCAGTGTCCTAGATCTCACCCCCACCTCCCCAATGCTTATTTGAAACCAGACAGTATTGTGGTCACTCCCAGTCAGGGGTCCTGTACAACCATGTCCCTTACCAGATCCCCATCTGCCAGAACCACATCCAGGACATGCCCTCCCTTGTGGGCTCCATCACATGCTGTGTTAAGAACACATCCTGGAAGCCATCCAGCAGCCTCTGCTCCTTGGCCACCTTAGAGGACATGGTTCCCCAGTTAGTACCTGGCATATTAAGGTCCCCATCAACACCACTCCTTCCCTTTGGACCACACTGGGCAATGATGTTGTCCAACAAACCATCCTCTAGAACATCACTCGTCCCGGGGGCCTATATGCTACTCCCAGCTTGCCTTATCTCCTGCTGGGGATCGTAAGGTGACCCATAAGGCCTCCACGTTCCTCTGCCTCTTCTACCATAGCAATTTCTATGTCATCTCTAGTGAACATAGCCACTCCACCCCTCTGCCCTCCTTTCTATCCTTCCTAAGCATGTGTACCCCGCATATTTAGGTCCCAGTCATGTTTTTGTTGGCTCACGCTTCCGACTGCCGCCACATCCACCCCCGAACAGCATGGCCTGGAACTCTGGCAACTTGTTCTCAAGCTCCTGGCATTTACTAACACTGACCCCCACCCTTATCCCTGATCCTTTTGTTGAACCCCACCCAGATTCCTTATACTTCCATCCTCCCCCTGCTCCTCCTGAAACCTCCACTTCCAGTCTGTTTCCCCCCTCCCCCCCTTGGGCTTGAAGGCTACTCCCCTCATCTGGAGGGGAGGGCTTCTAGTCAGCCCTCCCTTATCCCTTCCCTTATTTTCACATGTAGTCTAACAAAATCGAGGTTATCCTGAGAAAAATGTCTAAAGAGATACTCATTTCTCTGGGTGTGAGAGCAATAGCTGTATTGCTTTTCACACCAAGAAATATGTTTCTCTCTTCAGACATTCTTCTCAGGATAACTCCAATTTTATGTTAAACTGCAAGCTAAAATAAATTCTGTATTTATCTATCCACCCATGAACCCATTTTGTCAAAGACTAAGTGCTAATCTGTCATGCATGACCAGTTTTACAGTTTCACACTACCAATGCAGCAAAACAAATCAGTCATAAAAAATTTAACTAGCGCTTAACATAGAGCTTAAAGAATATAAAAAAAAACCTTACACAACAGTTAGCTTGAGATAGACAAAAAACATTTGATTTCAGTAATGGTAGAGAGTTACATTTTGGCTCATCCACAAATAAGGGAACAACACCGAGCTGCATAAAGACACTTTCCCTATTTTATCCCAGCTAAAACACAGATAAATAAAGCAAAGCATCAATTAAAAATATTACCAACAAGTCTGTTACCTGAAGTAACCCAGACTGTAAGCCTTGTGTTTCTTAACAAGAGAAACAAGGTTATAAATGGGAGATGAAATCTCAGCATGCACAATACTGGTGAACACGGACCACTTTCTGTTTCTCTCTTGTCCGTTTCCCCCTGGTACCCCCCACCACCCACTCATGACCTCACCATCCCTCAGCTGTTTGGAACACTCGTACAACCTAAATTCACCTACTTTCTTTCACAAAGACAACATTTGGAAATTCAAACTGCCATGCAGTTTCTGTTTTTAATATTGAGGTGTTTCATCAGTTTTCGGTATCAGTGCTGTTTTAATCCCCTGTAGCAGACACTTTCTTTGCATACAGTACTTATAAAGCAGATTATGATAACTGCTAGAGCCGAACCAAGATTTTGAAGACTATAAAAAATGTATACAACAGTAAGCCTGAGACAGCCAAAAACAGTTTTAATTCAGCAATGGTAGTTACATGCTGGCTTATCCAAAAACAAGGGAACAACACTGAGCTGCAGAAAGACACTCTCCCTATCTCATCCTGGCTAAAACATAGATAGATAAATAAAAGAAAGAATTAATTAAAAATAATACCAACATGTCTCTTATCCGAAGTTACCCAGACTGTATGTGTTTCTTAAGAAGAGAAACAAGGTAATACATGGGAGATGAAATCTCAGCATGACACTGCTGCCACGGTGCACAATACTGGAGAACTCGGAACACTTGCTGTTTCTCTCTCTTCCATCTCCCCTTCCCCCCATGACCCTGAATTCTGTGAGATGGGTATGGATCTGTGAGCGGGGTAGGGATCTCCTGAATTGTTCATTATGTTTCTTTGTTTTTCTTCAGCCATGACAGCAAAGAGATAGAGATAAATGTTCTCTCTCTCTTACTCACTCTCTCGCTTTCGGAAGAAAAAAAAAGACAAAGTACCATGGATATGCAGTAGAGGATGAGTGGGGAATGGGGCAGTGACTCCCGAATTGTTCTTTTTTTTCTCTCTCTCTTTAGCTATGACAGCTAAGAGAGAGTTCTGTATCCAGCTTAAACAGAAATACTCTCTCTCCCTCTCATTCTTACACGCTGTTTCATTTTCGGAAGGAAAAAAAATTCAGAAAGTACCATGCATGTGTGGGTAGTGGACAAGAAGGGAATGGGGCAGTGAGGTGTTTCGATTGTCCAGACACTGAGGATTGGGCACCCTCCATGTTACTATTATGTTGGGGGGGGGAATGTTTTTCAGTGATCAGGGATCGTTGTAATTTAAAAAGAAAAAAAAAATTGTGAGGGAGCAGCACAATGTTCGAGAGATGCAACTGCAGAAGTAACTTTTGACACTTTATCAGGTTGTACATTCGCAAAGTCCTTTTTCTGATGTCACAGCAAAAGGCCTGCATGGCTCTGCCCACTGCAGCCCTAACAACAATCTAGTTACAACAACATGTCTCTGACTTTTGTTTTACAGTATAAACAGGTGGCACCAAAAATTAAAAGTATTTTGCCAAAAAAAAAAATGGCACATGTTAAAACACTGTATCATACCTGGACTTTTTATTTATTTATTTTTTTTGGCAATATATTTTAATTAAGATTTTTAAATACTGGGAAAAAAATCCATACAGAAAGGCATAGATTGAAATAAAGAAAAAGAGCACCTTTTGTAAACTCAGACTTGCAAAGCACATAGTGTAAACATATTGCATAGATACATCCAGTATCAGGTTCTAAATCACACCTGTTCCTGTCCCTAAAATCAGATACATCCAGTATCAGGTTTTAATTAAACAAGTAAAATCATGTATTTGTCAATGATGTAATAAATAAAAGGATACAATTATTTTTGCTATTCAGTAATCTTTTGGGGACCAGGATGGTATCACCCATCAGCACCACCCTGTTTTACTTACAGTAGATTTAAAGACAGAGATTTTATTTGTCATAGCCATTACATACAAAATAACAAAAATCCCTCCTACTGTTGCTACCACCCAAGACACAAGGTTTCCACAACTGTGGACATCTCTCAGTATGCAAAAACACCTTACTTAGTACTATGTACCAACATCCCACTACTAACAAAATAACTGAAATTTGTGAATTCATTAATTGTTCCACCAGATTTGTCATTTATGCTTTACAGAGCACCTTCTAACTGATAAACTGTATGCAGGAAGAGCCATCAAACAGGTAAAAGAACGCATACAAGAGCATATAGGAGACATCAGGAATGTCAGATTAAAGTCAGCATTGGGTGTACATATTAGATATCATCATCATCATCGCGATCCCTTCTGCCTTCAGTGTTGTGGCCTGGAACATATCAAACCACCTGTGAGAGGAGGAGACAGAAGAAAGTCTCGACTTAAATATGAATCTGAGTGGATTTAGTTCTTAACACCCTTGAACCAATTGGGCAGAACAAAGAAATAAACATGTCTGTATTCCTTTAAATTTGTCTTTCTATTGCTGAACTTGTTATAGATCTGTCTTCCATCTATATGGATGGATTGTATGTATACATGTAATATAATTGGTCTGGCAGTATAGCCTAGAGGTTAGAGGAATGAGATGTGAATGAGCTTGGTACATCCAGCAAACCAAACCTGAGTTTGATTCTCACAGCCTCCACTTGCACACTGTGTGACTCTGAGCAAGTCTCTTAACCACCCAGTGCTCCCAGGTCGCCCCTGAAAATAGGCACTTGTGCCTAGTGGGCCTTACCCAGTTACCAAAGACTAAAACAAAAAAAAAAATAAGATATATGACAAAACCATTCTAATTCTAGTTTTTATTTATCTAGGCAGTGTTTGCCTCCTGGAATCACAAAATGTTATTGACTATTTTGTGTTCATCATCCATTGGTGTTTATCCAGTATCAGACTTCAAATGCCTTGCTGTCTCTGTCCTTCTCCAGTTTTGGTGTTCTTTTTCTTCAGTTCTGTATATTTTGTGAACACCCTTTTTCCTGCACTTAACTCCACCCCACCCCCACCCCACATTACCATACATTTCTCTAACACTTTACATTTCTTACTTTTTGGGGTTATTTTTGGGGTTATGTGATTTTTGGATGCCTTTCCATACTTGTCCTTGAAGACTCTTTACATACTTTCCATCTCATTCTGGGTGATTGCCACTCGGCAGCTCCCCAGACCTTTCACACCTGTGCCTTCATTATGTTTTCTTTTTAAATTTCTTATCTGAATCTGTTATCTCAATTATTTTTTTCTCAGTCTAATTCTTGTATGCATTTAATTCAGTTTGGTGTTTGTAAATTGGCATTCTTGTTTTTATAATTAGCTCTACTGAATTTGTTGTATTGTTCTTCAATTACATTTGTATACTGATTGCTGCTGCTTTAATTGATCGTAATTTTGCATCTATAAAAGGTGAGAACTTTTGCTAATGACTCCACCCCTGGATGAAGAGGCATTACATCCTTGAAGTGCCAGGGATATGTTTGCTGCTGTTTTTTTGTATTAAATAAAATACTTTTGCACTTGACCTGGTTTGCGCTGTATGTTTGTAGTTTTGAATGTACTATAATTAACGGTACACAAGTTGGAACCTGTTCTATTTCTATGACTTACACTTGATCCTGATCATAACTGAAAAGGGTACCAATGTCTTAGCCCACCCCACCTTACCCAGTTACAGATAGGGAAATAAATTAATGATATTCCTTTTGCTTGATTGTTTATAATTTATTCCACAATTTAAAAAATGTCATTATTAGTTTTGTAAACAGTGTTTGGTCAAAGCATTGGTAGTAACACCTTTCCTTTGACTTTCAAAAACACACACCACAGACTTCTTGAATTTCTTCTCAAGGTGTTCTGAAAACCTAGATACAAGAAGAAGTATTTATAATGAAATGTAATGGCTAATATGGATCACAAACTAAAGGAAAGAGAAAGCCAGAGTGTTAATAATTCCCAATGGACTATGTGTAAGGATGTTTCTCTGATACTATTCAAAAGAAAAAAGTTGCCGAAGTACAATTAAGCATTTTTTTCACCACATTGCTATGAAACCACAGCAGATGGCAAAATATGGCATCATGAAACAGTATGAGGTTTAACTGCCATGTTAGTCAGAGAGTACAATCCACCTGCTTATTACTTACTTCTTTAAAAGACTGCTACCTCTCCAGGTGTGAAGAGGTATACCTGACAACTTTGGAAATTAAATCATGCTATTACTTCCCCATATTATTTGGACTCAATACAGTATAAAGCTGCAATCAGATACCTAATTTGCTTGGGTTTTTGCATCACTCCAAACCAGTCTAATTTGTATCAATTTCCGTTGCTTTCCAGCTGTATCTTTCCTCCCCACACACACCAGAACAAAGCCGAAAATCATCAGAATTGCCTAGCCCTCCCCCACAGTAAATAAATAAATAATTAAACTATACAGATACTATCAAGCATTACTCCCAGAACAAGGCATCATGCATAGGCAAATACTTTTGTAAGTCAGGTTGATAAGGCTTCACTAGAATAGACACTGGGACCGCCATATTCAGATGTGGCCATGTGTATAGTGCACAATAATGCCACACACAATATAGCATGTGGCCATTTGGGAGCCCATATTCATACTGTAGATGTACAGCATCCTGTACAGTGTACACTGCCTATGAACATACAAACTTGCCAGAAGATATGACCTTTTGGTCTATTGAGTCTGCTTGATTGTGCAGCTAGCAACTCTTATACTTTAGCTGCCCTTCCCTCCCATCCTCCCTACAGTAACCCTCCCCCTTACCCTGTCCCATCCCCTTCTGAAGCAGCCCAATGTCTTTAACAGGATACCACTTCATCTGGTAGTGCATTCCACCCTGTCACTACCCTCTCTGTAAAAAAGTGTCTCCTCATTTCCCTCCTGAACCCCCCTCCAATCTCATATTGTGCCCTCGGGCATCCCTTCCCCTTAATTGGAAAAGCCCCTCCATGCTTGCCTTATTTGTTCCTTTTATGTACTTGAAGGTTTTGATCATGTCCCCCCATCCCTCTTATCCTTCAGGGAGCACATGTTCAGCTCCCTCAGCCTACTGTCATAGGGCAAGTCTCCAAGTCCTGAGATCATTTTTGTTGCTCTGCATTGCACTGCCTACAGTAACCTAATGTCCTTCTTCAGGTACAGACACCAGAACTGCATGCAGTACTCCAGGTGTGGTCTAATCAGTGACCTATGTGGCAACAGGATCACCTCCCCCCTCCTGGAGGATATGCCTCTGTGTACCGGGGTTGGGACAGGATAACAAACCAAGCAGACCCACAAATTCAGTGCATAAATAGCACCGGCAAGGCACTTATTTTATTTTTATCAGAAAAACATGAAATCAAGTTTCACCGAAATCAGGAAATAAGGTTAGTTCATTCACTTTCACGATATCAAAATCAAACAAACAAACAAAATAAACAGATGCAATATGCTCAGGAAGGGTCACTGTTCTGCCCAGTAGTGCCACCAGGCCATCTCATCACCTGTTTCACACAAACATGCGTGATTCAGTGGTCCACCACCTCTGGCAGTCAGCTGTGACTCTCCTATCTGTCTATAGCTTGCTAAGGTAGGCTTTTTATACCCGCCTACCGAAGTCATGTGACCACAGCATCATCAACTTATAAAACATTTTGTTTAGGCCCTCATATTAGATTATACAATGCCAGAGGGCCTTCTAAACATAATTAACTAAGGAAACCTTTAGATAACAAAAAGTTCTGCAAGAAAAGAATATAACAGTAAGACAAAGTGGAAAACTTTCCACTGAGCTGTGATTGACAGCATCATTAGTATAAAAAGAGGACTCTAGGGGCCACTGTCACACCTATAGTACACCTCATTTGTCATACCATTCTTGGAGTGGTCAGACCTACAGGCCTAAAGGCTTGATATTTAGTAATACAATATATGGTAAGTTTCTTTTTTTCTTTATTTCAATAACTGTTTGTACCATATTGCTTATAAACTTCTCCAGCCTTGCCTGGAAGACAAGAGGACTGTCTGTTTTATCTATTTTAAAAGAAACCATAGGCAGTCACCTTGTTTTCCTCCAGATAGATTTTTTCAACTCCCTTCACTTGTGTATACTCATGCAGCAGGGCAGTGGTTAGAGAAACTGGAGGGGGGGATTTTATAGAGACTTAGGGTATCTTTTTGTACTTGTTAGCTTTATTTTTTTATTTCATTCGTGCATTTTCATTCTTAAGACTTGCAGACGACTGTTATACTGAAGGCTGCCACCATTTTACACTTTGTGGCTTCACAGGGATATTCCTCTCCCTTTAAATCCTTCTCTCCTCCAGGTTTGCAGCAAAGCACCAGTCTTTCTAAAAAGAAATTTAACTTGCTGCTCTGCTGTGGAGAACTGCAAACAAGCAAGCCCCTTTTATATTTATGTATTTCAGAAAAGACCTGGAGTTCTTTATCAACCCCATGGAATCCATGTATGTATGTAGCATAAGCAATTCAACTTGTGTTAATTCTTATTTAATTCTTATTTATTTTATAACCAACATCCAATACAGAATGTTACATGGCAAGCACTGCTGCCTTTTACTTTCTTTCAGACAAAAAGCACTTTAAATAATAAAGGCACAAATGCACTTCAGAATCCAGTTAACATTTGTAAATGTCTCTCATGCACTGTTTTTAAACTTTCAAAGTACTTTATTTAAACCATAAGTACCTTATTTTTCTTGTAGGCTCATATAGGCATTTTATATACTCTAGTTAAGCAACCAGCACCTTAATTATCTTGGCCAGCTGGCATGCTGGACCTACATACCTGGTGCTTCATTTTGGGGGTGGGGGGGTTTAAAGAACCCTCATCTTGCCACCAGGGCACCCATTCTTGACAGGGGTCACCCTGTCACACTCTGGCCATACAACCCAGCATCCTAATAGCCTTTGCAGCTGCCTTTATACACTGTGTGGAGTTGTTCATTGCTGCCATTATGATCACCCCCAGATCCTTCTCCTCTTCTGTTTTGGCTAGCTAAATCCCCCCTTAGCTGGCAGCTCCTCCTTGGGTTTTTTGTTCCTAAATGTAGCACCTTGCATTTCTTGGCATTGAACCCCAGTTGCCAAGTGTCCTATCAGTCATCCAATATTGCCAGATCATCTTGTAACCCCTGACACCACTCCAAGTCATCCACTTCTGCTCCCAACTTGGTGTCATCTGCAAACAGACTGATCTTGCTCTTGATGTCTACTGAGATGTCTGCTATAAAAATCCCAAACAAGACTGGCCCAAGTACAGAGCCCTGTGACACTCCATTTGTCACTGCCCTGGGTGATGAGAGCTCCCACCCCATCACACTCTGCTGTCTCCCTTGCAACCAGTTTACTAGCCATCCTACCATCTTAGCTCCCACCCCTGTGTCTTCCAGCTTACTACCTAGCCTCCCATGTGGCACCAAATTGAATGCCTTACTGAAGTCCAGGTACAGGAAATCCACTGCATGGGTCCAGTCTAATTGCCTGGTTATCCACTCATAGTACTCTACTAGGTTGTTCTGACAGGATCTTCCCAAGACAATCCCATGCTGCCTGCTGTCCTGCAGCCCACTGGCCTCTAGGAGGGAAACCAGCCTCTCCTTCAGGATCATCTCCATCAGCTTTCCCAGGATGGATGTGAGGCTTACTGCTCTGTAGTTCTCCGGCTTATCTTTGTGGCCTCTGTTGTGGAGGGGCACCATGTGTGTCATCCTTCAGTCCTGTGGAACATTCCCTGACTCCAGGGATGCATTAAACAGGTCTTCCAAGGGTTTTGCCAGGACTTCTGATAGCTCCCTTAGCACCCTGGGGTGTATGCCATCCAGCCCCGGTGCCTTGTCCACCCTCAGTGCTCTGAAGCCCTCCAGTGCCATGCCCATTGGGATTTCCCTACCTGTCTCCTCCTCACCTCCCATGCCCACCCCCCAACTGCCTTGGGTATTACTCCTCTTTTCTCTTTCATAAGGAGCAAGACAGAGGCAGGAAACTACAGACCTGTCAATTTGACCTCAGTGGTAGGGAAAATGATGGAATCACTTCAGAAAGAAAGAATTGTTGAGTACCTAGAGGCCAGTGGGGCACAGGACCCAAGGCAGCATGGATTCACAGTAGGAAGGTCATGTCAAACAAATCTAATTGATGTCTTTCACCGAGTGACCAAAGTAGTAGACCAGGGAGGGGATGTGGACATGGCCTACCTAGACTTTAGCAAGGCATTTGACACAGACCCGCACAAAAGATTAATAAACAAATTAGCCAGCCTGGGAGTGGATCCCAGGGTGGCAGACTGGGTAAAACACTGGCTGGACAACAGGACACAGCAGGTAGTAGTAAATGGAGTCCACAGTGAAGAAAGGGAGTTACTAGTGGGGTACCGCAGGGTTCAGTACTGGGGCTGGTCCTTTTTAATGTCTTTATTAGTGACATTGCAGAGGGACTAGAAGGGAAAGTTTGACTTTTTGCAGATGACACAAAGATCTGCAACAGAGTTAATATGCAAGGTGGGGTGGAAAGGATGAAACAGACTTGGCAAGTTTGGTGGAATGGTCAAATGTATGGCAGCTTAGATTCAACACAAAGAAGTGAAAAGTAATGCACCTGGGAAACAAAAACCCAGGGCAAGAGTACACAATGGGGGTGAGATACTGACAACAACAAAAATGGAAAGGGACCTGGCGATAGTCATATCAGATGACCTAAAAGTGGGCCAGCAATGTGAGAAGGCAGTAAGGAGGGCTGGGGGAATACTGGAATGCATAGGGAGAGGCATCAGCAGTAGAAAACAGGAAGTTGTTGGCCCTCTGTACAGACAGTTGGTAAGACCACATCTGGAATACTGTGTACAGTTCTGGAGACCCTATCTCCGCAAAGACATAGACAGGGTGGAGGCTGTCCAGAGAAGGGCAACCAAAATGGTGCAGGGTCTGCACCAGAAGACATATGAAGGAAGACTAAAGGAGCTTAAGATGTATAGCCTCAAGGAAAGGGGGGGGTTGATAGAAACTGTCAAATACCTCAAGGGAATCAACAAAGTCCAAAAGGGTGACATATTTCAGAAAAAGAGATGTGCAAGAACAAGTGGGCACAATTTGAAGAGAGAGGGGGACTGCTCAGAGGTAATGTGAGGAAGTATTTATTCACAGAGAGGGTTGTAGATGCATGGAACAGCCTTTCTGAGGAGGTCACAGAGTCAAAAACAGTGGGGGAATTCAAGAATGCATGGGACAGGCATAAGGCGATTCTAGTGGGAAGTAGGCTGTTGGTTAACTAGGATCTGTAGTTTATCTGGTAGGTAGGGAAATGGGCAGACTAGGTGGGCCAAGCGGTCCTTATCTACCATCAAATTCTATGCTTCTATGTTTCTATAAGTACTGAGCAGAAGTACTTGTTTAATGCTTCTGCCTTTTCTGCCCCTTTATCCACCCACCCCCATCCCTTTTTATCCTTACTATTTGGTCCTTCCAGCACCGTTTCTCCCTAATGTACCTGAAGAAGTCCTTCTCTCCATATTTAATGTCCTTTGCTAGCCTGAGTTCCCAGGAGGCCTTGGCTGCCCTGATTGCCATTGTTGCCTCCCTTGACTCCTTCAGGTAATCCTCCGTGTCCTCCCCTCTCCCTGTTCTTTTGTACCATCTAAAGGTGGTTGTTTTCTTTCTTACTTTCTCCATGACTCCCCTGCTCACCCAGCTAGGCTTCTTGGCCCTAACCCTCTTACTCTGGACCCTTGTACATGTTGGGGTTGTCTCCTCAATACCTTGTTTAATGACCTCCCACCTCTGATTAGTGTCCATATCTGGACTGATCCTGACCAAATATGCCTGTACTATTTCCCTCATCCTCCTGAAGATGGCCCTTCTGATGTCTAACATCCCAGTTCCCGATCCTATTCCCTCCTTCCCCATGTTTAACCTGAACCACACCAAGTGGCGGTCACTCCCTGCCAGTGGCTCCTCCACCCTCAGCCCCTTCAGAAATTCCCAATTTGCCAGTACTAGGTAAAGGGTATTCCCTAACCTGGTTGGCTCATTGACTATCTGCAATGGGAAGCTTTTCTGAAAGGTGTCCAGAAGCACCTGCTCCCTTCTATTTGTGGTGGCTGTGGTGCCTCAATCTGCTCCTGGCAGGTTGAAGTCTCCAATAATCACTGTACTGCTCCTTCTGTAGGTCCTTCTGATTTGCCCTGCTAGTTCTCTGTCTAATTCCTCAGTCTGAGATGGTGGCCTGTACACCACTCCCATCCTCAGGGTCCTATTTTTGGAGTCCTGGAGCTGTACTCATAATAACTCTGTGTTGCCTTCTTCCCCTTCCTCCCTGACACACTTCAGACCTTCCCTCACATACAGTGCCACCCCCCTTCCCTTTTACCCTGTTCCTCTGAAATATCTTATACCCTGGTACTGCAAGGTCCCAGTCATGGTAATGGTTGGCCCATGTCTCAGTTATGGCTACCATATCCACCTCCCCATCTGCCATGAGAGCCTTTAGCACTGCTGTTTTGCTTGTTAGGCTCCTAGTGTTCAAGGTTACCACCCTCCAGACCAATTTTTTTGCCCCTCTCCCTACTTGCTCTCCCTTTTTTGCACCCCCTTCCTGACCTCTCCCTAAGTCCCCTGCTGCTAGCATGGGGGAAAGCTTGTTAGGCTTCCCTAGGTGAGGATCCTGCCAGAATCCTGCCCTCTTGCCACCCCCACTACCAGTTTAAATTCTCGTTGTTTGCTAAGTATTCCTCCAATTTCTGTTTTAAGACCTTCTTTCCCTCCCCATTTAAGTAAAGCCTGCCCATAGCATAGAGATCATTGTCCTCCTATGTCATTCCCCACCCTCCCACCAGCCCATACCCTTTGGATGGACACCACTCCCTTTGCCATGTGTTAAATTCCTTTATCCTCAGGTTTCTTGCTGTGCTCACCCTGGTTACTGATCTTTATGCCTCCTCACAATTCAGCCCCAGCTTCTCAAATCTCCCCTGGAATACATCTACCATATGGTCTGCCAGGTCATTGGTTCTCAAATGCAGAACTATGTGAGGTTTTTCCCTACCTCTCCTGGCATACTTCAGGACTGATTGACCCACACATTCTGCTGTCATGCCTGGCATTGCCTCCACCCATATATGACTATGCTTCTCCCCCTTGCTCCCCCATCTGATCTCCTTCAGAACTGAATCCCTTAGCACTAGGATCCCTATCTCATTTCCTTGTTTTTCTCACCTTGTCCAACCCTTATCCATCCCTGCCAGGTCTTCTGTACCCAAATGCATCACAGCTGTTTCCCCTTGTACCCCTGTCTCTGACCTGCCTGCCCCTTCCCCATTTTCTCCTGATTTCAACTGCCCTCTGCACTGGGCTCCAACTGCCACCTCCCACTGATGCATCCCTCCCCTAATCTTCTGATAACTCCTCTCTTCCCTCTTCTTAGCTATTCTCCCCCTGTTCAGTGTCCTAGCTTCCAACCCCTTATCCTGCCCCATTGAAGCCCTGCCCCCTTCAGTCACCCTACCAGTGCCTGTATGAATAGCAGACTTTGCTAGTACCACACAAGGTAGATATACCTAGCACTACCACAGCCCCTGCTGGCAACAGGTACCCAGTTGCAAAGAGGGACATCACATCCCAAACAGAATATTGCCTTTGCTCCTGGAAGCCAGATTCAGCAGCTAGTATGCCAATAATCATATACTGTATGGCAAACATGGTGAAAAGGAGCCACTTACATGCTACTATGTGGCAATCATTAGCTCTTCACAATGTTTCCATGAAAAAAATGCATGAACGCACAGTACAGAACCTCAATTTTTCTTCACCATCCCTAAGTAAAATAAGATAAGGTTACTCCCTGGTAATCCAGTATATCTCTCCAACCAAACCCTGAGTAATATAAGAGGACATTCTCCACTGATAGTCTTGTGGTACACCTCTCCCACATTATACCCATTATAACATTCATAGTTGTCTTTTCCCAGCCACCAACTTAGCACCCACCACTCACACTCCCATTTGGTGCCAACTTACCCATTCACAGTCATACAAATTTCACTGGCAGATCCATAAATAGAGACTGACATAAACCCTATGATTGCTATGTCTGCCAGCTGCCACATAAATTATAGAAAGCAAGTGCATATGTATGTGTTTGCTTGCTCCCTGTCATTCAGATGGTGTCCAGCTGAGGTGTGGTGAGTGGAGGGTCTAGTCCTGTCACTGTCTGTGGATCTTCTGGTGTTCCAGTTCTGATTAAGGATGGGTAAGTCCAGGGTAGAGGGGGTTGCTGTGTGGGTCAGCTGGGAAGGGTGAGTGATCCTTTATGAATGTTATAACAGAGATTGGGTGGGAAAGAGCATCACCAGACTACCAGGAATGGAATTCTTACTTTACTCAGGGATCAGGTGGGCGTAGGGGGTTTACCACTAAACTATCAGGGAAAAACACCTTATTATTCTACTCAGGCATCAGACTGGTGGTTCCCCTGGACTCTCAGGGATGTAGTTCTTATTTTGCTTGGAGACTGTCAGGGGAGCAGTACCACTGGACTACCGCAGAAAGTCATGTTCTAATTTTAATGTTGGATTATGCAGGAGTGTGGTACCAATGAACTATCTGGGAAAATCATATTTCAATCAAAGATTGGGCAGGAAGGGGTACCACTGGACTACAAGAGACAATGATATTTAAATTAGGGATTGGGTGGAAGGAGGTACCACTGGTCTGCCAGAGAAAAGCATATTATTTTAATTGAGGATCATGTGTTGGGGTGACTGTCACAGGCACCAGTTCTGCCAGGACGTAGGGACTCATGCGTCACTGTGTGAATTGATAAGTGTAGGGTTTGGAAGCTTTAAATTGCATTGCAGCAGCAGCCTTTTATCACTTCCAGGACCCTTTGATTATACAGTACCACAGCACCCTGTATGATAAAGGGTGCCCTCATTTCATGGCACAGTGGAATATTTAGTGTGAACATACTATCCACTGTGTGTGATGCAGAGAGGGACCATCTGAATATGGCCCCAGCCCATCTGCACACACAAAGCCTGGTTAGCATGGTGCTATGCCTGTTAGCATGTGGATAACCATTTAAAAAAATGGGGCAGATTGCCATTTAAATGAGCTTGTACATCTTATCCAATCTAGGCTAAAAATGACAAATTACAGTTACATGTTTTGTTCTCTTCAGGCCCTTCAGTGTGCTGCTGCTATAAACCTAACCAGGACACATATCAGAGACTCTAAGCTATATCCATCACCTAATACCTAACTTGTAGTTGCATGTTTAATGTGCACTGCTTATTTAAACTACTTATTTATTTGCATAAGGCTTAAACTTCTCTGTTCTCCCCATAAGAAAATCTAAATTGTTTTATGGTGCTTGCTTTTCAAGCTAGTGAGTTGTACTCTGTATGAATTTTAAAAATGGTTTGTGTATTTTTATCAACATTGTTTGTTACTACAAGTGTCCATTCTGTGATGTCACTAGCATTGGTTGCCATCATACATCATCAAAGTACCTGGCTGTGACTGAAAATAGGCTATGTCAGCCTTGCACACTAACCTGGTCAATAAAATCAAATTAATAAGTAGTTAACATGTAAATAAGTGTGCTTTATTTTAAATTGCACCTAATCCTGAAGGCTTGAAATGATGTGCACGCAGTTCAATTAACATATTTGTAAAAACATATACAATCACAATAGCAAGGACAGCAGAGTCCCTCACATCACTAATATGGATGGGTGCATACAAAAATGACCAACCCTCAAGACAACCCATGAATACCTCAAAAGTACCCTAAAAATACCAGGATGAAAAATGAGTAGACAGGGTAGGTCAGGTAGTTGCTACCTGGCCCGCTCCACTACCCGATTACCTGACCCTGATAATAATAAAAATCATGTGAAAGACATTTTTTTTTTTACTATTAAACTGATTGTTACGTTCCCTGAGCTATTATACCCATGAGTGGCATTGCTGAGGTAGGTAAGAGAGGCACAGCCACTCTTGTTGAGCCTGCTGTTGTGTCCAAAAATTAGACTCATGGTGGACATTGCTGAGGCAGGTATAAGAGGCACAGGCTGTCTTAGCAAACCTGCTGCTGTTTCCAAAAATTATACCAATTTAGGGAATTGCTGAGGCAGGTATGAGATGTGCAGCTGCTCTTAGTGAGCCTGCTGCTATGTCCAAAACTTATACCCATGGTGGGCATTGCTGAGGCAGGTACAAGAGGTGCGGGTTCCCTTAGTGAACCTGCTGCTAGTTCCAAAAATTATACCCATGGCGTGCATTATTGAGGCAGGTACGAGAGATGCAGCTGCTCTTAGCAAGCCTGCCGCTGTGTCCAAAAATTATACTCATTGTTGGCATTGCTTAGGCAGATACTAGAGGTGCAGACTCTCTCAGTGAGGCTGCATTGTTTCCAAAAATTGTACCCATGGCGGGCATTGCTCAAGTAGGTACGAGAGATGCAGATGCTCTTAGGGAGCCTGCTGCTGTGTCCACAAATTATACCATAGTGGGCATTTCTGATGTAGGTATGAGAGGTGCAGCTGCTCTGATTGAGCCTGCTTGTGTTTCCAAACATTATACCCATGGTGTGCATTTCTGTGGAAGGTACGAAATGCGCAGCTACTCTGGTTGAGCCTGCTGCTGTTTTAAAAAATTATACCCATCACTGGCATTGCTGAGATTGGTACAAGAGGTGCAGCTGCTGTGATTGAGCCTGCTGCTGTTTTAAAAAATTATACCCATGGCGGGCATTGCTGAGGTAGGAACAAGAGGGGCAGCTACTCTAAGTTAGGCTGCTGATGTTTCCAGAAATGATATCCATGGTAAAAAAGAAAACCAAGAGTAGTACTAGTGTAGCACATGTGGCTGGCATGGTGGTAGTGGTGATAGGTCCATTAGTTTTGTATACAACCTATGATCATATTCAGTATCACTATTTACAGGCTGTTGTTCATGTTCAGGGTCAGACTCACATAATTCAGTGTTTGTGACAACTGGGAAATTGTCAGCATTCATTTTGAGAAATGTAAGCCATTCCACATTTGCAGGACTTAGAAGTGTTCTATGGTCAGTGACTATTCCTTCAGCTGCACTAAACATGGTTCTGAATATACACTTGAAGGTGTACAACTGAGGTACATTATTGCACGATTTACAGATCTGGCAATATTATTCTCTTTTGTTTCCAAAACAGTAATGGATCTTCCTTGAGACCAATTACAGTATGGTCTGCAAAGTACTCAAGGATCATTGCGCTGCGTGAGAAGGTTACCAGTCTGGCAGATGATCCAGCTACACTTTCTTTATGGGATACCAGTCCATGTTGTTGCAGGTGATTCAGAAGTGATTTGCCTTTCTGATCATGAACACAGGATGCACAAGAAGTAGCTGTAGATGTCTTTTCATTCACTGATGACACTGCTGACTGTGAAGATTGATAGATGTGCTATTGTCCACACCAGAGGTGCACTGTGATGGTTCAGCAATGTTTGACTGCTGTACATCAGTTAATGGTGTTTGTTGGGCAGTGTCACATTTGGTTAACAGAAGATCTTTACAATACTCGATGTCTTCCCCTGCAGAAAGGATGGCTTCAATGTTCCACTTACTATACAGCAGGGAACTAGCAACATAGCCAACACATAGATGTCATTCTTAACATCACATTTAGTCTCTGATCAGTCAATAGTCTGAGATGCAAGTCATCTGCCAGCATAACCTTGGTGGTGAAATCTTTTGACTGAAAGTCTTTCTTTATGTCATCAAGGAAAATATGAAGGAAATCTGACTTGAAGAAGAATTTGACTCAGAGTTGCACTATCCACACTGACATCATGTGTGGCAGCCTCAAATGACTTCAATAAGGTGACCAAAGGATCCAGTAGTGCAGTTGCTGGAACTGAACATGATGTCTACTTTATCTATCTGACTCTGAATGGTGTAATCATGTACAGCTTTTTCTGTTCAAGAAGCCTTTCCAACGTGTAAAATGTTGAATTCCAATGGGTTGCAACTTCCCACTTTAATGTATGCAAGGGTTAGTTGTTTGACCTCTGTAGACAATTTAGGATTTTTTTGTGCTTTCAGAGTGGCTGAAATGCCCCTATATTTTCACAGCAAGACCTAAAAGGCTTTCCACATTTATGTTTCCATTTAAGAAACTATGGATGAGAAGATTTAAACAATGTGCAAAACAAGGTGTGTGTTTGTTGTTGCCATCTCTAACAGTTTTGACTATGTTGGCATCAATATCTGACACTATGAGCTATGAAATAAGGAATACAGAGTAAGCCATTTCTGTAATTGATTTTGTAGCTCCTGCAAAATATTCACAGCAGTGTGGTTTTCCTTTAAAATGGTGACACATAATGCAGCCTGCTTCCTTCTACTTATGGTAGAGTGGGGATTATTACTTTCTAACTGAAAACTTGCCCGATGAGCTGTAACAGTAATGCATTCAATTGTTTGGTTGCTGATCCATGTATCTGTGGTTACAGTATGTGAAGCTGGTTCACCTCAGAGATTTTCAACTGTTTAGTGACCACACTACACATCAACTCACAGAACTGCAGAACAACCTTTTTTGAGAAATATGTTCTACAGGAAAAAATGTACTGTGGTTAAGTCTGGTTCATGAACTTGAGGAAAACTTTTTGGGCAACAAAAGCAAAAGGAAGTTGACAATTGGCCAAGAGCTCTGCAATGGTTCTATTTAACAGATGGAATGTTGGCTGCTTGCAGGCAAATTTTGATGTCCTTGTAACACTTTCTTGTAATGTTAGTTGATGAGAATGAAGATATATTTTTAATTTGGGTAGATTGTACTTTTAATGCCTTTTTCATGTGGAGTACTACTGTGGGCTTTTGCAGTACTTGATGGTGTCAGAAGAAAACAATCTGTGTTTGCCTGGGAAAACTGCAAGGACACATCAGGTGATTCAGTGTCAGTTCTTGCTTCCAGTTCATTGTCACTATGGTCACCACAACCACTACCACCTCCACCTCTATTACCACCCCGACCAACCACACTGTCCCTTGCCCTGCCCCACTCAATTGAGTGGTTTGCCTTTGCATGTCTTATCATTACTGATGTTCCAAATGTCCCACTTTGCCACCATGACTGACACTGTTTGCACAGACTGCATACAGCTCAATAGTTGTCTGCAGGGTCAATGTAAAATAAATTCCACAGTAAAGATTTACCCTTTGTGCTTTGTACTATAGTACCTGGCCCTATTTCTTGTACAGTCAAGTGACTGTGAGGAAACCCTACAGTGCCATTTCCTTGTTCACATTAATTTTTCTCATTCATGCTCATCTTCTTATTCTAACATTTAGCATATGTTTTTTTTCTGCACATGCCTCTCATGCCATAGAGCAGCACCCTCTCCTATTCCTTCATTGAAACTACAGACCTAATTGCCAAAAGATTCAGAAAAACTGGAAGTGTCATCATCATCATGTGGGTCATAGCCTGGGCTATCCCATTCCCAGTCCCCACTATCACCACCGTCTTTATCAGCATTTGCTGCCTCAGTATCTGAGCTTATATTTGAAAAAAGATATCTCCTTATTCTTGCATGCTGTTTCAGCAGCTGGAAGTATCCTTGCACATGTGGCAAAATGTTCAGTACCTCTACTAGTAACTCCTGTTAGTTCTTTCTGAAACTCTACTGTCATTTCGTTGTTAACATGCTTTTTGTTTCAGGAGGACATTTAGTGCCGGTCCTGGTGATGTTTTTATTATTATCACTCTCTTCTTCATTAGTGCTAGGATTCATATTGTCCACATCATTTTTAGTTGCACGTACAGCAGCACTGTGCTTCCTTTTAGTAGACTTAGACTGGGAAATACGAGACACAGTAGACATAGCCATGACTTTCGCTATGCTGCAGAGGGATGTCACACACAGTGTAGCTATGTTAGGGCTCATGGCACCCAACAGGCTAACAGACAGTGTAATACAGCCTAAATGGCTTTCACTCTGCTGCAGAGAGACACACAGTAGCTATGTCACAGACAGGGCTCGAGGCACCCAACAGACACTATGTAATACTGCCTAAATTATTTAATGCAGTGGCACATAGTAGCTATGTCACAGACAAGGCTCTGGGCACCTAACAGACAGTGTGTAATACAGCCCAAATGGCTTTCACTGTACTGCACAGACACACAGAGTAGCTATGCCACAGACAGGGCTCAGGGCACCTAACAGACAGTCTGTAATATACAGCCTAAATGGCTTTCACTGTACTGCAGAGACACACAGGGTAGCTACATCACAAACAGGGCTCAGAGCACCAAACAAGAGACAGTGTGTAATATGGCCTAAATGGCTTTTATAACTGCTGCCAGCTATGAGTGCCTTCCCCCCCTTCTCCTCTCCTGAGCACCACACCCAATCCCCTGATTATTCCCCCTTCAGTCCTCAACCTTTGTTTCTTAACCTCCTTTGTGGACTAATGTTTATGCTTCTATTTTTTTTTAAGTATACATTTCTATTCTTGTTTCACTGTAGTTGGAGCGAGCACTGATCACTCTCTCTCCCACCAAACTCCAGACCTATTCTGTGTACTCATACAGCAGATAGGGAGCTCAGACACCAGCCAGACCAATCAGATTGTCAGGATGTTGTCATGTGCTCCTTTCTGCTGTGAGGACACCATAGGCTGCCTGTAATGCCAGTTTAAAATTTCTATTACCCCTTACCCGACCCATTACCTGTGTCCACAGTACCTGACCCACGAAGTACACTGTTAAATCAGGTAGAGTAGTAAATTGCCCGAACTACCCTGCCTGACAAAAAAACACTGATACTAGACCTACCCACTCCAGCCACTCAACAGTTAGCCCATCCCTAATTACTAACTCACTAAAATGAACCCTAAAATTTCAGGGAGAACAAATGAGCCCATTTAAAAACCTACACAGAGAAGATATGACAAAGTTGGCTTGGTAGGAAATTCCACATGCACAAGGCAGTCATAAAACATGTGCAGGAGGGGGACCACTACCACCAGGGATTCTGTGTAATACAGTACAGGCCAGCAAATGGGAGGAGACCACTACCACCAAGGATTGTTTCATGACATACGGGCTGGCAACTGGGGAGGAGACACTACCAGCAAGGACTGTTTCATGACATGCGGGCTGGCAATCAGATGGGGGACCACTACCACCAGGGACTGTTTCATGACATACGGGCTGGCAATCACGGGGGGGAACCACCACCACCAGGGATTTGGTGTAATACAGTACAGGTCAGTGATCGGGGGGACCACTACCACCCGAGATTGTTTCATGACATAGGGTCTGTCAACCGGCGGGAGGCAGGGAACCACTAAGATTTTAAAAGAGACTGCAGAACCACCAATAGATTCTCCCCTGTGGAGCACAGAAGATAATCTGGAGTATACAGATGCAGGAGGTCTTCTATGTAGCTAGGATATAACCTGCGCAGGACATTAAAGACCATCAAGCAAATCCTAAATGTGGTATGCCATCTAAATGAAAACCAGTGCAGTTCACCCAGCACTGGAATGATATGTTCAAAACAATTTTCACCAGATCTCAACAGAGTTGCAGCATATTGTACCAGCTGAAGGTAGAGCACCATACCTTCATAAATACCAAGATTTAGAGCATTGTTGTAGTTCAGACTGGAAGTTACAAAGGCACTGATTACAGTCATAAGGTCAAATATGTAAAAATGGTTTCATATGGGTGATATTTCTAATATGGTAAAACACAATATTGTGAGACATTTGGCAAATGATATTCCAGACTCACCAGTCATTTATTATGACCCCCAGGATTTTAGAGCTGATCAATGCTGGAAGGGTGCTAACACAAAACGATGGTAGAGTGACACTAAACTTCTTTGTTACCAAATTCTGAGATCTTGGTTCAATAATCGGCAATCCTGTCTTTCCAAGATTTAGGTTCAGCCAGCTAGAAACCATCTAATCTTTCAGGACAAATAAAAATTTATTTATCACTGCTGCAGGAGCTCCACAATTTGGTGTTGAAGACAGGTGTAATTGGGAATCATCACAAGTAGCAGAGGAAATTAAAGTTAAACCATCTTACCATCTCAAGCAGCAGCAGTATATACACCATGAACTGCATAGACACAGAACAGAATCTTGAGGCACATCACAGGAAACAGCAGAATCCATAGAGGAAAAAGTCCCTGGGGTAATTCACTGACATCTGCTGGTCATGGAGGACTGCAAACATTGCAACACCCAGCTACTGAATCTTCCATAGAACCAAAGGCGATCAATCAGTTCAGTTTAGTTTTATTACAAAGCATGCATAATACTTACAGGTTCAGCACGGCTCACTGATACAGTGGCAGAGCTACTGTCTATAGATAACAGGCATGATCCATGATTGGTCATACTGTGGCCAACTAAGGAGGTGTGAAAAGTGCTGCACCAGTTGCTCTATGTACCCACAGCACCGAGGAGCCTGGTAAGGTGACTGGGGGTTTGGGTGCTTGGTTCCGTGGTTGTGGTGGGCTGCTAGACAACAGGCAGTAGGGACTTGTGACTGGTGGTACCATGGATCGGTGCCGGGGGGGAGCCACTGCACACCAAGGAGTGTTGGAATTTTTACTGTTGGCTGGTAATTGGAGCGGGGGGCACTACCACCAGGGATTTTGATTATTATCATATCGGTCAGAAATTGGTTGGGATCACTACCACCATGGATTCTGTGTAATACCGTATGGGCCAGGATTCAGAGGGGGGACCATTAACACCAGGGATTGCTTTATTTATTTATTTACTGAAAAGTTTCACCAGGTAAGGTACACTGAACAACAAGTTGATCGTCTCCCAGTACAACCTGGGGGAGTGGGTAATGGGAGTTACAATCATGGTATAAAGTACAAGCAAGTTACACAAATCACATAAAGCTTAGATTACAAGGTAGAATAGCTTAAACATATAAGGTGACCTTATGGGTGACCAAATAGTGGCTAACATAGTACAAGTGCTCCTATGGCCTACATTCATGGACTAATAGTAAAAAACACCATGTGAGGAAAACAGCAATGTAGCAGAGATTGAGCTAGATGGCCATGGTGATTCCCATAGGCTTCGAGGAGATAGACATTAGAGAGACAGATTACAACAAGTAAAACAACTAGGAGCAAAACTCTGTGCTAAAACTAAAAGTGTTCCGATTTGGTTATGCTTAGACATACGGGGCAGCAGTCCGGTTGTTGGACTAGTAGGGGAGGAGAGTTAGGGGCACCTCCCCTAAACTTGGTGCCTTATATAGAAACCGCTCCTGCCTCCCACCCCAGGCAAGTGCAGTTAACAGAGAAGAAATTATATAGTACCTTATTTATTGAGCCAGGTGAGGAGGAGAATTGGATTTGTGTAGGAAGAGCATTCCACAGTTTAGGGAGATGGTAGGAAAAAGATGACTGGCCAATTGAGAGAACTGACAGAGTTCTATGGTCATGGGATCTGAGGAGGCGAGATGGTGTGGGTGGAGGGGAGATGGAGGAAGTAAGATAAGGAGGGAGTGTGCCAAGCCAGTACTTAGAGATGAACTTTGTGCAGTGATGCAGCCACCTATTAGCTAGAGATGGGAAGGCTAAAGTGTGGTAAAGGTGACAGTGATGGGTTAGGGGAGGTGCATCAAGGGCAAACCGACAGAAGGAGCTGAAAAGTATATCCAAGTTAGTTAAGGAGGTGACAGGAGCTGAGCAGCAGATGACATTGCAGTAATTGATGATCAGGAGAATCATCATTTGGACCAGTTCACACCTTTCCTGGGGCGGGAGGCAGTAGCGGTTTCTATATAAAGCGCTGAGTTTAGGGTGAAGCTTTTTCATTATGGCATCTATATGGTCTGAAAAAGTAAGATGTTGATCCAGCCAAATGCCCAGATACCTGAAAGATGCCGTGGCATCTATAGTTGCCCATCGAGAGTAGTGAAGGCAGGGAAAGATAGGAGCCTTGACAGTTTCTGTCTAGTGCCAAACGTCATGGCCACTGTTTTCTTGGCAGTTAGGAAGAGTTGGTGAGATTGAAACCAACACTGGACATTATTGAAATCACGTTGAAGCCTGGAGGCAACATCCAAGGGCGTTGGCCCTGAGGAGAAAAGAACCGTATCATCAGCATACATATGTATAAAATATGGTGTACAGATGAATGGAAGATTGTTCAGAAAAATAGAGAAGAGGATCGGACCTAGTATGGACCCCTGGGGGACACCAGTGCATATGGGTAGGGGAGGGGAGATGGATATTTTTACCGAATGTGAGCGGCCATTTAAGTATGCACTGAACCATTTTAAGGTGTGTTCAGACAGACCTGCAGATGAGAGGGAGCAGATTAGGAGGGAGTGGAAAACAGTGTCAAATGCTTTAGCAAGATCAATAAAGATGGCAGTAGTGATGTGTCCACGATCCATACCCAACAGGATAGCATCAGTGATCCGGAGTAGCAAGGTAGTAGTAGAGTGGTGTTTACGGAAATCAGATTGTTATTGGGTGAAGAAGTTTATGTTGGAGAGGTACGAGGACAGTTGGGCTAGGACTAGGAGTTCTTGCAGTTTGGCTAACGTTGGGAGGAGTGAGATGGGGTGGTAGTTCCCAGGGGAGGAGGTGTAGCCACCCTTTGGGAGTGGGAGGACGATTGCATGTTTCCAACCTTGGGGTATTTCAGCCAATTGAAACAAGAGATTAAGAAAAGTAGTCAGTGGAGGAGCAATGGCTGTGGCAGACAGGTTTAGTAGCTTCGGGTCCAGCCCATCAGGGGAGCTACCTTTGCTCAGGTTAAGGGCTTCTAAGGCCGTCAGCATACCAGGTGTCAGGATTTTAGAGAAGGAAAAACTGTATGGTGGAGCAGGTGGACTTCTAGTAGAGGCGGTAGTAGACTGATCAATGGTTGGAAGAGAGCCTAGTAAGGCAGAAGCACATGAGGTGAAGTGCGAGTTGAAAGCTGCCACAACACTTGGGTGGTCAGAGATGACAGTAATGTTTATTTTAAGGAGGGGGAGGGGGAGGGAGGAGGAGCCTGCAGTGAGAAAAGTGAGTGAATTACTTTCCAGAATTTGGATGAGTTGTTTATATTGGAGTTAAAGGTAGAGCTGAGGTACTCGGCCATAGCCAAATGAGTGACTTTCGTGCATTTGTTTCTGAGGGCCTGGTATGCACTGAAATCTTTAAGAAGCTTTGTACTTTTATGGAGCTTCCAGGCTGCATCATGCATTCTTTAGCAAGCAATGAGTTCTGGAGAGATCCAGGGGAGGTGGTTACCTCGGACTCAAGCAAGGTGTAAAGGTGCATGTTGATTCCAGACTTCAAGGAATCGGTCTCTGAAGTAGTTAGCTGCAACATCCAGGTTGCTGGCTTCGGATATAGGTGCCCAGTTCATGTTGTTCAAATTATATAGAAGAGAGGTAATGTTCAGGGATTTGTACAATCGGATTTGCAGTGTTTTATAGGGGGCTTTGACTTTGTGAAATCTACGCACCAGAAAGGTCATGCAATGGTCACTGAAGGTGTCTGCTAGAGTACCGGAATTAATGACCCTATGAGTATGTCGCCACAATGGATAGCGCTTGAGCACTAGCTGCATTATTTAAAGGGAACATACAAATGAGGCAATTGGGCATGCAATGTGCTAAGGGGCCATTTGCATGCCTACTATTGGCTTTCATGCCATACAGGCTGGTGATAGGAGGGGAGATCACTAGCACCAGGGATTCTGTGTAATACAGTACAGGCTGGTGATCATAGGTGGGGGAGCAGGGATTGTTTCATGACATAAGCAGTTGCCGATTGGGGGGGACCACTGCTACCAGGGATTCTGTGAAATACAGTATAGGCCAACGATCAGAGGGGGGCCACTACCACAGTTGACTGTTTCATGACATGTGAGCTGGCAATCAGAGGGAGGGGGGCCACTAGCACCAGGGATTGTTTTATTAAAAATGGGCTAGAGAACAGAGGGGGGTGCCACTAGTGCCAGGGAGTTTTAGATGTATAGTACAGGCTGGCGACTGGAGGGAAGGGGGACTACTACTACCACCAGGAATATCTATACATGACCGTGACCGGGCAATTAGGGAGGCACGCTAAGCTAACCTGCCTCACTACCAATGTAAATAAGCCAACAGTGGGCATGAAAATGGCCCCTTAGCACCTTGCATGCCCAATTGCCTCATTTGCATGTGTCCCTTTCAATAATGCCGATAGTGCTCAAGTGCTATCCATTCTGGTGACTTACTTTGGGAACCATGTCAGGTCAGTGCTAAGTGGCTTAGCGCTGCACTGCCATGGCTCTATAGTCAGTCAAATAGCACCCAAGTACCCAAAGCAAAATCCCCCTTCTACAGGGCAGCCATAAGCTTTGTGCTACCTACCTTATGGAACGATCTACAAAAAACCCTCAGATTAAGCACTCTAATTGGTATGAACGCCTTCAAGAAGCTTTATTTCTGTACAATCATAGAAGTATGTAACTGCTTCATCCATTCAGACCCAGTACCGGTGTCTGCACTGGTATATAGCCACGCCTAGACCCAATTTTAAGTACTGACCCCCCAGCTTGCTCCTCATAAGCCTAATTGTTCTCTCTCTTATCCCCCTGTCTTATCAACACTAGGCCCGTCCATCCCGTTATCCTTCCTTTCCCAACCTTGGATAGGAGCTCACTACCCCTGGGTTGTGACATCCTACCATGCCTCGTACTTTATAGCATTCAATCCCGGGGCTCATACATACTCGTTTTCTCCATCCACCTTCTCTACATCCCATTTTACCAACTCCTCTCTATGCACCATGCCCTCCTAGCCTTTCTCCCCCTACCTCCCTCCCTCCCCCCGCAACCTTCGCCTCTACCTGGTGTATATATTTTGTTTTCTTCCGTTACTTCCTCCTGCAACCTTAGATAACCTGGTTTTTCTTCGTATAGACACTTCTATGTATGTAAATACCCTGTAATCTGTACAATATCTGTATAATTCTATGAACATATGAACTTCTTTTTCTTCCTCTCTGTAAACAGTATTATCTGTATTGCCTTGTAAATACCTGTGTTGACCTGTATATACAATTGTTCATACTCCACCCAGGTCCATCTTGCAAATGAGCTTCTACTCAATGATGAACGCCTGGTTAAATAAAGACTTGATTGATTGATTGATTGATTTAATTGAATATAGCATCTTTGGGCTTCCTGGCACTCCCAAGGCGCCGCGCAAATGTTTGTGCTCCGCTTTGCATAATTTATAATATCGGACCCATACTAACTTAAAGTGGTTCCATACCCACTCTAATACTCCAGGAATCCAGTGATTCCTTTGATAAGGAGAACTATGTCCAGGCTTAACTTTTTGAAGGCCTATACTACCTTCATGTTCACTGGCTCCACCAATAGGCTGTTCCATAATTCACCGCCCTCTGGAGAAAAGTGTGTAATTTCATCACCCCTGAATTTGCCACCTTTGAGCTGCAGGGCATGTTCCTGTGTTCTTCTGAAGGATACCAGACCAAATAGCTCTGCCTATTGAAACCTGTTGATACTACTAAGTATGTAGAAATCTGAGATCATGTATCCTCCCAGACTCTTTATCTGTAACATGAATACGTTAAGGATCACCAGTTTCTCCTTGCTTTTCTTTTCCAAATATGGCTACTATATAATGAATGTTGTCAGGAGCCAGTACTCTGCCAGAGTTCACTTTTACCTTGGGTGTACAGGCAAAGTTGTTTGTTCAGAAACCTAATTGTTCATGTGGCACTAGACTGTAGTCAAGAATATGTGACATATACTACTACTTTTTCTGTAAAGTATGTTAAATGATGCTTGTCATCTGGTGTGTTCCCTACATTTTCTGGATTGTACCTTATTGTTATTATGCTACTTTTACATTTCACTTGTATTGTACTCTGTATCATCCAAGTCAATCCAGAATCAGATATTCATTGCCTAGCACACTTATCTGGTTATAAAAAACTACCTAACTAACTAATGAACTAAATAACTAACAAACTAGTACATTATGTAGTAAAAAGTAAAAAAAAAAAATTGTACTTCAGGGGCACTAATTTCTTTCTTTCACAACTGTATATCCCTATCCACTGCATCCACTGCTGTATTTGCCCAAATCAAATTTTATCCACCTTAACATCTTTGTCTCAACCCTTCTGTTTGTTTCTCTGCTCTGATCATGTAATCTTCTACCCCAGTGCACTTTTCTTAATAGTTATATGTTGCCCCTTAGCGATGTTTGGATGACATGGCCAGAGTAGAAACTAGAACTAATAGCATACTTTTCCTCTCAGTCAGGTCTTAGAAGGAATCAGTACACAATTCTCTAATTTTTAGCTTAAAGGGACACTGTCAGTCCCCTAAGACTTCAACATTTTTGTATTTTAAAAAACACATGTGGAGTCACATGATGCAACTGAGCTGATATAGCATGGCTCTCGACCTCTGCCTAGGTAACTTGTTTCTGGAGCAATCCTCCTTCTTTTTCTGCTGCCTTTTGGATATGTCTTACAAACCATCATCCCCTGAGGTTCTGAAGCTACAATCTGACCTTTTGGAGGACCCTAATCTACCTAAAAAAACAAAAACTGAGGATTCATTGCTGCAGCCTGAACCAGGGTCAGGGAACGCTAATATGGCACCTGGACTGTCTGAATTGCTGGCTTCTCCCTTATTTCATGAACTGGCCGAAATTAAAGTTCTTATGAGCTCTGACACTTCTCAGCTCTCGGCTTACTTCTTTGGTTGAAGCTATTAAAGGAGTGGTGGAGAATTTGGGGTCCTGAATAATGGAGGTGGAGGAGTGGGTGAGCTTTTCGGAGGGTTGGGCTCAACCGACTGATCAGATGATGGCTTTGGAGAGAGAAATGTAGCTGTTGTGGGACAAAATTGATGATCAGGAAACCCGGAGCCATAGGAATAATTTGCGGCTCCTGGGTATTTCTGAATTCAGGGAGCTTAGCAATCCAATTGCCTTTCTTCACCTAGTGCTGCCAGCTTTGGTGAACTGTCACTGGGTGCATCAATTTAAATTTATAGGGCGCACAGGGTCCCCTCTGGTCTGCCACCACCCTCATCTGCCTCCTAGCTGTTTCCCTTCATTTTTCATCTTCTCTGGTTCTGGGACCAAGAGCTCCTGTTCAATAAAATGAAGTTAATTAAATATTTGGCATGGCAAGGGCATAAGATGCTTCTCACTTTGGACTTCTGTAAAAGAGTCATAGACCAGCACAAATCCTTCGACAGTGTGAGGGACCTAGCTAAGCAATGGGGGTCTACTGTTTCCTAACCCCCACTGCTATCTTGTGAGTGTTTGTGGGCCCCTCTTCTCACCTGTTTTCCTCCCCGGAGGAAGCCCATTGGTTCATGCTGCACCTGGCACTTGCTGGAGGAGTCCCTTCTGCTCCATGCAGCCAGACTATTGACCCTACTCCTCATGTGAATTCTGGCTCTGTTGCACACAAAGACCCTAAGCTGGACCAGCGCTCATCATTGCATTCAAGGCCGGCTTCACATAAGGACTCTGGTGTGGTTACAGTGTCTGCTCATTCTGTGGCTTTGAAGTCCCAGCAGCCTCCCCACCAGTGAGTGGTGTCATCTCGAGGATCTGCCCCTTCAATTCTGGAGACAGATCAGGAAGTACTGGTATTTCAAGCAGAGGGATTGTTGAGCAGATCTGCAGCAGCTTCTAGCATGGACTATGAAACCCAACCTGCTTGAGTGACTCTTGTGTGTGTTTCCTGGGTCTCTTTATCAGGTAGTGACTTGCCTGTTGTGAGGTCCCCAAATTACAAAATGGGACTTCATCGGTTTACTGGCAAGGTCTTGGTTTTGAGCCTTGCCTTGCTGCATGGTATATCCTTTCCTGCCCTTTCCCAAGGGAGATGATTACTTTTTTCTTGAAAGAGCTGTGTTCACTGGAGTGATGGCTGTGGGGAGTTGGGAGGTGGGGTAGTTAACCTGGATATTTAGTGTTTTGTTGGGGGTCACTTAACACATTTCTTTTCATTGGGGGCTATTACATTTGTTGAGGATTATTTTTTTTGTGCGCAGGGGGGATTGCTGTACTGTACCTATTATCATCTTCCCTGGTTGGGGTCTAGCTTGGTCCATGGGCAATAGGCAGCTTCTGTTCTGGGTACCCGTTTATTGTGTTCTTGGGGTGTTGGTACCTCGGACCCTGCTACTGGTTTCTCTGTGGCTGTTTAACTTTAGATGGGGTGCAGTGATGCAGTATGGCATTCCTCTGGTTTTATTCCCCCTCCCTTGGTGGTCTCTTGTTTATCAACTGGGCACTATAGGTGGGGTTCTCCACAAAGTGGGCACCTAGACTGATCCTCTTATTTTTTTCTTGTATTTCACTCATATGAAGGGTATTGGGGTGGAGTTTGGGGTAGGGAGGTTGCTGGGTGTCTGGAAATGGGTGGGTGCAGAGTCTCAGTGGCCCCCATGTTTCTTCATCTCTTAATGTGGAGATATAATGTTTGTAGTTTTGTATCGTTCTGTGTTTTGATGTTCCTTGTTTTTACTGTGTTTGACTTATATTCTTCTTACTGTTCTTTTTCTCTGTTTCCTTGGCAAGACAGTTGACCTGGGGGTAGATAATGGTTTTGGGCTATCCCGAGTGGGAGGGGTTTCAGGTTGGGGTCAGCTCTTTCTTCTTCTGCTATGGCTTGTAAAACAATAACATAGAATGTTTTGGAGTTAAATAGTCCTGTGAAATGAAGGAGGATGCTTACACACCTGCAGAGTTTGGATGGGCAAACACATTTTTTGCAGGAGACTCTCTTGGTGAGAAAGGAGGTGAATAAGCGGAAGCGCTTGTAGGTGGGGAAAGTTTTTGAATCCTCCTATAACCCCAAGAAGCATGGAGTGGCCATCCTTTGTCATAAGAATGTAAAGAATGTAAACTGGGTAACAGATCAGACCCATAAGTATAGGGACGGTCATTGGTTATTAGTTAGTGGCTGATTAGATGGGACCCTGGTAATACTGGGTTCTATTTATGGGCCCAATTCAGATGATCCACACTTTTTCCATGGGATCTCCCATGCTCTTTTGGAGCTGAGTTTCCTCCATATCATTATAGGGGTGACATGAATCAGGTCCTGGATCCCCTCTGTGAAAAGAGTGGGTTGACCGACCTGACACTGGTATTAAAACCCTGCATCTTCTGATGCAGGAGCATGAGTTACAAGATGTGTGGTACCTGGAGCATCCCTCGGGCCAGGATTATACATTTTATTTTGCCCCACCATCAAATGTATAGTCAGATTGATTTGGTCCTGGCCTTGGGGTTTGTGCTTCAGGGGGCTCCTCTATTGACCTGATCCTCATTTTGGACCACTCCCAGTGACTTTTGTTTTTGACCCGGGTTCCCAGGTGCAGTGGATTAGAAGATGGCAATTTAATGTTAGTTTGTGTGGGGATACAGCCTTTGTCCATTCACTGTGGGATGAGATTACGGATTTCCTCACCATTAACTCTATTGGTGAGACTGCCTCTGGATGGGTTGGGGATGCCTTGAAGGCCTTTTTTAGGGGGAGGGTTATTTCCCACTCCTCAGCCAGGAAGAAGGATAGGCTGAAGGAGCTGGAAACCTTGGAGACTCACTAGGGTGATCTCCAATATTGGCATAAGAGTGGGAACAGCTCAGCTGAGTTGCTACACAACAGGAGAATGCTTCAGTATTGGATTATTGTCATTTCTTCACAGAAGCCAGAGTTTGCTCTCTGTAGAGTGTGGCATATGTTTTGGGAGGGTGGAGAAAAAGCAGGCTGCTTGCTGGCCTACCGTTTGAAGAAATCTGTGGAGGAGTTGAAAATTCCTGGAGTTTGGGTGGGTAATTAATTATTTACAGCTCCTAAGGATATTAATGAGGCCTTTGCTGATTTCTATAAGGGGTTATACTTCACTGGGCTTCTCTCCTCTTCCCAAACTGAGGCGGCTACAATCTCCTTTTTACATTCTGCTGAGCTGCCTACACTATCGGACAATCAGAAATTGGGCTTGATGCCCGATCACTGCTCAGGAGATTATCCAGGCCATTCACTCGATTCTGAGTGGGAAGGCTCCTGGGCCAGACAGTGTCCCCATTGAATTTTATAAGCTTATTCCCGAGGTCCTGGGTCCAGTTCTAGCTGTCACATTTCAGGATGCTTGGGAAGGGTGCATTCTGCTGGAATCGATGTTGGAGGTGTCTGTTATGGTCCTCCCCAAGCCGGGAAAAGATCACTATCTCTGTGCCTGTTACCACCCTATCTCCCTGCTGAATGTTGATTATAAAATCTTGGCCAAAGTATTGGCTCTCAGGCTTCAGTGGGTATTACCTGACTTAGTGCATTTGGACCAAGTGGGGTTCATGGCAGGTAGTGATGGAGTGGATCATATTAGGAGATTGGTTAACTTGATGTGGGTTGCAGAATCCTCTCTGTGCCCAATGGCAGCAGTGGCATTGGACACAGAGAAGGTGTTTGATTCTTTCGAATGGTCATACCTATTTGTTGTGCTTGGTAAATTTGGTATAGGGAAGGGGTTCATCTGTTGGGTCTGTACTCTATATTCTGCCCCCAAAGCTTTCATAGTTACCAATGGGGTAGCTTCACCTATATTTTCATTGAGTTATGGCACAAGGCAGGGGTGTCCCCTTTCCCCAGCTCTCTTTATTCTGGCTATTGAACCCTTGGCACAAAAAGACCATAGCTGTCCTGGTCTCGAGAGAGTGGAGGTGGGCGATGAAGTATTTTTTTCCCCCAATTGTTTAACCAGGTGAGACACACTAAGCTGAAATTTTGTTTACAGGTGCAACCTGGGAGCACAGGGAAGTTAAGTGACTTGCTCAGGGTCACACAATATGCAAGAGGGAGCTGTGGGATTCAAACCCAAGTCTCCAGATTTGCAGCTCATAGCCTTAAACCACTGCGCTATACTGTCTTTAAACTGATGTTGTTTGCCGACGACATACTTCTCATCTTACGGGACCCTGTCCTGTCTCTCCCAATATTAATTGAGCAGTTATCCTACTTTGCTGAGTTATCAGGGCTTAAGAACAACTGTGTTCTTGCCCAAATGGGTGGCTGGAGGGTTATGATGGGTTGCTGATCTGTTCAACCCAGCAACAGGCCACTTCAGAGACTTTGGAGATATTAAATCACAAGCATCTCTAGCACAGTCTCACATGTGGAAGTACCTCCAAATCCATCATATCACATCTGCATATACTGGTTCCAACCTCTGTATTTCTCAGCCTGGGCTTTGAGAAGATGTCATGGGGCAAACAGGAGGGAGCAATTTTCTTGATAAACCCCCTAAAATAGGTAGATTTTATAAGAGCTTATCACGGGTTTGTCTGCCCACAACCTCCCATTTGAAGCTCCAGTTGAAAAAACTGCTAGGTCATGTGCTAACATAGGAAAAGTGGGAGGGCTGTTAGGAAAATATCTCAGCAACTTGCAGGGACATTAGGGGGTGTTTAGTTAATTGGAAGTCATTGCTTTTCTGGTACAGGACCCCGGACCTTCTGCACAGAATGTAACTTAGCCATTCTCCTTATTGTTGGTGGTACCACTGGGACAGTGGTGATTTATTGCATATATTGTGGTCATACCCCAAACTGTCTGCTTGGTGGAAGGGGGTGTGCAGGAAGTTCTCTTGGGTCCTGTAATGTCATATTTCTTTGGATGCTTCCATTTTCATGTTGGGGAACACTATCAAGCTTCCAGTTTAATGCAAGCCCACCATCCTGTGGTTTGTGGTAATGGAAATGGAGGTCAGAGTTAATTTCCACTATGGAGGAGTGGGATGACAGTTTGTTTCAGCTGGCAGGTTTGGAACACCTCTCATATAAAGCCTTAGGGAAGTTTTCACTATTTGAACAAGTCTGGGAACCTTATTTGAGGCTTAGCCAGCCTACTTTGGTGGCGTCAGATGGACCTGTTTGTGTCCCTTAATAGTAGAGGCTGATGTTTCCTTCCATGCGGAGTGAGTGAGGGGGGCCCGCTGCTTGTGTGAGGTGTTTTCTGATTCTCATCTCCAGTTGGCTTCATTTTCCCTCTGTTTGGGTCTGCAGTAGTACTGTCTTGCCAAGTTAGTCCTTTACAGGTTATTTAATGTTTTTGTTGGGGGGTTTAGGGGTTGATGCACCGTACTGTTAGGTGCTGGAGTTTTTCTCCCTCCCCTCTGTCTCCTATCTCCCCCCTTGATTTTTTCTTGACTTGCTCAGGACCTAGAAGGCAGAATTTCACTGTTCGCTGGTGACACAAAGCTCTGCAACAGAGTAGACACACCAGAGGGTGTTGACAGAATGAGAAGGGACCTGCAGAAACTTGAAGAATGGTCAGGGGTCTGGCAGTTGAAATTCAATGCAAAGAAGTGCAAGTTAATGCATATGGGGCAAAAAAACCCTGGCATAATATATCAGTTGGGGGGTGAGGATATAGCATGCACCAAGCAGGAAAGGGATCTTGGGGTTTTCATCTCTGATGACCTCAAGGTAGGGAAACAGTGTGACAAGGCAGCAGGAATAGCAAATAGAATGCTGGGATGCATAAGCAGAGGCATCACCAGCAGGAAAATGGAGGTCATAATTCCACTATACAAGACACTAGTGAGGCCCCACCTGGAGTAGTGTACAGTTCTGGAGACCTTACCTACATAAGGACATAGACAGGGTAAAGAAGGTTCAGAGGAGGGCAACAAAGATGGTACATGGATTGCATCACAAGTCCTATGAGGACAGGTTGAAGGAACTGAACATGTACTCCCTGGAGGAGAGGAGGGAGAGAGGGGATATGATAGAGACATGCAAGTATCTTACAGGGAGGAACAGGGTGCAGGAATACACTATTTTAAGCAAAAAGATGTTCCAGGACTAGAGGGCATGGGATGAAGTTGGAGGGAGGACAATTCAGAGGAAGCGTGGAAGAATTTCTTCACAGAGCGGGTGGTGGACAAGTGGAACACCCTGCTAGAGGAAGTGGCGGGGGCTGAAACAATCACAGGACTTAAGAATGCATGGGATAGACATAAAGGAATTCTGGAGGTCAGGGGCAAGGGGCAACAGACTTCTAGGAAAACATACACTGAACTTACAAGCTCAAATGGGCAGACTGGGTGGGCCATAGGCCCTTATCTGCTGACACTGTCTATGTATCTATGTATCTATGTATTATTCTTATCTAGTTTGAGGATCCTCAGAGTCTGAAGAGTCTATGTCTTGTGAATCCAGCTGACGCTGTTTGGAAGATTTTTTACTTTCCCTCATAATCCAACCAGATAAGCCGGGGTCCAGTTTTTGGTTCCCTTATTGGACTGAGGTGTTTTAAATGCCTTATGTGGATGTATGATATAATATAATGTAATGGCTCCTAGACTCTTAGGTTCTAGCTATGTGTTCATTTTTTCTTGCCTTATTTAAGATTGTTGGATGAAAGGGGAAGGAGTTCTGCAGCTGGAACATGGGGTGACATGAGCGGGTATTTTTATGATCTTTGTGTGATCTTTGAGTGCCTTGTGGATTTATGTATGTTGTCACAAACTTCTAATAAAGTTTAAATTGAAAAAAAGCACATGCTATGATTGGTCACATTTGGTAGAGATTGCTGATGCAGCTGGCAGTTTGATTCAGATTCTTTTTTCTTCTTAAAATTGAAAAACAGACAACCCACAATTCTAGTATTACCACACACAACTGTGTTTGTTTACAGCCCTTGAGCAACTCCCACTTCATTTTTTCTGGGCTTGGAAACACCCCCTGTACAACATAGTTACACATGATGAAGTGGGAGACATGTGCATCATAAGTACAGTAGCTGCATTATTTGGGGTGTTCCTAATGTTCATCTGCTGTGCCTAGTCCTCCTACTCCCTCAATTCTCTCCTTCTTAAATTTACAACTCACTACTGCAACTGTTCCTGACCCCACTAACTTAGCTGTTGCTTACCACCCTGCAGCCATGGCTTTGTCAGGTCCTGCTTTTTGCACTGCAATCACCCCCCCCCCTTTTATGATATTGTTCACTGCTATTGTTAACTGCAAATTTACTGCACCTTACAAACCTTGTTCGCACTGTATTACTCTGCACTTAATAGTTATTTTCTGCACAACTATTAATTTACTATAATTACTGTACTGCACTTCTGGCACATCATTTTCTGCTTTCCCACCACCTCTCCCAGAACACATCTGGAAACAAACTGCTACCAGCTTGGTATTTCTCTCCTGGTAAAACTTGAATTAAATGCATAAAAGCTCATCTATGTATTTCTTACTACTGTTAGCGGGGTCACTGTACACATGTTTGTAGAATATGGTTTTATTAAGTTGCTTTTCTGTTTCTGTAATACACTTACTAGCATCTGGTACAAGCACACTCCCCTTTATCTACATTTTTGTAGTTGTATCCATATCGGATTTAAGCTCCCTAATGCTGTTTTCTCCTCCGAAGTCAAGCTCAGGTAATAATTAGTTTTGTTCCCCAATATTTAAGGATCTGGATTCTCAAAAGATTTTGAAGGTGTAAAAAATGTGCAAGTCACCAAAAAGTTGTGCAGATGCATAAACAAAAGGGTATTTACTCTGCAGGATATTCTCAAAACATCCACAGATGCAGGAAAAATATTCTGCAGATTGCAGAAAACTACACAGCTGTGGAAGTACTTGCAGAAAACAAAAAACATTGAAAAGTATGTAGCATCACCTTTAAAGCTATTCTCATTCATAGTTTTTCTGCAGGTGTGGAAAAAAGTGTTGCGTACATGCTGCACCAAAGATAGTGAGATGTAAATCACATTCTGAGCTGAAGGCAGTGTACTATCAATTGAGAAACAATAATGGTGGGGGTGCATGCCCCATATAAGTCCAAGCAAGGCCCTTATAGTGGTGTCAGACCACTAATAGCACACAGTACTATCGAAATTCAACCCACCACAACCACATGACCAAGTGCAGCCCATGTAAGAGCTCCACAGGCAGTAGAGGCTAGGGCAGTAACAGCCAGAAATGTGGGCTACAAAAGCAAGAAAATGACAAACCTCAGACAGAGACACAGCCCACATTTATTAAATACCACTGGGTGCAAGGTCCTGCTGCTACGGTTGCCACCTTTGGATGGGGCAAAAAACGGATCCTAAGCTCCGCCCCTAGCTCCCTCCTTTTCATGACTCATCATGCATTGTTTCTCCTAGAAGGCCATTTGTTATATCAATAAAGGACAACACTTCAAGCAGCAGTTCAACAAAAATGTTAAGATGCTGTACTGTACCTGTTAAAGTTACTTTCCTAGGTTCTTCCTAGTCATCCATTTACTTATGTATTTATTTATTGACATTGGTTTACCAAATAAATATAAAGAGATAAAATAAATATCATTTACAGATATGATCTAGGGGGAGACAAGGGAAACACTGTAAATAGCACACAACAGTATACATGATCTATAATAATACATAATAAATTGTTTCCTGTAATGTGTACGTTATATCTTTTTCTGGCACCTTTCCCTGTTCATGTCCACAGTACTATTTCAAAGCCAAAGAAGTGACCATACCATTTTCTTGAGAAAAAAAAAATTACAACATTTAAAAATGTCTACATTCTGTTAGAGATGAAAATGTTTACCAGCAAATGAAACTGGAAGACAACTGGCTCTGTTTCTGTTACAAAAGGTGGGGGCAGTTGTACTGCTATGCCACTTTAAGGAGTAGAGGAAAAGATTAGGTAAAGGAAGTGCTAATGGTGTTAATGGCCATACTTTACACCTCCCAGGCCGACTGCTTTCACAAACAAAGGGCTATAATGGCAAGGGAACTTGTCTGTAACCTAGATATGTAGCTGAAACAATGAATGATATGACAGAATCTGTTTCAAAAGTATGTGAGCACTCAAAATGGCTCAAAAACCTGACCAGCACAGAGCAAAACCAGATTACCTGATAGGGACCCTGAAAACCTGATCACCAGATAAAAAACCTGACAGGTGGAAACCCTACCTGCTGCTAAAGGTGTGCTTCTGTGGTCCCAGTGGTGAGACTGGCAGCTGGCCTCCTTGAGAATGCTGGTCTGCTGCATGTTTGGGCACATCTTCACAGTGGCTCCTGCTCCATTTAATGTGGCTAATCTGTTGCTCAGTCTGCTGGGCCTTTATATTATTTCTGCATCTGCAAACCCATACTTGTGCACATTACACATGTGCGGCATTTTGCAAGTCACCTCTCTGTTATTTTCCACACATGCAGAATTTTTGATTGAGAATATCCCCCATGTGTGTTTTGGGGTGTGTTGCCCTTTTCTTCTACACGTGTCATATTTTATCTTCTCTTTGAGTATCCAGCCCTAGATCCCTAATATCTGTTTTCTCCTTCCAGGTCAAACTCAGTTAATAATTAGTTTTGTTCCCCAAGATTTAAGATCCCTAATGTCTGATTTCTCCTCCCAAGTCAAACTCAGGTAATAATAAATTTTCTTCCCCAGTTCCAGTTCCATCAAATCTAACTTGCATGATTTTACAGATTTTTTTTTTTATCAGTGCTAAGAAGGGTGGGCAAAATGTAGACTTAGCCATGAAATATTTGTCACTTTCTCCTGTATCTCTTCCTCTTACATTCATCAACATTTAAACTGTCAACATTATCAGAGCCATCCTTTTTAGACATAAATACTCTTCAGTTCCTGTTTCTTACACACTTATAAATGTCTTGCAAGGTATCACATTCATGTGTCTGTCTCTTAGGTGCAAATGATACACCTTTATTTAATGCCAGAACTTGGCTGGCTTCCTGCACTTCTTCCTTCTCCTTCACCTTGTCATGTATAGTTTATATGTCTGCTCTCTCACAATTCAGTTGCTTCTCCTTAAAGGCTTATATTTATTACAGGATCGCTGAGAGGGTCCAGAGGATAAATGAATTAGTAGACACTGTAGATATCCTATCAGTCAAATCGTGTATAATTATATGTAGAAATGGCTACAGTAACTATTAGTATTAGTTTAGAGATCACTGTACTGTTTAAAATATGTTGCATTTATATTTGTATTTAGTTTTAGCTCACTTTTACTCCTAAAGTTTAAATATTTTGTGCCCATTTCAGACTTACTTGTTTTGGTCACATATGTTAGTGCCATAAATAGATTGATCTAGCTGTAGTCTTGTACCTCAGGTGAAGTGCTACATGCAAAATGTTAGCTGTTGAATGCTTGTATGGCATTGTGGATGTTAACAGTTTTTCTGCACAGCCATTTTATTCTGCACCATATTTTTAAACATTAAATAGGTTCTGAGACATACAGTACGTTTGGAATAAACAGTGTTAAGGTTCATGTGGAGAGGAAAGGATAGTACTGCCTTTCATTTTTGGCTTTGATACCTAACATAAATTTATTGTAAACTAATAATTTTCACAGCTTGTTGATGGCATATAGAACAGAGATGGGATGGTAGTTATTTGGGCCTTAAGGCATTCTAGATTGAAGTAGTGAGATTACTATAGCTGCATCCAAAGAAGTAGAATGTGTTCAGTGTGAAAGGACAGGCTGAATAATTTCAGTAAAGGAATTGACAAATGTTGGACCCTTATTGACTTTGAGCCTATCCCATTAGATCTAGCACATTTTTTTGCACTTAATTTGTTTATTAATTTTCCATTTTCATACATACACTTGAACAGAATCAAAAAAACATAAACATGCACGGACTTAATGAGGATTGTTGGTTGCAGATACAACCTCACATCACTTGTATGTCACAATATTCAGAAAACATAAATCATGCACTCACCCTTCATGTATGCATTCCTAGTGTAGAACAGAATGGGGTGGGGGGATACCTGGAGAGTCAAGGCATCTGCACTCCACGGGGCTCTGAGTCATGCTACATTGAAACTGATGAGTTTTCAAGGCAGGTGTCACCCTAAATAAAAAAAAACACAAATAAAGAATCACTATTCCATCTAGACCTATTGTTCAACTATTTACATCCAGGGGTACATTTACCACATATATACAGTCACTAGCACATTTTGACATATTCAGGATGTAAAACAGTTTCAAGACCACAACTGGGGCCCAATATTTAAAAGATTGCCTTGGCACAAATCCAAGTTTGGCAGTGCAAACCGGTTAATGCGCTGATGCACAATATTGAAAAGCCCAGTTAGAGTGGGGAAACAGGGTTTGTGCCCAGGCAATATTCAGTGGGAGGTACAATAGAAGGAGTGGGGACCTGAATATTGGCACAGTCCAATATTCAAAGCATGTGTAGAGTGCAAGGCCCTATTGCTCGGTCCCCTTGCATGGTGCACATACCACTGCAAAAAACCCTAACTTACTCCTGTAAAACCCTAGCAGTTGGTAGGGGATGTATGGCATCCCCCCACCCCAAACACAGTAGTCCCTGGTGTCTAGTGTTTCCCCCTACCAGCCTCTAGCCAATGTATGAAAAAACATTATCCCTGGTGCTGGTGCCCCCACGATCGTCAGCCTAACATGTGAAAAAACACTTTCTATGGCACTAGTGGCCCCCCACCCCTATCGCTGGCCTGATGTTCCAAAGTACAGTCTCTCTGGTGCTAGTTGCCACCCCTACCAATCGCTGGTCCATTGCTAAATGTATATCATTCCCTGGTGTTCAGTGGTCCCTCCCCTGTCTGTTTTTATCACCTCTTGCTCTGGTTTTTGCTGTTCAGATCAGTTGGAGATGGGAGTGAGATGCCACTTTGGCTGCACAGCCAGTACTGATGTCAACTGTGCTCCACAGAGACAGTGGAAAATGGCAAGCACCACTACAGCTGATGTGTTGCGTTATTTAAAAAAAGAACTATGCACTGGATGGTCTGTAGGCAGATGGTGACCACTCTTCCACCACATCCCAGAGGAGCCATTCCCTGCCTCAGATCTAAACCACCTGAGTGGTTCCACCAAAATACACCTCTCTTGCTGACAGTCACTGGATCCCACTCTGAGGAGTCAAAGGAAGAAGAAGAAGAAGAAGAAAGGACTGCTGCCCCTGGGTGCTTGCCCAATCTCCATGCAAAGGAAATCTGATTCTTTCTATCCTCCTTCATGTCTCCTCCCTGGGCTGGCCCTGAACTGTGACTAAAGACTATAATAGTACAATAATAATAGAGCCTCCCAGTGGCTGCATGAGACTTTGTCCCTGTCTCTCTCAAGTCCTGACTGAGGGGGTGTGGCCAAGGTGAAAGGGGTGGGGCTATGTCTGGTTTTGACCCAGTTCAAAGTTACAACCCTACGCCCCCTCAAATCTATTCTCACTGATAAAATGCATATTCCCTGGTGTCCAGTTGTCCTACTCTGCCATCCCAATTCCCCTGTATAGCAATGTTCATCCCATCCCTGGTGACTAGCGGATTACCTACCCTGGCAGGTAGTGCCCCACAACCATGCTCCCTCCCCATCCCAAGCCTAAGCTGGTGACTGGTACAACCCTCTGCTCTCCACCATGACTGGCCACTGACTGCATTGTCAATAAGCACATGCTGTTAGAGTACATGCTCACTGACAGCTCAGTCGGCAGCTGGCAGTGGTGGAGAGTGGAGGGCTGTGCCAGTAGCTGGCTCTGGTTCAGGATAGGAGGTGTTGGGTGATGGGGAACTACCTGCTGGTGTGGGGTGTTCACTAGCCACCAGGAAATGGATGATCATTACTATACGGGGGGTTGGGATGGGGAAGCAAGACCACTGGACACCAGGGAATATGTATTTAATCAGTGGGAATGGTTGTGGGGGCATAGAGTTGTCACTTTGAATTGGGTCAAAACCGGACCTGATAGCCCCACCTCTTTCTCCATGGATACACCCAGTCATTCAGGATTCAAAAGAGATCGGAACAAAGTTCCATGAAGCCACTGGTAGTCTCTATTATTATTATACTATTATAGCCTTTAGCCTCAGTTCAGGACCAGCCTGGGGAGGAGACCTCAAGGAGGATGAAGAGATTCAAATTTTTTTATTTATTTATTTTAATTTCCGGATACAGCCTTTGAGCTCAGAGCTCATTCAAGGGCATAGCTACTGAAACTCCAAGTAAGCCATAGTATACCAAGTTTAGTAGTGGGGATAGCAAGCAAGATGGCCAGTATTGTTCTTCCCTCTCTAGTCCATTACATTTAAATTCCTTTGTTTGGTTTTGCAGGTTTTTTCTTTTCTCTTTCAGCTTTGTTTTGGAGGGTGGCAGAGTGGACTGTGGGCATTGAAGCTGAAGGTCTCAATTAGGTCCGCATTGTCCACCTGCATAGTGATTGGCTGTGGCATCTGGTAGGGGGTGTGGCAAGTCTTGGGCAGCAAGTTTAAATGCCCCAGCAAAGTTAGAAGCCATACTATTAGTCCAGTTGTACTTGGAGTGAGAGAAGCAGTAAAAGAACTGAGGAGCAGCAGACAGAAGAACAGACTCAGAGCCAGCTAAAATAATGAAGACTTCATGTGGAGTAGTAAGTGGAGTGAATCTGTGCACATGCAGGGGGGAGAGAGAGGAAATTTCTGCCGTGGTCTTGGACTCATGGTGCAGTCAGTGACATTTACCAGCAGGCAGTGAGCACCACACTAGCAGTGCAGACAGACAGCAGGTCTGGTGTGGGAATTATCTGACTGGAGCCAGGAACCTTAGACTCAAGTCATGGGGGGGAGACAGGCATGAACAACAGTAGGGAAGGGGGTAGCATGGCAGGTTGGTGTACAAATCTGAAATGCCTGGCTACAGCCCTGAGCTCATTTACAAAGGTTCCACATCAAGGAGAACAATACAATGGCAGAGAAGCATATTGAGTATACAGCAGCAAGTATGAATTTACAGAGCTCCTAACATCAGTAGTCAAACCAAGTACAAGTAACAGTACAGAATAAGATAAAAATATGACACATAGACTAACTACAAAAAAAATAAGGGAGGGTATGGAGGTCCATGGCCAGCACCCAGTGATGTGGGATTGTCACAATTGTATCAGTAAAGTGAGGATGGGAGGCCAGAACGTGAGAGATAGGTAAAAGTGGTTAGGGAAGGGTGAGGAGTTTTCATGGTGAAGGTACAGATTTTAAGATGTGCAGCTGTGGTTGGGTAGGCAGTGGGAAAGAGGAAGTAGAAAAGGAGGCTGGTGGCAGGGAGATGAGGGGGATGTAAAAGGGTCAATTAGAGCTCCCTGGGACAAAGAAATGATGAAGACAGCCTAGCTGACTTTGTGTGGAGACTGAGTAGGCACCCAGGGGAAGCAGTCCTCTCTTCTCTGACTCCTTGGAGGGAACAGTCCAGAGCAGCAAGTGGGCAACAGTGAGGACCTGGTCTGGAGTAGGAACAAATCTGTGGCAAGGAGCCAGAGACTGTGTCAGCAAGAGAGACATATTTTGGTGAAAACACTGTGGTGGTTTGGATCTGGGGCAGGGAATAGCTCCACCAGGATGTGGGGGAAGAGTTGTCGCTGGCTGCCTACAGCCTATCCAGCATGTAATCCTTTTTTTTTTAAATAAAGCAATGCATCAGCCGTAGTGGTGCTTGCTATCTGCCACTTTCACTGCAGAGCAGAGTTGACATTAATATTGGCTGTGCAGCTGAATTACCATTTCACTGCCTGTCTCCTACTGACCTGACCACAACAGCAAAAACTGGAGCAAGAGGAGGGAAAAGCAGACAACTGGAGAAGGCACCACATTACTGTATCCTCTGGCACAAAAATTGATAGGTGGCAACCCTGGGGGGGACCACTGGTCACCAGGGGACATGTATTTCATCAGTGAGAATGGGTGTGGGTGGGGGCAGGGACAGGGAAAACTGGATACCGGAGAATGATGTGCATTTAGCACAGGACAGGCAATCAGCAGGAGGAGGTCCACTAGCACCAGGGAGACTATGCTTTGGAATATTGAGCTGGTTACTGGTGAGGAAGGGGAGCACTAGCACCATTTACAGTGGATCAGCAGGGGGGTAGACCACTATCAACAGTGAAAGTGTTTTTTTCATACATTGAGTCAGCAATCGGTGGGGGGAGGCACTAGCACCTGGGAGACTGGACTTTGGAAAATTGGGCTGGCAATCAGTGGGGAGGGGACCTCTAGCACCAGGGAAAGAGTTTTTTCATATATCAGGCTGGTGATCAGCAGGGAGGGGTGGGAACACTAGCAGCAGGGAGCATGTACTTTAGAACACTGGGCCAGTGACCAGCAGGGGGACCCACTAGCACCAGGACTAGCTCGCTGGGGCTGGGTAAGTGGGGTGTGGTGCTGTGCTAAATTGCCAGGCTAAACATGGAAATGATCTCATAATGGGCATGGAAAATGGCCCCTTAGCACCTTACATGCCCAATGAGCTCATTTTCATTGGTCCATTTGAATACTGGAAATTTAGCACAGGCATAAGCTATTATGATGCCCTATTTCAGGAGCCATGTCTGCCCAGTGCTAAGTGGCTTAGCGCTGGGATGCAATGGACCTATGTTCAGTCAAATAACACTAGTATGCTATTCCACTGAATATACAGTGGCGTGAAAAAGTATTTTCCCCCTTCCTGATTTTCTCTATTATTGCATATTTGTCACACTGGATGTTTTCAGGTCTTTAGACAAAATATAATATTAGATAAAGGGAACCTGAGTGGACAAATAACACTTTTTTTTTTTACTTATTTCATTTATTTAATGAAAAAAGTTAACCAACACCAACTGGCACTGTGTGAAAAAGTAATTTCCCCCTAGTTAAATCAACCCAATTAAAGGGATAATTAGAGTCAGCTGATTGAACACAGCCAGGCTTGATACAGCCAGCCCTGCTCAATATAAACCTCACTTATTTTGGCCCTTACCATCAGAGTCACATTGCCAGCACAAAGATTCAACAAGCACATTATGCCATGATCAAAGGAAGTTCCTGGAAAGATCAGAAAACATTTTGTTGCCCTCTATCAGTCTGGAAAGGGTTACAAAGCTATTTCTAAGGCTCTGGGACTCCATCGAACCACAGTGAGAGCCATAATCTCCAAATGGAGAACACTTGGAACAGTAGTGAACCTTCCCAGGAGTGGGGCCTGCCAAATTACTCCAGAGGCGAGGTAAAATCATCCAAGAAGTCTCAAAGGATCCTAAAACAACATCCAAAGAACTACAGGCTTCTCTTGCCTCAGCTAAGGTCAGTGTTCATGACTCCACAATCAGAAAGAGACTGGGCAAAATGGGCTTCATGTGAGAGTAGCAAGGCGGAAACCACTGCTAACCAAGAAGAACATAAATGCTCATCTCTCATTTGCCAAGAAGCACCTGGATGATCCACAAGCCTTTTGGGAAAATGTTCTATGGACAGATGAGTCCAAAGTGGAACTTTTTGGACAACATGGATCCCTTAATGTCTCGCTTAAAGCAAACACAGCATTCCACAGTAAGAACACCATACCAACAGTCAAACATGGTGGTGGTAGTGTGATGGTGTGGGATGCTTTGCTGCCTAAGGACCTGGATGACTTGCCATAATTAAAGGAACCATGAATTCTGCTCTGTGCCAGAAAATTCTTAAGGAGAATGTCCAGTCATCCTTCCGTCAGCTGAAGCTGAAGCGTAGTTGGGTCATGCAGCAAGACAATGATCCAAAACACAAAAGCAAGTCCACATCAGAATGGCAAAAAAGAAGTAAAATTCAAGTTTTGGAGTGGCCTAGTCAAAGTCCAGACTTAAACCCAATAGAGATGCTGTGGCAGGACCTGAAACGAGCAGTTCATGCTCGAAAACCTACCAAATGTTACTGAATTAAAGCAGTTCTGTGAGGAAGAGTGGGTTAAAATTCCTCCACAGCAATGTGAAAGACTGATATTGAATTATAGGAAGTGTTTGGTTGCAGTCATTGCAGCTAAATGTTGCGTAACCAGTTATTAAGTGTAAGGGGGCAATTACTTTTTCACACAGTGCCAATTGGTGTTGGTTAACTTTTTTTCATTAAATAAGTGAAATAAAAAAAAACAAGTGTTATTTGTTCACTCAGGTTCCCTTTATCTAATATTACATTTTGTCTAAAGACCTGAAAACATCCAGTGTGACAAATATGCAATAATAGAGAAAATCAGGAAGGGGGAAAATACTTTTTCACACCACTGTAGCATTTTTGGACACCTGGGCAACTGCAAGGTGCAGCACAAACATTTGTACTCTGCTTTGCAGAGTTTTGAATATTGGGCCTCTGATGTATTTTCATCCCATTCACCTCATGGATTATTTAGCTATTTATGTTATTCTAGATGCAGTTAACAAATTCATTCCAAAAATAAAGAAAAGACGTTCTTGTCTGCATCCTAAATGGTTATCTAGCAGTTTAAAGAAAATTACTAAAGGAAAGCTGTGGTTTGCAGGGGCTCCCTGCCCCTGCAAACCTTACCATCCGGTTTAGGCTTAGTCGAAAAAGCATTTTTTTTCTGCAATGGGAAAGTGGTTTAATTTAGTTTTTAAAAGTCCGCTACCCAGAAGTGCTGCAGATGCTTAGGAGGCTCCATTTACTATAAAGGTGAAGCACTGCACTGTGCTTGCATTGAAATACATGGTGCAGCACCACACCTTTAAGTAAATGGAGCCCCTCAATCATCTGCAGCACTCGATAGTGGACATTAAACTAAATTAAACCACTTTCCGTGGCTTTTTCGACAATGCCTAAAATCGAGAGGTTTGCAGGGGCGGGGAGCCCCTGCAAACTACAGCTTTACTTTAAAAAGAAAAATAAAATGTTCAAGAAATATTCTGCTAACAAATGTGCAAGAACTTTGCTAGCTTTTAGAAAAATTCAAAAGAAATGCAAAAAAGAAATCAGAAAAGCAAAATTGGATACAGAAAAATACATTGCTTTGCATTCTCAAAAAGGAAACAGTAAAATTCTGTTCAGCTGCATAAATTCTATAAAAAAAAACAAGAATGCAAGGTAGGACCCTTAATTATAAATGATTCTGTAGTATCTCAACCAATGGAAATGGCAGATATGTTTAATCCACATTTTTGGAATGCATTTAGTAAAACTTCAAACAATAAAAATATTGATTTAGGCCCTATACATGGTAGAATAGTTGTCCCCTTAGACACTTTCAGGAACAAACTGAATGAAATCAAGAAGGGCTACTCCTCCAGTCCAGATACCATATCAAGAGATGTCATTTTACTGATGAAAGATTATCTGTGTTTGCCCCTCAAGATACTATTTGAAAAAAGCTTAAATTCAGGCTGTGTGCCATCAGACTGGAAGAGAGTAAATGTGGTCCCATTGTTTAAAAAAGGTGAAAGGAGCTCCCCTGACAGTTATTGTTCCATCAGCCTCACCCCTATTTTCGGTACAATTTTGGAGAGAATAATTAGGCATGAACTTGCCTCGTCCTTGGCAGTAGTCGATTCTAGACAACATGGCCTTGTAAAGGGCCATTCATGAACAACCAATTTAGTGAGCTTTTATGATTTCATTAGTTACAGCCTTGATAAAAAAAAGTTCCATGTGATGTAATCTTGCTGGATTTCAGAAATGCCTTTGATTCTGCTCCCCATTGGGCACTTATTCAAAAACTGCAGACTCACAACATCAGTCCTCTGTTTGTACACTGGATAGCAAACTGGTTAAAAGATAGACAACAGAGAGTTATTGTGGATGGCCATCAGTCTAACTGGTGATCCATTGAAAGTGGAGTCCCTCAAGGATTGGTTCTGGCACCTGCTATTTTTCAAATATTCATCTCTGATTTATTACTCAGCTTTCAAAATAATATTTCAAAATATGCGGATGATTTCAAACTTTCTAACATTTGGGGTATATCTATAGATTTTGAGACTATCCAAAAGGATTGACATATTTTGTAAATCTGGTCCATTAAATGGAATCTAAAGTTTAACATCTCTAAATGTTGTGTTATACATCTTGGTAAACACAATCCAAAAAACCACTATTACTTGTACAATGAAGTATTAGCTAATAAGGAAAATGAAAGAGATCTTGGTATAACTATAGACTCTGATTTAAATTTTGATCTACACATTACAAACACCATTAGTAAAACTATTAGAATTTAGTGGGCAATCAGGCACAATATAACTTCCAGAGACCCATACATTCTATTATCACTTTACTGGGCCTATGTTAGACCTTGCTTCAACTATGTCTCTCAACTATGGAGCCATTTTAAACAGAAGGACATAAGTGGAATTAAAAAACTTCAAAGAAGAGTTGCAAAAACAATTAGTCCAGATAAAACTCTTACTTATGAGGAAAGGCTTCACAAATTTAATCTAACGTCTCTGGAACAACAGTGACTTAGAGGGGATCTTCTATTTACATGGGACATTATAAAAAATACAGAGTTATTAGAATGTGGTCTAGAATTCAAACAAATATCAGTTAATACTAGAGGCCATCCACTCCAATTGATGAGAAGCAAATTTTACACTAAAAAAGTGCCTACTATTTCTCATAAAGAATTGTCGGTCCATGGAATAAACTGCCTATATCAGTTATTGTCAGTCAAAATAAAAATACATTCAAAAATAGGTTGGATGATTTTTTTAAGAACAAACAAATCATTGACCTACTATATGTAATTCTAGGAGCTTGATTGGTAATTAGCCTTTTGCTCTTCTTTATCCTTAGTATGATCCTTAGTATTTAAAATGTGATAACCAGGAAAGGCACACTGAGCCAAGGGTGTTTCCAATTCTGACCCATGGTGAGGGGGAATGGAAGTACTGACATAAGACATTATAGATGTCTGTCATACAAAAATACAAGGTACAAAGTGCTAAATACATAAGCAGTCCATGAGAGGAGAATTAGTTAAGAAGCCCCACATGAGAAAACAGAAGTGTGAAATGATTCATTTATTGAATTTTGCTGACCGAGTAGACCCACTGAGACTAGAAGTCCCTTTTTCAGGGGCAACTGGGGGGGGGGAGGGATACCAATAGTAACAAGCTGAAAATTGAACCAAGTTAAGTCGTTGATGGTATTTTTACTGAATGGCAGAAATCTGGCCAGGACACAGGGGACATTCCCTACTCTGCAGCAGGGGGCTTTGCTTCCTGTGAGCACAATGGAGGAGTCCAGTATGCAACTAGAAGATGATAGAGGAGGATGCTGTGAGGATGCAGCAGCAGCTTCAGCAACTGTAACAGCCACCACCAGCAAAGGTGCAGTAGATACCTCTTCGAGTTTAACAATGAAGAAAAGCAAGGTAGCCCACACAATGATTTGTGAGAGGACATGGACATTTCCACAGAAGAAAAATTATTGTGAGAGTTACTCCAGAGAAAAGCTTTACTACAAAAACAAATATCAGATGCAGAAAGAGAATTTCAAGAGGCAAAAATCAAACTGAAAGAGGAAAAGAAGAGAAAGTGCTCAGAGGGTAACTCACCTAGGCAGACACCGTCAAAAGCTATGAAGATCTTTATTTTCAGTGCAGGACTAGAAAGACACCTGGTCACCAGAGAACACTCTGAAAGGAACCGGATGGGGGCAATTGATCACAGGGATGTGGATCCCTGATCCAGATATTTCTGTACCAGGCACTAGTATTGAACAGGTCCTGCCATGAACAATATCAGAGACAGCACAGCCAGAAGTGGTGGAGGCCAGTAACTTAGCTCTGGATAATGGTAATAAATTAGGTACAATTTCTTTTTCATTGCTAGAAGTTTATAATGCTGTAGAATTTTTTGATGCACAAACTGGCTTAACTGTTTAGCCCCAGGAGTCTCAAAAAACCACTCCACCACAAAAAGAAACCCCTGAACCCCTTAGTGAAAAGGCACCAAATCAAACAGAGGCACCTACATACGCCAGCTTTTTTCACAAACCAGTGGAGCTGGTAAAAAGACACTGCTACAAATGTGGGTCAGCAAGACATTTAAATCAGACTTGTGAGACAGTGAAATGCACCCAATGTGGGGAATTGGGGCACACCTGTTTTCACTGCAGGCATCTGTTGAAATACAATTTATAGTATGTGATGAGGAGGGACACTCTTTTACACAGTGTCCATGGGCAGCCCAAAACACAGTGGATGCTGACTTTGGTATTGAAGATTTCTATATCAATAGAGCAGCCAAGGTTAATACAAACAGACCACATCAAACAACTTTAGCCCCATCAGCTCATTTGGCTACATAACTCAGACAAGCTGAAGAGAATATACAGTAAACCCCCAGTACAAGGTGCCCCAAAATTGTGACATTCAACCTCAGGAGGAAGAGGGAACAACTGCCTCTTCTTCTAAGATGCCCCCCCCACCTCTTTCCAGAGGAAAATGAGTTTCAGATAGTGAAAAGAGAAAAAGGAAAATATACATGGGGACATCCTCTGAAGCACTCCCAATACAAAATCAATATGATGCATTACACTGGGGTGACACAGATGTTGAGATTGAGTCAGATTAAGTATCAAGCTCGTCTTCCCAGAAAGATGTTACTGCAGATGTGGACAATATTGTGGTTGAACCCATTCAAAAAACTAGAAAAAAAAAGAATAGGAACAAGAGCAAACTCCAGAAGAATAAAATAAAACTGCAATGAGGAGACCTTTATACAATTTATCAGTAGCTTCTCTGAACATGAACAGCATTAAATCAGAGAGAAAAAGGTTCTTAACTTTTGTTCAATTTGATGCATGCCCATATGATTTTATCTTTTTGCAAGAAACAAGATTGCATTCAAAGATAGAAATGCAGACAGCAAGTTTAGCCTGTTTATGGGGGAAAGTACACTGGTCAATAGGAGAAGAAATGTGCAGCAGGATAGGCATTTGTATAAGTAATTCAGAAGCACAGGTAATCCATATGGTAATCATTTTACCTTGTAGAGCATTATTATTAGACGTAAAATTATACAATGTGGATTTTCCCTTAATAAATATATGTGCTCCCCAGACACAAGCAAGTAGAATTGGTGTCCTGCAAATGATGCAACCATATTTATTTACTTCATGATATATTTTGTTTTGGGGGGATTTTAATAGCAGCAGGTTTACATCTGACAGGGGTTTGAAAGCAACAAAAACTTTTTGTAACACCAATTTTTTAAACACTTTGTTAGCCCAAACAGGATTAGTTGATGCCTTTGCATCTACAGACAGCTCTTCAAAGAAAACTTACTTTTGGGGTACTTTAGCAACCTATAGACTATTGGTTTATTTCTCCAAATCTAGAAATTAAAGACACCAAGGTTAAACCTGTAGTTTCATCAGCTCATGGCATGCTCTTCTTAACACTAGCAAATTTTGAAGAAATGGCTCATGGCCCTAGATATTGGTGAATTAATTTAAGTCTTTTAAAAAACCTCTAATTCAACAGGGTTTTGAAGATGTTTTAGATTCCCGAAAGGCAGTGTTTTTCTTATTTGACTCCCCAAAAAGTTGGTGCGAGGACACAAAAAACGATGTTCAGGAGTATTTCCAAAAAATGGGGAAATGAAACAGGACCTCAAAATCAGATAGTTATAAACAAATAAGAAACCAACTACTGAATTTGATATCCCTACAAAAATACTGAAGAATGTGATTATTCCACACGAATCACTGAACTAAAGAATAAAATGGCAGGCATCCATATGATATACTAAAATCATTAAATGATGAACAAAAGTTTGGAACTCAAGGCAAGCAAGACCATGTGAATCCTTTTGAATATTGTAAAAAACAGTGTCAAAGAAAAATTATTACTAAAATCACTTGTGGGGCTGTAACAATTGTAACAAAGAAAACAGAAATTTTAGGTGAAATTGATAGGTTTATTGGGCGCATGTTTAAAGAACAAAATTTATCATCAACAGATGTATCAGTCTGGTTAGGTACACGTGCTTTTCCACAACCTTCCCCAGACTTTCAGAAGAGGGCTTAGGGATTATCCAAAATCTAAAAGCAGGTTCAGCTCCTGGACAAGATGGCCTACCTAATGAACTGTATTCTTTTATAGTTAAAAAACTGATAGCAGAAATGGTAACCTTATTTAATACTATGTTACAATCTGATAATTTTCCAGACAGTATGTATAAAGGATTAGTCATTTTAATGTACAAGTCAGGAGACTTAAATAATCTGATGAATTGGTGACCAAACACACTTTTAAATTTTGATTTTAAAATGTTTAAAAATTACTAAGTAACAGGTTAGCATCGGCACTAGGGGAAATAATACACCCAACACAAACATGTGCTGTTCCCAGCAGGAGAATAAGAGACAGTTTGATCCTGCTATGGGAAATTATGGAAAGAGGCAATACAGATGAACTATCAGGTTTTTTATTTGGTATAGATCAAACTAAAACATTTGATAGGGTATCACAAACATAACTCTTGAAATGTATGATAGCCTATGGACTCCCACAAGAGTTCACATTTTGGGTGCACAAGTGTTATCAAAAAGCCACAGCAATCCCATATATAAATGGCTGGATGGGGGCACAATGTAAAATAGAAAAGGTGTGAGATAGTGGTGTCCAATAAGCCCTCTCGTACTCATATTAACTTTAGATCCACTATTATATAAAATAGATTCTTCCTTAGAAATTACAGGACTAACATTTTCAAGCTCAGACCCAGAAATTAAAAAGACTGCATATGCGGACGAAGCTTGTCTCATACTGGCAGATCTGAATTCATGTCAGGAGATGGAAACAATATAAGAATCATTTTTAACAATGACAGGATCAGTAATAAATTATGCAAAAAGTAGCTCTATTCTCTTAGGTGATGAACAGGTAGTGGGTACTAATGTGATGGGAATAGAAGTAAAAGAATGACAATACAACATTTTAGGAATTTGGTTTGGGAAAGAGGACCTCACATACAAAAATTGGGAAAAACTGTTAACCACGGCACAAAGCAAGGTTAACATTTGGAACAAGTGGAAGATGTCAAAGCTAAAAAGGGTTTACATGGCTAAAACATTTCTATTAACAATGTTCTTGCACTTAAGCTACATTTTTCTGCCACCAAGATAGCTAGAGATGTCCATTTATGGATGCTTTTTAAATGCATCTGTGGGAGCCGACTAAACCCCATTATGTGGGGAATAGTGTATTTAGATAAAGACAGGAGGGGTACAAATTATTACTCTACTAGTGTTCTTTTTTTGTATGTTTTTTTTGCATACTTAAATCCCCTGTTAGTCTGCTCAAATAATCTATGGATTGCATGGACAAGGGATAGTTTGGCCCCTATTCTTCCTTTCTGGCCTTTAAATTCACAACAGCCCAAGCAGAGATCACTGACAATTCTTCCCCCTTATTTCCAAAATTGTTTTAGCAATCTAAAAACATGGTTATGCTATAGATACCAAATATTCTCAATGAAATGGTAGGATTTTTATCATCATATTATGGCCACTATTTTACATGAGACCGCAGTTTATGCCCAACATCCAAATAAAGAGCAAAAAATAATAATAGGCAAAATGTTGACATCCTCAAGGATCCCAGAAGATATGTGGGATGTTCTATGGCTGACAGTACATAGAAAGTTAAATGTCTGGAATAATCTGAAACACAAGGGAGCAGAAGAAAGATTCTGCTCAAGATAGTCATGCAAAGGCATGTTGAAAATAATGGACCATTGATTTTTTACATGTCCATTTATAATTTAATGTTGGACCTTAGTACAACGAAAATGGCCTTGATCTCCATTTTATAATTTGACACCTGGAATCTTGTATTTGGGCATATTACCAAATCAGTGGCTCAGTTATGATAGACAGACAATGTGGTTATTCCTGGTTTGTTTTAAATATTTTATATGGCAGATAAGAAGTCATTTAACCATACAGCAGATAGAGATGTCTGCAGAGCATTTGTTTAGTTTAACAGAGAGAGTAATAAGAAAAAACAATGTGCAAGACAAAAATTCTCTACCGGTACAGTAGTATGAAATGATGTGGAAAAACATACAATGGATAAAATAAAAATAAAGAGCACAAGACAAGTAGGTTTAGCAACATGTACTTAGGGAAACTAGTGTCTATAGTAATGAAATAAAAAGGAAGTGTTGGTTCAGATTATAGGTCTCAAGACACAAGCAGATGCATAGAACTATTGACATATCATATCCATCTCTATATGAATTTTTCAAAATAAGCAAAGGGGGGAATAGAAATAAGAAACATGAGGTAAAACCCCAAATTTTCTTTGCTTTCATTTTCAATTTAGGAGATAGTGTTAAAATGCTTTGAACAAATGACATTACTCTGCATTGGAATTTATAACAAAAAGACCCCTGCTCTTTAACTGGGGGGGGGGGGGTTGTATGCATGAATACTTATTTGATTTACTTTTCAATTTGTGCACTACTTTTCAATGACAGACAATGTAGTGTACTATGATGAATTTGTTTGAAGTTATCATAAAAATTCCCCTACTTTTGGCAGGGAACACTGTTGGCTTCCTGTCCAAGATGGTGGACTCTAGGTCTAAGGTGATGGAGGAGGATTTTCAACAAGCTGGGAACGGGTTCTTACCCCCAGTTTTATGTGCAGAGAACAAATATATGGAGGATGGTACGGATATCTCCCCTGAAGAATTTGTACAGGCAGAAGAAAATATACTTTCAGGGATGGTACCTGAGATGGCATTGATTGTGGAGATGGATGGAAGACAAGAGAGTATTCTTCGTCAGAATAAATCCCAGATCATTTTGAAGCAGACTGCAGTGATGAATGCTGCATCGGACAGAGATTGCATGCAGCAAGTGGCTTCACAGGGACTGAGGGATAATCCTCATATGCACACAGAAACAGCTCAGGACATTGAGGATGATGAGGAACACCAACTGATGGGAGCCACTGAGGGTTGTGGTGCTACTGAGGACAACACACCACAGAACCCTATGAGGCAACTTCCGGGAACACAAAAGGTGGACCATGCCATTGATTTTATGGCATGGTCCCCCAAAAAAGTGCTGCAAAATGTGGGCTGGAGACAAACAGCAGAGGGAAAATGGGTCCCTGAAACCCAGTGGCTCAACTTCTCTTCTGCAGAATCCTCTGGCTGTGATGTCAAGAATTCTGAAGAAAGGAGCAAAAATTTTGCTCTTAAGTCCCAGCCAAATGTATGTTCATAGGTTCACAGGTTCATAGAAGTGTATGAGCACTGTAGGCAAATGTAGTAGATGCCCATTATTGTACTCGCCACCCATATACCTTATGGGTGGAAGTCAAATTTTTTGTCCCCCATATACTCATCTAATCACTGTTTAAATGTAGTTAGATTAGTACTATTAACTACACCTTCAGGTAAGTTATTCCACATTCCCACAACTCTTTGTGTATAGAATAGACTCCTTTTTGTGGATATACATTTCTCACCTATGAGTTTATAACTATGACTCCTGGTCGATTTAAGGTTGGAAGCTGTTGTTAGCCCTATTGTTGTTTTTATATAATCATTTTTTAACGTTTGTAATACCAAAACAAAATCTCCCCTTATTTGTCGATATTTAACAGAAAAGTGTTTTAATTTTTTTAATCTTTCTTCATAACTTTTATTATGTAAAACTGTAACTTTCTTAGTAAACTTATGCTGAACACCCTCAGCTAGTTTTAAACTCCCAATCGAAGTAGGGGCACAACATTGGGAGCAGTATTCCAGATGAGGACTTACTAAACTAGTGTAAAGTGGTATAATGACTTTAGAGTCTCTACTTCTGATATTTCCTAAAATTGAGGCAATAATTTTGTTACATTTTTTAACTTTAATTATGTTATTTCTATCAAAAGTTGATTTTTTAGAAATTGTAACTCCCAAATCCTTTTCTTCAGTAATACTTTTTAATATAATATTGTTTAAAGAATAGTAAAAAGCCATATTGTTTTTGCCCAAAAGTAAAACTTTGCATTTGTCTACATTGAAAAACATTCCATAAATATTTACCCAGTTTGATAGGCTATTTAGATGTTTTTGCATTAAGCACTTATCATACATAGAGCTTATCAAACTGCCAATTTTACAATCATCAGCATACTTAGAAACCCACATCTTATCAGTTGTAGGCATTGTGGAAACTAAAATATTAAATAGTATCGGACCCAGAACAGAGCCCTGAGGAACTTCACTAGTCACCGTACCCACATTAGATAAGTGACCTTTCACTGATACCTGATGGGTCCTATTATTCAACCCTGATTGTATCCAATTTATAATACTGGGGTGTAGTTTGATTCTGACCAATTCCTGTAGCAACACTTTATGTGATACTTTGTCAGAAGCCTTGGAAAAGTCCAAAAATATCACATCCACTGGTATTCCCCTATTCAAGGCAGCACTCACGGGTTCAAAAAACTGTAAAAGGTTAGTCAATATAGATTTCTCAGTCACAAATCCATGTTGAAAAATATCTGCTAAATTATTCCTTTCAATATGGTTAACAATGTGGGATTTAAGCAGTCTTTCCATAATTTTACCTGTGATGGAAGTCAGGCTTATTGGGCTATAGTTGTTAGGATCATGTCTAGTTCCTCCCTTATGAACAGGAATAACTATTGCTTCTCTCCAGGCCTGAACAACTTTGCCTTCATGGATGGATACATTAAATAGCACAGTTAGTGGACTGGAAATTAAATGACTAATACTCTGTAAAAATCTAGGTGGAATGTCATCAGGACCTGAAGAACTGTTTGGTTTTAAAGATTTAATTATTTTTTCAACCTCCACATTTGTAAAAACAGGGCAACTAGTGTTATTCACAAGAAAGGGGCTATTTATAACTTCCTTAGTTTCAAAAACTTTTAAAAATTGTTCATTTAATATTGTAGCAGTGGAGGTTTCATTAATAATAGGAATATTGTTAATACTAAAGGAAGGGGCCTATAGATTGATGACTTCCTTTCAATGAACCAATATAGTTATAGAATTGTTTTTTTTTATTATCTCTGACCTTTGTAACTAAATTGAGTTCTACTCTTGATTTAGAAGATTTAATCATATATTTTAATTTTTTGGCTGCAGTTTTGTACTTGTCCAAGAAACTATTTGATTTATTTTTAATATGTTTTCTATATAGTTTCCTTTTTTAACTAGTTGTTTCTTGATATTAAAAGACCACCAGAGAGGAACACATTTATTTCTACAATACTTAGTTTTATAAGGAACCCAGGTGTAAAGACATATGTTAATTTTATTATTAATTATTTCCCAAATTTGTGGTAATTTCAGATTATTGAGTTCAGTCACCCAATTCTATTTAGATAGAATATCATTTATTTTAGTGTAGTTTTCCTTGTTAAAATTTGTGATCTTAGTAATACCGTTGGTATGTGACAAATCAGTTTTATATTGATATTTCACAATACAATGATCGCTATCCCCCAAAGGTGGAAGTACTTTAATGTTTTCTATTTTCTCATCAACATTAGTCAGGACAATATCTAAGATATTGTTCCCTCGAGTAGGTTTTTTAACTATTTGTTCCAAATTAGATTGAGCGAAAACCTCCATAAACTTAGTTTCAATATTTGATTCAGATGCATAATTGTCCCAATTAACAGTTGGTAGATTAAAATCACCCATCAATATATAGGGAGTAATAATTTGTACCCCAGTGATTTCTTCAATTAAATCCTCATTCTCGTCATAGGTAAGACTGGGCAATCTATATATTAAACCTATTGTGAGTGGACTTTGAGGTAGATTGATTTTGACCCATAAACTCTCATTAGTACTTATTTTAGTATTTATTATGTTTGCCTTCAAGTTTTCCTCAATGTATAATATGATACCTCCACCCTTTTTATTGTCATTTTGTTTTGTTTTTTTAATTTATTATATCCCATTATATTAGTATTCCAATCACCATCCCGGTTCCAGGTTTCAGTAATTCCGAATATATTGAAATGTTTTGCGATTTTAAAATATATGTAAGTTCTTATTTTTTATTACGTAAGCTTCTGGCATTAGTTAATATAATATTTAAGTTAGATTTAGGAGTGGAGCCAGTTATATTCAAGGGTTTAGACTGTTGATTACTTATAATTATGGGATTGAGAAGAGGATTTTGTGGTTTAAGCTCTAGAGTTGTTTTAAATACAACTCCCCCTTTACTGGAAGTTTAAACAACTGGTAATGGAATGGGCTATGAATTCCCCCAATAGTTTACTACCTCTTCTACTGAGATGTACGCCATCCCAACAATAGAGATTTGATTTACCATAGAAATCTTCCCAATGGGTGATACACTTTATGTTCTGTTTCAAACACCAACCTCTTAACCAGTTATTCATTTCCCTCAATTTGCATTGCTGAGAAAAATTAGCTCTAGGAATTGATAAGATTTCAGACAGTAGTACCTCACACCCTAAATCTAATAATTTGTTGGTTAATGCTACATAGTCCTCTTTTAGTTTTTGAGTAGAATCATTTAGTACACTATTAGTTCCTATATGAACTATTACTAAAGGATTAGAGCCAGAGTTTTGTAGAATAGTGCTAGACATTCATGTGATATCAGTAATACCTGCACCCCTGAAACTAGAGAGAGTTCTATTAACATTATCAGGATTACAAATTATCCTATCAATATGTTTTATAATGGAGTCACCTAAAACTATTACTTGTCTTTTTATGTTGCCAACATCATCTTGTTTCACCCTGGAATTAGCACAATTTTCTAAATCTAGAGAAATCAAAGGATTATCCTTGTAAAACTCATGAATAATAGGTTCACTAGCATCAGTATTGGGTTGTACTATAGAAGAGGAAGAAAAAACAGAGTTAAACTCTTGATTTGAGGTATTCAGTTTACTTACAGTAAGTTTTGCACTTTCTGAATTATTGGTATTTTCAACAGTGTAGGTTTTTGTTATTTCTGGGGCATTGACTTTATCAGACATATGTATGTCATGCGGCTCTGATTCCACTGGATGAGCCATTTCTCAGGGAGTCCCACGACCAGAATTCAGGACTTCTTCCCATCCACAGGGACAGACAACAGTCCCCAAATCCTATAGCAGCACCTTTCAACCGGTACTTTTTTCAATTAATGACAAAGTTACACAGTATAATCCCAGATACTAATGGGGCTAACAATGTATAAAAAGATATTGCCCCACACCCACAGCAAGGGGAGGCATCTGCATTAGTCATACTTCCACAGGTCTCAGAACAGCACTCGAGTAATAACACTGAAGGTACATTGTCCACTGCACCGACATCTAGGGAGGTGACTGATGATGAGTCCCCCCCACCCCTAGAATGAACATACTCAGCCTTCAGCTGGGTCAGGCCTGACTTTTTCAAAGTTATTTAGAAATAAACTAACTCAGACACCAAGAAAAAATTTTTAAGATACTAGAAAGGGGGCCTGCCTGAGCACTCAGACAGGGTATTTGTAGCCAGGAGGCTACTGAAAGAGTTCAGGCAATTTCAAGCTTCAGATTTGTATGCTCCGATTCATGTATCCGGCGAGGATACTTTTGACATAAGCTTCAGACACTATGCTGGTCTGGACAGATTCTGGACAAAATTTAATATGCTTCACTCTTCAGCCATCTGGATTAATTTCTTGGCTATACTGCTAATGAAACCTCTGATTAAAACGGTAACTATAATGTTTCATAATGAAGGAGTGAACATTAATGACATTTTATTTTGGTTACAAAAAAAGATGTACTGTGTTAGGGCAACCTAAGGCTATTATTGACTCTAAAGGTTTTTGAGTGGGGTTGGCGTTTTAAGGTCAAGTTGTTTCAAAATGATTCAGAGGTACAGCATATTCCAAATAGCTTTTTCTTAGGTCAAGATGGGGGGGGGTCTGCTTTTATGCAGGCCAACCAAAGGCTTGTTACAAATGTGGGGCCTGTACACACCTTAGCAGTACAGGTGATAGGTTTAGGTGTGCCCTTTGTGGGGATTTTGGTCATGTAAATATGACTTGTAGGAATGAGTTTAAGTGCAACCTATGTGAGGAGGTGGAGCATGCCTACCATCAGTGTCCCAGGGTGGGACAAAATAGAACTGATGATATGAACCAAGAGAATCTGGTGAATACGGCACAGGATGATGCCAGATGCCCCACCACCTCCCCAAAGTTTTACAAAGTATAATCTCACTGGCTCCCAGGAACTAGCCAGGAAACTGTAGCTCCTGCACAGAAGGCTCCTACTGAGGAGATCACGACCCTGGAGAATAGCACTATTCAGAAACAAACACCCTTACTCCCTGAAGAGAGCTTGGAGTTGGCCACATAGCCCAATGATGTAGCATCTATCTTAGGGAACAAGCTCTTCTGAACAAGCAGTTATGTCCCCTCCACTGGAATTCCAGTTGCCCAGGACTAGGATAGTCACTAGACACTCTGCCAAACAGGCCCCCACATTTCTCCCAATCCCTCTAGAGAAACTTTTTCAGGTACTTCAGGGAAGTAAGGATGGGGGGATCTGATTTAGAGTCAGATGTGTCTTCTCGTTCTGAGGTAGTTTCAGAGACAGAAGGAGAAGCAAGCACCAAAGTTTTAGGGACTAAGAAAAAAAAAGGAAAAAAGTATGCAGTATGAAGAATTATAAAAAAATGCTTACTGTTCTGTCATATTTTCAACATGCTGCATACAATATTGTGTTCCTACAAGAAAGCCAGTTAAATTCCTTATTCTTTACGGAACAGGTGAGGAAGAGTTGGATATGGGGCCCCATCTTATTGGACATTCAGGTTGGACACTGTGAATGGTTTAGGGATTCTTTTTAAAGGCACTGGGTTTACAATACAAAGGCTTGTGGACATTCTCCCAGGAAGGACTTTGCTTTTGGATAGCACTTTTTTTTTATTTATATTTTATGCTCACACCCCCTCCATCTCTGTGGCTCACCATCAGGACCTGTTGGGGTGGGCAAATACTGGCATGGTCCTCTGTCCCCATCCTACTTCAGATTACCCCCTGGGCAGGGAAGTGAGGAGGGGAGACTACCCCCACTTGTGCCCCATGTTGGGCCTCTGACTGACCCAGTCTGCACCCCCACCTGCACCAGAAGCAGGTGAGCTATGGGGCCATTTTCCTTTTTCTTCACTGTACCCCAGGAACGTACAGTAGGTAGTCAAGGGAGGTCTGTGGAGAAGATGCATGCAGAGACATGATGCCTCACTGGGCCCCAGACAATGTCCTGTCCTCCAATGTGGTGCCCCACTGCTCCTCCACCAGTGTACACCCAGGATGCAGTATTGCAGTGGGAGTAGTGTCCCTCCCTCCCTGGAGAAGGTGGAGCATGCCCCAGGGGTGCTCAGTCCTCATCCCCCAGGCTGACCATTCAGCTCTCTGAGCTCATTCCCAAACCCAGGTCACCAGCATCACGAGTGGTAGTGATACCATTGCACCAATGGTCTGGCCCCTTGGATTGCACTTTTAAAAATGTTTCCCTTAGACTCATTAATACGTATGCTCCTCAAACCAAAGCAGGCAGAGTGGAGTTGATTGAGACAATAAGACCTTACATTTACATTGCTAAACATATTATTTGTGGGGGGAGACATGAACTGTGGGCTGGACATTAAAACAAGGGACAACATCTAGAAGAAAATATACTGTGACTGAAATGCATCACAGAATATCCTACACACAGCTAATTTTACTGACACCTTGTGTTGTGCAGAATGTTCAGATTCAAGAGGAACAAAATTCTGCAGAAGTTTTTAAATTCCACCTAAAATTTTGTCGGAAGCAGAATGGTGGAATTCCACAGCAGAAAATGCAGAATGAGATTTTCTGCAACATTTCCTTGGAATATTATTATGTGGATCTCAATACTTTCCATGGAAATGTTTGCAGAATAATTTTCTGCAGAAGAATGCTGTTCCATGGAATATTATTATGCGGAACACAGCAGGCAGAATTTCATAGAAGAACCAGCAAAATTCCACCAGAAATTCCATCAGCAGAATGGTCATTCCACATTAATTCTGCTGGTGGACTTCCACATTCCACACAGCACTACTATAGGAAATTACACAAAGACCCAGGCTACGCTTATTATAGGAACACACTTGCAACACATATTGATTTTATCTTTTGTTCCAGATTACTAGCTCCTTATAGTTTTTCCCTTCTTCCTTGTGAATTTTCAGACCACATAGTACTAGACTGCACATTAAATCTAGCCAATATACCACTCAGGCTTTTCTCAGCACCAAAACAGTGGAAACTTAATGTCTTACTCCTGGAGCAAGAAGAAATTCAATTAAAAGTATGTAAGTTACTTTTAGCCAGGAAATCAGTTATTTGTTTTTATGATGATACTTGGCAATGGTAGATGGATACAAAAAATGACATTAGAAACTATTCATACATTTAGGAAAGGTTAAAGCAACATATGATTACTTGGTATATCAAGGTCTTTGAAATGTATTGCACAAATATGTGTCCCTACCCCATGGAGATAAAGTTAAGTATCTCATACATATCACTGATTTAAAGACTAAAATGTTTCAGTTTCAGTATGATATAGCTACTACCTTGGAAGCAGAAACCAGGTATGGGACAGAAAAGCAGCCCTATGCAGACTCTTCATGACCTATAGACACAGATTGGATTCCACTCTTATGACTGAACTACAAGACAGTGAAGGATGGGTCAGAACTCAAGACATGGATATATTACAAACAGTGCAGGATTACTTGTTGCATTCTTTTGGTTCAGATTATAGGTCACAAATTCCTCTGAAAGAATTTTTGAAGACCCCACCCCCGGTCTGATGGAAGTACAACAAGCAGCTTTGAATGCCCCTATTTCAGTTGAGAAAATTCAACAAATAATTACCTCCCTTAATACTGCTTCTTCTCCTGGACCAGATATACTGTCCAATGAATTTTATAAAAAGTTCATACAGGAAGTATCAGTTTCCCTGAAGAAGGTCTATAATGACTTCTTGAACAATTTCAATTTAAAGGGTGATTTTGGTACTGCTATCATGATATTCTTATATAAAAAAGGGGAAAGGAAGACCCTAAATAATTGAAGACCCATAAGTTTTCAAACTCTGACTATAAAATATTGTCCAGAGTCTAACGTCTGAGACTGCAGAGAGTAGCAGACTCACTTATTTATTCAGTGCATACATGCTCTATTCCTGGTAGAAATATTACTTACAATCTGGCTTTATAAAGGGATATGTTTGAATCTGGGAGACAAAACAAGATACAAGGATTTCTGCTGTCCACTAATCAGGCTAAAGCCTTTGATAAAATCTCACATAACTATCTGTTTCAGATCCTTGAAAATTATGAAGTGCCCACATGAACGATGCAGTGGATTAAATGCTTATACTATGAGGCATCTATAGTACCCTCAGTCAATGGTCAAATGGTTAGGGGAACCACTGCTAATGCAGTTGGGTTTGTGACAGGGATACCTATTTGCCCGCTCCTATATACCTTTGCTGTAGATCCACAGATGAGGAACATTATTAATAACCAACACATAGTAGGGCTCTCTCCTGGAGCAGGATTGGCTCCACAAAAAGTGTCTGCCTGTGTGGATGATGTATGTCTTTTTGTCCAAAATCAGGCCTCAGGTATTGAGGATTTACAAATGTTCTCATCCTACTCCCAAATTTCAGGTGTACAAATAAACCAGGAGAAAAGTATTGGATTACATATTGGACACCTCACTTCCTCTTGTCCTGCTCAAGATATAGTTGGTATTCCAATTTCTTCAATGCATATTCAGATATTAGGAATATATTTTGGACAAGGAAACCTCCCTCTCATTAATTGGGAAAACAGAATTTCTATTTGTGAAACTAAAGTCCAGATATGGAAATCTTGGAAATTTTCCAAAAAAAAGAGGGTCCTTACCATAAAGAATATTTTACTCACTGTGTTCACATATTTAAATTTTATTTTTTCTCCTCCCTTAGCTTTAGAAACTCATTTATTTGGTTGTTTTTTCAGATGTTATGGGGGAGTCGATTGAACCCTTTCAAATGAAAATATACCTATTTACCAGAACAATTGGGAATCTTAATATGATAAACCCCCTAGTAAGTTTTATTCCCTTTTTTCACATCCACCTTAGAAATAGGGTGGGAATTTACTCCCACCCCCTTGCAGGAATGGACAAAATTATTGTTACAGGCTTTCTGTTCCAAATGGGATGTGTTACCTCCAAAGGTAATGGCTTCATATGGTATACCGGAGTATGCAGACTCTTTACTCAGCAAGGTGAGGCAATGGAAACTTTATAAATTAACAGTTTGTACCCTTACTAAGAAGCAAATGTATGTGCAGGTGATGGCTACTGATTATGTGACTTCTGTAACATTTCCTTCCTGTTTCCCTCCAAAATGAAACTGGCACTTGCAATGTTGAATGACCGTAGGATCCTGATTAAGACATGGGATGTACTAACATGCTAACATACTAATTGCCAGCAGATTAGGCCTTACGGACTATCAAGTCTGCTCGAACCTCAGATCCCTAGTTGGGTGCCAAGGCCTTCCCCCCCTTATGTTCCAGAAACCCCTATCATCTATCCCCACCCCCCCTGTGCCAGGCCATCATCTGATACTTCCACTTTCTGTGTCTGTCCCACCCTCTTTTGAAGCCCTCCACTGTGGATCTCTGAACCAGCTCACCAGACAGTGCATTCCAAGGGTCCACCACCCTCTCAGTGAAAAACCTCCTGCTCTTTTCCCCCTCACCCTTCCATCTTCCAACTTCAAACCATGTCCTCTGGTGATACCTCGCTGCTTTAGTCTAAAGATCCCCTCCATGTTTACCCTATTTATTCCCTTGAGTTACTTGAAGACCTCAATCATGTCCCCCGCGTCTCTCCTCTCCTCCAATGAAAACAGGCAGAGCTCCTCAAGTCTGTCCTCATATGTCAAATCCCCTAGTCCTCGTGTCATCTTGGTTGCCTCCTCTGTACACTCTCCAGGAGCTGTATGTCCCTCTTCAAGTGTGGTTCCAGTATTGTACACAGTACTCAAGGTGTGGTCTAACCAGTCCATTGTACAGCAGCAGAATCACTTCCCTGCTCCTAGAGGTGATCCCCCTTATGATGCATCTCAACATCCTGTTTGCCTTGCTAGCCACTCTCCTGCACTGCTCAGAGTTATTCATACATGCATCCACCATGACCCCTTGGTCTTTTTCCCCTGTTGAGGCCTCCAGCACCTCCTCTCCCAGGGTGTACCTGTGTTTAGGGTTTCCCTGCTCAAGATGTAACACCTTGCACTTGGTGATATTGAAATTTAATTTCCATGTGTGAGCCCAGCTTTCCAGGGTGTCCAGGTCCCCTTGCAGGGCCAACCTCCCCTCTTCTCTCTCAACTACTGCTCCCATCTTGGAGTCATCAGTGAAGATACTCATTTCACACCCTATACCCTCCCTGATGTCCGATATGTATGCATTAAACAGTATTGGACCCAGGACCAAGCCCTGTGGTACCCCACTACCGACCTCTCTAGGGTTTGAGAGCTCCCCACCGACCACTACTCTCTGGTTGTGTCCAGCTAGCCAGTTTTCAATCCATCTGACCATCAAAGGGCCTACTCCCAACACCATCAGTTTCTCCACCAGACCATTGTGGGGGACAGAGTCAAATGCCTTGTTGAAGTCCAAGAATAATACATCCACAGGCTTTCCCCTGTCCAGTTCTGAAGTTACCTATTCGTAAAACTCCACAAGATTGGTTTGACATGATCTACCTGGCACAAACCCATGTTGCCAACTATCCAGACCTCCCACCTCCCCCAATAGTTCCTTTAGTATACTGTCCATTAATTTTCCCACCACAGAGGTGAAACTGACGGGTCTATAGTTATCTGGTACTTCCCTCGACCCTCCTTTATGGATTGGCACCACATGTGCCTCTCGCCAATCCCTAGGTACCCTCCCTGTCTCAACCAACCTGTTGAAGAGCTCCACCAGGGGTGCAGCCAGTATGTCCGCCAATTCCCATAGTACTCTCGGATGAATTCCATCTGGCCCAGGAGATTTTTCTTTCTTTAGGGCCTTGAGGGCTGACTACACTCTTTCGGTGGAGATAGCATCATCCGTCCCCTCCACCTTACTGGTCTTTTTATCCTTATCCTGATGTGACACCCCTGGGGTACCTCTCCCTCCTGCTCCATTTCTGTTGCTCCCCTGATCCCACTCACTGCTGCTTCTATCCACATCATGCCTTGCTTTGAAGATATCCCATCCCCCTCCCTAGTGAACACAGAGGCGAAGTACTCATTTAATACCTCAGCCTGGTCCCTCACCTCTTCCACCCACCCTCCTTCTGATCTCAATCTGCTGAGATGGCTCTTAGTTTTTTTCTGCTCCCCAATGTACCAGAAGAACCCCTTTTCCCCTCCATGTATCCCCTGTGCCAGCTGCTGCTCTTTACTGGACTTTGCCCCCTCACCATCCGGGTGACTTTTCTAGATGCAAGATGGTACATTTCCTTATCCCTATCCCCTCTTGTTTTATATTTTTTGTAGGCCACCTTCTTTTCTCTGACTGCTACCTGAACCTCACTGGACCACCAGCATGGTTCATGTTACCTTGCTCCCTTACATTTCATCTTAGCGCAGGTTCTAACTGCCTCATGATGTCCCCGTTTTATGACCTCCCATCTCTTTTCCACATTTGTCATTGATGTAATCCCATTCAAATGATCCTTGAGAATATTTCTCATGCCCACAAAGTCTGCCCCCCTGAACTGTACTACCAGTGTCCCAGATCTCCCCCCTCCCCCCATGCTTATTTGAAACCAGATAGTATTGTGGCTGCTCCCAGTCAGGGGATCCTCTACAACCAGGTCCCTTACCAGATCCACATCTGCCAGAACCACATCCAGGACATGCCCATCCCTCATGGGCTCCATCACATGCCGTGTTTAGAACACATCCTGGAAGCTGTCCAGCAGCCTCTGCTCCTTGGCCACCTTAGAGGACATGGTTCCCCAGTTTGTACCTGGCATATTAAGGTCCTTCATCAACACCACTCCTTCTCCTTTTGGTCCACACTGGGCAAAGATGTTGTCCAGCAAACCATCCTCCAGAACATCACCCATCCCGGGGGGCCTATATACTACACCCAGCTTGACCTTACCTCCTACTGGGGTTCGTAAGGTGACCCATAAGACCTCCACGTTTCCCTCTGCCTCTTCTACCATAGCAATTTCTATTTCATCTCTATTGAACATAGCCACTCCACCACCTCTGACCTCCTTTCTATCCTTCCTAAGCATAGTGTACCCCCGCACGTTTAAGTCCCAGTCATGGTTTCTGTTAGCCCACGTTTCTGTGAGCGCCACCACATCCACCCCCCCTCGAACAGCATGGCCTGGAACTCTGGCAACTTGTTTCCCAAGTTCCTGGCATTTACTAACACCACCCCCACCCCTTATCCCTGATCCCCTTTGTCGAACCCCACCCAGGTTCCTTATACTTCCATCCTCCCTCTGCTCCTCTTGAAACCTCCACCCAGTCTGTTTCCCCTCCCCTTGGGTTTGAAGGCTACTTCCTCATACAGAGGAGAGGGCTTTTGGTCAGCCCTTCCCTTATCCCTCCCCCCTCACAAGTTTAAACCCCACCTTTCTTGAATGTAGTCAGCCATCCCATTTAAGGACTTCCTTCCCTAAAGGGGAAAGATGAAGCCTGTCCTTGGCATACAGTCCCTTATCCTCCTAAACTCCTTTCCAGTTCCCCAACACCCCAAACCCACCCTCTTCACCCCCACTTCCTGAGTCAGTCATTAACCTCTGTGATCTTCATTTTTTTCTCCACTGAGGCCTTTGGTACTGGCAATATCTCCGAAAAGGAAATGTTGCATCCATTATCCCGACAGACTCTGGCAAGTTCTTGGAACCTTGCTTGGATTTCCAAAATGCTATTTCCCTCTAGATCATTAGTTCCCAAACGCACCAGGAAATCCGGTTTCCCTCCACAATCCCTAACCAGTTTGTACACCAAGAACTTTGCTCTGTGCACTGTCAGCCCAGAAATACTCACTACCTTCACCTGTCTATGGCATCCACCCCACTGTCCCTCCTACTGGATACCCCTAATCATCGAGTCTCCCAATAACAGAACCTTAACACCGTCATCATCCTTTTGGTTAACTCCACTATGCACTCTCAACCCCACATCCCCCCCTTTATTTGTGATCTCAATTCCATGGGAGTCTTCCAGCCTTATTAGAGACCCCCTTGTCACCCTCCTCTTTCTGCCTCCCTTGTTATTTTGCCCACTTAAATCAGACCCCCCTGAATAGCTGTCCCCTTTAACCCTCTCTTATCAGAACCATTTATCCTGGCCCCGATGGTTTCCCCTTCCCCCACACCACCATCCTCTCCCCTTGTAATAGTACCCCTACCTCCAGAGGCAATATGTGGTTCCCCTTCACTTAGGGCCCCATCTTTGTTACAGACCCCCCTGCTGAAGGGGGGCCCCTCCCCCACCTCCTTGTCTCCCAGTTTCTCTCCAGTCATGCTCTCCTCTCTCATGTTTGCAATATGTTGCATCTCCCCCATCTGCTTAACATTTATGTTTCTCCTTCTCCCTCTGGGACTATTTCTATCCTTTCCATTGCTGGTCTGTGATGCCCTATGGGTATCCGACTCCCTCCCCTCGGCCACTGTATCAGTTTCCTCATTTCCACCAACCCATTCCTCCCCCTCTAGGTTGCTTAGTAGCTCAAACGTATTGTAACACTCTATGCCAGCTTCCATCAAGTAACCCGAGTTTCCCCATCTGTCCCTCTAAACTGCCCCTCATAGAAACATAGAAACATAGAATTTTATGACAGATAAGGACTGCTTGGCCCACTCAGTCTGCCCATTTCCCTACCTAATGGATAAGCTACAGATCCTAGTTAACCAACAGCCTACTTCTTCCTGCCCCCACCCCCTAGAATTGCCTTATGACTGTCCCATGCATGCTTGAATTCCACCACTGTTTTTGACTCCACAACCTCCTCTGGAAGGCCATTCCATGCATCCACAACCCTCTCTGTGAAAAAATACTTCCTTAAATTGCCTCTGAGCCACCCCCCCATCTTTAAATTGTGCCCCATTGTTCTTGCACACCTCTTTTTTTGAAATATGCTACCCTCTTGGACTTTGTTGATTCCCTTGAGGTACTTGAAAGTTTCTATCATGTCCCCCATCTCCCTCCTTTCCTTGAGGCTATACATATTAAGATCCTTAAGTCTCTCTTCATATGTCTTCCAGTGCAGACCCTGCACCATTTTAGTCACCCTCCTCTGAACAGCTTCCATCCTGTCTATGTCTTTGTGGAGATTGGGTCTCCAGAACTGCACCCAGTACTCCAGTTGGGGTCTGACCAGCTGTCTGTACAGAAGGATAATAACATCCTGTTTTCTACTGGTGATGCCTCTCCCTATGCATCCCAGTATCCCCCCAGCCCTCCTTGCTGTCCTTTCACATTGCTTGCCCACCTTGAGGTCATCTGATATGACTACCCCCAGGTCCCTTTCCATTTTTGTTGTTGTTAGTATCTCACCCCCCATTGTGTACTCTTCCCCTGGGTTTTTGTTTCCCAGGTGCATTACCTTGCACTTCTTAGCATTGAATCTAAGCTGCCATACATTTGACCATTCCTCTAACCTTGCCAAGTCCCTTCTCATCCTTTTCCACCCCACCTTGTGCATCAACTCTGTTGCAGATCTTTGTGTCATCTGCAAAGAGACATACTTTTCTTCCAGTCCCTCTGCAATGTCGCTTATAAAGACATTGAAGAGGACTGGTCCTAATACTGAACCCTGTGGTACCCCACTAGTAACCCCCCTTTCTTCAGAGTGGACTCCATTTACTATTACTCTCTGTGTCCTATTCTCCAGCCAATTCTTTACCCAGGCTGTCATAATGGGACCCACTCCCAGACTGGCTAACTTGTATATTAATCTTTTGTGTTGGACTGTGTCAAATGCCTTGCTAAAGTCTAGGTAGGCCATGTCCACAGCCCCTCCCTGATCTACTACTTTGGTCACCCAGTCAAAGAAATCTATCAGATTCATCTGGCATGACGTTCCCACTGTGACTCCATGCTGCCTTGGGTCCTGTGCCCCTCTGGCCTCTAGATAATCCACAATTCTTTCCTTCAGAAGTGAGTCCATCATTTTGCCTACCACTGAGGTTAAACTAACAGGTCTGTAGTTTCCTGCTTCTGCCTTGCTCCCACTTTTGTGAAGGGAATCACATCTGCCCTCCTCCAGTCCTCGGGTACCACCCCATCCTCCCATGATTTGTTAAAGAGGGTAGTCAGTGGTGTTACTAGTTCTACCCTTAGTTCTTTTTAGAATTCTGGGATGAATCCATCAGGCCCCATTGCTTTATCCACCTTCAATTTTAAGTGTCTTTTCAGAACCCTTTCTTGTGTAAATGGGCTGGTATCAACTTCTGTATCCAGAGTGTTTCTACTGTTTTTTTAGGTACCTCCCCTCTTCCTTTGTAAATACTGAGCAAAATATTTGTTTAGTACCTCTGCCTTTTCACAGTCACCCTCTGCCCACCCTCCCTCCCTCCCTTTGTTAAGCCTCACTATCCCTCCCTTGGTCTTCCTTTTGCTCCTGATGTACCTATAAAGGTTTTATCCCTTCTTAACTGAGTTGGCTATCTTTTCCTCGGTTTGGGCCTTTGCTGTTCTGACTGCCTTCCCAGCTTCCTTTTGCTTTAACTGATACAGTTCTCTGTCCTGCTCCTTCTGTGTTTCCTTGTACTTCCTGAATGCTTTTTTTCTCTTGAACCTTCACTGCCACTTCCTTTGAGAACCATCGTGGTTTCTTACATCGTTTTGTTTTGTTTATTTGCTTCACACAAAGGCTTGTTACCTCTGTGATGGCAGTTTTTATTATTCCCCATTGTTCTTCCACCCCTCCTTCCTGCCCATTTGCTAGTGCATTACTTAGGCACTCACCCATTTTGGCAAAGTCAGCCCTCCTAAAGTCCTGTACTTTTGCCTTTGTATGACTTGACTCTATTGCTGTGTTTATTGTGAACCATACTATTCGATGGTCGCTAGTTCCCAGATGGCTACCCACTTCTACATCTGTGATCCTCTCTTCATCTCCATTTGAGAGAACCAGGTCTAAGATTGCTCCCTCTCGAGTGGGCTCCAATACTAGTTGTCTAAGGCATGCCCCCTGTAGGGCATCTAGAATAACCCCACTCTTCGAAGTGGCTGCTGCAACTGCATGCCAGTTAACATCTGGCATATTCAGATCACCCATCAGCATTACCCCCCTTTTTTCTGCCATTCTAAGTATACTTTCTATAATTTCCTTGTCCATTTCCTCCCCCTGAGAAGGGGGTCTGTATACAACTCCTGTGCGGATTGTGGTGCCATTGCCGGTCTCCAAATTTACCCACAGTGCTTCTTCTCCTCCCTGTTTTCCCTTTTGTTCTGTTGCTTTGATTCCTTCCCTTATGTAAAGAGCTACTCCTCCTCCTCTTTTACCCTCCATGTCCCTCCTGTAGATAGTGTATCCTGGTTTGTTTATGTCCCAGTCATGGTTTTGTGTGTACCGTGTTTCTGTGACTGCCACGATATCCAGTTGTTCCTCTTCCATTACTCCTTGTAACAACTTCAAGTACAAAACTATTCAAATAGCACAGTTAAAACAGAAGATAAAACAAAACCTCTGTCCTGAACAGCCTCCTTTATTATGGATTGGTTGCCATGGTAGGTTAGGGGTCCAAGGTAATTTAAAGCATAACTCCCTGGAGAAAAGAGTATGTCCTAGAGTTGAATGTCAGCAGGTGGAGGAATCCCAGGAACATTTCTTTTTAGAATGTCCTGTGATTATTCAAATGTGGGGATTTCTGGCAGTGGCCATTTTTGAAATACCTATCTTATGAGACATTAGTGTTAGTGGACTATGCTGGAATGCTTAAACAATTTTTTTATACTTGCTTTATCTCTGTCCTGGGCAGCCCATGATCATGCCGACCCCCCCAGCCCCATCCACTCATTCACAGAGTCACCTCCTGTTTTCCTCCATGGCTTACCCCCCTGTGGTGGGGCAGTGGGAATCCCTCAACCTACCAACATGGATCCAGTTCTGGAGGTACCTGCAATGTTATGGGGGTGGCACCTGCCAGTGTCGGCAGTCATCCAACTGCACAGACCTTTCTCCTTCCATTCTTCTTCCACTCCTCCCAGAGGTAGAGCATGTAGTGTCAGTAATGGCCAAGCTGTGTGCTCTTCTGCACACAGCACTGACTGCTTCTCCTCCATCCCTCATGAACTGGACCCAGGTGCTCTGACACCCGGCCACCACTGGTGCTAGGTGTCAGAGATGTGCCGGCCTCTGTGTCCCTCCCTCCCACCTGAGAGAGGAGTACTGTCCTCCAGATGCTCAATTCTTTCCCACCTCGGCTGACCCCCAGTGACCCATTCACATTACGAACACAGATTGCCGGTGTAGCAGGAGGTAAGGCATGGTGCTTCAGTCCTCCACACCACTGGGCCAGCAAATGCTTAAACAATTTAACCCAAGTACTCTTAATGTAATCTTTGCATGCCTGAAATGTTATGTCTTTGAAGCTAGATGTCAATTTTTGGCACAGTAATTACAGTCAATCCCTGTGTCCATTGCTTTAATGATTGAAAATACATGGAAACGTGAAGAAACTGGATTATCACAGGCTTCCTAAAGAAAAAGCAGATGTCATATGGCATTGCATAGCTTGGCTGTGAGGCAGTTAGGGCATGAAGGAAAAAGTTCATGTTAAAGGGTTTCATCTACTGTTTTATTATTTTCTTGAAGTTTTGTAAAATAAAGGAACATACAATATAGCACAGAATTATGTAAAATACAGGATTTCATGGTTATAAGCTTTTGTTTTGATTTTGGCTGCTTTTTGAGATTTCTATATTAATTTTCTTTTTCAACACTAGGTGTGTTAATATTACAGGCCTGCTCTTTATAGTTTACTTTTCTATGATACTTGTCAGGAAGATAAAGGGGAATGGGAGATTTCATGTATGCATTTTCTTTAATTTTGAAACCAGTAGTATATTTTGTCTGATATTATTGTTTCTGTTTTCAAAAAATTCCCCTACTCTGCAGCGAGTGGTGCGTTGGCTCCCTGAGCTGAGCATGGAGCCGCCAGAAGCAAAGGAGATGGAAACAGAGATGGCTGGAATGCACCAAGCAGCTGTTGGCCAGTAGATCATCTCATAGATATCTACGGGTATGGATTCTCAATATTCAGCACTACCATCTACTGAAGTGGACATCGCGATGGACGTCATGAACGAGTCTACCTTTCTAAAAGCAGAACAGAAATTATCTTCAGAAGTACAAAGAAAAAAAGATGAGATCATGGCTCAAATGTCTGCCATAGAAGAAACTTACCATAAGGAGATTTCAAAACTGGAGGAAGAAAACAAATGAAAGCATCAGCTAGACACATCAATGGAAAATCAGGTAAGTAAATCCACAAGGGTGTTTGTTTTCAATGCTCAGAACACCCGAATCCCAGATGCTCCTACGCAGTTGCCAGCACATCCTGGGACTTCGTGCTGATCAGGCACATATGTCTGGACCCCAGATGAGGCACTGCAAGGAACAGGCTGGATGAAGTCTGCATCAGAAAATTGGATTCCCGATTCTAACCCGTCTCTAGCAGTTTCACAGACAGTGCGTGCCACTGATATTACAAACACCAGAGCTGAGCCCTCAACCCCTTCCAATGCAGGTCCACCTGAAGACATAGCAGCTCCACCAGAACCACGGAGCATGACTAACTCTCAAACTGCAAGTATTTTTTTCCCCCATCCGGTGACGTTTAAACAGGTATAGAATAAATTATGATTGATTTGAAACTGCATAAAGCTATATCTGTCCCATTTAGTATATCTGTATAAGTGTTTCCAAATTCTTGGCCATCATCTAGGAGAGGTAGATATTGGTAATGACTGGTCCCACCAATAACACCTATGACTTTCTGATTGGGCCATGGTGGTCTGCAAAAAGGTATATGTATACACAATTAAATGGGAAGTTGGGAGAGATTTAATATATGGGTGTAGTATAGCTGACAAAGTGTTGGTCCAAAGCCCAGCACCAAAGTGCTTTATTAGCATATGGGATATCTGCAAATATTTAAATGTGTATACCAGGGACCACCTATAGAGAGTACAGGCCTCCTGGAACAGCATCAGCTTATGGTTGATAACCAAGTCATCAATCTTCTCAATTCCCATATTAGGCCAAAATGAAGTGGTTTTGAGGAGTTTACCCGATATTAAAAAGTTAGGGTTATTGAAAAGAGGTTGTGTTAAATCCCTATGGCTAACTGTCTTAAGAAGAGTATTAAGCTGCCATTGTATCTCGAGCATAGAATCCAGTGGGGAGTCTTTTAGTTTGTTGGGAAGGTTCTTATGGATGATGAAGGGGTGGGCCCTAGGATTTCCATATTGTGCTAAACATAGGGAGTGCTCTATACCCAACCATAGGGGATGATAGTGAGAGTTGGGAGGGGAGCTGGGGGAGAGTATCCAATACCTCATCCTTGTTAAGTGTATTGCTAGATAGTATAAATAAAAGTTTGGGGCCTGTAGCCCACCATCTGTCTTTTGATGAGTAAGCTTAATATAGCTATGTCTAGATTTTTTACCTGCCCATAAAAAGGAGTTTACTATTTTCTGAAGTTACGAGAACCAAGAACTCAGCAAGGCCGAATTGTACATTTGTAATGGGTACAATATGCGGGGTAAAATATTCATTTTTATTACATTCATTCTACCCCACAAGGACAGGAGTAATTGAGACCAACATTTGATGTCTTCCTTTTAAGTATCAATGAGAGTATCAACGTTAAGTTTTTTCATTATTTGGCAAGAGGAGTGAAGATTGATACCCAAGTATCTGAGTTTATCCAATCGCCATTGTATTCCCAGGTTTTCAACTTCTGCTTTCTGAGAATATTTATTAAAGGGAAAGACTTCTGTTTTATCAAGGTTCAATTTATAATTATTGAAAGAGCCGAACGTAAAAATTATTGTAAATGCAGCCAGGAGGGATTGGGAAGGAGAAGAAATGTGTAGTAGAATATCATCCGCATATGCGGAGAGTTTGTATTCCATGTTACCTATCTTAATGCCAGAGATTAATGGGGAAGACTTCAGTTTTCTTATAAGAGGCTCTAGAAAAAGATTAAATAAATAAGTCGAAAGGGAACAGCCTTGACGCATCCCTTGTTTAAAAAAAAAAGGTGGAAGAAAGTACACTGTTACACTGGACTCATGCAGAGGGAGAGGAGTAAAGTATTTTAACCCAATTTATAAATTCCTGGGAAATACGGTATTTTGGAAGTAATGAAAAAAGATAATCCCATGATACCGTGTCGAAGGCTTTGTCTGCATCTAAGGACACCAAAGCAGCAGGTGTAAGAGAGTCCTTGGACATGGAAAAAAGGTAGGCCACCTTCCTAAAATGGTCAGAGGAAAGACGGCCTTTAACAAAACCTACCTGTTCTGGACTAATCAGTGAGTCCCAAACTCGACTCAGTCTTGATGCCATGATCTTGGCGAGAATTTTTAAATCAACATTAATATGAGAGATGGGTCTGTATTTAGGGATGAACAAAGGGTCTTTACCAGGTTTGGGAAGGACTACTATAGTAGCCTGAGTAAGGAAATGGTCAGATATACCATTTATGTAGAGGTATTGAAAGGTGTTCAGGAGGATGGGTGCTATTGCATGTGTACATGTTTTATAAAAGTAGAATGAGAAGCCATCTGGGACGGGTGCCTTATCCAAAGGAAGTGAATCAATGGCATCAAATACTTCTTTAATTGTAATAGGGGCTTTTAGACTGAGGATTTGTGGTTCAGAAAGTATCGGAAAATTAATATAGCTCACAAAGGAATCCAGCATTTGCTGGGGAAAAGAAGGATAGACGGGGTATATAAACAACTATAATAATCTTAAAAAGCATTACTTATGTCCATGGGAGAGGTGAGGATATCACCTGATGGGGAGTGAATGGAGGCGATAATTTTGTTGAAGGTTTGGGACCAAAGCCAAAGGGCCAAGAGCTTCCCAGCTTTCTCTCCTTGGTCGAAATAAGCTATTTTAGACCTAAGCATAAGAAATTTGGCCTTTTCAGCCAGCAATAGATTATATTGTGCCCGCAGAGATTCAGCTTTTTCCCAATCTTTTACCAGGGACAAGGTTGATAATTTGGCCTCCGCTTTATTAATCTGTTCAAATAAGGAGGAAATGGCTTGCATTTTCTGTTTTTTAAGTTTCAATGCTATATGCACCAGTTCCTCTCTTAAAACACATATTAAAGTGCACCATAAAATATCCATCTTGGGCGTAGATGGGGAGTTATATTCCATAAAGTTTGAAATAAATGATTGTAAGTGTTATGTAATGTCTTCAGATTTTAGGAGTTGGTTATTAATTTTCCATATTTTATGTTTGTGGACATTTGGTGCAATATCTAGTAATAGTTGTGCCACTTGATGATCAGAGAAAACCTTAGAGGAGTAATAAACTGATATTGCCCCATGGAGGTATTCTGCACTCATCAGGAAGTAATCTAAACATGAGGATGTGTGATGTGTGAGGGAGTGGAATGAGAATTCCTTCTTCTCTGGTAAGTTATTCTCCAGGGATCTGTGAGACCTAGTGAGTGCATTAACTCATGTAGAGTTTTTTGTCCAAGTGACAGAGAGAATCTAGAATGGCCTGATCTATCTAGTTTGTTCAATAGGACTTGGTTCCAGTTCCCCCCAAAATTATTGGTATCATTGACCATGTAGCTAGTATTGTCATTAGATTCACAAAAAAGTCAGGGTCATCTGAGTTGGGACCATAGATGGATCCTAGAATTATCTCTGATTGTCCCAAGACAGCCCTTATAATAATGTAATGACCCTCAGGATCAGATATTTCTTGTAGTAAACTAAATGGTACCCTATGTGCAATAAGTATAGCAGTTCCCCTCTTTCGGGAATTATGTCCTAAGCCATAAACGTGTCCTACCCAAGTCTTATGAAGAAACTGAGTTTGCATAGGAAGGAGATGTGTCTCCTGTAGAAAAACTATGTCAGCTTGAAGACTATGAAGATGCAATAGCACTTTCATTCTCTTAGCCGGTGTCTGTGCCCCTTTGATATTCCATGAACAAAAGTTATAACCAGTCATTTTGCCTAAGTAACAGCAGAAGTTGCATCCTTGTATACAGGAGTATTAGGAGTTGTTAAGAAAGTGAACAAGGTGATCCAATTACCTATGGCAGTTTCCCCCATCCCAATATCTCATTTCCCCTTGAAACCACCCCAAAATAACAAATCACTCAGCCCCTCATAACCAATTTAACAAAAAAAAATAATCATGATCCCTTGCCAGGGAGTCAAAAGAGAAGGCTCTTTCCCCAAATGCAAAGACGTGTCTGCTTCCCCCTTGATAATGCAGCACTACCCTATTCCCTCCCCAGCCCTCCCAAGCCACCTAGAGCAACAACTTCATAAACCAATATCTATATTCTAGATTATATTACCTTAGGATGCATGATAACAAACCACACCACACTACAAAAAATTATTAACTTTCGTATTAAAGTTAACACATGTAACAATACCTTCCATTAATTGCATAGTCTTTAACTTCCAAAACAGTTATATACAGAGAGAAAGAAAAAAAGAAAATATATCTTAAAGTCTCTTATTTTAAACATTAAGAACTTGATAATCAGTTATATGTCAGGACTTAGCATGCCCGATTTACATGAAGGCATAATAAGGACAAGAAAAGAGCACACAGCTAGAGAAAAAAAAAGAAAACATGAGAAAAAATTTTCAGATCCATTATTCCAGGACTAGAACTGCATTTTTGGAGCAGTTATGTGAGGTCCGGATGGCTGTTAAATGACAGATGGGTCTACTCTCGTTAAGTGCACTTGCCGTAATAGCTGTGTAGCTGAAAAGTAGACTGCATGCACTTGCGCACGTTCGAGCAGCCCTACAGTTTACGTAAAAGGATGCCATCCAGAACCCATTCCACAGTCTACAATTTCAAAGCAGATCAGTCGCATTGAGAGCCGATCAAGAGGGCAGATGTGGAGAGCTGCACAGGCAAGTTTATTTAAGAGGTTGTAAGCCATCATACAGACATTCCATTCAGGACCAAAGATAGGCAGTTCTTATTTACTGAACTTTTTCTCAGTTAGAAGGGACTGATGTACTCACTGTAAAACCGACTATCTTTTCCAGCAGTCTCATATCATTATAGGACCATATCACTGTATCAACAGATCTCCAGTGATGCTACTATACCGTAGTAAAGCCTTCCCAAACTAATGCTTTATGGTTGCAGGTTCAGCAGTGAGCAAACAAATCAGGGAACATAACGGTTAGATTGCCTGCAGCTTGTTCTGCATTTGCAAATGATCTCCAGCTTCCCTGATGTTGGACTGACAATTTAGCCAGATATGTCATTTTAATTTAATTCCGATGGCTATCAATTTAGTTAGTAAGGGGTGGTATTCAGCCCACTTCTGCCTGGTGGCCACCAGTAGGTCCTGTGAAATTCTTAGGTGAACATCTTCCCAATTTATTTCCTGTAACTCCTTGGCTTTGGACAGTATATGCTGCCTATCTATAAAGCTCAACAATCGGATGATGAATGGTCTGGGTTTGGCTCCGACAGGGGGGTCTGGGCTTTAATGACCTATGAGTCCGTTCCATATGATAGATGGTGGAGTGCAGTGGAAGGTCAGCAATTTTCCCCAGAAACTTCTGGGTGAATAAGATCTTTGAGGAACCTTTGATTTCTTCAGGCAAGCCAAATATAACTAGATTATTTCTTCTATTCCTACCTTCATGGTCTTCCAGTTTTGCTTCCACCTTATTTAATATTTGTTTTAGTGCTACCAGTTCTGGGTTTAAGCAGGACTGCCAGCCTTCTAATAAAGTAATTCATGCTGAGACATTGGAAATCTTTTTATTTGTTTCCTTTAGATTGGTCTTCATGCTTTTAAGATCTGATTCAAACTCCAGAAGGGCTTCTTTAAGCGGTTCCATTTCTGCTAGAAATCTGTCTTCCGATAATGGCACAGGACTACTAGTTGGTGTTGTATTTTTACTGTTAGATGTGGTTTGAGTTTTCACTCACTTAGCTAAATTGGTTGGCATTTGAGGAGGTGTACGAGCTGGTAGGCCCCGGCGCATTTCCACTTCCATTGTAGATTTGAAGAGATTTCGTCAGATTAGATGATGTCCACAGATATCTCCAAGCAGTAAAATGTTACAGTGTTCAATTGATATAGAATTTTCTTATCAGGAAAGTACTAAATTAGCAGTTTTTAGGAGGGCCGGAGAGAGAGCAGAGCAGCCACGTGTCTTCTCAGGGTGAGTGCATCACGTGATCTTCCATAATCTTGTTTTTTTTTAAATATCAATATACAACATAAATCAGTAAATCCAAAAAGATAAACTCATAATGCACAAAAACAATAGCAGGCACAAACACATCATCAATAAAACACATATCAGAGAGCCATATACAGTAAAATTATGTACAATCTTATACAACATCTAGTGACAAGAAACATTTAACCAATAATCAAATACACAGAACAAGCTGGATCCCTCCCCCCAGACATCTATCTTCTAAAGTACCTAAAGAAGAATTATAACTACAAAACAGTTACAAATATGAAGCAATCCCTGTCAAATCCACATTCTCTAGTCCCACAAATATCAACAACTTATCCCACACAATATGAAAGTGAGGAAGAACGTTCCTCTTCCTAAAAATCACCCGATAATAAGAAGCAGTCTTAGAGACTGCTTGATTCCACCTGAAAAGGGGGTGAGGTACTGTAGTAGACCTCCAATTCAGAGAAAGCAGTCTCTTTGCTTCCAAAGCTGCAATAAGTAGCACTCCTTTTTGAACTAAAGCACTTGCATCTAATAACCCCGGATCCCATAGGATCCCAAAAACTGGAGAATTTGTGATGGGGATTCATAGGATATCTTCCAAACACTTAATAATGCCAGCCCATGATTCTGTTAACAGAGGATAATTCAATAAAATGTGGACTATCGATCCAGAACCCTTCTGACCTCACAAACATAAATTTTAACCTAAGAGTCCCAACTTCACTAAGTGAACCAGTATGCAATGCCATTTACATAACATCTTCTTCTGAATAAGTTGAAGTCTGGGGTCATGAGATGCCTTATGTGCTGTGTACCAGCAAAGACATCAAACGCCTGGATCCTATTCCACCTGAATATCCTCCCCCCATTTTATCCAAGATAGCACCTGTAGAGCACATGTCTTAGAGCTGGCCTGAAATAAATATACCCAAATACTTCACTCCATCAGGAGACCACTTAAGCATACACGAAACCCATGGAAGCTCAGACACAATCAACTTTATAAAGGGGTAAGATTTCCATTTTCCACCAGTTGATCCACAACCCAGAAATTACACTAAAGGAGTCTACAATCTCCAAGCATCAGAAGAGCTATCTCCACCCTAGAAAGCATCAAAAGCAAATCATCAGAGTACAACGGTGTGGAGAAAGACCTCCCACCTTCTGTTATACCAAAAATATCCAGGTTCTGGGTCTGGGATGGGGCCAAATTAAATGACTGAAAGGCCAACAGAAATAATAGGGGACTCAATGAACACCTTTGCCTTGTACCATGAGACAGTGAAAAGGCATCTGACATTACACTGTGCCACATAGAAGACTATTACACAAACTGGGGAATATGGGTGTGGGCAGGACAGTAGTGTGGTGGGTAGGTAACTGGCTGGGTGGCAGGACACAGAGGGTGATGGTAAATGGCTGTCACTCCACAGAGGGAAGAGTGACCAGTGGGGTATCACAGGGATCAGTGCTGGGACCGGTCCTATTCAACATCTTCATCAGTGACATGGTGCAGGACCTAGAAGGCAGAATTTCACTGTTCGCTGATGACACAAAGCTTTGTAACAGAGTAGACACACCAGAGGGTGTAGACAGAATGAGAAGCAACCTGCAGAAACTTGAAGAATGGTCAGGGGTTTGGCAGTTGAAATTCAATGCAAAGAAGTGCAAGATAATGCATATGGGGCACAAAAACCCTGGCACAATATATCAGTTGGGGGGTGAGGATATAGCATGCACCAAGCAGGAAAGGGATGTTGGGGTTATCATCTCTGATGACCTCAAGGTAGGGAAACAGTGTGACAAGGCAGCAGGTAAAGCAAATAGGATGCTGGGATGTATAGGCAGGGCATTACCAGCATGAAAAGGGAGGTCATAATTCCGCTATACAAGACACTAGGTGAGGCCCCACCTGGAGTACAGTGTACAGTTCTGGAGACCATACCTACGTAAGGACATAGACAGGGTAGAAAAGGTTCAGAGGAGGGCAACAGAGATGGTGCATGGATTGCATCACAAGTCCAATGAAGTCAGGTTGAAGGAACTGAACATGTATTCCCTGGAGGAGAGGAGGGAGAGAGGGGATATGATAGAGACATACAAGTATCTTACAGGGAGGAACAGGGTGCAGGAAAACACTATTTTTAAGCGAAAAAGATGTTCCAGGACTAGAGGGCATGGGATGAAGTTGGAGGGAGGACGATTCAGAGGAAACATGAGAAAGAATTTCTTCACAGAACGGGTGGTGGACAAGTGGAACACCCTGCCAGAGGAAGTGGTGGAGGCTGAAACAATCACGGGATTTAAGAATGCATGGGATAGACATAAAGGAATTCTGGAGGTTGGGGTAAGGTGCAACACACTTCTAGGAAAACAAACTGAACTTACAAGCTCAAATGGGCAGACTGGGTGGGCCATAGGCCCTTATCTGCCGACACTGTCTATGTATCTATGTATTTATGTATTACCCCATTGGCCAAAACCTTCACCGGTGAGTCTGAATACAAACACTCTATTCAGCGCCGAAACGTAGGGCTAAAACCACATCTAGCCAACATGAAATTGCAGATATTGCCATTCAACAGAGATGAATACTTTTTCAGTGTCCAACCCCACTAATGCTGCTGAGTCCTGCCCTCATATTGCCACTTCAATTAGATGAATTACTGCTTACAAATTTTCACTGCCCTGACTGCTCTTCATAAAACCCAAATGAGACTTATTCACCAATAAGGGTAACACCCTTTCCAACCGCCCTGCCAAAATCTTAACAAAAACTTTGCAATCAACATTTAACAATGAAATAGATCAGTAATTAATGTATACCATAGGATCCTTACCAGGTTTAGGCAGGACTGTGATAGTTGCTTCACTCATAGTAGGCGGTAATGAGCCACTCTCACCAATAGCACTAAAGACATGCAACAGCTGATGGGAAATCTGCAGTTTGAATGCCTGATAAAAATTCAAACTCAGCCCATCCAATCCTGGTGCCTTGCCAAGGCTAGAGCCTTGATAGCCTGTTGCACTTCAATCAAAGTAAAATCAGCCTCCAAGGGGCCAGATACCTCCTCTGACAAGCAAAACAAGTCAATATGAGCAAAAAATGCCTCACACTCCTCTAATGAGGGATTTACTGAGGATTTATAACTTCAAATAAAACTCACAAAACTGTCCCTTAATTTGTTCCACATCTCTTCATCTAGTATTTCTCCCCATTGCAAAAGAGAACGTACCCATATCTTTAAACTGATGCTAAGTGTCCTGAGTAAAATGTTGCTAATATTATTACTCTGTTCAGGCAATGTCGAACTCAACCCTGGACCATTCACTTCGATAACAGCTCCCTCAGATTTACCTCACCTCAAGGGTATGAAATCCCTTCATATTAATGTTTGCAGTCTTCTGAAGAAGTTTGATTCCATTCAGTCCTGGACCCTCCATTCTATGCCTAACATACTGGTAGTAACTGAAACCTGGTTCAGCCCTTCTACTCTCGATTCTGCCATAAACATTACATCCTACAATGTTTTCCAAACTGACCAAACTACCAGAGGGGGTGGGGTAACTGTATATATACTAGATACATTTTTGGTGACTACTACCAATTCATCCTCTTTGCCTAAGGAGTTTGAAAGTTTGACCCTGAAGATTCAGCTCTCTTCCTCCCAGTCTCTTTGTGTTACTGGATGTTACCACCCAACCTCGGCAGGCCTAAATGCACTAGACCACATACGCAATGAACTGAACATGTCGACTTTGGAAGTAATCATTTTGGGAGACCTCAACCTCAACTGGCTCTCATCCAGCTCTGAACCTCTTAAAGAACTTTGTGACACCTTCGGCCTTACTCAACTAATTCCTGAAGTCACATGCCCTAGAAAGAAAAACCCTGCCAACAGTACCTTAATTGATCTTATTCTAGTTAATAAACCTCACTTTTTTTTCCATTCAGGTGTTTCTTTCATCGACCTTAGTGACCATTGTTCCATTGCTTGCGTGAGGTCTGCTCCCAAACCAGTATCCCCTTCAAGATATATATATATAATTATATATATATATATATATATATATATATATATATATATAACACACACACAAAAGAAGCAAACATAACTTTGCTCCTCTAGCATTCCTTACTGATCTACAAAACTCTAGTTGGCAAGATTTCTGTCAAGCCAAGTTAATGTGTGAAGCTTATGAATCCCTTCAAAGGACTGTACTTTTGGTTATAGATAGACACACTTGGTTAAAGTTCGCTCAAAGAAAAAAATTACCTATGATTTACAGCCAACCTGAAGGCTGCTTTACTTAATAGGGACATTCTTTGGGAAAAAAGCACATAAAACCAAGCTGTAGGCCAACAGTTTGGCTTTCAGAATGGCTAGGAACACTTGTTCTAAATTTGTCTGATCTGAAATAGCTAAGTATTTTCAACACAAGTTGGACTCATCATCTAAGTGTGCTTCTAAGTTTTGGAAGACCATTAAGGATATAGAAGGGCATGAAATGGCAAATTCTCTCCTGGACAAAATCCTCTCTGGTGGCTCCACATTCACTGACAAACAGACAATCCTAGATCTGCTAAAGAACCACTTTGCTACTGCTGGGCTCGCCTTTGACCCCTCACCTGCCTATCATCTCCACACACAACTTTGCAGTCAGGATACTGTTAGACCCACTAGCACCACCTCTATCCTTGACATTACATTCTCCTTTAGTCCTGTGTAGTTGAAACAAGTGGAATATCTACTGCTAGCCCTGGATACTAGGAAACGTGCGGGTGCTGACCTTACTGACCCCTATTTTCGGAAGCTTGCCTCCCATGTATTATCAGCACCTATCATCCACCTCTTCAATCTATCTCTTCCTCAAGGAGACCTCCCGCCCATTTGGAAAACTGCCCATGTTATTCCCCTACTCAAATCTGGTGACCCAAGTGATCTAAACAATTACAGACTGATAGCTCTACTTCCCATCCTCTCTAAACTGCTCAAGAAAGTGGTTAACATGCAGCTTAGGAAGTACTTGGACTCCTCCAATCTGCTTAACCCTGCCCAGTCAGGATTTAGAGATTATCACAGTACAATATCTGCACTCACAAAGGTAGCCAATGACTGGCAAAATTCTTTGGATGTCAAGAAATATGTAAATGTCTTGTTTCTAGATCTTAGAAAGGCATTCAATACAGTGGACCATGGCCTGCTGTTGGACACTCTTCAAAGCATTGGCCTAAACTCTTCTGCCATGAAATGGTTCAATGGTTACCTCTCTGGGAGATGCCAACAGGCTAACGCCCAAGGGGATCTCTCTTCCCTAAGACTGCTTCAAAGAGATGTGCCACAAGGGTCCATTTTAGGACCACTGCACTTTACTCTTTATATTAACAACATTGAATCTGGAATCAAAGCAGCTGACATTCATCTCTTTGTCAATAACATGGTCATATACATTCCTAGGCCTACCCCAGAGCAGGCCCATGTGGATCTACAGGTGGACATTAGTCAGATGCAATTAAATTTATTGAGCCTAAAACTACTTCTAAATGCAAAAAAATAATGAAGGCCATACTTTTCTCACCTTCTGCCACAGGTCAAAAACCTTCTCTACATAGCTTAACTCTGCAGATTCTATCACTTCTGGAAGAAACTATTGAATATGTGACAAAATTTAAATATCTGGGGCTTTGGATAGACCACAAGCTTACATTCTCTGACCATTCTGAGGAACTATCAAAGAACTATCAAAGACGCTAAGGCAGAGTCTGGGCCTGTTCTTCATGATCAAGCATCTCCTAGCCCATGACACCAAGAAAAGACTGGTCCAAACCACCTTTCTATCCTTATTGGACTATGCTGACTTCCTCTATGGCTAAGGCTCTGCCTCCACACTCTCTAAAATTGATTCGCTCCATCACCAAGCTTTGAGATTTATCTCTGGTCTATCGTGCCTCACTCACCACTGCTCTCTGTATGCTGGACATCCCTCAGGTTCAGAAGGCAAAGAAATACCACCTTTTTGACCTTTAGAGCTATCACTCATAAGCTTCCCCAGTATATCTCTGACTGCTTGCCCCTATGCGCTGTAGGCAATTACTCCTTGTGCAGCCTCTCATTTATCTCCTTATACATTCCTAAAGTTATTTCACATTTTGGTAAAGTATCTGTTAGCTATATACTTCCTGGCCTATGGAACAAATTACAAAAAACTCTGAAGCTGACTGCCCCTACAATCTTCTCCTCCTTCAAAAACTATTCTCTCATTCCTTTATAGAATCCTGTAACTGCCCCCCCCCAGGAGACCAGTGAAATAAGTGTTGGACATTCATCCCCAGGCCTTGTGATTCCCTGTTTATCACTCCTTCTCTCTTCTTCTCCCCATAACCCCCCCGCTACCCCTTTTCCTGAACTGTTCATGTACATACTCTATAATAATGTATATTGACAATATATATTTTGTTTAGCCTCTTGCAAATTTTCCTGTATAGTCCTTGCCTAACATTGTACTATGTTGTCCTCTTCCACATTGTATTCCTTGATTGTACACCCATCTTTTTCATTTATATATTGTTTACTTTTATGTGCATTTGTCCAGGTCCACCTTGCAAATGAGCTCACTCAATGGTGCTTTGCTGATAAAATAAAGATTGATTGATTGATTGGCATCTGAAATCAAATTCCCATCCTCTAACTTCAAATATGGAACCTGGGCCTCCATAGATTTTTTCTGCAACCTATAACCTAAAAGTTTCCCTGCCTTATCCCCCAATTCCCAGTAAGACTGGCTAATAAAAAAGAGGGCCTGCTGGACCTTTTGATGGGAAATAGTATTCAAACAATCTTTACATAACAAAAGTTCCTGAACTGTGTCATCTGAATCTGATGGAGACATATAGAGTTCCCCTTCCAGATGCCTAATATGAAATTCAATAGACTCCACCTCCTCCTTATGCCGTTTGTTGACATGGGAGGCAATACAGGATTTAAAGACATCCCATAAAAGAAATGGAGTAATATCAGGATAAGTGTTTGAAAGAAAATAGAAGTCCCCTTAAACTACAGTTGAAACTCTTCCACACATAACATAGCTGGGTTAAAACATCACTGAGGAATTCTTGGCACACATTGTCGAAGTTCCCAAATCATACTTACAGGAGCATGGTCTGATAATAATATAGATCTATGGGAAACCTCCAGCAAATCCAATACAATAGAAGAACTATACAAAAAATAATCCAGCCAACTAGAAGATTGAAATCTTGGGGACTGAAAAGTGAAATCTCAGGCTTTAGGATTAAATAATCTCCAGCAGTCAGCTTAAATTCCGCACATAAATGTTCCAAAACCCTCCAATATCTCTGATAAGAAGAAGCTCCCTTCTCTATGGGGGACCAATCCAACAGTGGGTCTAAAACTAAATTACCCCTCTCTCCCAAAAAATCAACACCATAGAAGTAGAATACCAATCAGAGATACTCTGTGCAAGCTGAGAAAATAAATCAGGTAAATCTTCTTTGGGAGCATATATATTTACCAACAAAATCCGTACCATATCAGTCTTGCCTAAAACCATGACCCAATGTCCATCCTGGTCCGAATTTCAATTCTCCACATTAAGGAGACACTCCTGTTTCATCAGTATGGATATTCCCCTCTTCTTAGAGATAAAGGAACTAGAATAAGCTATCCATACCCACCCCAATCCTAGACTTCCCACACCCTTCTTCAACAAATGTATCTCCTCTAAAAAAATAATGGACAGTTACAGGACTACAAATACAAAAACACTTTCTTATGTTTTATGGGGATGTTTAAGCCTTGTACATTCTATGTGATAATGGATAATTGAACCATAAATTCCAAACATCAAGATTATTAACAAGAATATTACAATAACATATAGTCAAAACACTAACAAATAAAATCTTTAATGAACCAAAAGGTAGATGAAGTACTCGAACATCCAGTACCATGTATAACCCACCACCCAAGATGATCTTTGAAATAACAAAACTTCCCCCCAACATGGTGAATCCCACTTTGACCCCATCTTTGAGAGAACATTCCTGTTCTTATTCCCCTAAAAAAATAAGCTGAGACTGCAGAGCAGGACACTGTGGCACAGGAGCTAGCACAACAAAAGTCACCCAAATCAGGAACCAAAACAAAAAAAGCAAAAAGGAAATCCAAAAAACTTGTGATCATAGGAGACTCCATGATTCAGGAAGTTGATACCCATCCCCAGCCAGGGGTAATGGTCAGATGTCTACCAGGGACATCAGCATGGAGAGACACTGACCGCATTGCTAAAACTGTTCACAAAGCAGGAGAAAACATTGATGTCCTAGTACACATAGGGACTAATGATCTCACCAGCCAGTCAGTTGTGGAGACCAAGGAACACCTGACCAGGCTGGGTGACAAACTATCATCCATTTCGTCCGGCATCTCCTTCTCTGAGATCCTGCCACTCTGGGAGAGGGGGGCAGATGGACGGAAGGTCAGAGAAGGGAAGATAGGGGAGCTAAACATGTGGCACAAGGGCTGGTGCCAGGAAAAAGGACACAGATCTGTAGGGAACTGGCAACAGTTCTGGAAGTGAAAGTTCATTAAATTTGATGGACTGCATCTGACTAAGGAGAGAGTCAGTGCATTGGGGCAGAAGTTTGACTTCTTTGCAGAATATTTAAACTAGAAAATGGGGAGAGGGGTGCAGCACCCCATACGTCGAATGGAAAGAACACCCCCCCTCAGCTAGTGGTCAAACAGGGACTCAGCGTGTTTGCAGTTCATTTGCATCACCAGTTAAGAAAAAAGGTTTGTCTCCCCATACGATGCACAGGGGTAATGCCAAACCTCACCCAACAACTAACACAATGAAATCTGCCCAATGGAAAATCATGTACGCAAATGCTCACAGCCTGGGAAATAAGATCCCAGACCTGCAGGCAATAATGTCAGAGGCTAAACTGGACATAGTAGCAATTAGTGAGACGTGGTTTACCAGTAACCACACTTGGGAGACTTCAGTACCTGGCTATGTTTTGTTCAGAAGAGACATAGGTGCAAAAAGGGGGGGAGGAGTGGCCCTGTATGTTAATGAAAATATCTAAGCTACAGAAATTCAGAATACATCAGGAGCCAGAAGAACTGTTGGTCACCCTGGAAACAGGAAATGGGACAGCCATAAGAACTGGGGTTGTCTACAGGCCCCAGACCAGGGGTAGACATAGACACATTACTGTTAGAGGATATACAAAACATGACAGCTAAAGGGAGGTTCTGATAATGGGAGACTTCAACATGCCGGATACAGATTGGTCAAACCAGGAGGAACATCTGCCAGAACTAGACACATAGTGGATTCCCTGAAGGGAGGGCCTCAAACAACTGGTACAACAACCCACAAGAGACAGGGCTATCCTAGATCTAGTACTGACTAACAGGGAAGGGATCACAGATCTCCAGGTAGAAGGTCACCTGAGGGCCAGTGACCATCACATGGTATGGTTCAATTTGGCTACTACATCTAAATCATCCCATTCCAAGGCAAAAATATGGGACTTCAGAGGAGCTGACTTTGATAAGATGGCCAACAGAGTTAAGCTAGCCCTGCAAAAGAAACACAGGTGGGGGGTACAGGCAAAGTGGGCAAGCATTATGATGCAATACTTGAAGCAACATCCCATTGTGTTAGACAGAAAAGGAAGTGCAAAAGAAGAAGGAAACCACTTTGGTTCTCAAATACAGTAGCAGAAAAGATCAGAGCCAAAAGGCTGGCCTTCAGAAAATATAAGGGAACACAGGGATGAAGATAGGGAGGCATACCAAACTGCCCTAAGGAAGCAGGAAGGCAGTAAGGCAGGCAAAGTCCCAAACTGAGGAAACACTAGCACGAACAGTAAAAGAAGGTGACAAGACTTTCTATAGATACATTACTGAAAGGAGAAAGTCCAGAGCGGTATTGCTAAGCTTAATGGAGAAAAGGGAGCATGTGAGGAGTAAGAACTACAAAAGCATCTATCCTAAATAGATACTTTGCTCAGTATTTACTGAAGAGAAGGTAGGGCAGGGCCCACAGCTCAGCACCATGGACACAGGGGGGAGGAAGGTGAACACTACTCCCTTCACAAAAGAAAGGGTCCTACAAGAGCTTGCTAAGCTCAGGGTGGATAAGTCAATGGGACCTGATGGCATACATCCCAGGGTACTTAAGGAGCTAAAGGTGGAACTAGTAGAGCCATTAGCAGAACTGTTTAGTGAGTCTCTGAGCACAGGAGAGGTCCCAGAAGACTGGAGAAGGGCTCATGTGATCCCACTCCACAAGAGTGGCAGCAGGGAGGAGGGAGAGAACTACAGACCAGTCAGTCTTACCTCAGTAGTGGGCAAGATTATGGAGGCACTCCTTAAGGAAAGGATAGTGCAACACCTGGAATCCATAGGGCACAGGATCCAAGACAGCATGGGTTTACAAAAGGAAGGTCCTGTCAAACTAATTTCATAGATTTCTTTGACTGGGTAACCAGAGTGGTGGACCAACGGGGAGCAGTTGATGTCACCTACCTTGACTTCAGCAAAGCTTTTGACACTGTTCCACATAGAAGATTGATAAATAAGCTGGGTAGGCTCGGGGTGGGTCAGATGTTGGTCAACTGGGTGGCAAACTGGTTGATGGGCAGAAAACAGAGAGTGGTGGTAAATGGTATACAGTCAGAAGAGATGCGAGTCACAAGTGGAGTACCTCAGGGCTCAATCCTGGGGCCAGTCCTCTTCAACATCTTCATTAGTGACCTTGCAGATGGACTAGAGGGTAAGGCTTGTCTGTTTGCAGATGACACCAAGATCTGCAACAGAGTAGATGATCCAGATGGGGTGGGCAGAATGAGAAGAGATATGGATAAACTAGCAAAATGGTCAGAAGAGTGGTAACTGGGATTTAATGCAAAGAAGTGCAAGATCATGCACATAGGGAAGAGAAACCCTGAAGCCACCTATAGGCTGGGAGGAAGTTGTAGCAGTCACAAAGGAAGAAAGAGACTTGGGCATCAACATCACTGATGACCTGAAATCATCAAACAGACCTCTAAAAAGTAGTAAGGCTAGGGGGTGTTGGTGTATTAGTTGGGACATCACAAGTCATAAGAGGAGGTAATAATCCCTCTTTACAAGACTGGTTAGGCCCCATCTGGAGTACTGCGTGCAGTATTGGAGGCCACACCTTCACAAGGATATTAACCAAATTGAGGCAGTCCAGAGAAGGGCAACCAAAATGGTTCAGAGACTGCATCAGAAGACATATGAGGACAGATTAACAGAGCTAAATATGTATACCTTTGAGCAAAGGAGGGAGAGAGGTGATATGATTGAGGCATTCAAACACCTTAAGGGCATTAACAAGGTGAAAGAGTCTAACATGTTTAAATATAAGAAAAATAGCAGGACAAGAGGACACAGCATGAGATTAGAGGGGGGCCAATTAAGGGGGAATGTGAGGAAATTCTTTTTCACAGAAAGGGTAGTGGATGCATGGAATGGCCTACCTCAAGAAGTGGTGGCTATGAATATAGTGCAGGACTTCAAACAGGCATGGGATAGGCATAAGGGAGCAATACAAATGAGTATGAATAGATAGGCCACTGACAGAGCAAAGGCCGATGGCACATTTATAAGGTAGAAAAAGAAATGGGCAGACTGGATGGGCCTTGCGGTCCTCATCTGCTGTCAACTTCTATGTTTCTATGTTTCTATGAGACTGGATACCTAGGCACCCTGCTCAACATTGTACATAATACCTGTGTACTGCCCATCTCCTCAAATTTGGCAAGGCTCAAAATTCTACATTCTTATACCCCTCCCCCCACAAAGAACCATACCAAAAGAATATGTTTATCATATAGTATACCCCATCTCCCTTATCCCCAAACAACTGAAACACTAGCTTGAGTAGACAGGCTAACAGAACCCTACCGCCAATGACCCCTCACTCCTCAGCAGGTGTAGAGGTGGGCATTATTACCCAAAACCAATAGACTCAATGAATCAGCCAGACACCAGCTCCCACTGCCACTGTCCCCCCATGAGTACAGTCATTAATGCCCAGACATTAACCCATCACAAACAGACACTTAAAAAAAACAATTCAGCACCCAAAATTAGGAGACGTCACCCCAGTAAAGCCCAGCTCAACTCCACCAAGCCACTGCCCAAAAAATCTTGAACTTAACTTATAAGCATCCAGAGAGAATTAGCCCCATAAATAAATAAATGCAACCTGGGTCGCTCTTCATTTCATTTTTATTTTATACTGAGAAGTCTGTGGGCCAAAATCCATTTTCACAGCCATCCAATTTAGACACATACAAGTATTTTAAAAAACATCATAACAAAGTCATAAAACATCTTTTAAAGATTACAAAGTTGGCGGGTCTAGGTGAAACACAAACAGAATTCATGAGCATATTCTTTTTAAGCACTAACTTAAAAAATGATATTTTTTGAACAACATGTGATAGTACTCAGTATTTCATTATAAAATTTAGAAGCTAAAAAAGGTAAAGAATTTTGAGCAAACACAGTATGATAAAATAGTATCTGAAAATACTTTTTGCATTGCAATCATGTATGAGCAGTTATGGGAATTCTTTGAAACAAGCTTGATATACTATTGAGAAGTATACCCAACTTAATCTTATGTAAAATAACTAAAGGACTTAAAATTAAACCACTCAACCAATGAAGTATATTTAAATGATCTGTGCAAAAGACAATGATGAGTTGTTTTAGGCTGAGCCGTAGCAAAATGTATAGCTGAGTGGTAAGTTGTCTGAAGTTTTGTTAATAATCTTTCAGATGTATACAAATAAACTGTTGAACCATAATCAGTTATGGAAAAAAGAAGACTGTGAGTTAACAAATTTCTAATATCAACCGTGAGATGTGTTCTTATGTGATATAGAAACCATAATCTTTTGTGTAATCTGCTAATTGAATCCAAAACATGTTATTCAAATGAAAGATGTGAATCTAATATTAACCCCGAATACTTGAACTCCTGAACTAGCTCAATAGGTTTCCCAGCATTATCCAAAATAATAAACTCAGAGGAAATTGACTTCCTGGAAGCAGAAAAACACATAGTCTTACTCTTGACTGAATTCAAAACTAATTTGTGAGCTTTGAAACAGTGATGCGGTACACTAAAGTCAGATTGAAGTGACTTTTGAAGGGATGCTAAACAAACCCCTGTGCAGAAAAGTACTGCATCGTCTGCGTACAATATAAATATAGTGAATGTTAGAATGCTGTATTCACCAAAAAACTAGCTTTCCATAGTCTTGTTGTACCATTGATGTGACATCACAATGTTGTTGTACCATCATGAGTATGTCACATCGATGGTACAACAGCATTGAACGTCTATGCACATGCGCAGTTAACAATGCTCGGGACCTCAGGGAAACGTCCACAGCGGTGAGTCAGAGACTAAGACAGAGAGCGTAATACAGAGAAAGTAATGGCATATGCTAAATGTATTGTCCCAATATTGATTTTCTGGTGCCCATACACTATAAAAGACAGTGTATGGGCAACAGTTAAAAACAACAGTGCCATTCACTTCTCGAGGTGTCCTGAGGGACTCCACACCTGAGCTGTGCTTCATTTGAAGATGAATCATTAATCACTGTTTTCTGACTCCTTGGTGAAAGGTAGTTTCCAAACCATGAGATCACTTCCTTGGAAAAATAAACACCAGGCAAACATTTGAGGAGCTTATCATGGTCCACTAGATCGAATGCCTTGGTGAGGTTCACAAAAGCCACTGCAACATATTTTCCATCATCTATTGCTTTGATGACTTGGCTTGTGAACCTCACCAAAGCAATCTCAGTGTTGTGATTGGATCTGAACCCATGATGAGACTCTATCCATAGATTACAGTTTTCCAAATGTTCAGTGACCTGGTCTAGGACAATTTTTTCTTTGATTTTAGAAAGCAGGACCAATAAAGAAACTGGTCGATGGTTGTTAATATTGGACCTGGAACCAGATTTGAAAATAGGTTTAACCATCAGGCTTTTCCAAATTTTAGGGTGAACACCAAAATAAAGAGAACGATTAAACAATTTAGTCAATGGTAATGCAATTAGCTCTTAAAAACTCCACACTCATCCTAGAAAAACACATCAATGTGTCCTTCCTAAACTCTGTCTGATATCCTCGACAGAGCAAAACCCTCCAGACATATAGAACTCACACCATCATGGACCCCGATAGAGTACCCACATGGATCTTGGTCACCCTTGAAAAGATCGAGACCAACCACACATAGGGTTACTCCCCCATCTAGCAAGACCTGAAAGGAAAAAAAGAGTGATTAGGTTACACCAAAAATTGAATACAGCTCTTCAATGATTAAGAAATCAGAGTCATTACCAAGCAGTCCCAAGGGGGGCCTCTGTTCCATCCACCCCCTCCTTCAGTGCAGCCTTCACTACAGAACCGATCATTTTTTCAGGATCTTGTATCAATGCAGAAATGTCCTCCAGTGCAGGTTGCGATGCTGCAATCAGCTCTTCCTCTCCATAATCTGACCACTCCATCACTGCATGGTAAGGAGGCATTTCTTGAAGTTCCAGAGATAGCCATGGGTGCTAAGGGTCTAGGGTGAGGGAGCGCTCCACAGCACCCAAAGGAGAACTAGAGCAGGATGCAGACAATCCACCCCCACCCCTGAAGGCTCTTGTAATCATACTGCAGTATAACAAGATGTCACTTAGCCTCTCGTAGTCTCCCTCTGCAGTTTAGGGTATTGCCATGCTATATTTAAACCATTTCCATCCCATATTTAAACCATGTGTGAACTCTTCTGCCACCTACTGAGTAGAGACTGTAGCAGGTGAGGTAGGAGCCTTGGTTGGAGGTCTGCTGATTGATGTCGGCAGAGTACTCTCTCACTCCCACAATTCCTGTTGCGGAGAAGGATTTTGCAACTTCAGCCCAAAATTGCCACAGATGGAACTTAGAAAAGATTGTGCTTCTTGTGGAGAATTTAATTTTCTTCATGGCTCCTCCCTACATACATTAAACACCGCTGGGTATCTTAAACTGAATTTAATACCTCTAGCTAACAGATCTTTCTTAATCAGACCCAATGCCTTCCTCCTATTGGCAGCTCCCTTGGAGAAATTCTGAAAAACGTGAATAGAGTGGCCCATTCCATTTAGGTGGTCTTCTATCCCAAGCCAGTATTAGCACTTGTTCCTTTTTGGTAATCCAGAGAATGTAAGCAATAATGGGGCATTGAGGAGCTCCTGCAACTGGTCAGGGAACCATGGAGTGTTTCTCCCACTCAGTTTGGAGAGGCTGGTCCCAGTTAAACTTTTGTGGCCAGGGAAAGAGCATCTTCAGAAACTCACAGACATTATCCTCTTCAGACCCCTTTAGGAGCCCCAGAATTCAAACATTATTTCTTCAACCCCAATTTTTTAGTTCTTCCACTTCAATAGTTAGGGTTTGAACTTGTCTCTCCAAAGTGGTCATTTGATCATCCTGTCATGCCATGGACATCTCCACCTGCATACAGAACAGTTTGGCACCTGCTATCTGACTCTCTGCAGTATCCACATGTTCCTCTAGCTGAGCCACTGATGTCTTTAAATTTGGCATGTCCTGCACCAGCGTCTGCAGCATAGCCAGAATTTCAGAAATGTCCTCCTTACTCAGGACCACAGAGGATTTTGGAACTCCATCATGCTGCTGAGGTAAGCCACTAAAACTGTTACTGCACAGCAACTCAATTGAGACAATTTTGGGGACAACTGGGCTGCAAAAAGGCAGCTTCAAACTCTGTATACCAGGTCAACATCGAAACTCAACAAAAATGGGCACCATTAATGCAATGTCTGAAGAAATAGTGGTGGCTGCTGAATGAAGCTGATCTCCTAAGTTGCCATCTTGCTCCCCTCCACACCAGAAGTTTTATAGTAAATTATTAACATGCCCTATTGAGACTAAGGAACTGTCCTCTGTAATTTCACAACTCACAGCAGGAACAGCTCCCAGAGTAGATGGGTTACCCCATGCCTTTTATAAGAACATTTTCTCCCATATTTTGTCAGAATTAACTGTGTTATACAACCACATGCTTGCATGATCAGTTCCCCTAAAGACATATATGTCGGTTTGCTCATTTTAATCCACAAACAAGGAGATAAGGAAGAACTGATAAACTGGAGGTCTATCTCACTGCTTAACTCCAATTTTAAGATATTAACAAAAATTTTAGCAACAGTCTGACCTCTGTCTTAACTTCCTTTATACATTCCACAAAAGCATTCTCCCTTCTGGGCAAAAAAAATCTTGGATATTTTAATATTGCTGAGAGAAATCTTGGAAAAAGGGAATAATGATGAATTGACTGGTTATATATTGAGCATCCAAGGCCTTTGAAAAAGCGCCCCATGCATATTTATGGTCTTGCATGAAGGAATACCATTTCCTTCAGAGTTTTATTTCCTGGGTCAAACTGTATTACAAATATGCATCTTTGTCACCATATATCAATGGATGGATCGGTAACCCCTGTGCAGTGAAGGTGGGAATCCATCAGGGGTGCCCTCTTAGCCTTAATTTGTATCTTCTAACCTTAGACCCCTTAATATGAAGAATTAGTACTGATCCTCACATTATGGGACTTTCAATTTCAAGTCAGGACACAGAAAAAAACTCTAGCTTATGCAGACAACTTGTGTTTAATTCTGGCAGATCGACACTCAGGCTCCCTGGTTGAGCCTGTATTTCATTCATTTTGTGAAACATCATGTTCCCAGATAAATTTCCAGAAAACCTGGCATATACGGATTGGACCATCTACGACCCAAGCTACGGATTCTATTGATATTCCCATTGTTCACCACAAATGTAAAATTCTGGTCATATATCTTGGGGGTAGAAGTGTATATGGGTGAATATAACTGAGCTGCTCAATGTGAGCGACTCAGTAATACCACTCCCATATAGAGCAAGTAGGGAAAAAGAGCACAGGATTGGTACATTGCGTGTAGCACTGAGGGATATGCACTACACTCGCGAGAAAGAGGATAAAATGATTTGTCTGGCCAAGCCCTGATGAGCTGGCTGTGTGGTGTAGTGGCTTGATCCACTGCCCCTGGAGTCTATGGTGCTGGGATTGGATTCTGGTGAGGGCAAATGTTTTGCTTCCAGGTGGAGTTTCTTTTTTTGCCTAAGTTCGCTCCTCCTGGAGTTGAGAATATTTATTTTGGGGGGGTGAGGGCGGCTTGCCCCCCACAAAAGTGTGTGTGGGGGGTAGCCCCCTACAAAAAAAACAAAGAAGGAGTTATTTCAGAGGACAGTCACTGTTTGCGCCTATCTCTCTTAATCCAAGTCACCCTTTTTAGCATGGGTGAATTTGCGTCGCTCTTTGTGAGTGGTGCTATAAGGGACTCGCCTTTATCACATAAAACCTCTTTTGGGCACACAGATTCAGCCTATTTTTTTTTTGTTCCTCCCCTGGAACCTGACTGGCCTCTCCTTTGGGCCATGTGTGTGCACCTCGCTGCCTTCCTCCCCAGCTGCCAACTACCACCTCATATTGCAGCCTCCCCGGGTAACCCAATGTTTCCCTTCATTGGATGGGTCCTCTTCTTCCAGGGAGAAAGAGCCGATAGGCACATCTTACTATTGGCCTGTGTGCTGCTGTAGTCAATTCTGCTGTCAGGAGCTTCATGGTGACAAGGGACAGGCGGCCATCATCCCACTGATCAGGGGGCCATTTTTTCCCAATTTTCTTGGGGAGCATGACATGCTACATGACGTTGAGGTGTGAGCTGATGTCCACAATGCCTCCTCCTCTCACAGAGGTCCAATGTGTTACTGCACCCCCAGCCTCCAATAGGGGGCAGCACCACCAGACTGAACACCCCTCTCCCTCCAAGGAGAAAGTGAGCAGTCATTGGATGCTCAAGCCATCTCCCTCTGGCCAGCCCTCCAACTCCCGAGTCCATTCCCAAACCTGGGTCAATGATGTTGCAAACAGAAATCCAACCACTGCCCAGCAGGCCTGCTTAGATTCAGCCTATTTTAATTGGGAATATATTATCAACACAGCATTGGACAGAGATGCCCAGTGGAACAAATGTAGGATGAGCAAGAAATTATTATCATGAGTAAGACATACTTGGTTCCTATGTTCCTGTACTTAAGTTACATTTATCCCTTGCCTAAAGCATTGGAAATAAGACTTTTAAGCTGCTGGTTTCAGTGTATATGGGGAAGCCATTTGAATCCAATCAAAAGAGGAACCTTATATCTGGATATAGCCTCAGGAGGATTACAAATGGTAAACCCAGTAGTGTTCTACGATAGTATTTTTACATATTCTAATATTACAACTATACTCTCTTGATGTCTCTCCCTGTGGACTCCATGGGTTGCTGACCATCTTTTTCAACTGATACACTCATGGGTTCCCACATTTGTTATTCCCAGGCAAACCCAAGAGGCAGACTTACCATGTTATTTGGGGGAAGTATAGGTAAATTTAAACAGTGGCAAGTGAAAAAAAAAATCTCTTAATCCAGGAAGGAAGACAGTTCTATTCCAAGATTCAGTCTAGTTATTACTTGATCCTCTCAATTTTTTTTGTTTGATCACCTAAAGAACTGCAATACATCAATAATATGTTAACTGACCAGAGGATCCCATTCCAAATGTGGGATGTAGTATGGTTGTACACCCACAGCAAGTTACAGGTTAAGGATAATTTAAAACACAAAGATAAGATGGAACGGTATTGCCCACGGTGAACTTCCCATGAACCATTTGAAACAATTTATTGATTGAATTTTCTTTACCCGGTAAGCCCACTGGGCCTAGAAGTCCCTTTTTTCAGGCGTGACCAGGGGAAGGGGGGATATAGATGGTAAGCAACTGAAATTAAACCAGATTAAGCTGCTGGTGGTAATTTTAGTGAACAGGAGAAATTGGGCCAGGACACCGGGGAAATTCCCCTACTCTTTTTCAATAAGTGCCATGGAATCTTTAACATCCACCTAAACTACCACCAATCCAGGCAGATGGGACCTTGGTTTAACGTTTCATCCAGAAGACAGCACCTCAGAAGTGCAGCACCCCTCTCATGCTGCACTACAGTGTCAGTATTGAGATATTAACCCAAGTGCCCAATGTGGGAACTGAACCCACAGCCCTCTGATCTCCCAGCCTCAGAGGTGAGTGGGCTACCTACTGAGCCACTGACACTAATGGATCATATGTATTTTGAGTGTCTATTTGCTATAGAATTTTGGACCTTTCTTAACAATAGATCCGAACAATTCCTGTCTTGTATGATTTCCCTTGAGGTTTTATTTTGGGGTATTTTCCTGAGCCATAACTTCCCTTATAATGCAAGTACTTTCAGGGTAATTACAGCCTGTATTTAGTACTGGAGCTGGCAGGCCAGATGTTGGCTGGCAATACTACAAATTGAATGGCACCCAGACCACATTTTACACTCCATTTTGGAAAATGTCCACCATATTAGAAGACAAGAAAAGGGTTTGTACACACAAGCCCTTTTTCAAACCAGTGGGATACACTTGCTTGGTTTACTTAAACATTGCTGAAATACTTTTATGCAGGTCTTCCCATGTTTTGATTTTTTTAAGGAGGGAAATAGACCTTCAGGATTTTCTCATATGATATATAGACATGCAAGATGCAGTGCCATAAAGCTTATTGTTCTATTATTCTTCTGTTTTATACTTTTGGTTCGCAAATTGTTCTACCTTGTTTAAGTTTAGCCTTTAGTTACAAAAGTTGATTTCAAGTTAATATTACGTTTTCACTTGTTTTTTTTTATTCCTCCATGATTTCCAGAATTCTGTTTTTTCCTGTATGTTATGATGCTAATAACATGTATTTGGTTCTGTATGATTTCACATATACTTGAATTAAAAACTCCCCTGCTCTAAACAAGAAGGCTCGGGTGTGTGGTTGGAGAGCATGGTGGATTCTGGCAGTGTGGACAAGGATGTCTGGGTGGAGAGTTCTGCTCCTCTCTCCTCCTGGAGCTGTGACATAGTGCCGATTTTGGACGCTGATCTGTTGCCGGGGATACAGGGGCGGCTGGTGGAGTGTCACATTAAGGAAATCACTGGACTCCCAGTTTTGACTGTGGCTTCCCCTTGGGACTGTGCAGTCTTTAAGGATGCTTACCTTTATGGAGAGACTACTTGCAATGAATGCTTGAAGAAGAGGACAGCTGGTATACTGAATATCAGAAGTCCAGGATTCTGGGTGTTGCTGAGCTTGCTGTCAACTGCAAGTCTTCTCTTGTGATACCTCCACCATCCAGCTTCATCTGAAGCTGGAGATGGCATCTCAATGGGTCATGGAGGAAACAAATCCTGTTGTGAGCTCATCTGGACTGGTTAACTCACTTCTGCAGAATAAACTGTGTTTGGAAAAGCCTGCTCAAAAAAGAAGGCCTTGAGGCGTGCCTTAAATACCTCCACTGAAGGGACCTCCCTAATAGATGGTGGGAGCAAAAGTCCACAGGACAGGGTCAGCGACGTTAAAAGCTCTATCACCGGCAGTTTTTAACCTCATCCTGGGAATCACCAGGAGGCCCCTGGAGGAGGAATGGATGGAGCAGACCGAGGTAGCAGGTGTTAGAAGGTCCACCAGGTAACCAGGGCCCATGCCATGTAGAGCCTTAAAGGTGAGCAAGCCCACCTTAAAGAGGATCCTCAATCTGACTGGCAGCCAGTGCAGTTCGTGCAGCACCGGGGTAACATGGAAATACTTAGGTTGCCCCATCAGCAACCAGGCATCTGCGTTCTGCACTAGCTGAAGCTGATGGAGAACACCTCCCAAGATGCTGAGGTAGAGCGCATTACAGTAATCAAGCATTGATGTCACAAAGGCATGAATCAAGACAGGGAGCTATGGGGTGGAACCAGGGGCTTAATCCTGGTGATATTCCTCAGATGGTAGAAACTAGTATGGACCATGGCCGACACCTGATCCTCAAGTGTCAGGCCACTATCTAGAATAACGCCCAGGTTATGCACCCTGGAGGAGGCATTCAAAGGCACAGAACCCAGGACAAGTCCTGTCTATGCACCCGAGGCCATCCTATCACACCCTCTGTTCAACTCCACTACCAGTACCTCTGTCTTATCAAGGTTCAGTTTTAAGCAGCTGGAGGCCATCCAGTCATTGATTTCAGCAAGGCAGCTGTTAAGCATGTCCACAGTGTTCGATGTTCCAGGTGCAAAGGACCAGGATGTCTGGGTGGAGAGCTCTGCTCCTCTCTCTTCCTGGAGCTGTGACATAGTGCCGATTTTGGACGCTGAACTGTTGCCGGGGATACAGGGGTGGCTGGTGGAGTGTCACATTAAGGAAATCACTAGACTCCCAGTTTTGACTGTGGCTTCCCCTTGGGACTGTGCAGTCTTTAAGGATGCTTACCTTTATGGAGAGACTACTTGCAACGAATGCTTGAAGAAGAGGACAGCTGGTATACTGCATATCAGAAGTCCAGGATTCTGGGTGTTGCTGAGCTTGCTGTCAACTGCATGTCTTCTCTTGTGATACCTCCACCATCCAGCTTCATCTGAAGCTGGAGATGGCACCTCAATGGGTCATGGAGGAAACAAATCCTGTTGTGAGCTCATCTGGACTGGTTAACTCACTTCTGTAGAATAAACTGGAGTGAGACGCACCTACTAGTGTGAACCGTGAGTATGGGACTGTTACTGTTTCAGGGGAGAGGGCTATTGGGATGCTCCCTACTGTCCCAGTGTCCATTGGGCCTACTGTATTGACTAACACTGTGCCACTTGCTGTGTCTCCTAGGGAGGGAGTTTCTTCTCCTGTCCTCTCAGTGGAAGAATGCCTGCTCCCAGTGTGCTGCTGGCCACTGCCACTACTCCATCCAGGACTACTGGGGACTGGTCTGTCAATAGAGCTCTGGCAGAGGTGGCCTTGGTCAAGGACTCTGATCATAGCCCCTGGTGCTCCTCTGGAGTGGTCCCATCCATGAATTTGGGCAAGATTGTGTTGGGACCATTTGACATGCCACAGTCTCCTCTTCATTCTGCTGGAGGAGCAGCTGAGGCAAATATACACGGGAAGTGCAAAGCGCTTGGTCCTCACAACATAGACTGGGCATGTTGCTTGTTCTTCCAGATGCGTTTTCTTTTACCAATGCCACGGAGCCTGTCCTCCTCCAGGTGAGGGATCTGCATGTTCCTTATGCCCTGGTGGTCCCTCTGCCCTGTTTTTTGTCTAAGACCATTTCTCCACCTCCCTGCCACTGCAGGGAGGCACTGATAGGATTAAGACTGCCTCTCTGGATGTACCTCCTTCTGCTTGGATAACTGTCCCTGCATCTTGCGGCACTGAGAGGTCTGGTCAGGGGACCTGTTCTTCAGTTCCACTTACTGCTGTATCATATGCTTCCTGCCTCCAAACCCAGAATATCCTGGTGAAACACAGGAATGCAGTCTGCATCCAATATATTGCTGGACTGCCTGAGGTGTTGGACCACAAATATGTTGCTAGATCTTTGCTAAAAAAGAGCCTATGCTTTATGGCCACTGAGGTTTTCACCCAGATCCATACTCCAGGGACCATAACTTTGATATTAGTTTTAAAACCATCCTCAGCCTTGAACATTTTTGGGCAAAGTACCAATAGGTCAAGGACTTTCCTCACACACTTTGTACTGTGACCATCTTGTTCAAAAATGAGAAAATGAGGGGGTCAGTGTAGTAAACGTCCTGAAATGACTTAAACCAAAATTTACCACTATGGGGAACATGGATCCCATTATTGATTCTGAGAACATTTGGACTGGGGACTGGCGAATCCAGGTCAGGTTGCTGTATAATGATTAGGGGGAACAACACCTGCCAAACTGTTTCTATCAGGGGAGGGGCAGAGGGATTCTATTCTATAATGGTCAGTCAAAGGCATGCTACAAATGTGGGGCATGCTACCATCTCAGAAGTGTTTGTAATGCTGTTCAGTGCGACTGCTGCATGGAACTGGGCCACCTTAGCCAGCAGTACACCAGGGAAATGCACTGTAATCTAGGCGATGAGTCAAGACATATTCTGGGCCTGCCCTTAGGCCTTCTATAACAGGGGAGATGTGATGCATCAGGCTAAACATGTGGCCAGATTTTTAAAGCCCTTAGAATGGTGCAAGGTGCTTGTGTCAAACATGTTGGATGTAACAAGCACCTTGCGAGAAAAGGCTGCACCCCAAGCTATTTTGCAAAGCAGCCTGTGTCAATCAGCAGACTGCTTGCACCAAAGTGTGCTTGTGCCAGCCTTTCACCACAAAAGTGGCTGCGGCATGGCACTAGGGGGCTTGCAGCAGATGCAGGCTACCATAAGCCCCAAAGCCACATTTTCAAAATTCTCCCCAAAGATAAAGGGCTAAGTACAGTTAGACCACTGAAGGGCTGGTCTAACAGTACTTAGATATCCTCTGGGAAGGTTGCCAATGAGACACCACTGTGCCTCCTCCCCCCATATACCAGAATGCATATTGTGGGCTGAGAAAGTCTCTTGTGATCAAGCGGAACCTCCCTCCATCCCTGATATGCCCAATATGTACTTTAATGCATAAATGCCCTGCTGAGCTCACCACTCCTTCCAACCCCATATGCCGGCAATGCTCAGATGCAATACTGTAAGTGTGCTTCGAGTCCCTGCCCTGCTCCCCATATGCCCGAATATGGACAAGTTGCCAACATCCCCTCCTGGTGATCTATTGGCCTTCCAACCCCTCCACCCTGCCAGGTAGTGCCCACCACCCCACTCCTCCCCTGAACCCTGATCGGGCACCCAGCTCAACCCTCCTCACACCACCGCAGCCAGATGCCAACTGAACTGTCAGAGTGCATACTGTATACAGTATATGCTCTGACTGTTCATTTGGCATCTGGCCGTGGTGGTATGCAGAGGGTTGAGCCAGTAGCCCGATCAGGATTCAGGGGGAGTGGGGAGGTGAGCACTACCTGGCAGGGTTGGGGGGACTAGACCACCAAGAGGGGGCTTTGGCAACTTGCCTGCATTAAGGCATATGAGGAGTGGGGCGGGGACTCTGAGCACAATTACATTATTGCATTTGAGCATTATAGGCATAGGGGCTGGGGGGGTGGGTAGCTCAGCAGGGCATTTATGCATTAAAGTACATATTAGGTATATTGGGAATGGGGGGTTCCATTTGATCACCAGGGACCTTCTCCTCACACTATAAACAGTATGGCATATGGGGGGTGTGACTCGGTGCACACATATGTACTAATGTGGATCTTAGCATTGCCGCATAAGGGACTGGGGGGCCGCTGGCCATCTGTGCACCCATCCAAGGGTACGGCTGCTTCCCACTGCCCTGCAGTTGTTGTGTCAAAGCATGTGGGGGCACCGTCTATTTGGCACACTACCACTGTCGCAGTAAGCTGTAAGACTTAGGCGCCAGGACCTGGACACAAGAAAAATCTGGTACAGGGTCCTGGACACAGCTGCACTCGGCACAGGCTGCTATTGTCACAACTTGTGACCGATCTTCAAAAATCCAGGCCATGATTTTTATGTCAGCATTGCCCATAAATCATTTAACCAATGTAAACAACAGCAGCACCCTCAGCTTGCTCCTCTGAGGTTCCTTCTCCTCCTCCTCCTCCTCCTCCTCCCCTTCCCTTTGGTGCAGGGGCCTCCATCCTTCAGGATAGTGCTTGCCTGAGGCCAGTGTTTCCCCTGACTCTAGAACTGGGTCACCTTCAGCTGTTCCTTTCAGCTTGGTGCAGAAGGTGCCTCCTCCTAGCTGGGATATTCTGTATCCACAGGTGCCTTCTGCCTTGGCCTTGTTGCAGCCCCCTGAATCTGAGCTGGTTATGTCAGTTGTTCAAGGAGTTACGCCTTCTGTGAGGGTAGAGGCCTCCCACCCTGAAAGTGCCTGCTGCCTCACCTGGTGTTGTCCTTCCTGCTTTGGCTGAGCCTTGTCTGTTGGCCCTAGAGCCTGTTGTGATGCCGCCTGCCCTGACACGTCAGGTACCTCTACTTTCCAAATGGTGACAAGACATGGTTGGAGGAGGACTTTTCAGCAACCATCTCTGCCAGTGCCTTCTTCTGGGAAGCCTTTGGATTTATTGAATAAATTTGAAGTTCTCTCTGCCAATAAGAATTGGGCAGACACAGAAGGGGATTTGGATGCTGCCTCCCTTGCTTCATCCCAGCCTAATCCCTCTTCCAGTGTGGATGATATAGATACTGGGTGGAGCTCCTTAAAGAGGTGGAAACCTGACAAACACTTTAAGAGAAGGAAAAAGGGAGGTGGTCCACCTTGAGTTCTGAGATTGAGTTTTTTGGTGCTTCCCTCCTTTTTATTTCCATGCAGCCTTCTATTATTCCTCTGTTCTCTGTTACAACCCTGAACATCAACAGTATTTATGCTTCACACAAAAGGTTGAACACTTTTGCTGATCTGCAGATTCAACAGCCGGCCATCCTGTTTTTGCAGGATACCAGGATCCATACCCTGGATGGGGTAAAATCTGTGAAATGACTGTGACACCATGGCCCCTCATTTTGGTCTTTGTGGAGGACCGCTACTTAAGTATTTGTATCTTGTTTGGGGCCTATGAGTTTTGTGTCCACAGGGTTTTGGATCTTCTTCCTGGGAGGGTCTTGCTTTTTAATGTGCTGTTTCATGGGGTAGAATTACATCTGATTAATGTGTATGATCCACAAGTTAAGACTGCTAGGACTAATGTATTTAAACTGCTTAGACCCTATTTCTACACTACTAGGGACCTGAATTGTGGGTTCTTCCCTACTACCCCTAGGGACATGGAGAAGAAAATGTATTGTGACTTTGTTTTTCTCTGGCACATGGTAAACTCTGCTCTTTTGGTGGATGCTGTTGCTACTGCTGCTGCTGGTTCCCCACACCAGGATACCTTTTTAAAGGATCCCTCTCCTCTCGTATTGATTTGTTGTTTTTGCCTCCTGGTTCTCAGCTTCTGCGGCAGGGACCATGGCCATGGAAACTACAGATCATGCCACAGTTTCTGTCACCCTGTCTTTGGGCCCTATTCCCTGGCCAGCTCCCCCTGATTGGCAGCTTATTGTCTCCCTTTTTTCTGATCTAGTTGGGCTACAGAGGGGAATAGACTTCTTTGAGACTAAACTGACTGTTGTTGATATGTATGACACTTTATCGGATTGTTGGGAACAGGTGAAGTGGGATTTTAAGAACTTCTGTATTTCCCTTTCCAGAAAGAAAAAGACAGGGAGTACTTAAGGTACTTAACATTGAGGCATCAGCTTCAAAAATTGCTCTATCTGTCTGTTGAGACTGGGCAGGACTACTCCTGTCAGGTCTTCAGGGTAAAGCAATGAATGCATGCTCTTCAGTATGATAGAATGACCTCACTTGTGCTTGAACAGAATTTCGGCACTCAGGGTACTAAAATGCAGACCAGCCTATGTGATGACAGTACCAGTAGAATTTAGAAAAAGGTGATGGCTCAGTTGAAGGATGATAGAAGCCTCCCCCACGACTCTCCAGAAGCCATTTGGCAGATTGTGCTTAGAGAGTCCAAGGGATGTTTTGGCTTGAGCAGTGCTCTGGCCTGGACACAGAGGGACTACTGAGGACTTTGGTTCTTCCTCAGCTCCCTGCAGGGATCCAGGATTCCCTGTCAAAGGATGTCACTCCCCAAGAGGTAGATGCCAAATTCTCCCTCACCAGTGGCACTGCTCTAGGCAGTGATGGTATTCCTGGTGAGGTTTATAAGTTGCTTCGTGAGGTTTTGGTTGGCCCCTTGGAAGCAATGTTTAACAATTTATTGACTGCACAGTCAGCTGGAGGCTCCATGTTTCAAGGTCTCTTGTTCTTTATCCTTACGTTTAGTGATAAAACTGACTTTAATAACTGGAGGCCTTTAAGCCTATTGAATTCTGATTTTAAGATATTAATGAAACTCCTAAGATGCCACCAGTCAGCTGCAGCACCCATCCTGATTATACCTATGCAGACTGGTGCTTTGCCCGATAGGAGGATTCAAGACAATTTATTTGTCCTTCAAGATGGGTTCACTCACAGTTCATTGGGACAGGTACAAGGTGTGTTGCTCATCCTTGACCAAGTGAAAGCTTTTGACAGGGAGAACAATGCTTACTTGTGGCTAGTTTTGGAAACTTATGGTATCCCCAGACAGTTCATTGCCTGGAGTAAATTTGTATTCAACTCCAGTTCTATGATTACCTTAGTTAATGGGGTGCAGGGTGTGGAATTTCCCTTGAAATATGGCATTCAACAGGGCTGCCTTATGAGCCCGCTGCTATATTTATTCATACTGGACTCAGTGTTGAGGGTCTTGGATAAGGATGGTCTTCTTCATGGGGCCATTGTCAATTCCAGCCAAGTGCTCTTTAAGTCCCTCTCCTATGCCGATGATGTATGTTTGTTGCTTTGAGATGTGGGTGCAGAGTAGAGGGCCTTGCAGTACTTTACCCGATACTGTATAATTTCTGGTGCTCAAGATAATCTGCACAAAAGCACTGGGATTTTGCTGGACCTTACAGGGGCCTCTGGAGTGCGCTCTGTTGGTGGCATTCCTTGTACTGTGGATCAGCTGAAGATCCTGGGGATATGGTTTGGATACATGGATATGGCACTGTTTAACTGGAAGTTGAAGTTGGACTATGCTGAATCCAAAATTGTGAAGTAGAAACAATGGGTGATCTCAAAAAAAAGAGGGTCTGCATTATTAAGATATTTCTGATCCCAATTTTTTTTTTGTTTCTTAGTTTTGTGTTCCCCCGTTTTAAGGATTTGGAGGTTAGATTGTATAGTATTTTTTCATGTGCTGTGGGGTAGTAGGTTGAATCCAGTAAAGAGGTCTGTTACTTATTACCCCATACATGATGGACATATTGGTATGGGTCACCCCCCCCCGTTCTTTTCTCTTGTATTTTCTTCTATACCAACCTCTGGCCCCTTCTCTTGTCACATCAGCAGTGGGGGCTTGCCTTTTTTGGGACTACTATTGGTCCCTTTTTGCTCTCCTGGGAACAGAGCACACTGAGATTCATCCCAAACACAAGGCTGAGGGATGTCTGCTTTCTCCGGTGTTGTCTCCTGCAAGCTACTCAGTGGAAGGTCATGGCTAACATGGTTTGCACTGACCCTAGGAAACTGTTGTATCAGAGAGTATTCGCACTGAACTTTACCTGTGATATGACATTTCCTCTACAGCAGGGCATTCCACATAGTTTGGTGGTCAGTCAGTTACTCAGTTGCAGGATCCATGTCAAAATGTGGGCCATGTTATGGTTAGGTGTGCATGGCTGCCTTAAAGGTAATGCAAAGCATAAATGCCTAGCAGAGAGAATTTACATTAGGCAGGGTTGTTCTGGGGAAGCTGAAACTATATCTCACCTTTTTTTTCAGTGTCCCTACATTGCCCCCTTCTGGAGGCTGCTGTCTATGAAATACAATGTTCCATTATTTAAGTATATTACTTATGGGCATTTGTTCCTGAATGATGTGGCTGTTTGGACTGAATGGACTTCCAGTACTGCGCTTGTCATTTTTGTATGTCTCAAAGGATGTATTTGGCAGGCCTGCTGTCAGTTTGTTCTGCAGAAGAAGAATATCGTATTGCCTAACTTGATTCTTAATGTGGAACATGAGTTGAGCCTGATTAAGGATAGAGAGGCTACCTGGATGCATGAGACTACTTTCAGGTTCACTGGAGAAGGGTCTATTGGTTAATGCCTTGAGGGGTCAGAGGTTCCATGTGCCAGTCTTTACTACTGCTCTCTTGTGATTGCTGTGGTTTATTCCTGTTGTATATGTTGCTTTTTCCTTTCCTTTTTTTTTCTTCCTTCTGCTGCCTACAGTAACTGGAGATATTTCTATGTGTGTTTTTTTATGTTCATTGCTTTCAGATTCCCTGTAATGTTTGTTGATGGATATCTCCTTCAATAAAATTCCCCTTCTCTTTTTGAGAAGTGCCATGGGATCTTTAATATCCACCTGAACAACCAACAGAACAGGCAGATGGGACCTTGGTTTAATGTCTCACCTGAAAGACAGCGACTCAGGAGTGAAGCATCCCCCTCATGATGTACTACAGTGTTAGTACTGGGATTTACCCAAATTAAACACTGTACTGAATATGGTTCTACTGTAGAACACAAATGCCTCATGACAAACCTTTAAAGAGCTTAACAAGATATAAACTACATCACATCATATTAAAATGATTTCAACAAACAACTGACTAGACTAGAGCCTGTGTGGCTGGCTGTTTGTGTTTGTCTCTTGTCAGTAGTTTAGTTTTTGTGGATTTTTCATGTGTTTCTGCTTGGAAGAACTAGACCATTCTTGGACATAACATCTATGAACATTTCCTGGACTAAGAAACTGCAAAACATCAACACCAGGTATTGGCATCCTCATCATAAATCAACTTATTTGGTAGCCATCAAAGCCAAAAGTAAGGTCAGTAAATCTGTTATACAAGCACTGAGTTGTGGAGTGCTGCATTGAATCCACATTTCCGTCTGACTTGGTCTTAAAAGATGTGTACTAGTCTTTGAGGTCTATTCAAAACCATTTTGGAGAACAAAGGGAAGAGACTAACAAAGGATTGTTACATCCTGCATATGCCCCAGGCCAATGTTCATCACCTTCAGGAATTTAACCCCTTCAGGAATATATCACATTCTGGGTCTTTGAGCTACAGTAACAGTTTTCTGGTCACAGGTATTTCACCAGTTTTTGTGGATTTGATTACTTTTCATCAATCATGTGGCACCTCTGAGAACATGGCTTTATATATTGTGCTCTGCAATATCACGGGACAAACGCAGACCAGCAAGACCAAGAGGACTAGATGCCCTACAACAAAACTAATCTGCAAAATGATTAAAGCGTACCTTCTTAGGATACTACTTATGCTACTTCTGATATCTGGAAATGTTCATCTTAATCTGGGGCCTGCCAGCCTAGCACCCTATGCCACAAAAAAGGTGGGAGGGGTCCCTCACATTAGCCTCAATCAATGTCTGCAGCCTCCTTAACAAACTTGACATCTTGCAAACCTGGGTCCAGCAACATAGCCCTGATGTACTCTCTGTTGTCAAAACATGGCTTAACCCCAAGATACCAGATGCTGCAGTCACCATCCCTGGATACTCTATATTCAGGCAGGACAGGGTTTCCAAATGAGGTGGGGCTGTGCCATCTACCTGAGGAATTCCTATCTGGGTCAAGTCTTCCCGTTCTCAAACCCTAAACCACCCTCGCAGGTTCTCGCTATTAAAGTTATACTCGGGGCGCACAACAAGGAGCTCACCATTGCCTCTGTGTACCTACCCCCTAAAGATCAACACAATGGATTTATGAGCATATTGGAAAGCCTACAGGGATTACACCATAACTCTGAACTCATAGTACTAGGTGACTTCAACATAAATTGGCTATTGCTGGAGGCCAGTAACTACAAGGATGCTGTCACATCACAGAACCTCACCCAGCTTGTTACCACCCCCACCAGATGCAACTATAGGACAGGGTCACGAACACTTCTGGACTGGATCCTAACAAATCACCCTGAATGAATCTCAAAAGTCTCAGTGCTCCCTGATGGGATCAGTGACCACTCACCGGTCACATGTACCTGGACAAACAAATTCATTAAGCCCCCTCCTAAAATAATCCACACCAGAGTGTTAAAGCAGGGGTACCTTGAGCTACTAAAGACACACCTAAGCCACCTGGACTGGACACCAATTGACTCTGCCATTGATGTAAACCAAGCCTTAGACCTTTTCATCAGCCACTTCACTGCGACCTACAATATCTTTACACCTCTCAAAAAGCTGATGGTCAGGGGCAGAGCTAACCCTTGGATAACCCCTGATCTTATCACTTTACTCAAACATAGGGATCATCTCTGGCACTGTGCCCATGCAACATCCAAACCTGGGGATATTCATAAATATAAAGCTGCAAGAAATGAGTGCAGGTGGGCAGTTAGGAGAGCCAAAAGCAAATACTTCAAGGAAACTCTCTCCAGCTCCTGGGGTGATGGAAAAGAATTTTGGAGTAACTTGAAAGACCTTATAGGCAAGGACCCTATGTCACCACCCACCATGCTAAACATAAATGGAACACCAACAACTGACCTGTACACCATCACCAACACCTTTAACTATGCGTTCTCCAATTTGGGTAGTGTCCTCCCTTCTAATTTCTTTGATGCCCCCTCTGGTAGTAACCCTCCTGCAACTACTCCGTTCCTACACCCTGCCCCACAATTCTACTTCAAGGAGATCCCAGTACATGAAGCCAGAACCTATATTTGGAAGGCCATTCACAATGCAGGCTAGACCGGTGACTCCCTTGACCTGAAGTTGTTAGCACTTGTCCTTGAACCCTTGACAAAGGTCCTCAATCTATCACTAAGGATGTCCCAGTTCCCATCTCGCTGGAAACAGGTGACCATCACACCGGTACACAAAAGTGGAGACAAATCACTGCACTCCAACTACAGACCTATCTCCATCCTCCCTCCATTGTCTAAGGCCCTGGGCGCATTGCCTCAGACCAATTAGTCAAGTACCTAGAAAAATATGACATCCAGTGTCCTGAGCAACATGGTTTCCGAAAAGGGCACAGTACCACCACTGCACTATTAGAATTCACAGGCTTCATCCATACTGCACTTGATCAAGAAAACAGTGTAGGGGCAGTATTCATCGACCTTACGAAAGCCTTTGATACTGTGAACCACCCACTCCTGGGGCCACTACTCTTCAGCCTCTTCCTCAACGATCTTCCCAGTGTCTGTTAGCAGAAATTACTGCTCTACGCCGATGACACAGTCATGTTCACCAACCACCAAAATGCAGAGCTCCTCGAGAAACAATTACAGCTTGATTCATGCGCATCGAAGAATGGTTCAAGTCACACAAACTGGTCATGAACTACAGCAAAACAAAGGTTATGACCTTCTACAATGCCTGAAGCAAGTACAAATCCTGTGACCTCACCATCCTAAACAAAACAGGGACCTTACTTGAACATGTTCCTGATTTTAAATACCTAGGTGTCACATTGGATAGCTCACTGTCCTACCATCGGCACATAGATTCTGTCGTCAAAACCACCAACATCCGTATATGCCTGCTCTACAGGCACAAATACTGCATGACTCCTAACACTCTCCAGTTGGCTATCAACAGCTCTTTCACCTCCATCATCGATTACAGGCTAGCAATTTATGACTCTGCCTCCGCCTCTGCCCTCCGCAGAATTACAGTTGCACTCAACAAGCATGCAGGCTGCTAACTGGGGCTGATCGACGTACACACACTTGTGACCTGTACACTCGGGCAGGATGGCTACCTCTCATCAGCCGGATACAGTATCAAACCTGCCTCTTAGCCAAAAAAGTCCTCCTCTGGGTCATGCCCCTGGGCATTGAAAAGCTACTTATTGACCACCACAGCACCCAGAGAACTAGAAGTTCACAACAACTAACCTTCCTTGTCCCCAGATGCCGGACTACCATGGGCCAGAGGACATTTGCCCACAGAGCACCACAGTGGTACAATACTCTCAACAAAGAAACTCTTACTGCTGCTGCTCTTGGCCCTTTTAAGAGACAACTCTGACTTCATCTAATTTCAACTAGTCGTTGTGACTGCCTCGTCTAATTGGGGGCCCATCGTTCACTGCCCTCCACTTCAGTCTTGAAAGCTATCTCTCCCTGCCTTGCCGCCTTCTACCTGCCTACTCCCTTGCCCCCTCTCCCTTTCCTCCCCCAGGGCATTTCCTGACATCTATCCCTCCTCTCCCTCCCATTTAGAGCTCTTACCCTCACCCTCTACCCTCCAACAATGGCCTTCCTGCCTGCTTACCCCCTTCCCTCTCACCTGCAGTGCTTATTTCCAAGATTGCCCTTGGCTGGTTATGTCATGCTACCTAACATTTGGCACATTTTGAATTACTGGAATTTCCTAAGCCTCAGTCTCTTATTTCTTGTTATTGTGTAACTATATATTATTATGTTGACCTTTGTATGTATGTATACCCCCCATTCCTTCGACGTGGAACCTTTGTAAATGAGCAGTTCTTGCTCAAAGGTATTTGTAATCCTAGTTTTCAATAAAATAAAATAAAAAAAACTACAGGTATGCAACGCAGAAATGCCCACTTAATTTATTAAAATGGCAGTAGCAATGGAAACAACAGAACATGAATAAATATTGAAAGCATGCTTTCTGTGGAAAATAATAACCTTGCAGCTTAAAGGCAGTTATTTTGTTTTAAGAGTGGCAGTACACAAATAATGAACACCAAACATGCAAAGCAATACATATGGATCTGCAGAGTATTTCACTATGACACAGATCAAACTGCAAACAGAGTACATTATTTAATAGCGTTAGAATCATGTTAAATTGCTGCAACATGTAAGTTCAGTATAGTCACTTGCTGATTAAGGTCAAAGAGTGAATGAATTGTTTAGAAAGAATGAATCATTTAGAAAGATTACCTGTAAGTAATAGCTTATTGTTATGAGAGGGAGGATGTAGAACATTTGTGTTTCTGCTTGGTACTGCTAAGTGAGGTGTTAACCAGTGCTCTTGTATACAGGGTACTCTGTAGAATACATTAAGCCAGTGAAGCCCAGGGTCTCAGTGATCATTAATGATGTGTGGGTGCTTTGAATTTTAGCTGTCTCAAAGATTAAATTTCACTGTTCTGTCAAAAGTATTCCCCATATAACTGTTTCAATGCAAATCCCTGTTTACTACAGCCCCTGTCAAGAATATTGCAATAGTGTCATACAGATGGTGTGCAATACCTTCAGGGCACATCATAAGCACATTTCTAATTCCTGTGACTTTTAGAAGCTTCCTTGTGCTTTCAATAAAAAAACGAACTTAAATCCTTGGACTCTGGAGATTCCTGTAAGTGATTGATGTAGCATTAAGCAGTGCTTGTATAATGCATCTTCCCTGGTTTTAGAGCCTATGATATTTTAAACAAAACCATGAACTGCAAATGACCATACAACTTTAGCTTTGTGGTGAAAATCAATAGAGCATTAAAGCTTTTCTACTGGGCATGCTCAAACCACACTGGAGCTTTTTAAGTAGCCATAATAGCTATTACTAATTAAATCTCTTTCTCTCTCTCTAATGATTTAGATAGCAGAAATGCTATCAAAACGAAAATCTGCCAAACGTTAAACAACTATAGGTGGAGAATATTAATGTGTTTCTGCTGTTTTCTTTTTCTTTCTGTAGTAGCATTTGAATTATGAAAGGGTCTTTCTGTTTACATGGCATTTTAGTACTCTGATTTTTGTTTGTAATAAGTGAAGGCCATTACCTATTGACCAACAACTGCTCGAGATCCTGAATGTTAACCATCGAGTGTCATCCATGGTAGAAGCTTAATGTCAGCTAGGAATCTGTAGAATGATACAAACATTCAACTTACAAGCAAGCCCAAATCCAACAAGAAGCAATATAATATTTGTCACTCCAGCTGTTTGGCAGGATTTGCTGTTAATAACCAGTCACTCAGTAACCTGCCGAAACACATTGTGAAGGTCTTCAGAATGCTGTAGATATCACTTTTGCAATCTTTCCTTTAGTGTGAACTGATCATCTTTAAAGCCACAGTTTGATGTGTTAAATAATTTGCACCTCTGTAAAACAGTCAGCTTGCCTTAACTAAACTGATTTGAACATTAAAGACACAGGAATGACAAGAATTCCTTCATTACTATAGAGCTACAAATCCTTCAGATGAGGTTGACTACTAAAACTGTTATGTCCCACTCTTGATAATTGAAGATCTTGTTCTGGAGAGTCATGGCTAGTTTGCAGTTCTTGGAATATGGCAGTATTAGCTAAAAGTATTGGCTATCCCGAGAAATACAAAACTCATACACTGGTTGCCTGGGGTACCCCAATATTCTAGAAACTACAGGGGGTTACTTGAATTCTGGAACATTTGTGGGTGATGTCTCATTTACTTGACTGATTGTAGGGCTATAATTTACCTGATGAAGAAGGTGGAAAACAGCAGACATAAAAAAGTATTTTTAGTGAAAGCAACCTTATCAAGATGCATTCATTCTAAGAACATACACAGAGAATACTGACTGACAGACTACGAAACACTGTAATATTAGAAATAAACAAGCTACAAATCTTAAAGTTTTAGTTAACTGTTGTTTTATTTAGAAATGCAGCTGGGGCCTGCTTTAGCAGACTACAAGATGGCTGCTTAATTCTCCAACTCTGTCTACACAGTGACAAAATCCTCCTACATCCTGCATAACCACTGGACACTGTCATCAGCTATCACAAAGGAACAATAGAGCTCTTCACCCAGATCAGATTGATATTCCATAAGATTCTCTCACACAGCATCCAGCATTTTTGTCATCCAATAAAGATTTACCTCAGCCGACTGATCTCTTGCTGATCTCTTGCTGGCCCTTAAGATGGATCTTCAAAATGATGGAGCTGCCGCTGAGGCCCTAGAAGAAATTAAGGGCATGTTTCAACAAATAATGGCTGAAATAACTAAACTAGAGGTGATATCACAATACATACATGTTGACATTATCCAGACTGCCCAGAGAATGAATGTGGCAGAGCAAACGAGTAGCAGAAACTGAAGACTGCACTGAAAGACTTACAGTACACATCTGTGAGCAGGATCAGGCCATCCACTTACTCTGGAGCAAACTTGGCAACCTGAGGACAGGGTCCGTTGGAACAATCTCTGCTCATCAGCTTCCTGACAAAATGTGAGTGACAGAGTGTAAACACCTTCCTGCAGAGGGCATTACCAGAACTATTGGGAGCCTTGTGTCTAGACAACTTAGAGATCTAATGTGCTTACTGGTCTCTTGCACCCTCACCAATGTAGAGAGAATATCTCTACCCAATCTTAACTCATTTCCTCCATTATATAGATAAAGCATACATACTGAAATGGGCAAGGAAGAAAGGTCATTAGTCTGGAAAGGGAATACAATATGAATATTTTCTGACATCTCCCAGGTTCCCTTGGTAAGAAGGAAGGCCTGCACAACTGAGAGGAGGGTGCTCATGGAGTTGGCATCTCATACAGCCTGCAATACCCAGCTTCTCTGTGGATCAACAACAAGGGGGTGGCAAACCTATTCAATGCTCCAGAGGCTGCTGAGGCCTACATTTCAAAACACTGGCACCAAATAGACTGGTCTAAATTATACCCCTGTGAAAAACAAAGGGGGAAGGAGCACTAAGTACAGCAGATGGATGCTTCCTCAGTCAGAGAAAGCATAGACGCTCGGTGCTACAGCCACCTCAGTACTCTGACCCCTGGCAACCAGCACCCAAGGAAAGGAGAAAGCACAAACCTAAGGGGAACAAATCCCAACAATCCAACCAATCACCCCGTGCCCACAGCAGAAGCTGCACTGGTGGCAGGGAGTCCCCAACCTCCTTGGACACCCACTTACTTCATCTAGGAGCAAACCGCTATGTTCAGCTGCTCTAGTTCATTCAGGATGGTGGTCCCGCAGCCACTGCACAACAGATGCATCCCATCCATGAAGCTGCAATGTGACCTAAATCCTGGGCAGAAGCAGTCAGCCTCATGGCAACTGCCATGGGTTTACAATCCAATGAGTCACTGTCTTGCCCGGAGGACAACTTGAGTGGTTCAGCTCAAATACAAATGCAGCAACAGCAAGATCCCCCCTGCCTGAGGCACTATGACTAACACAGCAGAAGCTGCAATGTGAGGACACTGTATAACCCCTTGATAGACAGTGATGAGATCAAACAAGAACCCTATCAGAAAGAGGGGGCAATTAAGACTACAGATTGCGTTAAAGTGGTATGCCCCATCATATCCTGGTTGTCTATGACTCAAGACCTTGTTTGTTTCTTCTGTAGGACATGTCCCTTTAAAGACTGAAGGGCTGCAACCTCAGACCAGGCAGTTTGCCAGTTGTACATGCCTCTATTTTAATGCTGCTATCATGCCACAATGATCCGGTGTTCAACTGGCTGTTCAGGAGGGTCATGGAGGGAAGGGGTCTTGTTTTCAGAATGAGGGGTGCTGTTACTAACATAATGCTACTCCCTCCCAACCCAAGAGGTGGCGAATCACTGCTGGCCTTGGGGGGGAGACTTCATTCAGGTTTCCCTGTAGCACAAACAAAAAATGCTTACGGCCACTCACCTGGTCCCTAAAAGTGGGCTGGGCAGTGTGGTTAGCAGATCAACACATAGCTCACAGAGCTGAACCTCCACCTCTTGAGTAACCCTTGCACTAATGAACACACCCCAAATATGATCCCCCTACAAGGTGCTGAATTCCATGTATACAGCCACAGAACAGGTTTGTAGTACAGCAAGAGATGGTGGGGAGGGCATTTTGAGGCATATATGAGGATTTAACGCCTGTACACACATGGTTCATGCCCTTGAGGAACCCTGGGCCAGCCAAACAGCCACACAGTCCTGACTTAATCCATTATATTTTATTGGTAACTACAAGGATGGCTTGTCAGGCACAACTAGCACATTTGTTCAGATCCAGCCCAGCCCAGCCCCGTCCCCACTCCCACCTGGATACCCCATATACCATCAAAAGGTACTCAAGATAAGACCTTTCATATATAGACCTGTTTTCTTTACAGGAATAAATAAGTAACAGGCTATAGAAGGTGTGGGAGGATGAAGAGGTTCTTGGGTCCTTTGGGCAATTTATGTACTATGTGCAGAATCACTGTGGTGGCAGCCCCCCAACCCAGCCCCTCTATTAACTAGATCCAGTCCCCCCAACCCAGCCCCCCTAGTAATTAGGCCTTTCTGGCTTTAATGGCATCCATTTCTGTCACATGAGGTGATCTGGCAGGTCATTATACAGGTTCTGAAACCCCCTCCCACACCTTTCAGGTACCAGGTTAAAAAAAGTGCACCAGGAAGAGCGCTGAAAGAACTGTGCTGTGTAAAGCACATTAGGATTTAGAGTGTCAGGTTAGAATAGCGGAAGGGAATTACCGCTACACCAGTTGCTATGCAGATATCCTGTAGAGGGATTGAGTTGCCATGTGTATGGGTGGTGGTCGAGCAACTCCCACAGTGGATTGGCTAGGGTACCAGCACACAGCAAAGCAGGAGACCCGAGACTGAAGTTTGGTTCCCACCAGGTCTCCTTCTGCTACAACTGTGTTTTTTGGAAAAAATATAAATAAATAAATTTCCCCCCTGCCAATTTTCTCCCCATCCTCAAAGTCCACAAACCCCTGCAGCTGACTATTTTAAGTCTGGGGGTGCGGGGGGAGAAGCCACCCATGAGGGGTGGTGTGTGGGGCATAGCCCCTAGCAAAAAAAAAAGAAGTCCCATTAGTTTCAATGTGGCTGCACTCTTATTGTCAGGTCGCTGTTTTCTCTGTGGCATTCATTGTCTCGCATTTTTTGTTAGCGGCAGCATGACCCTGTGTCCACCTTTCACTATCTCTCTCTCTCCTCAGCTGGTATTCTTTATGGGGGAAGCCCCAGGCTGAGCATCACCTAACCAGCAAGGGAACACTGGGTGGTCTAGTTTGATACTACAGGTGCCCCCCCTCCAGTGTGTGGGCTTTAGAGGTATAGCTACTGCATAGGTGGCAACATAGAAAAGCTTAAGTGGAATGTGTCTGCTTTTAGTTTTTCTACCTGTTCTCTTATATCTGTGTTTTTATCTGGTGGTTAGGGAAGATGTGTGGAAAGTGGGTGGGCAACTGTGCTTCATGTTCACTGTCAGTTGCACTTGGACCCATCCAGGGCACATGCTTATCAGATGGTAGCAAACTAAGGATGAGAGAGGAGGTTTGGGAGGGAGGGTGGGTACAGGAGTTTGAATGGGTGCAGTGGTCATTGGTTCTTATGAGCCTCTGTATTCCAGGTGACAGAGATCCATTAGGAGATCAGGGGAGTATGGATCAACTCCTTTCACACCCTGGGGAAATGATCCATTACTCTTGTATCAAGCTGACTCCTCAAGCAGAGTATCTTGCAGGAATGGCTAAGGGCTAGATGCAGTTGATCCCCTAAACCCAGTTTTAACCATATGGCTGACACAGGAACAGTGAGCTGAAATGCATGTGGACTTAATTCATATGTAAAGCATAAAAATGTGCTAACATATGAACAAACTACACACTTAAGTGGCTTTCCTGCAAGAAATCCACTTTACAGAAACAGAAGTGGCTAAATTGAAAAGGGACTGGGTGGGTTTGGAAGTCCATGATGCTGCACCCTTTTCTTTTTCATAAAAATGTCTGGTGGACAGTTACCTGAACAGCCTCACACAAGGAGGACTGCTGGATTGTGGCAGAGATGGTAACACCTGATGGTTCCTTCACAATGGCAATGTGTATGCCCCTAACATATATAATCCAAGCTTTTTTTTTGTTCTCATTCAGCTGCCGAGTCATTTCACCAATCAGTCTTTCCCCCTGATGCTCAGATGCAATTTCAATGTGACTATGGAAGCCTTCTTAGATTACAGCTCTGGGGCACAAGAATCACACATCAGGACTAGAACTGCTTTAGGGAAGCTGCTCAAGAGGCACAGCCTCACTGTCATCTAGAGGTTGACATACCTTAACACATAAGACTACTTGCTTCTCAATGGTGCATTCAACCTCTAGTCACAGACACGTGTGGTTCTCCTCCCTGGATATAACTCATAAAATTGTAACTGTCCATAGCTATCCAATCATCTTCTCTGGTTATGCCCCTCTCACACTCAACATGCTGTGGGGTACTCCAACTCCCCACATGAAATCATAGAGGCTTGACCCTCTGCTACTCCATTACCCCTCCATTAAGGAGTGGGCCATGGCCAAAACCTTAGCCTATTTCCAGATGACTGATACTAGAGAGGTCTTGAAATGGGTTGTATAGGAAGCTTGCAAGGACACAGAGAGGGGAAATCATTAGCCTGGCCACTCAGAGAAGAAAAGAAAGGGATGCAGAAGCACATAGGCTGTATAAGGAGGTGCAATACCTCAAGCATAAATATAACCAAAATCCCCATCCACCCACAATCTGGTCACCAAGCTGGTGAGTACCAGAATCAAACTTAATAAGCTACTGACCAGGAAAGCAGAACTTCCTTTATTTCGCCTGAAGCATGCTTACTGGGAGGGGAGTTAAAAAGCATCCAATCAACTAGCCTACCATGTCAAAAAACATCAGAGTGAGAAACATATTCCTGGGCTCAGGGATGATACTATGCTGGTTAAAAGTGACTCCTAGAGCATCAGCTCCATCATGCAATCATTCTATCAGAAGTTGAATGTCTCTACCACACCCCCCAAACCAGAGCACATCTATGTCTTCTTAAATAGACTACTGATCCCCAGAGTCTCCCCACAGCAATCCACCACACTGGACTCTCTCATTATCCCTCAGGAAGTCAGCTCTTCCATACTTGCTCTTAATAAAGGCAAAGCACTTGGTGGAGACAGTTTCTCTGTAGATTTCTACAAAATGCTGTGGGAAGAAATCACACTACCACTGACAGATTTGTACCATGAATCTCAAGCGTCAGGTATTGTGCCTCCTACTCTCCATGAGGCCATCATCACGATCTTCCCAAAAAGGGGAAAGTCACCATAGTCCCAGGGAATTATAGGCCCAACTATCTTATCAATACTGATGCCAAAGTGCTAGGAAAAATCTTGTCTACTAGACTAGAACCAGTCCTACAGGTTCTGATTCATCCTGCACAGATTGGTTTTGTTATGGGACACCACAGCTCTGATCATCTGCACACCCTTATCAATCTTATTCATGAGGCCTGGAGGATGCCCCACTCCAGCAGCGGCAATAGCTGCGGATTTCAAAAAAGTAATTCATTCATTGGAGTGGGATTTCCTCCTGGCCACAGTGGACAGGATGGGGTTGGGGGTGATCCTGACTTTCATGCACTTGGTTAGAACGTCATATAATTCCTCATCCATCAGTATCCTGAAAAATGACATCTGCTATTCACCTTTCCCCTTGCTGAAAAGGAAGTAGGCAGAGGTGCCTACTGTCCCCACTCCTGTTAATTATGGCTATAGAGTTACTGGCTATAACTATACATCACCACCTGGACCTCCATTGTATTCAAGTGAGGACAAAGGAGTACAGAACCCTCCTCTATGCAGATGACTTGTTTATCCTGCAGGCAAATGGCCCCACCTCCTTCATGCCATTGCTGGACCTACTAGATCAGTTTACTAATGTGTTGGGGCTAAAGGTCAACCAATTCATGACCAAAGTCCTACCACTACAGCCATCATGCAAAAGTCAGGCTTTCCTGGACAGGGGTTTCAAATGGGCAGCCGATGGTGTTATATACTTAGGCATCTGAGTCCATTCCTCTGTGAACCAGAATGTAAGTCTCAATATAACTCTGCAAATAGAGGGGATTAAAACTGGGCTTGACAAACAGTGGCTCCTGACCCTCTCACTAACCAAAAAATGGAAGCACATAAGATGGTGTTAGCCCCCAGACTGAACCAACTTTTGGCACACCTCCCTCTTAGAACTGGTGACAGCTGGTTCCAGAAATTAGACAGATTGACTGGAAACATCATATGGGAAGGCAAAACCCCTGATATAGTCGGATTAAGCTGAGGAGTCACTGGTCCATATGAGGTTGGGGACTTTCATGGTTCCAAGTGTACCACCTCATCTTTTTGGCCACAGAGACTGTGCAACAGTTTATACCACCCACTTCGGCTTTCCCACAATATCTCATTATTGAATGAGACACTGTACAGATCCCCCTTGTGGCTATGTTATTATACAACAAACTAACTCCCAAGAGCAAGGAACACCTCACAATAATGGCTTCCAGAATGGCATGGCACTAGCTTCACAAACATTTGGCAGCAGATCATAATCCCCCATTCCAGAGCCCTCAGTGGGGCAAAGAGAAGCTTTGCACAGGAGACCAGCCTCTGTACTGGATAACTTGGGATGTCATAAGGCTCTGACAGGTGAAGAGTATGCTAAACACAGATGAGAGACATGTGGAGTCCTTTACAAATTATCAAATAAAGTTCCACCTACCCAAACATGATTTTTAGAGATACTTATGGCTTCAAAGCATGCTAACCCCAAATTTACCAGTGGCTCTCAGCTCCCCATGCCAGGTGTCTTCAACTTTTATGACCAGCATTCAGCAACAGAGCAGAGGCAAGATGAGCTTTATCTACTGCCACTATAATGGTGGGCAACCAGATCTATCGCTGCCCTGCAAGAAAGTCTGGGAAATTGAGCTCAGCACACAGATTCCTGACAAAGAATGGTCAATCACTCTCATCAGGCACAGAGTGCATGCTTAGATAGGTGCAGGCACATTATCCAAGACAAAATGCTCCAAAGATGGTATCAAACCAATGAAGTGCTCAAGCTGTTAGGGTTCATGCCACACAGCAAATGCTGGTGATGCTTGCACCACGATGTACACCTGACACACATCATGTGGCAATGCCCAAGTGCCCAGAAGTTCAGGAAATCCATTTAACTGATCTGGGGCTCCACTGTTGGTCCTCAGTTTGAATTTGGGCAGCCCACTTTTTCTTCTGGGAATCTCCTCATTAAAACTACCCAAGCTCTCCCCAGGGTTGATCTGGTTGGTGGACATCAGTGTGGTAGTGAAGCGACTTCTGCAGATCAACTGGCATTCTCACACTGTGCCTAACACATTAAAATGGCTAACTGCAGTGGGGAAGTTAGCAGCTTTAAAATGCCTGCCTCATGCCAATGCAAGCACTATGGCAGCCTACTTAAAAGTCTGGAAGCCCTTTCTGAACTCTGAAGTCCCTGATGATGCACTAGGTGCAAAACTGGTCAGGGTTTCTACTCTGCTATGACCTGTTTTTGATATTGCCATCCCATGGTATGTGTTTTATATATTAAAAAAAGCTTTTTTTGTGAGGTACAGCTCGAGTGGTGCTGATAGTGCTTTCCAGGCTTTCTGAACTCTCCACACTGCAACAGTAAGAGGTAAAATTAACACCAAGGTTATGGTTAAGGATTCCCTAATGCAATCTTTTCCTTCTCCTCCCATCCTCCCTTTAGGGATACGAGGGGCTAGCTCACTCATTCTCCATCCTTTGTCACCTTTCTCATGAAACACCCTCAGGACATTCATTCACTCCCATCATATTATATGTATTATACCTAAGGGGTTACAAATCAGTTACCGCAATAGATGAAATACATTTACCTGTCTTTAAGTTGTAGTTTAATTTCTAGTCTACTATAAATGTTATTATATACTAGCCCAGATGAATTATTGTTATAGCCTTTACAAGAGGTGGTCGTACTTCTTTGGTCTATTATTATGTTGTCTGCTTGTTACTTCTAGTTGCCCTGTAAAATATTTCACATAATTATGTACTTACGGTGACATTTCGCTGGTTAATTTCACCTTAAATTTCGTCTTGCATTACTATTAGATGAAATTGGACTTGTCACATAACTTACTCTCTGCAGGTCATATGGGTGACCGTATGCTGGCAGGAAGTGAGTGATTCAGTTCCTTTGTTAGGTAGCAGGAGACATGGAGAGGAGAAGCAGGCTGCCAGCAGCAGAGGTTTTTCACTCTAGTATTTGCCAATGTGTGTTTTACACACTATTTAGTTTAAAAATAATTGAATTATATGGTATTTCTGGTGTGTGCTTATAATTTCTGTTCTGTGAGTGTAGATTGATTGTGTGTGTGTGTGTGTGTGTGTGTGTGTGCTTGCATGCATGCGTGTGTGTGTGTGTATCTCCCTTTCTTTCTTTTTCTTTATTTTTACTTTTCTGTTAGGAAAACTTTTTTTTTTTAATAAATAATGGATGGGAAAGGTAGGGCAAGGGGGACTGGGAAGAAGACAGGACCTAGTGTTCACCTTGTCAGGTGGGTCTTTACATCTGAGGCCCCCCCAGCAGGAACATGTGCCCCACACCCCAAGCAAAAGCATGTGACTCCCACTCCTCAGCAGCAGTATGAGCCTGTTGCCCCTCTGCAGTAGCATGAGGAACATGTTCCCCCACCCCCAGTGGCAGCAGAACTCGTTCTCCCCACCTGCAGTAGCAAGAGCATGTGGCCCTCACCCCCAGCAGCAGCAACAGGATACCATTGCCCTGCCAGCAGGATCATGTGCCCCCCTCCACCCCCCAACAGGAGAATGATGTGGCCTCCTGGACATCAGCTGGTGTGGCCCCCCAACAGAGTGCCAGCTGTGAGCTGTTTTTTCACCACAAACACTGAAGATGACACTGTGGTGATCTGCAGTCTGTGCGGCAGATCAGTAAGAAGGGGGAAGAAAGGGGGACATTTTGGAATTGGTGGCCAAATGAGCCATCTGCAGCACCACCACCCTGCAGAATGGCTCAAAAAACTGCAAGAGGTGGCAGCAGCAGGAGGCAGTGGGGGTGAGCAGACAGAAGGGGAAGGGGCCAGCAGGTGGAAGCGGCCGGCGTCAGCCTAGAAGTGCCGCACCAGAAGACAGCTGCAAGGGGAAGAAGCAGCACCATCATCCTCACCCCACAGCCACCAGTGGCACTGCCATCATGCAGG